>OY743156.1:3873277-5091710 GCA_963555695.1 Dasypolia templi
AAAATAAAAGTGTTTGATGCTGTAACAAAATAAACATTTAATAAAATACTTTAAGAAACTGATAAAAAGTTATTTTTCACTTGGAGATTTTTGTTTGGAGGCGGTTGTTTTTTTTTTGTAATAAAGTTTTTGTTTTTAACTTTTTTGTTGCGGTGCGGAATACACACAAATTCGTAAACATTCACTTGGGAAGTAAATAACAGAAACAGGAAAATACAACATGATCAACATCAACATACGTATTATTGAAGCTTACTCAAAACTCACTTATCAGAACCTGACCAAATTAAGGTCCTATAGACCATTTCACAAGAATACTCTTTCAATCAAAAGAAGATATTTTTCAATCGGTTTATACATGACGGAGTTCTGAGGTTTTAACATAAAATATCAAATAATACAACCGACTTGAGAACCACCTCCATTTTTGAAGTCGGTTAAAAATTTGCATTAATTTAAAGCACCAAATGATGATTAATAACAATCCACCGAAAGCCCGTTTATCATTTAGTTTCTTAATTTTGGTGGAATGCCTTAGAATTGGTTTAAAAAAAATTGTCGCCAGAAAAATTTAATGGAATTTCATTGCTGTGAGTTTTGGCCACTGGCCATTTCCTTTGCAAATTCCATTCGAAATTAAATCTTTTACAGTATAATCATCATTGCATTTTTACCGCGTTATAGGTATTGCATTAACTAAACTACAACCCACTTTAACTAACTACACAAACCATAGATATATTTCTCTAGCGACCAGTCGATAAGGTGCCTGATGGTCTCTTCTTCAATTTGTAGGGTTGGTCCGAAGATTCTCACTTAAGCAATGAAGGAGGTGGTACACCTTGTATATAAATAATATTTTATTTATAACGAAGTCGCTGGCACAGCTAGTTTATAATATGTAAAGATATAGATGATACTCTAAAACTAGACCTTAGATATCTAAGGTCTAGTTTATGTAGTAGTTATCACAGTAAAGGAACAATCACAAATAGCGCGTGTCCTTGTGGACCGACGTCGGCACATAGAACATTCAGTTATACTCACCATGTCATTCATCATTATCCCTTTTTTAAATTGTTCAATGACCGCTTGGGCGTTAATCAAAGTGTGAATAACTACGTCTAAAATGTGATAAAGTATCTGAAAAGTATCAAAACTTATTAATATTTACAAAAAAACTGATATTGGTGCCGACTCTCTTGTACAAGGAACTAAACTACAACCGAACAAAAATTTTAAATTTCTTTTAATGATATACAGGGCGGACATTGACGACATAAAACTATATTAATTAATTAAAGTTCAATAACCTGTATTTGTTTTTATTATGTATGGCCAATGTGATCCTGCTAGGGTTGTACCGAAAACAATTAAAGCGACTGCTACACGGTCGTCAACCGTGTGCTGACAGAGGTGACTTTGGTGGTTTACAACCGTGTAGATAGAGGTTAACCACCAAATTCCGTTTAACCTTCAAACAAACTTGGTTTAAAGAGCTGTTTTGCGACCAATGGCGAGGAGGTTGGGTCGGCGGCTGACCGTCTAATGCGATTCCCAACCACGTGTACGACAGTCGCTCGCTGTCAATAGTACCGCGAGGCACACGTGTTACGCAAGCTAGTTTTACGTGTTTATCTATGTATTAAAAAGAACAAAATGGCGGAAGAAAAATACATTATTACTAAGTTGATCGTCCTCGACGTCGACGAGAAGATCACCGAACTCAAGGAAGAATTCTCAAGGACTAGTCTGAAGTCCGAAGAGAGGGGGAGGACTCGGTAATCCTCAAATCCGGAAACCTGCTCTATTTCCGGGGGGGGGGGGGGGGGCGACCAGCAGTCTCAAGGTGGTGTCGGGTTTATCGTCCATGAGTCCCTTGTGAGCAACGTGGTAAAGATCGATAGTGTGTCGCCCAGGGCGGCGAACCTTATTCTTAGAATATCCGCAAGGTACCGACTTCGTCACACACCGACGATGAGGTGGAGACTATGTATTAGGCAAATTTCCAGAGCCATGCACGGCTATAAAACTCACTTCACCGTTGTCATGGGGGACTTCAACGCGAAACGGGCAAACGAGACGATGGCGAGTGGGGCAATTTGGAGTTGGTTCACGGAACCAGCGGGGTCAGCAACTGGCCCGTTTCATGGAGAAGGAAGGCCTTTTTATGCTGAACTCTTTCTTCAGAAAGCGTGAGCAGAGAAAGTGGACCTGGCAGAGCCCTGATGGTGCAACAAAAAACGAGTTTGACTTCATTATGTCGACGAAGAAGCAAGTGTTTAATAATGTCTTTGAGATCAATGCAGTGAAAACTGGAAGTGATCACCGCATGGAAAGAGGCACATTGAACTTAAACATCAAGCTGGAAAGGTCTCGACTGATGAAGTCTACGCTCTGCCCAGCACCGATCCAAGTCCAAAACCCCGTGAGCTTTCAGCTCGAACTTCAAAGTCGTTTCGAGTGCCTAGGAAGCTCCGTGTACGATTTTAACGATGGGTTCGTGGAAACTGTCCATACGGTCAGGTCTAAGATCTTTAAAGCCCGTCGTCGGAAGAGAGGCGCGAGACGATCTTGCAGTCTTCAGATCATGCACTGATGTACCGCCAGCTCCGCTTCTTTAATACAGACCGTATTAAGGACACGATAGAGTGGACGAAAGGCTCCAAGGTCTTTGCTAGAGATCTGTCTATTGGGCAGAGCCAGCTTGCGAAACTGAACACCGATTATGGCAGGACCGTATCCGGTAAACCTGAGCTGTTGAGAGAGATCGAGAGGTTCTATTGATAGTTATACACGTCAACAAGTAACCCCGTTACGAATCTGGTAAACGACCCAAGAGCTAGATTTACCCGACACTTTACCGAAGACATCCCAGACGTCAGCTTGTACAAGATTAGGATGGCTCTGAAAAAGGTAGGCGCCGGGTTGACGACGAGGCCGAACTCCTAAAGGCCGGCGGAAAACCTGTTCTTAAGCCCTCCAGAAGCTGTTTAATTTCGTCATCGGCCCATCTCTTTTCTGAGCCAGGTCTACAAGCTGTTATCAAGGGTCATCATGTACCGTCTAGCGCGCAGGTTTGACTACTTCCAGCCTCCCGAACAAGCCGGATTCCGTAAAGGCTTTAGCACCGTAGACCACATACATACGCTGTAACAGGTTATTTGACCGAGGAGTATAACCTGCCTCTCTGCTTAGCGTTTGTGTACTACGAGAAAGCCTTCGATTCGATCGAGACATGGGCTGTACTGCAGTCTCTTCAACGGTGCCAGATTGACTTTCGGGACATGGGAGGTGCATCGATCGAGGTGTCTATACGAAAACGCCACTATGGCAGTCACCCATTCTCATGAAGAACGGAGACGCTACGAGTACACTCGAAGTCGTGAACGAATATGTTTACCTAGGACAAATTGTCCAGTTAGTTAGGTCCAACTTCGAAAAAGAGGTCATTCGTCGAATCCGACTCGGTTGGGAAGCGTTTGGGAAGCTACGCAATATCTTCTCGTCCCACATACCGCAGTGTCTCAAGACGAAAGTCTTTGACCAGTGCGTGTGGCCAGTGATAACTAATGGCACTGAAACGTGGTCGCTTACAATGGGCCTTATCAGAAAGCTCTAATGGAGCTCTAATGGAAGTCGAAAATCAAAATTTTATGAATGAATGAATGAAATGCACCGACCCCATTAAAGTTTGACCAGACTCGATTATTCGAATGAACCCCAAGATTTGCATCAGCCCCTGAAGCCCCATGTTTCATGGTGCTACAGAGATCATTGCATATCAAAGAGTGGACTGGGGGGCGCCGTTATGACGTGCTTCAAGGATTGTGACCCGTACTGGATATACAACCTAGAGTAGGCATTAGACTAGAGGAGATACAGGTGATATGTATCTACGGGATGGGCATTTTTAAATGACACAGCCGGGTTTATCAGCTCGAGCTTCAGCGGTGAATCATTTGGCATACTTTATCTGCTTTCTCGGCTCTTTTCTATGTCATTGTTCTGTGATAAATCAACGTATTTGTCTGAGGTCTCGCTAATAACCGTTTCCGGTTTTTGTAATTCGGTTTTATCTTGAGACAGTGTAAGGATTTTACCGATACTGCAGCTATTAAAGTTTTATATAATGCACTTGTGAGGAGTCATTTAGAAACAAGTGCAATCATTTGGAATCCGCATGAAAGGAAATACAGCCTCATGTTGGAAAAAAATCAAAACAAATTTACCAGATTTCTCTACCGAAAACAGTACGGGGTTTATCCCTTTTATCCCCTAATGTACCCGAGTCTGTTCGTCCTGGGTATGGTCGGGTACACCAGGCTGGCAGTCAGAAGGGACGTCGCGCTGGTCAAGTACGTGGCTCGTGTACTGCTAGGGTTGCGGCACCACCCGGAGGTGCTGGCGGCGCTGCAGCTTCACGCGCTGTACGGGTGCGTAGGTGCGCGCCGCCGCACAGTGGGCCCAAACTGAAAATTTGTGGACTTAGGCAACAAAGTTCCAATATCGATGCGATTTTTTTTTTATATGACGTGTTATGATATTCCTGACAACTTTTATGCTTGCATAATTTCTTTTAAAGTTGATAGTTTGTCTTGAAAAAAAATAATTAGATTTTTTTGTATGGAGCGAATAACGTTTAATTTTTTTTCTTCAATTGTGCTAATATGTTTGGTGTGTGGCTTGAGTATATATGATAGCTAGGGTCATTCTCTATCCACGAAAAAATAATCAGCGCCGGCCATCCGCGGCAGCGTGAGTAATCATTCGGTAAAAAAAAAAGATTTGTAATAATTTTTTTGCCATTTAAAATAAATTCTAAGAATATTTTTTGTCTCATTTGGCTGTTTTGACCTTCTTTTTAGTTAAATATATAGTTTTAATAGCGCATAGGTACTTATAACTAGTAATTCTGGTAGAGATTTAGTTATTATTGCTTTTATCGGTAGCACCTGCATTGTGATTGATGACTCTTTTGTTTGTGCGCTCGGCTAAGTGCATAACTAATGAGTCACCGAAAAATGCTTGTCTCTGATCGGCTGTTATTTTTTTAACTGCACATTATCTATTGTTGAATAAATATCGTAATAAGATTCAGGTTATACTAATTTAATGATAGAAAGAAAGAAAAAGTATTTATTAGTCTCGCACTGGATCAAAAAAAATTATAACTTAAAAATAAAACAAGATTTAAAAAAAAGTAAGAACTAAACATATAAAAACTAGATAGGTGCAATAGTTTTAATTTGTACGGGCAAGTCGTTGATAATTATCTACATAATAAAGTGTATGTATATTATAGCATAAGTTATCGTACGTATGCTCAATATGAAACTGTGAAGTAATTATAGCCCTGAAAAGGGCTGTTTGTCATATTTCTAGCCTTGATGGGCTTTTGTGGGAATAATCTAGAGCCAGATCACATTATTTCTTGTTCCAGAAGTGCTAGTGGATCCGGCAAATTTTTGGACTCTGCTATGAGGCATTCTTCTTCCTCCATAGTCTCACTGTCACAGGGAGGCTCTGTGGTCTGTAACAACTGAATTGTTTCAGGCAACAACTCATTATGAACCTGTTTCGTTATTTTAGGCCTTATGTAGGATATGTGGGGATCAGAGCTTATTAGAAGTCCATGGAGGATGTCTTCGTTTGTTGCTATTCTCCCCGTTTTCCGAGTGTGCCTCTCCCTGACGTTTCTGAAGTCCTTATTACGGGCTTCTGATGCTTCTTCAGATAAGGTACCTAAAACGAATAAGTACATATATTTTAATTTCTTAACGCAATCGAGTCAAATAATTAAACTATATTTATTTTTTACTTACCGATTGGCAAAACACCAAAGTGGTTACAGATGTCTGCACCGTGCATTAGAAGTTTATGTACACTAACTGGCATGTAGTACCACGAATAGTGTTGCACGTACACATCAGCTGTTTCTCTGCAGTATCTTCTAAAATTTTCACAGTCAATGTTATTGCCTGATGATGATATGGCTTGTAGAATAACAGAAAATCTTAAAATCAGATTTTCGTCAATTCCCGTTATTCTGGATGATCTTTTGTAATCTTGGAAAAAGCACCTCGCAGTATTCCCGTCATTTGTAGTTCCAAAACCCTAAAATGGGAAAACAATACTGTAATATACAATACATAGAGTTATAAAACAAATAAAAAGAGCGAAAATGAAATACATACCTGTTTGACTATATCAATCAGCATTCCAGTTTGCTCACGAAACTCTTGTTGCGTGGTATTTTTTTTAGCTTTTATCAAAGCCTTATGTTCGCCTCGAGCAGTCCATCGTTGAAAATCCAGATTATAAGATATATGGAGAAGACATTCCATACACCGAATCTTCATATGCAGTGAAGAAATTCCTTGTTTGTAAATTTCTTCACGAAGTGGTTTGGAAGCCAAAGCGTCTAAATTATTCATCTCGCTAGGTTTTGCCAAGCAAATGGGACAAGTTGCATATGATGGTACTTCAGCAATAATATTGGCCACTTTTACATCAATCATGGTCATATGCAATTCATGTGATACAATAATATTTCCACACTGTGTAGATGTTCGTTCATCAATTTGTTTTTTCATCTCAGACTCTTCAGACTTTACAAAATCAGCTGTCTCCGAAGTGAAAGTGAATTTCACTGGTCGACAGTACAGAGTTGAGCAAGGTGTGGGGTTCTCCCAAAATATATTTTTATTCCCAGATGATGGGCTAGTAGACACTAGCCGAAGAGGGACGATGCTTATCATGAATACTGATGAATCATCGAAATCTGTAGCTGTGTTTGACGTTTTCTGTTTTCTTCTTTCAGAAATTGTCGAAGAGCTAAGTACTTCCATTTCGAGAGCGCAAGTGATGTATAAAGAGCTAAACACTTATCTTCAGATACAGTACTTAAGCTCTGCTTTTTGAATAGTCGCTCGTCTACTTCGGATAGTGCATCTGGATTACTGGAAAGGTATTCGACCACTTTAGCCAGATTCGTTTTGCCGTTGTCTTTCAATTTTGTTATGTACCAGTGCTGCAACTCTTCCTCGGAATTTTCTTCTACTATGGAAGTAGAACGTCTTTTTTTTTGCTTATTACTTAACTCTTCGAACGGTTTTCTGTGCTCCTTTTCTGTAGATGTTCCCGCTTCCGCAGTACATACTACAAGAGTAGGAACATGGGAATCTATATCCACAGGCTCAGATAAGGCTGCGTCCGAAAAGCCCATCTCACTTCTGAAGTCAACACTGTCACAAACAGGCCAGTTGATGTTTTTTTCCAACCACTTGCGATTATTTACACGATTCATAAAAGTTTTTTGATTTCTACTTGAATCTATCCACTTTTTATTTAGATTTACACAAAAAAGTCGACAGAACTCCTTGATTCGGTTCTTGTCTTCTTCAGAAACTTCGGTAGTAAAGACAGAAATGATACTTTCATATAGAAAAATATGATTTTTCAGATCACCACCACTTCTTAATTTCACAAAAAGATCTAGGTTGGTACAAAATCCAGCCATAGTTCTAATGTAAATACAAAATTAAAAGTATTTCACTGTGTTCACAAATAAGCGACAAGAGCGAAACTAGATGGACTGGGATCATTGGAAGTCGCTACGTCCCCATAAGGGGGCGCGGCGAGCGGCTCCAGGGCTATGCCCCCCGGCCGCGGAGTCTATACGTTGGCCCGTTAAAACGGGCCCCTCCTTGGTTTGGCTCTAATGGCCGGTAATATGATTGGACGTGCGGGCAACACGCGCCCATGTGAGTGATTACTATTTTGTTTCTGTAGGAGCGTCGCGACGCTTATAGTGAAGCGTCGCTTTCTTCACGACATCTCGGCGGTCTGTCACCGCCAGGTGAGACCCCTAGTTACCTAGGGGAGGCCCGGCGGTGACGACCAGCGACAGAGATGTCGACTCTACGCGCCTACAGAGTAGGTGAGTGGTCCCCGCCCGTCCAGCTCACAGATCTAGCCGTTCACTGTCCGGGCTAAGGGGCCGTCATGTGTGTGTGGACGGTATTGTTTCTGTGTAGCACCGTCCAATGTCTACATGAATCGCGGCCCGCGCCACGCATTCACGTGTGAGTTTGGATGCCTGTATAGTGGTGGATGTCTGTGTTAGATTACGTAACGTGCCTATATTAACCTAGCACACGTTACGCAACAGATGTATGTTATGTTTGTGGAGTCTTGTTGTCACGGATAAGCTGCGTGTAACCTGAATTACAGCTTATCCGGGCGTCAATCCGGTGCGATGGAGTCGTGGTCCGCAATCAGGTCGCGGGACAGGGGTCTCGCGTCCGGGGAGCGCGCGTGCCAGGGCGCAATGTCTTTGACATGCGTCAAGTCGGATGCGTCGGCACGCGCGAACATTCCCTTCGCGAGGCGCTTCACAACCTCATCCAGGCTCTCAATCCCGAGATCCCTCTGGATGACATGGTTACTCACAAAGCGAGGAGCGTCAACGATAGTCCGCAGCGCAAGGTTTTGCTGCGCGCGCAGTAGCTTTCGGCTCGACTCGCTCGTGAGAGCGAACCATGCCGGAGCGGCGTACGTCAAGATTGGGCGTACGTACGTCTTGTACACTCTCAACTTGACGCGCGCCGGGATGCGAGACGAGAGCACCGGTTTGAGCAGGTTGCGGGCGACCCTGCCCTGCGTGGCGACCCTGCGGACGTGTGGCCCCATCGTGAGCCGACGGTCGATGGTGACGCCCAGGTATTTTACCCGGGGCGACCAATCGATGTCGGCCCCTTGTAGCTGCAAGGGCGGTGGGAGGCGAGCGAAGCCGGTAACCATCGCCTGCGTCTTACTCACGTTCACCGACAGCCGCCATTTCGACAGCCACTCAGGAAGAAGATCGAGGGTGCGCTGCATCTTGACCGCCGCGTACTTCGCATTGAGCGATGTAGTGATGTACGCGGCGTCATCCGCGTACAGCGCGAGTGTCGAGTCTGCGGTAGTGGGGATGTCGTCCGTGAACCGTGAATAACACGCCGGCGACACGCAGCTGCCCCCCGGCACACCCGCTAGCACCGGGCGTGCGCTGGAAAGCGCGCCGTCGACCACCACCCTAAATGTCCTGTCTGAAAGGAAAGTAGATACCACCTTTACAACGCGACGGGGCGCGCCGGACGTGGCCATCTTGCATATGAGGCCCTCGTGCCATACGCGGTCGAAGGCCTTCTCCATGTCGAGGAATACTGCCACCGAGTATTCCTTCTTGTTGGTTGCGGCTGCGAGGTGGTGCAGTACCCTCGACAGCTGGAGCGTCGTGCTGTGTTCCGCCCGGAAGCCAAATTGTTCGGGTCGCGGAGTTATGTGAGGCTGGATGTCGCAGCAGGAGTGCTTCGAACACCTTGGAGACTGTCGGCAGTAAGGTAATCGGCCGATAGCTCTCCGGCTTCAGGATATTCTTTCCCGCCTTGGGTAGCATTATGACGCGCCCTTCCTTCCACGAAGCGGGGAAGGTCCCGGTGCGCAGTATCGCCGTAAACAGGCGCGCCAGCGCCGCTACCATACGGTACGGCAGGTGGCGCAGCACTGTGTTAGTGATACCGTCAGCACCGGGGGCCTTCCTAGGCTTCGTTCTTAGGATGGCGCGTCTAACTGCGCCTGGCGAGAAGAAGACGGGATCTTCATCGGGAGCTATCATGGTCGGTGTCGCTCGTCGGGTTGGGGCGGAACTGACGCTCCAGGTGTTCGGCGAAGACCTCCGCCCGGTCCTCCGCTACATACTTGAGCGCCCCGTCGCTGTTTAGCAGTGGGCGCACCGGGGCTGGGGTATTTGTTAGTTGGCCGCAAAGTTTGTAAACCGACGGCCAACTATCGGTGGTATCTTCGATTCGTTTCTCGCAGCCCTCGTTTGTGTGGGCCTGGAGCTCGACCTTAACCTTCTCCGCGAGACGGTTGAGCTGTGTTTTGAGTGTGGGGCATCTATGTTGTTGCCACTGCTTGCGGAGGCGCCTCTTTGCGGCGATCATCGCGTAAATATGCCTCGGCAGGGGCGGCAATAGCCCTCTCCCCTGCGATTGCGTGCTAGTCGCCGATTCGTAGGCGCTCTGAATGCAAGCAGTGACATCACTCGCTGTTTGATCCACGTCCGCGGAGGTGGTGACATGCCAGGTCGGCGTGGTGGTCTCTACTTCTTCTTCAAACTTCTTCCAGTCGGTGATTCGACGTGGCGCTATGGGCTTCAGTCGGGTCGGCATCCCCGATAAGACGACGAGTACCGGCTGATGATCCGATTGCAACTCGTCGTCTATCACATGTGGCGTGATCTGGCAGTGTAGCCCTCAGTGTACTACGATGTCCAGCACGTCCGGTGCGTACCGTGCAGCGTCCGGGTAGTGGGTAGGCGTCTCTGGGCCGGACACCGTATAGCCGAAGGCTTCCGCGTCCGCGAAGAGCCGTCTCCCCTCGGTGTTCGTCGTTTGTGAGTTCCACGCCGGGTGCTTGCAATTTAAGTCGCCGGCTAGGATAGTGGCGTGCTGTGTACCGCTGACAAGCGCCCGCAGCTCGGTTAAGTCCAAGTGGGCCGCAGGCGGCTTGTAGCACGCAAAGATGCATAGGTCCTCGCCGGCTACGTGCAGCTGTACACCCAGCGCGTAAAACGTGTTGAGTGTCGACGAGGGGATTTCCTGATGGACGACTCTTCGTCTCACTAATACCGCCAGACCACGGTACCTTTGATGAGCCGACCTTTCGTCTTTCCTGTAAGCGAGGTATCCCGGGAACCTAATCCTATCCCCAGGTCCCAGGTGCGTCTCGCTTATGAGCGCCACGTCTATATCTTGTTCCCGAAGGAGGTGGCGGAGGGGGGCGACCTTTTCCCGTAGGCCGCGGGCATTCCAGTGGATCACCCTTAACGGTCTAGCCATTGTAGAGTGACAGAAGAGTGCCAGACCGTCAAGGATGACCGTCTACACGTCTTGAACCTGCCTAATTGCCTTGATAAGGTCCATCAGTAGCCTAATGGTGCAGGTTGTAAACTCTTTGTTACCGCCACTCGTCTCTCTGGTCAACTTTCTCGGGAGTTTGAATCCGTCCGGGGCGCTATGCCGGCGCCAGCGGTAGGTTGCTGTTTGATAATTTCCTTGACAACCTGCGCCTTATTTGTGGCAGGGTCGGCCTTGGGGATTTCATGGGTCACTGGGGGCGGGGGGTTGGATTTCTTACCCTTCCCTTTACCCCCACGTCTCTTCTTTCTCCGTCCTGAGGAGGCGGCTTGTCTGTCAGTAGGCTCGTTGGCCGCCGCCATTAGCGTCGTACTTTGTGCCTCTGTTGACATTGTTTGCGGCCCTTCCTTGGCCGCTTGTGTCCGGCGTGTGGTGGTCGTAATGGCAGCGGTCCCCGCTCGCCTGTTTCGGGTCTCTGCCTGAAACACGGGGCATTTGTTGTTGCACGCGGGGTGCGGGCCACCGCAGTTAGCGCATGTGGCCGGTTCCTCCCGCGGGCGCTGGCAGTCTCGTGCCGCGTGCTCGCCCCCGCATCGCACACAAGCGAGCCGTCGGTGGCACAGGTGCGAGCTATGTCTGAAACGCTGGCACCGGTGACACTGTGCGGGCCCACGTTTTCCTCTCCAAGCCTCGATCTTGACACCACGCATGTACATAAACACAGTGGTGTCATAAATGGCCCGGACGTCGGGCGTCTTTTTTAGAATGGCGTGAAATACGCAGCCGGGTCGCCCTTGTGCGCCCTTTATGTGACGCACATACTCTGGCTGGTACCCCAACGTCCGGAGCTCCTCCTCGATCTCCTTCGGGTCTGTGTCCGCTGGCAGTCCCCTTATGGCGATCTTCAGGTTTTTATCCGCTGGCAGCGAGTAGGCGAACCAGGACACGCCGCTGTCCTTTTCCAGGCCAGTCAGATACCTCTGAACCAGCCTGTATTCTTCTTCGCTGTCTGGGGTGAAGCGTACTCCACCCCCGTAAGGACGAGCGTTCGGAGGCCGGCCCAGTTTGGCGGCGATGGCCCGGAAATGAGACGCCCAGTCGGGCAGCCTCTCGACCACCAGCGGAGGGTATCTTAATTTCTTGCTGTTCTTCCCCGGCTGCGTTGTCATCGTCGCAGCGCCGGGGATGGCATTGGGGGGGGGCGGTAGATGCCGAAGGGGTGGGGGGTAATAATAAATTACTTACCCCTGCAGATTTGGGTGATGTAGGTGCTGATGCAGGGGGCGAGCGGCGCGCCGCGTCGGCAAATGTAGGCGACGCGGGCGAGCCAGGGCTCCGCGGCGCGCTTTCGCGCAGTGGCCGCGACGGGTCGGGGCAAAGTCGCTTGCTCTCCATCTCTCCAGAGCTTTGTTTTCGCTGGGCCTTGGGCTCGAGGTCGAACTCAAACCCGAAACCCAGCGACTGCGTCGTCGTTGGCGACAGCATATGGGCGTCAGCCCCTCCCTCGGTGGGCCGTCGACCGGATCGCGAGGTCGTGTCCCTGGACACATCTCCGCGACCGGTCTCGGCCGAGCACGCGGATGCTATCGACATGTTCGATCCTACGCTAGACGAACATATCGACAGCACCGCGGGCGAGTCGAAGGCTGAGGCTCGGGGGGGCGCCGGTGAGTCGGGCGCCTGTCGCACAGTGGCTTGTGTCGGCCGTAAGTACGGGCCGGCACTCGCTGGCCGCTCTTGCACAGCCGACGCCGGTCCCCCAAGCGAGAGGCGGGGGTCGGGTGTGGAGGTGCGCTGAGCTGGCACAGCTTCGGGGTTTCCTCGCGGCGGCTCGGGCGCTGCCGCGGCGGGCGCGGGCGGAGACGCGAAGCGCGGCGGCGCGGTGGAGCGCGCGGGGACGCGCAGATGGGACGGGGGTATGCGCGGGGAGCGTGGGGTGAGGCTGGCCGTGCGGTACGGTGGCTCGCGCGGGCCCACGCACGACCGGCGCAGCGGGGCGCGCATGCAGCGTGCGGCTAGTGTTCGCGGCGGGCCCCGGGGCCTGGATCGGCACCGGGCGGAACGGCGCGGGGCGTATGGACTCGACGACGTCGATGGGGCAGCGCGCGCAGGCGCCGATGGCGCCGGTGGGTCGGCAGCTACAATGGCACTCTCTCCTCCTCTTCTTTCTTCTACAGCTCGGGTTGGTCCAACGGGCGGTGCACCGGACGACGCGTCGCCGATGTTCGGCAGTGACGTCGTCCTGTCCATCGCCGGGTGGGGCTCCTGTGACCCGGCATCGCGGCCCAGTGAGCTGCGCTTGCCGGGCTTCGGCATCTTGGTGGGTGTGGCCTCCGCGATCGCTAAAGTGGTTGGTACTACCGGGAAGCGCGGCGGGGGCTCCCCCTGTGTTTGCACTAGTGCCAGCTAGGTTACTAGTGCCTACACAGAAGGAACGATTAAAATTTGCGATCCGCGCGGTACAAACTTGCGAGCGTACGAGTGGACAAGCTTGTTCGGCACAAGCCCATCCCTAGATGGACTTAATGAATGTCTTTATATTTATAGTCAGTGTTAATTACTCAAGTAGTGGACATAACAGTGACTGAAAATTATTCAGCCAATCAGAGACGAGCATTTTTCGATGACGCATTAGTTATGCGCTTAGCCGAGCGCACAAACAAATGAGACATCAATCACAATGCAGGTGCTACCGATAACATGCAATAATAATTAAATCTTTCCCAGAATTACTAGTTATAAGTACCTATGCGCTATTAAAACTATATATTTAACTAAAAAGAAGGTCAAAACAGCCAAATGAGACAAAAAATATACTTAGAATTTATTTTAAATGGCAAAAAAATTCTTACAAAACATATTTTTTTACCGAATGATTACTCGCGCTGCCGCGGATGGCCGGCGCTGATTATTATTTCGTGGATAGAGAATGACCCTAGCTATCATATACTCACGCTACACACCCAACATATTAGCAAATTGAAGAAAAAAAAATAAACGTGATTGGCTCCATACAAAACAATCTAATTAATTTTTTTCAAGACAAACTATCAACTTTAGAAGAAATTTTATAAGAATAAAATTTGTCAGGAATATCATAACACGTCATATAAAAAAAAATCGCATCGATGTTGGAACTTTGTTGCCTATGTCCACTAATTTTCAGTATGGGCCCACTGTGCGCCGCCCCGCTCTCTTAGACGTGCCAGCGGCTAGGACTAACCTACTCAAGTTTAACCGTGTGTCACGAGCCGCACGTATTATTAATGTGGTTACGGTGTCGGAGGACAAATTCGGACACAACCTGCTGAAATTCATTAACATGGCACAAATCATAAATGAGGAGGTCTGATGCTTTAAACATGGTAACTAATTTGTTATAGTTGTTAGCTTAGTAATTTATAATTATGATCGCGTTCATTTTATTTTATTCTATGTAGATTTGTGTATCTACTTAGGGCTGATTTCGCCAGTGGAAAAGAGCGCGATCGGCAAAGATCTTACACGTACTGTATAGTTGTTATGATCGATGATCGCATTCGGTTTCATTGGGTGAAATTCGCCCTAAGACTTTGCGACTTATAACATCGCCTTGGATACGTCTGTAAAGGTGTTATAATTGTAATTTAAATAAATAAATCATTAGCAGCGTTCTTGATCTTCCACCGTGTCCATTAAAAATTGATTCCCTTATCGAAGTATTTCATGTCCTGAGGTGTCGTTCGAGTGTCAAATGTTGTCGCCAGATAGCGACACAGGGGTTGCAACGCGCTCGGCTTCAACCAATTTGCAGTGGTTGGGTTTAAGACACAGAGCAAACGGTGCACGCGGTCGGCGTTGCGCCTTGCGAGCCGTCAATTTGGTAAAAGTAGTTTTATGTTAAATAATATGAGTCAGACTAGTTTCCTGTAAATTTCGTTTTATAACATTATACACAGTTTACATAATAGTTGGAGTTTTCTTTCGAAATATCTAAAAATATAAAGCGTACTCTCAAAAACACGCCGTTTTATTAAACAACAAACAACACAAATTAATATACTAAAACATAGCCTAATACAGCAACGAAGGCAAATGCCTGTAATATAAAGAACGATTTCACCAGATGGGCCCGTTCGGGATCTCCGTGTTCTTCGGCCGCAGGCATGAGATCAAAGCCCGTTTGCCACTTTTGCACCGTTTTAAGATATTTTAATTTATGACACAGATACACAATCACAATAAATAACAGAAACAACCGTTAAACCAGCATCACTATTTCGCACATGGCATAAAGCAAAAACAAAGGCGGACACGTCTGTCTAATGTGACGGTCCCCGGTCCGTATCCGAAACTCTAGCAAAAATTTTCACTAAATTGAATAAATAAATATTTATAGTAACGTCAAACTATTTTTTTTTATGTATATGGCATGGCTACGAGGCCTTTATGCCAAACGTCAAACTATATTATAGCAAAGTGTTGTCACTTTTGTCAATTTAAAATAAACAGAATAATGGTGATTTTTAGTCGTTTACAGAATTTTGTGACAAGTGAATCGGCACCATTTTTTTTTTTTTTGAGTCAACGAAATTAAATGCTATTCGTTCTTGCTTTAATTTACCTCTTACAATATCATGCATGATATAGAAAAAATACTTACGAATTGCTGACAACTAAATTTGTGGATATTATAACATTCCAGTATTTCAACGAAAGCCTGAAAGACTTTTTTGACATAATTCGCTCTGTGTATATCTTCCAACTCTCGTGCATTTAAAACTTGTTTATTCCATAGACAAACTTTGTTTTCCAACAATTTAATGACTCGCGAGGCATACAAAATATTAAAATCGAAAATAACCAAAATGTAGTACATATATACAGCAAATAAAGGTTTACCCATTTGTATCATAAAATAAGTAACAACAATTACATAAAAACCTAAAGTCACGATTCCAAAAATCCAATTCCAAATAATGAAGCGGCTCGCATAATTTTCATTGTTGAGAAATCTGTGTACTTTTTGAAAAGTAAGGACAAACTGGATATTGTTATTGGTCCGAATGATTCCAATGACGAAATTCATAGCAAAACCGGAACAACAAAAGAAACAGACAGTAAGAGATGAAACAAACATAAAATTTATACATCCAAGACTTATCATATCCGAAGTTAAGAACCATTGTATGTACATAAACATAAATACTAGTGTTACGATCAATGAAATAAAATTAGAAATTAAGCTATTTGTAGTGATATAGTCATTTTTGATGCGATATTTAGGACAGAACATAATAAACTGCATCAGATTCAAAGGCCACAGCATCGACTGCACATCTTTATCCACCTTATTCACCGAAATTATATTCACAGTGTGATTAATTGATTCTCTTTCGATATTTTTAAATTTCTTCATTTTAGTATTTTTATCAAAAGCTACCTACGACACTTGGAATACATTAATCCACGACATAATGACTCCACGTACACCAAACTCATTATATAAACGAGTATTACTACTGTACTAAGTAATGTATTAGATAGTTTGATTAATTTGAATATGGCTTTACAATATAATAATATATTTATATCAAATTACATGTAATGTAAACCTAACCTAAACATCTCACTTAAGCCGGGCATTAATATTGTACTTAATCTAATTATGACCCGCATGTGATTTGAATTATGAACCTCAACTGAGAAACAGTACAAAAAACAGCTTGACCAAGAGTTTTCACTTCGTAGGTTTTAGTTGCCATCGACGAACAAAATGATCGATGGCACGTACCCCCCGCGTTAGAATGTTTTATTTAGGCAGACGCCATAAAGACGATATTATTTATTGTGTTTTAATGGGTTGAGATTCTAAAATTTCAAAACCCGACGTGCAATAAGTTATTTTGTTCAATCTCAGATTTGATGCCAACACCAATTGCATCAGACTGCTTGAAAAGTGATCTTGCTTTGTATGTAAATTTCACTTGGGTTTTTGATTTTCTTATTTTTGATTGTATTTTAATACTTTTAGAGTGTTATATTTTTGGAGTCGTCTCTTCAAGCCCTGTTTTTCATACCCCACATAGTCGTTACATTATATAGTCATGACCTTTCTATTGATGACTTAATTTTGCACAATAGTTCCATAAATAGTGAAGGAGAGCAATAAGGATAGTTTTGTTTTTAATTCACTTCCTATAGGGGTTCCAAGGGGGGAATACTGAACAAAAGGCTGACAACCAGACTTACCAAGGGGTATCGTGTCACCCAGTAACTGGGTTGTGCTGGTCATATAGGCAGTCGCTCCATGTAAAATAATGGTATTCAGTGGCATCCGGTTAGACCGAAAGCCAACCTCAACATAGTTGGGAAAAGACTAAGCAGATTGACTTAATAAAGGGGTTAAATAGGCGATGAAAGTTAATATGGAAGTTCGTCAGTAGCCGACGGGAAATCTCATATATGGCACACGACTTGTACCTCAATAACTTGATTGCAGAGATCGCAAATATTCTAAGCACACAATATTTTCTAGAGGGTGCAGAAATACAGTACATAAATCATGCTACGGATGCAGTATCTGAAGTGATATTTAATACCAATGCTAGTAAAATGATATCGTGTTCCTGACATTTTTTATGTTTGAAATATACATAAGTACATAAACTCACGGGTTCTTCCCATGAGGTTAGCAGAAACTACAGAACGGCACTACCTACTGACTTTTATGACCGAAATGCGTATGTCAGTCCCATCGTACCCTAAATATACATTGCTTCGGATTACATTTGTACCATGAACCCGAACAGACTCTTGGCATCTTTACCACTTGGCTGAGACAGAATGTTGTGGAAGGTGCCCATATTAAGTCGGTTCAACTTCAAAACACCAAACAGTTCATTTCTATGAGACTCAAATCTACCACAGACCATCAATAAGTGATATAAGTCTTCCAAAACTCCTCACAATTAGGCGAATTTTTTTGTCATCATGAACGCATACTTATTACATGGAAAGTGTTTTGATCTGAGTCTATGAGCTGTATCAACTAATTTTCTACTTAAATTACTATTTATAAACCACAGGCACACGAAAAGGCTGCCCCTGCATGGTTTTATACCAGATCCCTTTTTCCAATGAACGTTTATCAAAATACTCCTTCCATTCTTCGTAACATTTATTTTTAAATTTAGGTAAAACTTCTGCATAATCTAGCGCTTTATTAGTTTCTATTTCATTTTCAGCTGCATATTATGCGAGCATGACAGACTTTTCATTACCCTGTATCCCAATATGTGATGGAACCCAAAGCAGTTTCAACTTAAAACCTTTTAAGAATAATGCATCGATCTTAGATAGAATTACATATGCTAGCGATACACCTCTTTTACCAGAGGCGCATCGAGCTAAACGTCATAATGGACGTGTGACGGCATCTACACCGCCACATGCGAACAAACACATCAATCCTGCATCGCGCAAGCAGAGTTTACCGCGCAGATAGCATTTATACAACTTCCCGACAACAATCAGCGGGCAGTTGCCCACCAGATACGACATCCATCTGGTCGGAGGATCCTCCCTTTTCCGAAGAGTATGAGTGAACCTTACACCCTGTTCCTTATATCACTGGTGACCCCGACGTGATAAACATCACCTCTTCACTGGTGACCCCGAGTATGAACGTCAGCGCAGCCTTCGTGCAACTACTTCAGCGTGACGTCATAATCATCACTCCCGCAAGTCACACAGCCAGCCAGCAACCACGGCTTGAAAGGTTGTCCTGACCATCAGCATGCAGCGTAAGCGCATACCTGGTCATCCCCTTCAGCCTCATCAGCAACCTTGGCACAGCACACTGCACATTCGGCCGGTCCACAAGCAGAGCGCTTAATCCCTCTCCTAGTCGACACCAGCAGTCAGCCACCCCGACTCACTGGGGCATCTTCGCAGACAGTTCCGACTCACCGCGAACTATGCGACACCCGGTTCCAACCCACTGGAACCCAACTGGCATTGGCAAGCATCGCAAGTTACAAGACTTAGCCCACTATCGACCTCCGGTCTTCGGAGGGGAGTGATCTGGCGGCATCTACACCGCCACATGCTGCGCTGACGTTCATACTCGGGGTCACTAGTGAAGATATATGCTATCTGCGCGGTAAAAGCAGTGTTTACCGCGCAGATAGCATATATACATCTTCCCGACAACAATCAGCGGGCAGTTGCCCACCAGATACGACATCCATCTGGTCCTTATATCTCTTCACTGGTGACCCCGACGTGATAAACATCACCTCTTCACTGGTGAACCCGAATATGAACGTCAGCGCAGCATTCGTGCAACTACTTCAGCGTGACGTCATCATCGGCATTGGCAAGCATCGGTCGGAGGATCCTCCCTTTTCCAAGAGTATGAGTGAACTTTACACCCTGTTCCTCATATCTCTTCAGACGCATTCTTATCTATTTTGAAACAATGCTGCTATAGTCTATGCGGCTTTTAATCAACGCTATATAAATTTGTCTCAGATGTTAAGGGTACAATCCCCATGCAGTACCAGCCAAGACAAAGTAAATTGAGACTTTTTTCTATCATGTTGTTGTGTTCACTCCAACTCAATGAACTGTCTAACCACACTCCCAAATATTTGTAATTATCTAATACCTTTACACTATGCCTATACATTTATAAATCTATTTCTATTTTCTAAATCCCCTAGTGAAAATACATACTTTAGACTTAGTTGCCGATAATTCTAATCCCATATCATCAAGAATATTACAAAATGTATTCAACGCGATTTGAAATTCATACTGACTTTGACTAATATTCCTGGAACAACAATACAAAACAAAACTGTCCGCGTATTGGCTCATTGTGACTATATTAAAAAGAATGGGAGAAATTGGGTCTCCTTGAGCTAGACCTCTATCAGTATGTCTAATAAATAATTGTTTTGATCAGTCTTTTCTTTTATCTTAAGATGCCTCTCGCTTACTAAGCTCCATAGATACTGACATAACTTTTGTCCAACACCTATTTCATCTAAATTGTTAATCAGTACGTCTACTAACACATTCATATAAGCGTTTGAAATATCTGAAAAACAAGCTATAGTATGAAGCAGCGAAAAACCAACACAAATTTGACTGACTAATTTAACCAGTTACTCCTGACATGACTGACCTTTTCTAAATCCAGAAGTGTATGGAGATAATAGTTAATTTTTTTCTATGTATCACTGAAGTCGTTTAGTGAACATTGAATGGTCAATTTTGCACACACAAGATAATAAAGGAATTGGACTCATTATAGGACAGTTTTAGGTGAATTTTTGGGAATGGGCATCACCAGAATTACGCGCCATTTTTTTAGAATATTCCCTTGTCAAAAATATAATTAAATCACCTTAATAAATACAGACAGTCTACCCACAGGAGAAAGATGTAAGATTGGTGAATAAGTTATCCCGTCGTTAACAGGCGCTGTGTCTTTTCGCTTAAAACAATGAGAGTTAGAGTACCTATTCACTATGCAAGATATCTTGCATAGTGAATCGGTACTCTAACTCTGTATTATATGAGTTAAAGTTGTTATAGGGCTGTCGATACATATAATCGGGAGCGAGATTGCAAAGGAGCTCGAGTTTTTGTTCATTGGAAACTTATGACCTTGTGGAGTTAATTCCCTTAGCCCAGCCCATACGCTTCCACATATCAGAGCTGGACGTTTGTTCATCAATCCTACAAAAACATGTTTGCCAATCATTTGTATTCGCCTGTTGTATGGCTGTTTTTGCGGTTTCTGTTTTTCGTTCAAGGACGGTGAGATTGTCGGGCGTAGGATTACTTGTAAAATTTTTGAGGGCCAATCTTCGTTGTGTAACTAAATGGGAAAGTAAGGGGTACAGTAAGACTTAGGTCGAAATCCGTTTTTCGGTTTATCGCATCCTTTTATGAAAGGTATGTGCTAATCCGCAGCCTTATTTACCTGCTTCGTATAGTTGTCACACAAAGATTGTACACTGACAGTGTCAACAGGTGGTGTACTACAACCAATAAGCTAGAAATACGTTTTAAAAATACGTTTTTATGATATTACAAACCGAGTATGCATTACTCTTATATTTTCATGAGACCTTAACAAACAAATGATCACTCCCCAAACACTAGACGCTTTTAACGTTCTGCATCGTTCTCACATGCATAATTTCAACATGAATGATGTAACCAATCTATTGTAAACATAATTTGATTTAAAAGAGTGTCCGTGGAGTTTCTTGCCCGTTCTTCTCCAAAGGTACCTACTACGCTTTGGAATGGGCAAGTAGCTTCATTTTTCTGACCGACCGACCTTGACAATTCAAAAGTACCCGTAATTGGTTTATTTGAAATAAATGCTTTGAGTTTGAGTTTGAGTTTGACTCATTCATAACATTCCACTTTAATAAATTTGACAAGTCGGTAGAAACGAATGTCACATCGGGAGAACTCCGTTGAATTATGTTATCGACATAACTAATTCTGGTAACACTATCATCATTAAGAGAAACGAAGTCATTATGCGGAATCATATATTTGTAAGCCTCTTGCGTCAGACTTACATGACCAGGTAGCCATGATGTCCATTATAATCTCCTGATACAATACATCAGTCGGATAGACTTGTACGTACCGATGACGGACCGTATATTAGTACGATATTTTTAATTTTATTACGGTTTAAAAGTTTGATTGAGACTATTTCTATTCATAAATTATTAATATTAACCAAATTTTGTTGTACTTTATTCGACTTGTAAATAATCGAAATGTTTTACCTACCAGTTGAACGTTTATTAATTTACTTACCTTATTCGAGACTTATTTAATCAGATGAGGCTATACGGTTCCCGCCCTTCCGTCTGTTTTTCCTATATTTCTATATCTTCTAATACGTCACTCCCACTTCGTAGTGGTGGGCTTCTGAAACGAGCCTTGCCATTTTGATTCCATTGAGTCTAATTACAAGGCAGAGCTTGACCATAAGCTTCGATTAATGTTAGTAAATTAATAAGCGTTTTATTGGTAGGTAAAACGCTTCTATTAATTTCACTTGACCGTTATTCGAAACTTATGTAATGAAAAGTGTTTGGTATCGCCTGGTGGAAGTGATTGAGACGCCAATGTGAGAGTACTTACTATAATTTTACTGAGTATTTTATAAAGCACTAGATACCTATTAGGCTATAGGTACTTAGTGAATAAATAAAAGAATCTGAAATTTATATCACTGATATATTGCAAGTACGCATCTTGGGTTTACAATTTTATTATTTATAATACCATTTTTAATCGACTGGATTAAATTAAGGGGGTACCGAGACACGGTTAACAGTGGAAGGCATAACCTCACGTTTATAAAATTTGCAAATAGTATTTTGCAAACGCCACTTACCCCTTGCAAGAATTTCATCAAGAGGGTAATTAACGAGTCAATGCTTTGAGGCCACAGCTGACCTGATACTTCCAGATGCACATGTTTGTAATTCACAAAATCGGTTTTCGATCCGACGCTGGCCCAAAAATTATAGAATTATTTTGAATAGAATAATTATTAGAATCAACTGTGAGCTAAGTTAAATAACGGATTCCTCTTCCTGAGCATAGGAAATGTAGAGATGCCGTATATCTCTGCTCTTGAAAAATATAAGTTTCATCAACGCGTTTTCCCTCTACAAAAATAGCCAGTTCGTCAATATTCCATACCGGAGGCTTGGCATGGGTGACAGGTTCATATAATGCTATAGATTTTAGAACATGATTTACTAGGACATTCGAAATTGACTGGCCGGATGTTTTTAGGTTGCTAAGAGTGGAAACCACAGACTTGTGTAACAAAATAGAATTGTACTATAATTTATGAACTAAATGGAGATCAGCCTATTGGAGTCGAAGGATTAATCTGGTGAGATTCGCACCAAGCTAGCCATCTCTTCCAAGCAACGCAATGAACTTTACGTGTTGACGGACGCCATGACTTCCCAAAAAGTTCTAGTTGACAATTGTTCCAGGATGTTGGCATCTTAGACCACCCCCACATTTCCACACTTCCAGAGTCATGTCATCAACGTTCGATGGAGGCAGTCATTTGTCGTGTCGATCAAGAATCTAGGTGATAAATCAAAATCAAAATTCATTTATTCAAATTAGGCTGACAATCAGCACTTTTCAAACGTCAACATTAGACAGTCCCCCAAAACGCGCACACTTCACCACTTCCTAGTGCTTTAGCTGGGAAGAAGAAGTGGCGCAAAAAACTCCCCAGCAGCACAGGTCTCTGTTTGGTTAGAAGAACTGGATTATAAACAATTGTAACTAATTACCAAAACATTAAATTAAATTAATTGCCTTACGTCAGCTAGCTACGCCAGTACCAAAAAAAGAAAAATAAATTGAAGGTAAATAAAACTTAATACATAAATATAAGCCTCCAGGCCTAAAGGGCATGACAGCTTACATATGCTTGGGTAGCAGCGCAGCGATTATGGCGAGCCCTGAGTCGAATATCATCTGCACCTGCGTGATGTTATTTTCAAATAATATCTATTTCAAGTTTTTGATATGTTATTAATAATACCTAAAATGATCAGTTTTTGTTTGTTTAAATGAAATTATTTGAAGTGGTTCGATAATCATTCGATACTTGTCTCGTTCATCTTGTTTCAATAAATAATAATTTTTTGTAGGTAGGCCACAGAAAACTGAGTAAATTATTTCGATTTATGTGAGGTAGACGCAATTCGTTACGACTATTCACCTAATTGAACGTTGTTGGTTAGTGACGAATGTTTAAATCTGTTAATTAGCGGTGTTGTGCAAATACTAAAGCATTGGTAAATATTGTTGCGCTGCGTAAAAGAGGATGTAAATGATGTGATAACACAAATATGTATTGAAACCGGACTAAGTGTGAGTGTTTTTATTTTAAATATTTCGTATTTTACTAAATTTAAATTGTTATTTGTTTAAATTAGTGAATGACGAGTACAATGTACACACGCGTGATGCGTGTCTAACAAAAGCGATGGAAATATATTTTTGTTTCGTGCACAGCAACGCGAGTACTCGATACGACAGTGTGTGCCGTGCAAAACTGCGATCTTTGTGGTGTGTGTCGTAGAAACACATACAGTCGTACCGTGAGTTCACAGCAATACGACTCTTAACGTGCCTATGCACTTTTGATCGCTAACTGTACAAACAAATAGTATAAATACATGATAAACTACAAAGTAAAAGAAATTAACAGAACAATTACTGTAACAATAATAAAACCAAAGACAGCAAGTAGACCAGTCACCACAAGCAGAACCCGTTCACGATCATAACGCAAAGATCAGCCATTACCCTCCTCGCCATATTTGAGGGAAGGAGGAACCCCGACCCCCGACGCTACCGCAAGCAGTAAATCTAGTAAAGACGAGGGTAGCTTGTTATAAAAGGTTATACCAAGCCCAACAAATGAGTTATGAACCTTATGAAGCCGGTGAAAGGGAGCACGTAGTTTGTTCTTATTACTGGTGTTAACATTGTGAAAATCACTGTTTTTTGTGTATAAGTGTATATTTTGCCTAATATATAAGATGTTGGCGAAGGTGAATTGAGATGCTACCGTGAGAATACCAATATCTTTATTAAATCTCTAAGAGAAACTCTGGCTCCTAACTGATAAATTGCTCGGACAGCTCGTATTTGAAAGACGAATATATTTCGAATTTCAGCGGATTTGCCCCACAGCAGAATACCGTTGGACAAATACTGTGGAAATAACTAAAATAGAATAACCGATCTGTATCAACGTCAGTGTATTGTCTTACTTTCCTGACGACGTAGGCGGCTGAACTGAGCCTCCCCGCTAGGTTTGATATAAGTGGGCCCCACTGAAGTTTGGCATATACTGTTATGCCCAGAAAAAAACTGCCGAGTCTACTGTTTCAAACAGCTCTTTATCTAAGACGATGTTGGGTCCTAGATTTCTAACATTTGGTAAGAAGAACTTCATACATTTCGTTTTCTTGGCATTGACAACTAGGTTATTTGACGTAAACCAATCCGTAACCATTGAGAGTGCACAATTTACCTAAACAGGAATAGACAAGATTTTTGTCTATTCCTGTCTACTTTAAAAATAAGAGAGGTATCATCTGCAAACAGTTCAACGGCAATGTCACAAATATCATTTAAATAGAATGGTAAGTCATTGAAATACACTAAGAACAAGAATGGACCCAAAACTGAGCCTTGATGCGTAACGAGCTGACATGTTCGAAGCTAAATAAGCGTGTACATTTAGGCACACTACTATTCAAAAGGTTCACAGCTTTAGATGGGGACGAATTTAAGGAGCAAGTCGTGGTTATAGGTATGTTGGCAAAAAAAATCTTTAGATGCCTCAGCTACGTCAGCTGCCTAACTAACTAATTTGTTATCGACCTTAATCTCAAGTTGATTTTCTTGTTTAACCGACTTACCCGTTTCATTGTTAATAATTTTCCAAGAGGTTTTATTTTATTATTGGAATTTTTAAGTGAATCGCCAAAAAATTTAGATTTAGCAACACCACAAATCTTTTAAAATAATTTTGTTTTTGTTTTTACATACTCTAAGAAAGAAGTATCAAACCTGTATTTTTTCAAACCATATAACTCGTACAGTCTCGCTCTACTTTTATAAATACCTGGAGTAGCCCATTGGTTGAAGCCAACGGAGGTGCCATTAAAGTTAATGATTTTGGTCTTGAAAATAGACTGGTATTCTTTTTGCACAACATCAAAAAGTGCTCTGTAAATTTCATTAGGATTCTCGTGTTCTACTAACGATGGTGTAATTCGATGACCTATATTATTTTTAACTTGTTACAACGACTAGTTGTATATATTTCTTTCTTTTATAAATTTGAATGCAGGCCTGCATTCAAATTTATAAAAGAAAGAAAGAAAGAAAAATTGTTTACTCTGCACAAACAAAACGCACATTACAAAAAGTTGACATAAATTACACACATACAAAGTAGCCAAAGGTCCAGCATTCAGCATTTAAAAGGTTTGTAATTTTGTCCATTGCTTGATGTCACTCAGCACCAAAGACAATACACATTGCTCTGTTTGTGTTGCGACACTGGCAAATGACAATAAAACAAACACTATTTGCACAAAAAACAAGCTGCCGATTGCAAAGTGGAAAAATGACTACTTTTGTAACAAAACAAACAACAATAAGTAAGCCATGCGTCGTATCTGTGCAAGAACAGGTCGCTGCTCAGCAAAATGCTCTGACTTCGGACAAACCTATCGTCAACAGCGCTGATTTTCAGCAACTACCTCTCGAAATGACGTAATGACGTCCCGTGGTGTGACATAATAAATCGGGTGAGTATAATTATATTTTTCTACAGAACTATTTGTGATTCTTGCTTAACATGTGTACTTAAATATGTAAATGGATGTATAAAAATTTACACCGGAAACAAAAATGACAAATAATAACTCTAGACGGTACAGCGTTGTGTTTATTCCCATTTATGCAATTCAATACCTATATAACTGTAATGTCGTTACTATCAAGACTCAATTAATTAAAAGTAGTGAAGTCTTATTTCAATGCACCATGGGAATCGCGACAGCGGCCATTTGCATAACGCCATGTTACTTGGCATGGCGTCGGCAAACGACGACCAAGCTTTTTCGATCAAAGTGATAAATCAGCCAATTGGTACAGTTCGATAGTGTTTTCCTGATCTTCATGGTAAGTATTACTATAAGTTTATTAGGCACTGCATTACTAAATTAAATTGAGACAGAAACCCATCATAACATTAAACAAAATTGGTACCAAACTGTCTGATACTTTGAATGCTATACCTAACCTACCTATTGTCCCACCCAGATAATGCAGCTTTAGAAAGACTCACAGCTAACACTACCCAGATTATTGAAGACTACCATTCCTCCTGCAACAATGACACAGACCGGACACAGGGAGAAATCAGACAGAGGCCACTCACACTGCTGGAAATCCATATCCATTGCCCATAGGCCATGACCCTTTAGGTAAGTACAAAAAGGTCAGCTATTGTTTCTAGAACTAGTTTTACAATGTGCATTGCAGTTTCTGCATGAAATATTTCTTTAGAATCCTCAAAAAATGCTTTTTTATTCTCAGGACTCTTATTGGTGGAGGAATGTTATTCCAGCAGTGCGGGGCAGCATATCTGAAACTCCCCCTGAATGCTGCGGTCCTATGTTGTGATGTACAAAGGGGTTTGGTAGAAAAACGTGGTTCGTATTTGCTCAGTCTCCAACTTAACTTTTCAATCAAATAGTGTGGTTTCTGTGTAGTGACTACTCCAAAAAGTAAACCAGCCATGTGCAACTTTCTCCTAGCAGCCATTTTAAAAATATTGTTAACATTTATATAAAGAGTGACATGACTTCTACGAGGTATCTTTACACAGAACCGTGTACACGCATTTTGTATGCGTTGTACAGCTTTTCTGTTCTTGCTAACAGGCACGGGCCATACACGTATCACAGTAGTTAAGTCTTGATAAAATAAGGCTATCCACTAATTGCTTGCGTAGATCAACACTCAGGTAGTCTCTAATTGAATATAGAAGTTTCAATCTATAAAAACAACTCCTCATGGAGTTACTGATGTGTTTCTCAAATTTTAGTTCTGGATCCATGATTAACCCGAGGTTATAATAATATGTGTAAATAAAATAACTATGTTCCTTCTATTATGACAATACTCACTTTGATACTCCCACCTCTCCAGATCACGACAGATACGACACACACACACCCTGCGCAATACACAATAACAAATAGAAAAGCCATAAACAAAAAAATGTGCAGAATCAAAGAAAGGTGTTTTAATTAGTGTCCGTGCATGGTCCAATGAACTGTTCAATGTCCTCCTCAGATTCGATCCTGTAAGTGGGTTCTCAAGGCTTTCGCCGGACCAAGATGCGACCGCGCTTCGTCCATACGAACCGCCATCCAAGAATTCCTGCGGCGGCCCTCGTCCGGCGAAATAACTGCTGGTTCAACCTGGTCAGCCTCTCATTGACATAGAAGCGCACAGGTTCCCCAATGAGTCCGAGGTTCTCTGTTGTAGCGTCACGCCGCACGCGGGCTCCGTTCAACACGGCGTCTCGCTGGTCACTTCTAGCGAGGCGCACCACGATAGCGCGAGGGCGGGGCTCCGTTGAAGCTATGGGGCTTGTCGCTTTTATATGTCTGCCGCCGATTCGCTCCGCGCTCACGATGTCGCGGTCCTCCAAAGCAACTCCTAACATAGTGGCAATTAGCTGGAATAGGTGTGTTGTATTTTCCGCTTGCGACTCTGGTATGTTTGCTATCAGCAGATCATTTGCCATCAGCTCTTGATTTCTGTCATTTAAGTCCCTCTTAAGCTGCTTAACCACACTCTCCACCGCACTTAAATTTGTCGAATCACATCCGGCATCGTGAAGCTTTTCAAGCGCCTCCAATCTAGACGTGTGTGTGGCTCGCATCGTTAGACGCTTTCAACTTCGCTACGTCTTTCCGAAGCTCCATGATCTCAAATCGCAAGGTGCGTATCTCCTCCATTACCAAGTTTAAAACAGAGCCTACGTCCTGTGGGAACTCGGGAGACTTCTTCGAAGCATTGTTGTCTGTGTCCACGGTCGCGATTGTATGAGGCGTCGACACCTGCATGAGTGCCTCCTCCATTACTGGCGACGGTGGGGCAGCAATTGACTGAGGCGTCACTGGTACGGAAGTTGACAGACGTGTCGGCAATGCGGCAGCTGACAGAGGCGTCGTCGTTGCTGCAGTTAGCACAGGTGTTGTCGGATCTGGGGTGCAGTTGAAGAGCCTCCTCGTGGCGCATCCTGGGCAACGTCAGCTCCAATCGCCCACCGGTTCTGGTGAACAATTGGCGCTGGCGGCAAATCTCAACAAACGGGGAAGGGCACGGTTCCATTCCCCGATCATCTATGATGGTCGTGGAAGGAAACCGGCTAGGGAAGGGTCGTTGGAGTAGGTCGTACGCCCATCCCCCCTCTGCTTACAGAGGGTGAGTTGTGTGGGCGTGGTCTTGTGGGAGGAGAGGAAGAAAACCTCTTAAAAAAATAACCCCAACTCCAAGGTCGAGCATGCCTAGGGGGTGTATGGCCGGAGGGCATCCGGTCGTAAGCGCTGGGGGGGGGATCCAGGGGGATCAAAGGGACCGCACCCTTCAAAGGAAAAACACAAAAATTAATAAGTCAGTTGATAATATTTTACCCCAGGGCGGTACCGACTGCTTCGCAGTCGGAGAATCCGCCACGCATCCGGTTTCAGATGCGTCATGGTCGAGACAGTTTTTGCCCCCCCCCAGAATACGAGGGGCGTATTCTGGGGGGGGCAAAAACGGCTCGAGAGAGGAAGAACCCGGTCGCAGTCATTCGGGGACCCGCTAAACCATGGTTTGGCGGGCCCTCGAGTGGCTGCCGCCGGTCACCAGCGAGAAACGGAGCTTCTTTTGAAGCTTCCGCGCGTGGGGATAGAACCATTTGCCACCTACGATGGCAACCAGAGCCGAGGAAGCTCCAGTCCTTCTGGGGACCACAGTAGGTCGGATCCGTTCCTGAGCAGGCGCGGCAAGGCGCTGCTTAAGAGGAAGTCGGACGAGGAAATGATGCCGGCGCCAAAAGCGCCCAAGGTGACGGGTGGTCGGGGTCGTGCGGCTGCAAAGCCGGGGCGTGACCCGTTGGGCCGCTTCACGCGCCCTGCTACGCCGGTCCCATCGCAGGCTTCAACGCCAGCTCCGTCGCCGGCTCCTTCGCCAGCTCCGTCGGAGAGCGCGGGGAGCGACGCCGAACTGGGAAGGGAGGACCTCGCGAACATAGGCGGAGGCAAACGCTGCCAAGAGGTCGCAGCGGAAGGCTGCCGCAGCCGACGTGGTGGCAGAAATGGCCAGTCGGACCAAGGAGCGACGCGCTGCCCGGATGGCAGCCGGAGGGACCGTTACCGGGGTGGCGCTCAGTAGCCAGGTTCTGGACAGCGTCGATGTCGTCACGACGGTTGCCACCAAGTTAGTAAGCTACCTGAGGGGGACGTACATTCGTGCCCTAAAGGAGCGGGCGAGCTCCTCGTGAACCGCACCAGCACGGAGGAGACGGCGAGGTCTGGGAGGAGAATCGCCGTCTGCGATCCAAGCTCGAGGAGCTTGAGCGGCAGTTTGCTGCCCAGAGGGCGACTCCCGCCGCCCCCGGCGTCACTCCCGTCTCGATTCCGCCGGCGGTCCAGTTGTCGCCTGCGCATGCGGATGCGGAGATCGAAAAGATCGCCCGCATCTGCATGATGCAGTGCGGCGGGATGATTAACGCGCGGATGGAGGCATTGGAGTCGCGACTCCCAGCAGCCGCGACGACCGCGCCTATCGCGCCTCTGGCGACCGCACCACCTCCCACCTCACCTCCCACCCAGGATGCCGAGGGGTGGACGTCGGTGGGGAAGAAGAGAACGAAGAAAAAGAAGAAGAAGAGCGGGAAGAACGCCGACGGAGCACCGCCACCGGCCAAGACGCCCATAGGCTGCTCGAGGTGTCCGGTGCCTCAAGGACCGCCTAAAGTCAGAGCCCCACGCTCCGCGGCTGTGGTTATTACGCTGCAGCCCGGAGCCATCGAAAGGGGCGTCACTTACAAGACGGTCCTGGCACAGGCGAGGGCCAATGTCGGATTACCCGACCTTGGCACACCGTCCGGCTTCAGAATGAGGCCGGCGATAACGGGAGCGCGGCTGCTCGTGGTGTCGGGTGCCTCTAGCAGCGAAAAGGTGGACATCTTGGCCACCAAGTTGAAGGAGGTCCTCAACCAGGCAGCGGGCGCCGCCGGCCGCATCACACATTGTGGTCGGGGGGGTCCGGATCGCTGTCGAGCCCACGATGAAAGATGCAAGGGTGCTCGCATCACTATATTGGTAGCGCGAGGAAGCGAGGGCGCGGGGCGAGCTGCCGATGCAGCGCCATATGGAGCAGCGTCGATTGCAGCTCCGCGAGGTCCTGGTGGCGGAATGGCGGGTGAGGCTGTTACGCCCTACCGCCGGCCTCAGCACCATCGAGGCGATCCGGCCAGTGCTCGACCGCTGGCTCGGGAGAAGGCACGGCTCCCTGACGTCTCGGGCGACGCAGGTGCTCTCGGGGCATGGTTGCTTCGGGAAGTACCTGTGTCGCATAAACAGGGAGCCGGACGCCCGGTGTCACCACTGCCGGGAGGACACGGCGTGGCACACGCTGGCAGAGTGTGCCGCTTGGGAGGAGCCTCGCCGTGCCCTCATCTCAAAAGTAGGCAGTGACCTGACGCTGCCGAACTTAGTGAGTTCGATGGTCGGCAGCGTCGAGTCCTGGGACGCGGTGGTTACCTTCTGCGAGACGGTCATCTCGCAGAAGGAGGTTGCGGAAAGGGAGAGAGGGATATCGACTCTCGACACGGCCCGCAGCAGACGCACCGGGCGTAGGAGAAGGGCGGACAACGCCCTCTTCCGGCCCCCCTAAATGGGTCCAGGTCCCCCAACATCAGGACCCGAGAAGGCGGCGCGCCTAGTGTTCCGCGCGCTCCGCTCACAGACGTTGCGGAGGGAGTACACCTCACTCCCCCCGCCCGAGACGGGCGGGGTTGCGGAAGAATTATGTGTTCCCGCGACCCCGGCGTAGGTGAGTGATGGATCACCGGGGTGGTTTTTAGACAGTAAGAGTCTGACAGACCCCTACGCCCGCCTCAGGGCGGAGGACATCCATGAGGCTGAAAAAAAGATGGTGTTGTCGGATGCACAAAAATTTTTGACGATATTGGCTTCGCGGACACTAGCGTCGCCACAGCTATTGTCGTGGACATAGAGATGGACGCCGGTACTTACTTTCAACTTCCGCCACACAACCTCGTACCGGCGTTTCAGCCTTGTTATCCCTGCTGACGTTTTTCCTACACTCAGGGCAATGCCAGGCGGAGACTAAGGGGCCTTTTGCCGGGAGGCTGACGCACACTCGGTGGTTAGCAACGGCATATTTGGTGCATCTTGCTGTGTCAACTGTTGACATGAATTTTCCGCATCCACCGCACTTTACCGGAATTCTTGCAATAGGTCTTGCTACTCGTTCAGTGAACCTACTTTTTTTTTGTAAACGAAGACTGTTTACGGTTTTGTCTGACGTTGTCAATATAGACGTTGACAGTTACAACACACCAAACATCTACTGTTTGTCGTGTCAAACATTAAAATAGTGAGGGTATTTAAATGACTTGAGAATTTGGTATTAGTTTTAAGCATGAATTATGCACTCAGGAAGTACTCACGAGATTTCACAACACTGACTATTCTGTATTATTTGACTGTACACTTTATTAAATACTTTTAGATACGACATCGTCGTTGTTTTATTTTATTTCCGCAAAAAACCAGGCAACGATTCCACCAGTACAAACGTCAAAACGTCACTAGAGAGAGAGTTGAGCGGCACACTCTGCCAGCGTATGACACGCCGTGTGCTCCCGGCAGTCGACACAGTTGTGACACCGAGTGTCTGGCTACCTGTTAATGAAACACACGTCAGATTATTAATATGCCCCGAAATTACCTGCGTCACCCGCGAACGACAGGGAGCCATGCCTCCTCCCGAGCCAGAGGTCGAGCACCGGCCGGACCACCTCGAAGGTGACGAGCCCAGCAGTAGGGCATGAGAGCCTGTCCCGCCATTCCACCACCAGAACCTCGCGAAGCTGCGACCGACGCTGCTCTATATGACACTGTATCGGTCGCTCGCCCGGCACCCTCGCTTCCTCGCGCCACCGATACAGTGACGCGAGCACCTTCGCATCTAGATCCTAGGGCGGGGATCCGGCCAGTGCACAAAGCGCCTCGTAGGAGATCGTGTGGTGAGTGAACAGAGAAAGAAAGAAAGAAAGAAAAGAAAGAACCAACTTTCTTTCTTTCACTGGATCGAGGGCTTGATTCAGAGAACGGTGCTTCTGGACACGGCTCGCTTTGCCATGAGGTTCTTCTCTCTGAACCCCTGACCGACGGTAGCTTGGACCCCGTTCCCGATTTTGGTGGGATACTATTTTATATGTTTCAATGTTTTTAGACGTATTTACAGTAAATTAAGATTTAAATGATACGTTTTAAATTAAGTAAAGGAGGTAATAATAAAACTACTTCAGTCGAATCTGCCTCAGTTCAATGACGAAACTTCACAATTCTCTTCATCATCTGCCTCATCGCTTTTTCCTTCAATGCCATTATCATCACAATCTTTCCGCGTAACTCCAGCATCATGAACAATTAGTATACAGTCAGCGGATATTGGAAAAATTTTACTGACGATACTGTACCCACCGCTAGGACTACCACAACTCGTAGGAAATGGAACATTGAAATGAATAAATTCATCATACGCATATGGAAACAGACAAAAATGCATACCTTCCATCAGTTTCTAGTAAAATACCCAGCTATGCAAGTAAGCCGACAAAGAATAGGTGACCAGCGTTGAGCCTTAGTTCAAAATAAATTATTACCACAGGTCACAATAGATCAGATTCATGAGGAAGTCAGAGCTGAACTACACATAGTACACTCTCGAATACAGAAACACTCTACACAATCTCATACACTAACCGGTCAGCGAATAAACTGAACGAAAAAATAAAATTAAACAATTATTAAAATTTGTTATACTGCCTCAAAGTTAGAAACGGATAAAACAGACTTAAAGAAAATTACATGAGGAATTCATAAATATATATAATGAATTTATATATAAATAGAGCAAAGACGATCCGATAAAGTAAGAGTGATTTTAAATAACACAAAAAAAAACAACATATTAGAAGAAATTAAAAACTATGTAGCTGCAGCTTTAAAGGAAAGTAACACTACACTAATACACAAAATATTGAATACATAAGAGAACCGTTCCAGTGGGTTGGAACCGGGTGTCGCATAGTTCGCGGTGAGTCGGAACTGTCTGCGAAGATGCCCCAGTGAGTCGGGGTGGCTGACTGCTGGTGTCGACCAGGAGAGGGATTAAGCACTCTGCTTGTGGACCGGCAGAATGTGCAGTGTGCTGTGCCAAGGTTGCTGATGAGGCTGAAGGTGATGACCAGGTATGCGCTTGCACTGCATGCTGATGGTCAGGACAACCGTTCAAGCCATTGTTGCTGGCTGGCTGTGTGACTTGCGGGAGTAATGATGATGACGTCACGCTGAAGTAGTTGCACGAAGGCTGCGCTGACGTTCATACTCGGGGTCACCAGTTTAGGGATATGAGGAATAGGATGTAAAGTTCACTCATACTCTTGGAAAAGGGAGGATCCTTCGACCAGATGGATGACGTATCTGGTGGGGACTCTTTATTTAAATGGCCAGTACGAAGGCGCGATATCACCTCTTTTACACGTTGCTTTTGCTGTTCAGGCATTATGAACTTCTGCAGGCATTGCACGATCCATTGAAAAGACTTCATCATTTCTACTCAGATTCTGTACTACTAATATACTCCTATTCTGTTTGACCGTAGTAAAGCATTCACGTATGACACTATTTGAAATAGATTGTTCTGTAATTTAAGCATCTCCATCGCGAACGTTAATCGGAATATTTAGTAACTTAGATGAACCTGCTGGAATAATATTATCATATGAATTAGTATTACGTGAATCATAGACTTTTTCTAGCACATCCGTACCAATAAGTCCATCAAAGTATCAAATGTATCTGTACTTGAATAATTAAATTCATTAAAACTAGGTAAGGAAGGCCATGCGAATGGAGAATAATTTATTGGAAAATCACTCAAATATTTTCCGACAACATTAGGGCATAGAAATTACTGATTTTGGAGCTTTATTACTATTTTAATTTGTCAGATTTCGGAGTTTTCTGAAAATCTGTCTCCTTAGATACTTGGGCGTCCTCTTTTATGCATCCGCACTGCTGGGGATATGCAACATATAAAAAGGGGATGGTTGATATTCATAGTACACATTTTTTGGGTACTCTTAGTAATCAATGAACAAAGAATAACTATAAGAATCATTAAAATGCATCTACCGAGTTTTTAAATAAATCTTGGGTGGTGGATTGCATCATTTGCTCCAATCATATCTAAAATATGCTTTCGTAGGTCACCACTCATTGGGCGTGGTTGCGCTGATCACTTTAATGGTTAGAAGAATTCTGCTGGACTACTTGAACCGGGTTATTCTGACGGTTGTAGTTCGATGGACACTTGCTGAGTTCGGGTCGGATCAAACAGCCAAGATTGGAAATAATTCGATTTCTACTGCGGTGGTTGTTGAGCTGGAAATTGGAATCGTGATGGTCCCCGCATGCTATATAGTGATTAGGCCTTGTATCGGGCACATTAAACGGCAGAGAGGGTATTTTAAAATGATTAGCGGGTTGGTTATTGCTATTTATTATTATATCGGCTAAACGGGCGTTACGATTTTGCACATACGTGGTATCCGATCCCTCTTGTTATATACTTTGATGAAGCATACAACGCACGCGTGATCCTACAGAATCTTTTGATCCGCTAACGAACGCCTGGACCGTTAATTTCTTATGTGAATCCCTTTTAGCATCTATAGTAGTTGACGTATAAAACATAAAAAAAAAAAACATAAACATATACATATAACGTGATAAAATATATTCCTTTTTCGTAAAATTAAATACTCACTACAGAAAAAATATGAATGTCATGGACGGTATTTTTTTGTAAATTAACGGCATGGTCGTATTTGAATTGCTCGACTTTTTTTAATTTTAACAATATTTTAAAATTCTTTTGTTATGATTTATTGTTTAATTATTACTGCAGTGTAATGATTAAAAACAAATTTAAACAGAAAAAAATGCGATGAAACTATCTAGAGGTGTGATAATAATTCAAACTTTAACATTTTTAAGTTTAACAAAACATCTATTTTTTTTTACACGAAATATTTGAAAGATTGATTAATTAAATCATCGATTTCATTTTGTAATTTTTCAAGGGAGAAGGCTAGTTAAATAACGAATAGTAAGTTATTCAACTTTAAAATATCTTTGTATGTCTAGTTTTAAATTGAAAATATATGTTATTCACGAGATATCTAGACGTAGAATATAATATCCATCTTTATGTTATGTTTTTTAAAATCATTTATTAAAAAGGACCAGGTTCTTAATAGTTGATTACAATTTAGCCTATACGACTACTAAGCAATTTTAATGCAACTTAATTTGTTACGTGATAATTATTTTAAAACTAATAAAAGTATTGATTGTACTTTACACAAGTCCGTTCCACTTTATTAGAGTCTGATAATTCTACAAGAAATATGATTTCTTAATCATAATTAATGAATATATTAGACTATTTTCGTAGACACGCGTCTTGCGTGTGAGAAAATGTGGCGTCATCAACTACGCATCATACGGAAGTCACGCAAAATCATGCATCGCGCAAGCAGAGTTTACCGCGCAACTAGCATAATTATGTACAACGTCCCTACATCAATCGTCGGGCAGTTGCCAACCAGACACATCACCCGTCTGGTCGCAGGGTCCTCTTGTTCCATGGTGGATGAGCATACTTTATACCCTGTTCCTCATACTTCTATAAAAGGATGCCCAACCTGCGGAGTGACGTACGGAAACAGGTGGGGCGCGTGCGTGTCGCTTGAAAGAAAGATATAAAGAAAGAAAAATTGTTTATTCTGCACAAACAAAACGCACATTACAAAAAGTTGACATGAATTACACACAAACAGAGTAGCCAAAGGCCTCGTATTCAGCATTTATAAAGATTTGTAATTTTGTCTATTGCTTGATGTCACTCAGCACCAAAGACAATACACATTGCTCTGTTTGTGTTGCAACACTGGCAAATGACAATAAAATAAACATTATTTGTACAAAAACAAGCTGCCGATTGCAAAGTGGAAGGATGACTACTTTAGTAACAAAACAAACAACAATAATAAGAACAATAAGTAAGCCGTGCGTCGCATCTGTGCAAGAACAGGTCGCTGCTCAGCAAAATGCTCTGACTTCGGACGAACCTATCGTCAATAGTGCTGATTTTCAGCAACTACCTCTCGAAATGACGTAGTGACGTCCCGTGGTGTGACATAATAAATCGGGTAACGACTTGACGCAAGTCGATATGAACTGGGTCTTAACGTTCTTGAGTGACAAATAAGCTAGCCCACTTAATGGTATCCTTCATCTTTATGAATCTGCAATACCAGAAATATTGCTGGTCCATTACCATAACAAAGGCAAAGCTTGAATATCGTCTGCGCCTGTACACCAGCTTCTTTCATCTCGGAACTCAGCAACGCTTCTTGGTGGAAATAAAAGGTATGGTGGTAGTAGGTACTTCCTTTTTTTTTGTTTTTTTTTTTTTGGGTTCGGGTTCGAAAATCCTCATGGATGTCCCCCACCCCGGGGAGGGAGGGGTCTGTTGGACTCTTACCGACTAAAAACCAACCCGGTGTTCCATCACTCACCTACGCCGGGGTCGCGGGAACATATAATTCTTCCGCAATCCCGGCTGGTGCCGGCCCGTAGAGCCCCATGGATCACACGATTCCTATATAGAGCCGCCTCGGCGGCGCTCGGGCCGCCCAGATTTGGACGCAGCGTTGCTAGCGCTCCGGCCGCGCCCAATAACTTGGGCGCCAGCCGCCGGAAGTGGGGTCCGAAGTCCTACCGGCTGTCGAGCACCAATCCTAGATATTTCTTGGTGGGCTCGACAGCGATCTTGACACCTCCGACCACAATTTGTGATCCGGCCGGCGGCGCCCGCCGGTGGCCATGAAACACCATGGCCTCCGACTTATTGAGGGCCACCTCCAGGCCAAGGCGCCGTATGCGGCTCACCGTCAGTGAGACCGCCGCCGTCGCGAGCAACGCTGCCTCCCTGTGTGAATTCCCCCGGGCCGTGAACAGCGTGTCGTCCGCGTAACACGTCGGGTCTGAGCCCGGCGGGAGCTCGCCCCTCAGCACCCAGTCGAACCCGATGTTCCACAGGAGCGGTCCCACGATCGATCCCTGTGGAACACCTCACAACACCTGGCGCTGGTTTCCGCCATCACGTCCCATGTAGGTGACACACCTCCCGGCTAAGTAAGCCCCAACGATGCGGCGGAGGTAGAGAGTCAGTGTCCCGGCACGCGGTGGTACCGCAGTGCCTCCCGTATGCAGCTCCAGGGCAGGGTGTTGAAGGCGTCGGAGATGTCCGAGGACACCGCCACCACCAACCCGTACCGGGACACTGTTTCCTCCGCAAGGAATCTCACCCTCAACACAGCGTGGATGGTAGAGCGCCCATGCCGAAAGCCGAACTGGCTCTCGTCCAGGTCCGGCCCCTCTCTGCACAAGTGGCCGACGAGGCGGGCTGCGAGTATGCGCTCGAACAGCTTGCCCACCTCGCCCCGCTCAAGGCACGCTGTGTAGAGTCCTCTCAGTTAGGGCTCCAACTCCTTCAGAGCGAGGGCCAAAGCCAGGCCGTGAATTCCGTCGGGCCCCGGAGCCACGTTCTTGGCCCGGAGCCGTGTCTCTCTGCCTGTGTCACCTCTGGGATGCTGATGGCATTCTCCTCCTCCTCCTCTGCAGACTCTGCGGCTGCGGGCAAAGCCATCGGCGGCGGAGCATGCTCCGCTCTCACCGGGAAGTGGGCTGCTACCACCTCCTCCAACGCAGAGCTCGGGTTGGAGACTCTCCGTAAGTGGGGTTGCCGCGGCTCGAAGTTGCCCTCGAAAAGCTTTATACGGGCGCCCCCACGGATCCCCGTCCAGAGTCTCCAACATCCTCTCCCGGGATCGCGTCCTCATCTCGTCGATGGCCAGCCACAGAGTCTGCTTTGCCGCGCGGTACACCTCATATAGTAGGTACTTCCTAAGGCAAGATCCTTCAAAAAGAGTTCTTCTAATTCAATGTACTTATGTACATTCAAGGATACTAATTGTAAATAAATTGACACACAACGTCCATTTGCCGTGTTATAGCGGTATAACACGGCAAATGTTATACCGCTATAACATATGTTTTTGAACGCCGGTAGCTTATAATCCACTAGCTGTTGCCCGCAAGATTTCCTCTGCGATCCATACACACAGATAGGCATTGGGTCAATTTGGATGAAATTTGGCACACAGATAGATCATGATCTATATGTATGCCAAATTTCATCCAAATCCATTCATCTGTTTTGGAGTGAAAGTGTAACAAACAAACTTACTTTCGCATCTACATCGCAGTTAGGATCTCGCGAGATTGTAAACTGTCGATACATTGTGAACTGTACCATACTGCTTACAATATAACGTATTAATTTTCGAAAGTTTATTATCTATCCAAGTCAAACCGTCTAGTTGTGAACAAACCTGCACTTACAGGGTTCATAACCTGTCAGATTTTACTACGCGTTAAATTGTGAACCGAGTCTGATTTTTTCCAAATTGGTCGCAGTAACTATGTCAGGGCATCTCGATCAAATGGGTTAGTTTAGGTTAGAAGTGTTACCAATCTCGCGCGAGCCGAACAGCCGAGCAGCAGCGGGCGAGCGCTACTTCCAAGTTGGTTGCAGTTACTTGGCTACTTAGTATTAGCGCAAGGTGCGATCCGCTACATGCAAGTTTGATACCAATTCACAATGTGTCGCTTTGCCATGGACAGATAATTAACCATTTATAATGCGAAAAATTATATATGGTTTGTTGTAGTTCCGAATTTTTCTATAATTTATAATCTCGCATGATAGCATATAAACTAACGAAGTTTATAATTATACGATGACAAAGCCATTTTATACAACTATCATAGAATGACAGTGTTGACTTAAATATACGGGCAATTGAAGTTGGTAGTATTTTTTTTGTTGTTAGAGAAATTATTTGTTAGTTTAGCAAATTAATGTTATCACTCAAACACTATAAGCTAAAGAGCAATAATTTTGAATACTTTTTTATAAGTGTGGCATCAGAGCCGACGTCGTCAACGACTTCTAATGGAAGTTTATTGAGCAACTTTATCTCTCGAAGTCTTCAGCTGGAAGTCGTTACAATACACTTTTATGTTGAAGTTAGGTTATGGAAAATCTATGTTGGTGACCTTATTTTTAAGAATTTTTCGATGTAGTGTAGTGTAGTGGAAGGAGGTCCGAGTTTTTTCGTTTGTACTTTATTTTATGAATGGAAGGACCAAAATATCTTGAGGAATGTACTTGTCGGCGTCACCGTTGTAAGCGGTAGGTGCAGCGGGCCGAGTTACGCTGTGCAAAGCGGGACTTTCGCCTCCCCACTCTCCCCACTTCTCAAGCAACTAAATGTAAGCTAGTGCGCAGCGAGGAGGTGGATCATTTTTGTGGCAGGCTCGGCCCGGTGCACCTGCTGTAGCGCCTAGAGCTATTACAGCGATCTATTTAATTAATTAACAAGCTGTTAGAATAAAAGAATTGGTTACTGCTATATTTCATACTTTCATTTAATATGTCGGACCTCTGCAGTCGAGAAATTGTGAGTGTAATAAAGTGATTGTGCTATAACTAGTATATCTATTTTCTTCGCCCAATCAACAAAGTGCAAGTGTAATATCGCTGATGAGGGCCTATCCTGATATCACAAGTGGGACTCGAAGGGCAAAAACCTGAAGAAAATAATGACGACAGTGAAGTGTAGGCCAACGTCTAATCTATTCAAAATATGGAATTTTTGCTTTCAAGACTTCCGGCAACCACTTAACCGCAAACGTCAAATTTCACCACAACTGCGCGACTGATACGGTTTGATCCTGATAATGACAATCGCTTCAATGGCACATGTGATTGAAGCAAGTGGCAGTACGAACCTTTAACCGAAGTGAAGAATTCGAATCGAGCACCGAAGAGTCGTGATACGAACCGTCTCACCTGCTACGTGTATGGACAACCACATCATCCGGTGAGCTCGTTCCTTTTCTTTTTAATAGATAATCTGCTAGTTCGTTTGTAGCTTTTAGCTTTGTCAAAAATTAAGTGAAAAAATAAAAGTTAACGCTGCGAAATGGGTATAAAATTAATGGCTAATCGTAAGCATTTAAAAATAGTATATCAAGAACGTGACCGTTACACAAATATTCAAATAGCCGATTTTTGGCGCTAATTTATGTCTTATTTTTTCTAAAAGAAAAAAAACAATAAAATGTCTCGTTGCATTTAATTATAACGTGGTACATAATATTCTACACTTTCACAAAATTTAAAAGCGAATTTCTCTAAAAGGTTTTATGAACAGTGTTTTAGAAACCGTAGTTTTAGGAAAAGTGTTTTTTCAAAGTTCCAATGAAATAGTTATTTCACGAGAAAATCACTTCGAATTTTACATCAGTGTAATATATTTATGGTCGTGATTTTACCTACATGCTTTGGAAAATCATTTTTATTAATACACGCTGACAGAATGAATTTTGAATTTTACTACGCTATGAACTGTTACTACTAAAATTCCATACATTGCAATATGCCTGTGATCATTGAGTGTGTCAGTCATGAGGACGCCCGTGATGTGTGGTAAAATACACAATCTTAAATAGAGCAAGATTTCTGAGGTACAGATCCCGGGGGATCTGTACCTCAGAAACTAGCTCTCTAAGATAATTATGCCATGTTAATTTACAAAACGGTTAGAGTCAAGATACCTACGTCTGAAATCGCAATTAGGTAAAAGCAGGACCTACAAATGTTTTTAATCATAATGTATGAGTGCATTTCAAAGATCAAAACGTTCATATATTTGTATTTACTGATACGAAGACTGGTAAGTTTCGTCCCGTGTTTCTTTACTATATAATACTTGTAAGGAAAATCTTCTACACAAAACACTTGAAATTCAACCCATACAAGGAAGAAGTTACGTAATAAATAACATTTACTTCGATATAAATGAAATTTCAACATTTATCTCGTCAAGCACGTCTATTGTCATTTGGTATAAAAGTGTTGCTGTAAAAGATACGTAGGTACGTAACACATATTTTTCTTCAAAAACGATTTATGTGGCAAGATCGTTTAAAACACGAAACAAGTGAACAGTTTGGAAAATCCTACTTCTTTATCTGTACATACACATATTATTAATTAAAATCGCATTTCGTGTCTGCCTGTGTGAACACGTTTTTTTTTCTAAACTCCGCAACGGATTTTAATGCGGTTTTCATCATAATTGTGAGAATTTATTTGTTATATTATTATAAAACATGCAAAAAAAATTACTAAATGCTACGTCAGGTTAAAATTCGAGCGAAGCAAATCATTATAAATGCGAAATTGTATTAGTTGGTTTGTCCTTCTTTCATGCAGCAAATAAAAGAACGGATTTACGTGATTTTCGCAAGGATTGCTAATAGGCTGGAGAGTAATGTAGGTTAGTTTTTATTCCAAGAAGTAAGCCAGTTTAATTGGATGAGAAGCTAAAGAACCAAAGGTAAAATATAAAATGCCGAATACTTGATTATAATAAAAAAATAGTTTCGTAATGTACTAACAATCTAAATAAAAAACAAAAGACGCTTTGATTGAAAGCGTCTGTAGTATTTAATTAACCCAGAAAAAAAAAGGAAATCGTTAAGTTTGAACACGTAAAAGGAATCTTTATACTAATTTATATTCCTTTTAGACACCAAATTTGCAAGTAGTGCAACTTTTTTAACAGTCTCTTATTAATATATACCATGATAATTTTCAGTAGTGCAACGTTCTAACAAAGTCTCGTACATAATTATTGTTATTTAATACCATGATCATTTTCACTTGGGAAAATTGGTTTTGAATGTGATCTTTAGATACGAAACATATGATCGTTTTGCCCCAAACCTTACCAGACATAATGCCGAAGTTGCGCTCGGCAGTCGGATCTATTTATTTGAGTACAAGAGATAGATGCCCTCCACAACTTAGATTGCATACAACTTATTCCCCTTGCCCACATAAAGATATAACATATTTATTTAAATAGATTTAACCCTCAGTTCAACCCTCAAATTCAAATTCAAATGGTTTATTTTGGGACAACTAGGTCCAAAAGGTTAGTATACAAAAACTTAGAAACTATTGTTAGTACTTAAATACAATTACAAAATACAACACCCATCTCATACATCTTACTTTTTTTGAAACATCTGTACAAATGCCCCTGTGCTGCAACATCCCGCCCCGTCAAGATAACAAATAGGGAGATACCTCCCTAAAGGATCACTAGACGAACGAAATGTCTCAACACAGGAGCACGTACATCCTCAGCTATAGCTTTCAGGATGCTGTTGTGACTCCCTCGTACCCTCCTCATAAGTGACGCTACTTTCTTCCGAATTACTGCATGAAAACCGTCAGTATGAGCCTGCGCGAACATCTCGGAGGCACTCCAGAAACGTGGAAGTCCCAACATCATCCTGAAAATATTATTGTATCGGACGCGCAAGATTTCCAGGGTTTTTTGGAACAGTTAACCCATAGACTGCCCGTGTACAGACCCTGACAATACGCTTTAAATAGCGTAATCTTAACTTGGTTCGCACAGCGGGCGAATCTACGGGCCAGCATGTTGCCACGGACTGACAGAGCCCTGCGCTCCCTCTCTATGTCAACATCATCTTTAAGCTCGTCGGCGAGGTAATGTCCAAGGTACTTAAACTGCGACACCCTATCTAAGTTAACACCATTCAAAATAATGGGTGGAACAGTTTCAGGACACTTACCGGCAGCCTTAAAGACCATGAACTGACTTTTCTTGGTACTGTATATTAGTCCATGTGACTCGGCATAGGCTTCGCAAACTTTCAGCATCTCTCCGAGCGCCCCTGCAGAAGGACTCAGCAGCACCATGTCGTCCGCGTAGCTGATATTATTAACACTAATACCACCCACCCGGCATCCAACACGCATGCTGCTGAGTTCCACTATGAGATCGTTTACATACAAGCTGAAGAGCTTTGGAGATGATAACCCCCCCTGCTTCACGCCGCACTCCAGCCTGTACGAATCGGAAAGAGTGCCTGACCATTTGACACAGTTCGTCTGATTATTGTACCAATATTTGAAGATGTTCAACATCTCTACCGGTATACCACTATCTCCTAGCTTCCTCCAAAGCACCTCGTAAGACACGAGATCAAAGGCCTTGGATAGATCCGGAAAACAGGCGTACACCGGTGTCTTACGATCAGTATAGTACTGGACGGTGTGCTTGAGGCTTACGATTGCGCTCTCGGTAGACAGTCCAGGCCGAAACCCAAACTGGGCATCGTGTAGTTTTAGATGCTTCTGTAGGCAAGAATCAAACAAACCGTCCAGCACCTTTGCTATCACGGTCGCGAGGGAGATCGGGCGGTAGTTATCCTTATCCGAGATGTCACCGGTCCTGTTCTTGACTATGGGCACCACTGTGGTTTTCATTAGGTCAGCTGGAAGATATGCATGACTGATGCGCATAGTAAACAACAGAGTCAGGACCCTCGGAAGGTGCACTCCAGCATATTTCAGGTGTTTGACGCTGAGGCCGTCATGCCCAGGAGATTTGCCTTTGGTCATTCCTTTAATAAGAGTACTTATTTGACTTGCTGGGAAACGCAACAGAGGCTCCACTCTTTGGCTGGAGGGCACAGTGCCAACCGTCGCAGTAGAAGGACCGATCGGCGACCGAACTCTAAAATGGTTGCCAAACATATTCGCTATCTCGCTCGGATCGCTTAAGCCGCTCACACTCGCCGGGAGGCCAGGCCTAACATCCAATTTTCTGGTAGCCTTCCAAAACTGGGAAAAGTTTTTGGTGGCTCGACACTTCGCTATCACGTCCATTTTCAGTTGCTCTTGATTCTTTCGACACCACTTAAGCCTGCCTTTAAAAGTTTTACGAGACTCGCACATTTGCTCGTATACTGTACCCACCGTTGGTCGGTTATGAGAAACCCACGACTTAAACTTAAGCCTAGCATCCCAATTAGCTTCCCTTAAATGTTTGTTCCATCCACAAAGAACCTTTTTTCGACATTTTACATTATTTCTACACTTAGTTTGGATAGCCGCCTTTTTTAAGACCTGCACAATTCGGTCATATAATGAGTCTAGAATTAATTTGTGGGCACTTAGGTTACAAGTTCCGAAACTACAGTCAGTGAACTCGAAAGGAAAATCAATACACCCTTTCTCCAGAGAATAGCCACTCCACCGTATGGTCTCCCTCTCAGTATACCGGCGGATGTGTCCACAGCAGACCTACCTGTATTTTCAAAATCACCACTAACCGTTCCCAGTAATGGTATGTCATTATTAAGAAGCCAAGTCTCCTGTAAACACACTAAAACAGATGTTTTACATAAGCTTCTAACATCGTCAATTGAGTTCTTAAATGAACGACAGTTAAAACTAGTGAATCGACATATATTTTTACAAGTATCCATAATTATTTACTCTAAAAAACTAACTCTTTCTCAAATTACGCCCCTGCTGACTAGGAGTGTACATAAAATATTTATGCTATATCTACAGAAGTAGTGCAGTCACTGCTATTTATAACAATACAGGCTGAAAATATAAAATCCTTCCATCTTTTAAATACGCTTCGAAGAAATGTAACACTAGGAATTTGCCTAGATTTGAAAGAATAAAGGGACAGATAATGAGAAACTGATAGGTATGACCTAGAACTAATAATTTAACCCTCACTGGGTCAGACTGGGCCGGCGTGGTTGTACAGTCCACTCTCGCTCACCGAGCAGAGACCCAAAACCCTGCTATAGGAAAGTTATAGAATACCGTCTTTATGTATGTAAGAGCCAGTTTAATTTTGGATCCATTGTAATAAAGATTTATTTATTATAAACCATTAAATCTATCTTTACAGGTTGCCCTAATATACTATTAATTATAAACAAAATTCACATTAAAATAAACAAACATACCACCTAATTTTAAGTTAATAATAAACAAACACCTAAAAGTGGCCAGAGTAGAGTCAATCAGTGTACAAGAAAACAATTCTATCGGCTACCACATTGAGCATGCACCTTTGGCGCTTATGGGTTGTCATATTCAAATAGCGCTGGCTCCTGAGTACATCTATGACTTCGATTGACAGTGTAACAGTTATGATAATAAGACTGCATTAAACGTAAATGATAAAGAAGGAACTCTTTTTTGACATTTAAAACAAGGGTTACCAGTCGTGGATTTTTCAAAAACGATTCAATACACTATTCGTTTTAAAAAAAAAAACTGGTCCTTTGAACCAACCCACGTTTATGTTTGAGAAACTTAATATAAAGTGAACAGCTACAGTTTTATTTGATCAAATCTTGTATGGGGTACTAAAACGTTGGCTGTCTGTACGAAACTTCTCTATCCCCCGAGATTTCTTACAGTGTATTGTGTAATGTTGAAAATTGGACAGGATGGAGTATCAAGACTGATCTAGATAAAGAGCAACACACTGTTCTTTTGTTTTTTGTTTGAAATAATTATTTCACTACGTCTGTGTTCTACGTTCATTCTCATTGCATTTTGCCAATTATGCCGTTGACATTTCTGATTTAGATTATAGAGGGCATCCAAATAAACAATTTTTGTTTTGAAAAGTGCTTCTCGAAGGTAAACCTGTGAGGTGGTCGGCTGCTTAACTGGGCTACCATGTGGGTGCTGTACCTAAGGTCTTCAGCCAGGGCATACAACTTATTAACTAAGCGGCTACGTGCTAAGGGCAACGCCTTTGGGGGACATCAGCTTAAGGTGTCGCTGGGGGGGGGGGAGGCGGGGCAGCTAGGGACTGGCTGGACCGAATCAAAAACATGTACGCATTGTCTCTACTTGCAAAGCTGGTGCCTATGCAGACACAAATAAGTAAGTTTATGCACAAACTCGGAATATTACCTATATTTATGTCTAATAAAATTTGTTTCTTGGTATTACAAATACAAGTAAACACCCTTAAAAACCTTGACATGTTAAATCTATTAACCATTCAAAAAGTTTCCTTGACGAAGAAAAATATCAAAATTTATCTAAATTGAAATCACAAGACACTCATACGCGAAATCTAGTTTTTATTAAATTAAATATAGCAATCTGGGCAGGACGGAATATGGCAATCTGGGCTACGACAGTACTTCACAAACTAAATTGCACCCTATTGTTGCGGAATTAAAATCTATTCTCGTACAAAAGGACTACTGTTCCATTGGAGAACATTTATGATTGCTCGAATGTAGTTCGTTTGTAGATTTGCTTGGTATTGGAACTGTGATAGCCTTTCGGATTTTGTCTTGTCTGAGGGTTTCACTCTGATTCTTTGAAATACCGTTCCACTCTTGGGACTTTATACGATAGGTTTATGTAAGATCTTTCAAAGAATTCCGTCTCTACAAGTACACGTCTTCATAAAATTAGTGTATATTTATGTAGAAACGTTCGTGTGACATTTTCACTAAACTATGATAGATCTTATTTATCCATATTAATACAAATGTCCAAAACAAAACTGCCTTTTCGTATTTCCGTTTTTTTTTATAATAATATTTTACTGCTTCATGCACAATCAGAGTTTTGTTTTAGTAATGCTTATGACCATTATTGTTATGTCTGACCACTTCGTTGCGTGACCAACCGCTTATTTTTGTCTTTTTTAATCCAGATGACCTAACCCTTTTGATCTCATCATGTAGTCAAAGTACCTATTCACACAAATCTTGCTAACCTTCCTTCTTAAAGTGTGTTTATTTAAATATTTTGTAACAACGGTTAACACAAATTTACCCACAACAAAGAGAGGACTGATATCCAACCTTCACATTTTTGGTCCTGAGAGACCGACAGGACAAAAAATAAAGTCAACTATATCGAGCGTCTATTGTATGTTCAATCCCGGATTCCATCATGGCCTTGATGAATTAATTTGCATGCATGTGTTTTGTCCCAAAGGGTTGCTTTTAAACAAAAGTTATATTAGTTGTGTTTTTTATTATAATAACCTAACTAATATTACAAATGTGGAAGTAAGTTGTTTATTCTTTGTTACGCTTTCACGCTAAAACAATAATGTATTTGGATGCAATTTGGCACACAGAAAGACCTGGGTAAGGACATAAGCCACTTTTCATCATGGATCGCAGAGGTAGTCGAGGGCAACAGTTAGTTCTTGATGTCTTTTAAAACAGTTTCTTCTGGTATCTTTCAGGAGTACGAGAATGTGTAGTTTCTAGGTTTATCTTCTATTTAATAAAAGTCTTAAATTACCTTACAGACAACGCATAGCTAAATCCGCTGGGTCTATAAGCATTACATTTGTTCAGGAGTTCCTTATACAACAAAGGTGAGTAACAAGGAAAGAGTATTAAAAATTAATTTCCTAAAAGATTAAATAAGGATTGAAAGCTCGTTTAAAAATTCGTCTGACTTCAAGGAAATGCTTTTTACGCGTATCTTTTATGTATGTATGTAATATTATTTATTATCTCATATAATTCAAAAACGGATCTATATGACTAAGACATCTCATATACGTCTTTGCCTCTGTGTTGCGGGAAAAGAGGTACCGTGGCCCTGGAACAGGCAACTGAAGGAACACGGGTGGCTTTTAGTCAGTAAAAGTTTGGCACGTCCTCCCGCTCCAACCAGAGCGGGAGAAGACATTTAGATTTCCCACACGAGAAACAAAAAAAAAAGATATTCGTATTGTGGCTTTTAGTCAGTAAAAGTTTGGCACGTCCTCCCGCTCCAACCAGAGCGGGAGAAGACATTTAGATTTCCCACACGAGAAACAAAAAAAAAAGATATTCGTATTGACCGCCCAAGTGTTCTTAGCTAAATGACGTTATAAAATAAAACAAACATGGCGGCTGCGACATGCCATTCTTTGGATAACGCTGCGAAATGGGTATCAAATTACTGGCTAATCGTAAGCATTTAAAAATAGTATATCAAGAACGTGACCGTTACACAAATATTCAAATACCCGATTTTTGGCGCTAATTTATGTCTTATTTTTTCTAAAAGAAAAAAAAAATATAAAAAATTGTAGCAGCAGGAGTCAAAAGACCGTCACAGGCAGTAGATTTGTATAAATGCGCGTAATTTTTTAAACACATGGCAACGATTTTTATTTTGCTGCTATCAATTATGACTTGACTGACCTATCACCCGATCCCGGATTGACGTCGACTTACGGGACACTTTGTCTAATCATTTTTTGGAACCACGGGATGAGTTTTCAGAAAACGATAATACAAAGAAAAATCCCATCACGCATAATAAGCCTTTACAATTATAATACAAGTAATAAGCCACTGGCATAAATCCAAGATCTAAACAGGAATAAGAATTATACCGAGTCTGTGCTTTCTCAAATAATTAAATTCTTAGGATCTTCAAGTCGCGAGTGAATAGGTATGCAAAACTTAATGTAAAAGTCGACTACACTTAACACACACGCAAATAATATACATGACCATGCCTAGTATAAATTGTGTTCAATAGGCAATGTTATGGCTAGGTACAAGATATATTGTAAAAATACTCTTTGTTTAGTTCAGTAGGTATTATACAAAACATAATAGCGATCTTTTACACACGACCCTTCTTTAGGTAAAGGGTATCTTTTAGAAATGTATCTTGACTTTACATAATTTGGGAGAGCGAGGCAACACAACGATACGATGGACGGACTGCTTGAAATATGATATGACTAGAAAGCAGGAAGATTAATAAGGAAGAAGAATGAATGCTGCTCTAACTTCAAATAAATTGGGTTAAGACAAAATAATGATGATAAGTATTCAACTAGCTTATTGAAAAGAAATGTGATTTGTACGACTCCTGTAATCTTCTATGTATAAATATAAAAATCAATGTCACTTCTCGTTGTAATTTTATAACTCAAGAACGGGCTCACCTATCTAAACCAAATGTTTAGGCTTTGTTCGGACTATTTAGTAGATGGTGTATGTAAAGTTTGCAAAAAATCGGTTGAGAGGTTCTTCATTTATCAGATTTTTTGTAAAAAATGAATTCAATAATTGGCGGATAATTTTGTTAATGGGGATTGTGTTGTCAAATTGAAACTTTTTTCAATTTTGACATTAAATAAATTTTGTTATGTCATTCATGCAGTCATTTTATTTTGGACGTGCTTATGCAGAGGGTGCCCTTAGCGTGTAGTCGCTCAGTTTTTAGTTAGTATTTAAGTTTAAGTCCTGGCTGGAGGCCTTAATTTATTAGGACAACCACAGGCAAGTCCGCTTAAGCAGACTACAACCTCATAGGTTGACCTGCGAGATGCCATTCCAAAAAAAAAAAAAACAAAAGAACATTGACAAGTGACAGATCCAACTCGCTGAAACCATAGATCTCCGCTAGTTTCTGCTAGTGAGGGAAAGATCACTGGTAACGAATGGCGAATTCAAGGTAAGTTAAACATTTATTGTGAATTTGTTTAAGACTGCTTCTTCATCCAATGCAATGTGTTTTGAAGGAAATATTGTAATTTTTATTTTTGAAATCGGTGGCAAAAAACGAAAATACAAAACAAGAGACACCGATTTCTGAAAAATGAAATATAATTTTTCACTTTGTAGTATTTTTGTTGGAAGTATTTTTTTTTAAATTCTTCTTTACATAACGCATAAGTTATCATCACGCCTGTATTTTCCAAAAGTTCTGGCAGAGGTGTACCTATCGTACACCCACAATTCGCCTACAAACTTGCTACGGAGAAATTCTAGAAGGAATAACCCAGTAACATAACACACATACAAACATAACAATGTAACATAACCCAACATTGGGAACCTAAAATGCTTCTTTAAAAGCACTTTTAGGACCGCTCTTTGTGCTCTCTCCGTTCGCAGTATACTTGTAGCAAACGTACCACCCCATGCATGCAGTACCTACATTAGAATTGATTGTGCTAGAGAAAAATACACAAGCTTTAATGTCTCTAGGTCAGCAGCAGATCTGAGTTTTTTTTAAATGTACAAGAGCTTCGTTGTACGGGAAACTATATTTCATATATGCTAGTCCCGGCTAAAACGGGAGTTGATTTGCACTCCTAGATACCTCATGTTAGTCGTGCATATGAGAGGTAGGCAGTCAGTCACAATTCTGACTAGAGTGACGATAGATGTGTGCACTGATGTTTAAGGAGTTCGATGGTTGAGACGCGGAAGAACCAGAAAAAACAGTAAATTTTGTTTTTTTGCGTTAAGTTTTTCTGGTTGTCATTCAGCCAGGACATTACGTTAGAGAGAGCCTTTTCAGTTTCATGATAGGCTAATATTTGGCATGCACAATTAACGCCGTGTCACTTGTAATAATTCTGCATATTTTAATTGGCAGTAGTTGACACATGTCGTTGATGTACACCAAAAATAAGGCTAAAACACATTGCCTTGTGGGACTCCATGGACAAAATTTCAAATTTTAATTGGTTGTTACGAGGCTTTTGACTTACTTTTTGCAGAATTACATTGATTTTTTCTTTCTTTTTTCATTCATATGTGAATTGACCCGGGTACCGAACCCAGAACCACATGCTCAGCAGTAACGCAGTAGCGCGTTGAATCAGTTTTATTCACACTATTTGTAAGTTACCTCTCTTACTTTATAAATTGCATTTTTCTTTAAGTTTTAAATCTAAGTGCATTATTATTCATGCTTGTTATCTAGTCACTAAGAAAGAAGTACTGTTTAAATTGCAGTAGCACGGTCTCAAAGAGAATTCCAGGGAGGAATAAAATTATAATAAATGTTCGCTTTTTATTTTTAAGAATGCCTTGAAAGACTGAAGTAACGAATTAAACTAGTAGAAACCTTATTATGTACTTCTATTTATTGAATCTTCTTTGTAGATTACATTTTATCCGCAAACGGCGTCGGCACATAGTTCTAAAGTTGTGGCAAATAAAAAAAACAAAAATGTTTTAAGATCGTTTCGTGTCACATTATGCGACTTGTCGTTGTCTAGAAGATTTACAGACGATGCAAGACATACTACTTATTTGGTACTCTTAGACGACAACCGAATAGGTTGTAAATAATTCAACAATTTTGTAGATCGAGTAGGTGAAGTAACCAGTTGTAGAATTCTGTTAAACCAAGGAAAATAAAGACGCTAACATATTCGACACTGCGCACAAAGTTTTTGATGAGATCTGGCTGAATTTGATGATTTCCTGTCATGCTTATTTCACTAGTCTCTAGGAGTATAATTTATATCCCCTTTTCATGGCATACATATAAATAACTGGATATTATACTCCTAGGGACTCACTACTCTTTCTCGCTACCGCTGAGCAGGAGATCCTAGGTTTGACTCTCGGATCGGGCTGTGTTATTGGGTTTTGCGATGTGCAATTTCTCAATAGCAGCACGGGTCTGGATGTGCGCGGTTGATGACAAAAGACTAAGTCGCGAAATGTGAGTCTACTATAAGTGCACCTTATCCTTGATGTTTTGTTATTTAATTATTTACTAGTACCTAGGCGTATAAGATCGCTTTGTTTATCGACTCTTCGAACCACTCTGAGAATTAATATGAGACATAATTCCGGTACGTCATGGGGTCTCAACTCGAACAAATTATATTTAGTAACTTAATATAACGTCTGTGATATCCCAGAAGGGTAAGGCAGATTTGTACCTATAGTACACCCACATTTCGCCAGATATGTTTAAGTCCCATGTAATAGAGGGCGAGCCTATTGCCATCAACTGGGCACAAATCCAGACTCCGTGCTGCTCCTGAGAAATTCTAGATAGAAAAACCCAATAACTATTTGTCCGACCTGGGAATCGAACCCATGACATCATGCTCAGCAGTAGTTCTTGAGACCACTAGACCAACGAGGCAGTATTACAATTAGTCTTGAAAATAAAACATAGATGGCAACATAGGTAACCATTATGAAATCAACAATCACTAAAGAGTTAAACGGCAGAATTTGGGCTGAAGTAAGATTGGTATATATCTAAACTATATGTTTAACGCAGATTTATCTATTTACACTGATAATGCACATATTTTTAAACAAAAAACATGAATGATGCCTTTAACTTCAAATCGAACCAATAAAATGGTAAAAGTAGCATGTGTTTATAATTTTGTTTAGAGCAACAGATGGCGTTTTTGTCAATTCGTCTTGTCACAATAACCACTATCATTACTAATTTAATCAAACAACTTTTACTTTAATCTATTACTTTACACGAAACAAAAAAGAATCTATTAACATGTTTTTCTGAACCCGGAACTATAAAACTTTTTATAAAAAGGAGTGCACGAAACGTTTTAAAGAAGGTCGACTCCTAGACGCCGTTGTAAAACTACAGTCTCTCGCAAATTTGTGAGTCGCTGATGCTGCCATCTGTTGAAAAAAGAAAAGTAGCCAGCTCTATAGCCAGACAAAATTATGGACGTGATTCATTTCTTTGTATGGGATTGGGTATCTGTACGAATTATTATATTATCTATGGCTATGTGTATCATCAACAACCGGCGTTAAACCTCAATGAATTATTACGCGGATTATGTAATAAATTATAACTCACTCAAATCCCTTTGCAAAGCAGATCATAAAATGTATTCCAATACCCTCGCTGCCAACATTTTCATACTAATCCTTCCACATTATCTTATCATAAAGAATATCTTATAACCTGTCGCTTATAGGTACGTGAACTTGACACTTTACAAAACATCGTAATTACAAAGCTACGCCAACTGAATTACAACTCAGCGCAATTGAAATAAATTTCAAAATTTAATGTTGGTATTTGAAACTTTAGGTGTTTATACAGATAGGTTTGACAGTAATGGGAAATTGGACAACAACGACAGAATTGGATTTTCAATAGAGTAGATCTAGATTACTTCGCTCGTTTACGACTTTGGCATGGAAATACGAAAATCATTGAGCTCCGCTTTGTTTTATTAGTTTATTATAGAGTATGTAAAGTATTTCTGATGTGAAGGAATGCTATCAGCGTTTCCAATCGCTTATCTCGAAACCGTCTGAGCCTCAAAAACATGTCGACAAGATTTAATTCAATGGTCGACAATATTTGTCCCATAATAATGTATCATAGTCTAGCTACAGTTAAATACCTAATGTGTGTGGTGTTTACAATCAAAAATAAAAAGTTCATTTCTTCAATCTGATTTGGCTTACATTGCATGTCAAGGAGTCTCCATTAAGGCATAGAAAATGCCTGTACTTAAAGGCTCTGCTCTTCCCTTACATTATAAACATACGAGTACAAATAAGAAACAAATAAAGGAGAGAAAAAAATACAATTAATTGTTACGAATGTGCGTGTGTGTACATGTGTATTTCAATATTTATCATCATCAAAATGTATGCCGAAAGACGTACACTGATGGACATGGATCTCCTCTAATCACCGCCACTTAGACCGGTTCTGCGGATTCCTGCACAAAGTCATCGGAACTCCTTGAGGCTTTCCGTCGATACAATATTACGGGACACAAATTGTAGACAGTTATCGGTCTGAATCTGACTTTACCTACTCGTTTTTCCAAGTATTTTCTTATCCCGATCGGATTTTTTCATAAATATTTGATTTCTGATCCGTTTTCCTCGCATTGTTGAAATTTTCGAAAGAATTGATATGTTTTTTCTTTTATTTTTACGAAATGTTTATTTTGGTGTACTTTTAAATGGTCATGATACGGATTTTTGGATACAAAATACATTAAATTCAGTTATTTGAGTGAACCCTAGATTAAATTTAAAAGCGAACTGTTTTTCAATGGTTGAATGATTACTGCCAGTCTATTCTGTAAGAATCTCACGATGATAACTAAAGTGAAATGAGCATTAAATCAGCTGCCATTTCACCTGACGAATCTCTAAAGATTTAAATTATTAACAGCTGTCTTCACGGTGGGATTTTGACATAAAAAAGAAAGATAGAGTGAAAAAAAAGAGATTTTGATTTATAATTTATTCTATTTATTTATAGTAGACCGCTTGTTTGTTTGTTGTATTGCTCACGGACAAGACGGATCATTAATTTCAACGTTAACTAAAAGATAAGTTACGTCCATTATATGTATAGAGCTTATAAAAGTTTCCGTTGTTGAATTTTAAAAAAAATGGTATAACGGCTTCTTCCTAAATAGAGTTGCTAATGACAACAATCTTTTGTACGTATCAACTATGTAGGTATTATTTCTTTTAATATCACTACACAATTACAGTTCTTGCGTTATTAGTTTATCGAAGAGTGATGTCATTTGAATAAATATCATGACCAGTGGTCAGAAACCTTTAATAGAATTGTCATCGTGGTGAAAATACAGGGATGATGACAATTATTTTATTTTTAACTCAAAAATCATTAGTGTCCAAGTAGAGCAAACAATATTGTAAAAAGTATAAGTGTTAGACAAGGACAGCACTATTGTAGAAGTGACGTTACGACTATGTAACCTCATTCTAACGCCATAAATTGAACGTGCCGCGCTACAAGGACGGCAATAACCCCCTCCAAAAACTTTTAAAGCGTGTAGCTTCTTCGTATTTACATCGATATAACAGTTTTATTTTTTTATTTTTTCGATAATATGAGATCAAAATGTTACAAAATATAATTTAAATTTACATAATTTCTTACATTAGTCATCATCATTATAAGACAATCGACATAATGCGATTGACTAAGGTGAGTCGGATGGATGTAGCAGAAGGTTGGAATGTCACTTGGGGAGGCTTCTTTAATCCACCCCAATGCGTATGCGGCGGCATCTACCATCAGGCAATGACGCACCTACTATTCTGCCACCTCACGTGCGTTTCATAATCTTATGGCTGCGTCAGCGAGTAAACTTCTTGCAGCTGAAATATGGTTTCAAACATGTTTAATTTTTTTGCTATCGATTCGCTTAAAAGGCGAAGATACCTTTTTAAACCTTACAATAATTATCCTGATGCCCAGTTTCGTTGTGGAGGTCAAATGATGGTCTTTCTATTTCAAAAAGATGTAGGTACTTAATTTAGTAGCATCTCGTTAGACTGGATGGATCCTACTTCGGTAAAGACTAGGCGAATAAGTCTAACATAACATAATAATATGAAACACTGTTCGGTCTGTAATCAGTAACGCGTTGTTATCATGTGGCGAGAAGCACGTGTCGCTGGCTGTCGGCTTGATCCATCGGCATTCCTATTTCAAACGAGACGTGAGGTTTTATATCATATAAATAGTTGGTAAGGCGTTGAGTAAACAAAATTATGATAATAATTATTATAATGTTGTGTGAAATACGATTGGAAGTCCGTGTTTGATTTGATAGCGACTTTTCCTCACATACGTAGGCAGGAAAACTTCATACCTATTATTATTTTTGTGGTGGACTTGTTTTACATTTACCAAATGACTTACTATACTTATCCCAGCAGTTAATCAGCATATAACGATCCCACTGCTGGGATACAGGCCTCCTCTCTGTGAGAGTTAGTAGGCCGTAATCCACCAGGCGGGCCCAGTGTGGGTTGGTAGATGTCTTCGAATTTTTGGTTCTAGATCATGCCGCTTTCCTCACGATGTTTTCCTTCACTGTTCTGAAAATAGTGGTGGATAAATAACTAGCAGAAAGTAAAGCGCTTACCTGGGTTCGAACCTACGACCTACAACCCGTAAGTCGCGTCAGTTACCAATGGACCACCACTGCTCTCTACCAAATATTCTTCATTACATAACCGACAACAGAACTTGTGGCTTACTATTTGTAATTTGAGTTTTGGGTACGAGGTTTAATTATTTGGTATAATTTTAGGTAGTGAAAGAAACACGTGTAGGAAACAATGTCCTGGTTTCGGCATTGTTATACATTCCAGAAGTAACTACATTATATATATTCAGGGAGTAACTACAAAAGGCTTACTCCTAACCACGAAAAACATTTAAGTCAAATGAAAATGCTGTGTTGTTTTCCGAGATCGCGAAATACCTAACGTACTATTCACATTATGTTTATCACCTACAACAAGCTTCACAATGAACTGAGAACAAACATACGCAATATAATAAAATATAAGACTTAGCTATAAAATGAAGCGTGAAGAATGAATTGTTATGGTTTGTATAAAAGGATGAAAGATTCAATCTCGTTTAATGAATACTGTAGCCTAATTGCGTAATACACAATCAATTGGGTTCTGTTCTGAAACAGATTGCTAACACATGCTTCCTAAGTTCGAAAAGAAAATCTGCCCCACAATGTAAATAATGCAATGAGTGTTGTTGAACTGTCAAAATACAACAGATTTAAAATTCTGTGATTGGTAGGATATTAAAGAAATTTTAATAAGAATTCTCTCATCTTGACATATTTAACACCAAAATATTTATTCAGGAAGATTTTAGTAACTTCTGTGTGCGACGATTTGACTAAGAGTTCTAAACAGTATTGAGTAAAGTATCCATACACCATTACTCCTCACACACACTCCTACACCCCCACACTGCACACCTAGTATCTTTGGATGGTGCCAGCCTTTTTTTTTTGTGTGGGAAATCATCAAATGACTACTGCCGCTCTTCGTGTCAGACTTTTACTGACTAAAACCCCGTGTTCCTTCAATTGCCTGTGCCAGGGCCACGGTTACTCTATCGAATTACCCGCGACCCTGAGGCGTCGGCCCTATCGGACCCCGACATTTCGTGCTGACATCTCTTTGAGGCGCGCGTAGAACACGACGCGCCGTTGACCTCGGGCCTGGTCCCAACCGGACGGCGAGCTACCCATTGCTCGCCGTCCGCAAGCCCGCGCCTACGGTGGCCGGGAATCTGCAGGCGACTCCCGACGCCCAGGGCGTCTCCTGCGGCGACTAGGGGCGTGAGGGCGCAAGGCTCTCTCCCTCATGCGCTCGTGACGGCTTTCCATTCCCTCTCTTTCCGTACCATGGCCTAGACCAGAGCCGGACGCGAGAGATCACCGCCGCCGATCGCCTCCGCGAGGGCACTGCGGTGCTCCGCCCAAGCTGGGCAGACCTCCACCGTATGCTCCACTATGTCCCCCGGGCGATCCATACAATGGCGACACCGGGCGTTTCCTCCCGCCTTATTCGAAACAGGAACCTCCCGAAACAACCGTGTCCGGTGAGGACCTGTGTCAGGCGGAAGGTGAGGACGCCGTGGCGCCTCTCCAACCACTCCTCAAAGAGGGGTCTTACCGCCGCAATTGTGTCGTGCCCGAAGAAAGGGTGGTCCGGAATCATGTACTAAATCCAAGGTAACAAGTTGAGCGTCGATGTCCCTGCCACCCTGTATATGGTTCATATTTTGTTAATTTTTTTTTTTATTTTTAGTTATGTGATATGAGTTCTCGTAATAGGTGGCGAGCCTCGTTCCATGAATCGGGGAAAAAACAGACGTTCCTCTTAAAAGTGCCCCAATAGAAAAACTCAATTATAGTTTGCCCGACTTACGGATATAACTTAGGGCATAACGCTCAGCTCCGATTACGCGCAATGTGTTCCGTAGACTAATTTCGTAAACGATTTAAAGAAGGCTTATTTCTTATGGTGTATATCACATTCTATTATGTCGATATAGCAAAGGAAGGCCCTGATGTAAAACAAAACATGCTCATAATATAATATTATTTTTGAAAAAGATCTGCTACTCGGGTTTTCTCGCTGTGGTTTTTTGTTACTCCTGCCCTGTACTGATCCTTCCACTGGAATGCCATACAGCAATTACACCATTCGATCAATAATTTATTATTAGTTATTTTAATTGTTTTATAATCACACATTCATCATTGAGCTTCTCTCGGAGAGTATACATAGGTATTTGTATCAGTCTATTTATAACTTGAATACGAACTTACAGTTAGCGAAAGCCTTCGACAAAGTCTGGCACAACGGCGCGCCTCCTTCGCTCTAAGCAGGCTCCACTTTGTACTGACAGCCCGTAGTAAACTGTCACTTGCAAACTGCGCATCTATACCGCAGTCATCCGTCCCATCATGACCTATGCCTGCGTTGTATTTGCGCACGCTCACCCACGTCATCTCCATAAAATGCAGACCCTCCAAAACCGTTTCCTGAGAAGGGTTACGGGTGCCCCTTACTATGTCCGAAACATAGATCTTCACGTCGACCTTAAAATGCCAACCATAAAACAGTTCATGAAACGCTTATCAAAGCGTTTCTTCGACTGTGGCATCAAACATTCTAACCCCCTGATTAGTAGTGGCCGCCCGCTACACTCCTTCTCGCATTAGCAGTATTCGCCGACCGAGGCATACTTTAATCGCCCCCGACGACGCCACTACCTTCCTTCAGGAGAGTAGTAAGGCCACCAGCACGCTACATAAGCCCAAAACCCGATCGACGTCCTACCGTCCTCGCCGCCGAGGCCCGCCGCGACGCCCAAATCCACGCCCCTCCCGACCCTTGCTCGAGCCAGCCCGCGCCGCTGAGCCTGTAGCTTTAAATTCGTCCCAAAATAATATCAATCCTGATCCAGCTAGTCATTTGCTACCCTCTTCCAGCGACGCCCTAAGCCGAGGTACGTAGTCCACAGGGGGTGCCCTTAGCGTTGTCGCTTAGTTTTAGTTAGTATATAAGTTTAAGTCCTGGCTGGAGGCCTTAATTTATTAGGGCAACCACAGGCAAGTCCGCTTAAGCAGACGACAACCTCATAGGTTGAGCTGCGAGATGCCAAACAAACAACAACCAATTTTAATCAAAGCGATGTTATGTGTTTCTCTCTTGATGCTAACAAAGGCACACAAAATTCCTGAGGCTCACAAAATATTCCGTAATATTTGTAATGTATATTCGGGCGCATATTTACCTAAAGTTAATTTGTCGCTATGAAAGTGAGGAAGCGGCTTCTTAAATTATTATTTTTTTGGAAAAAAAAACGACATGCCAGGAACACCGGTACTGCATAACTAGTCTGGTGTCGAGTATGCAAGCGACTTAAAAATACAAAACCCCGGGATTCTGTACAATATTAGGTAGGGTGCGCATTAGCCAATATATCAACTTTAAGCATATACCCTACCTAATATCCGATCTCTAGTCATGAGTCAACAAAATTTTGTAGTGTCATATATAACTCCGTAGGGTCAACTTTTAAATTAAATGGAGAAACAAGTAACTCACATATATTTTAGGAACTCTTTTGAAAAGAATTTGGGAAATAGTTTCTAATTCAAAGTCATAGCATTTATTTTAAAAAGGCACATAAAAGGCATTTTTGAATGTCAACATTTACGTGAGATATTCAAAATCAAAATCAAAATATTTTATTTCACATAAACCTGCATGGGCACTTATGAAACGTCAGATTCTAGGTGCACGGTTCCAATTGGTCGTTTCCTATGGAGAAGAGCCGGCAAGAAACTCCATGGTTACTCTTTTAAAAATATTTGTCTTTTACAATGATTTTTAATTACAGTGTTAATAGGTATGGGAGGACAGGGTAGGCCTGTCAACAAGTACCATATGTTTAACAAATAGGCAACGCTCTATAAATTTACAATCCACAAGGCCTACGACGTTCTCACATTTACAAAATGTAAAATAATCTAATAAAGTAAAATCAAAAACTAATTTAAAATTGATAAAAATATTATGTCAGAGTTATGTAAAAGTCAATATATAATAAAAAATAAAAATTAAACACCATTAATTGGGAGTATTATTAATTCTAGTCGTCCCTTCTAAGAAGTTTTGTTTTGAGAAGAATGGGCATTAGTTATATAGTTATAATATGTGAAGACGATGCATCTAAAATAAAATTACTTTACTTAAAAATATAAAAAGAATTAAAAAAAAATACACGTATATATCAGTGTATGAGCTAAATAATCACAGAATGTTAATCAGAGTCATAAAAGTAATCAATTATAAAATTAAATTTGCATCCAGTTTGATTTTGTGTAGACTATAGATTGTCCTATGGAGCTAGACCAGCATGTTTCCAAGTGTCCATCTTATTATCATTATCATCCAAGTGTATATCTTGGACATATAAGTATATTACAATGGCCAGCATTATTTTGTAATTGGTGACCTCAAAAACTATTGACTCGGTTTCTAAATTGAGTGACAAGAAAGTGAGATAGTTGAAAACTTATCTAAAGTAAACCGAGTACTGTGCTACAGTAGAGTTTGACAGTTGTCAACTTCAAATAGATACTCAATTCAGAAACCGGGTAATAACCTTATAAAAATCTTCACATGATTAAACTTCTACACAAAAAATATTATTAATGTTTAATACAAGTTCTTCATTTTCTTACCTACACACCTGTATTTGCTCTAATTGTCTCTCTCTGTATTATTGCATATGGTTGTGGTTTGTGTGTTGATTGCACCAAATAACAAAAACACTCATAAAAAAAATACTCTTTATGAAGTCGATTTAAAAAAAAAACAATGTAGTAGACCCATAAGTATATAAAAGTACGAGTAAGAACTGCTCACAAAAGAATTAGTGAAACCGAAGGAATAAGCGTGTCGAATCTTAGTAAAAAAATCCTACTGGGGTAAAAATAAGTACTTTAGTATAAAAAAGAGAAAAAGGCAGTACATACAAATAATATTTATTGAATTTTCCTCGGTTTTTACCCGAACGTTAATAAGTTATTTGGAGAAGAACAACTGTGGTAAAACTATTTGGTAAGTCACTAAGTTAGTAACACTGGCTAGAATAAAAAAAAGAAGAAAGTAAAAAAAGGTGTAAACAAAAAAACCTCGACTGTCTCGTTGGTGCAGTGGTTGCATGAGCTACTGCAGAGCATGAGGTTCTGGGTTCGATTACCACGATTACCAGGTCGCGCAAAGTGTTATTGTTTTAATTTTTTTTTTTTTTTTATTTTTTTATTTTTTTTTTTGGGGTGGGAAATCATCAAATGACTTCTCCCGCTCTGGGTGGAGCGGGAGGGCGTGTCAGACTTTTACAGACTAAAACCCACCCGTGTTCCTTCAGTTGCCTGTGCCAGGGCCACGGTTTTCTCTGTAGAATAACCCGCGACCCTGAGGCATCGGCCCTATCGGACCCCGTCACTATGTGCTGACATCTCTTTGAGGCGCGCGTGGAACACAACGCGCCGTCGACCCGGGCCTGGTCCTTACCGGACGGCGAGCTACCCATTACTCGCCGTCCGCAAGCCCGCGCCTACGGTGGCCGGGAATCTGCAGGCGACTCCCGACGCCCAGGGCGTCTCCTGCGGCGGTTAGTGGGGGCATGAGGGCGCAAGCCTCTCTCCCTCACCCGCTCCGCCTCCTCCTTCGCGAGCATTACTGCTTCGCAGAAGGAGGTGACGGCTTGCCATTCCCTCTCGCTCCGTACCATGGCCTGGACCAGGGCCGGACGCGAGAGATCGCCGCCGCCAATCGCCTCCGCGAGGACACTGCGGTGTTCCGCCCAAGCTGGGCATACCTCCACCGTATGCTCCACCGTGTCCTCCGGGCGATCCACACAATGGTGACACCCGGGCGTTTCCTCCCGCCTTATGCGAAACAGGAACCTCCCGAAACAACCGTGTCCGGTGAGGACCTGTGTCAGGCGGAAGGTGAGGACGCCGTGGCGCCTCTCCAACCACTCCTCAAAGAGGGGACTTACCGCCGCTAATCAATAGCAGCCTGGAGTCTGGATTTGTGTCCAGTTGATGGCAATAGGCTCGCCCCCTATTACATGGGACTTAAGCATAACTGGCGACATGTGGGTGTTCTGTAGGTATACCTCTTCCTTACCCTTCTAGGATTACAGACGTGATGTCATGTACGAGTATGTAGGTAAAAATAAATATTTTCAACTGAATTCATTTATATTTTTTCTTGACACACACAACCAAAACTTATCTACGGAATCCAAAAAAATGACTGACGAAACAAGAAGTAAACTAATTTCTGACGTAACAAGGCCTGGGCGTGTTTCAGGCAACCCATTTGAATAAACGTGAATGCAGACGAAACCGCTAAAGTTGGAGGCCCGTTATTAGCGGAACCCTAAAAGGGATGGGCCAATGTCTTACACATTACGTGATCAAGCGAATTAATTCGAAAACTTTGTTTTAAAGACCCTAATTTATATTGTTGGGTTCGACATTTACGGGCAAATAAATAATAAAAATACCAACCTAATATTTTTGCACTGCTGGGCGAGAGCCTTTTCTCGTATAAATGGCTATTCATACTTATATTAAAAATAAGTTCAGCGGGATAATTCCGTAAAACATTTACAATGACACTGGCTTTCATTTTAACATTTCAACAACAGGAATTTCTTTCAAAATCTTTCGCATTGTGTTTGAATGTGTATTTATTACGCATTATGTATGGGTGCAGGATTGATCACGATCTTTTACTCGAACGATGTCAGTGAAATATGAATTATAAAAGTCACAGTGGTACTTGCCCAGAATTGAATGCTGCCTGCCAGAATGTAATTGCAATGTCGGGAATAAACAAGACAGTAGCTTACGCAATGATGTAATATTATGACATGTGTGCAGGGTTTAACTTTGTCTCTGTCTTTCTTTTAAAGTGTAAAGAGTTAAAAAGGTAAACACACTTTTGCCATTTTTATTTATTTATTTAATACTTCGCGTACACGAATGTACAGAGGCGGACTTAATGTCATAGGCATTTTGGACACTCAAAGGTTAACTGGTAGAGTTAACTTTTGGGTGATGCAGAGACAGTGGTAGTTGCATTTAAAAAAAAAAAAACATTTGGGAATAAATATTTTAAATCTATATATACGCATAAAGTTTTTCAATCGTTTTTGTGGTTATTTTCATCATATTGCTTTTAAATTAAACTATCGTTTAAGCTCCAGTCATCTATAAACTTTATTTAAGTAAAATATTTTTTTTTAAAGTAGGGAAATAGAGGAAAAAAATACTCGAAACGAGGTAACATTGTAACAATTTATTCTATCGAGCCAACTTTATCAAATCGTATTTCCATCGTGTATACTGCCTTGTGTATATCCCCAATAATACCAGTATATTTCGCTAGATTTTAATTTAATTATTACTTCTTCAAACACGGGTTTTAAAAATGTGCAGTGTGTGAATAAAAATCTCGGTACCCTCTTAAATGAACAGCAAGGGACAGTCAGGTTGGTTCACTAATTCAAAATGGCTCAGCGCGCTATGGACCGAGGATTCAATACAAAATGAGATTATCCGTAAAAGAGTTACGAGTCACTGACTATGTAGCTAGCAGGGTTAGCAAGCTATGAAAATGACAATGGGCCGGCCATATTTGTTAAAGGACCGATGTCTGGTGGAGGTGACGAGTAATTCGACAGTGGAGTTCGCGTACCAGTAAACGTAGCGCGAGACGTTTCCTAGCTAAGTGGACCGCTGACCTAGGTAGTTGGACGGGGTGGTGTGGTGCAGCTTGGGGGAAGCCTATGTCCAGCAGTGAACTGCGAAAGGCTTAGTTGATGGAATGGTAACAATTTGCTTGTCAAATGAACTACTGCCTCAACAGCATGCAACCATATGCCATTGTTCCAGCTACTAGGATGCCTATTTCTGGTAATCCTGCATTTTCGTGAGGAAAGACGAGTGGTCGTACTTTCGATGCTTACTTGTTGCACTATAAAATACAGTAAATGTCACCATACCTTGTGTAAATATTTAGCTTGGGGCGGTAAACAAGAATATCAGTAACATGTGATATTTTGTTTCTTTAAAAGATTCAGAATTTTAGAAATACCTACTTAAATTATGGAAAACACTTATGTTGTAAATATTTTGAAGATGTCTTGTTAGGTAAATATTTTTGTTAAATATTTAAACATCAGACTTACCAGCAGTGATCGGTGTTTTCTATTTTAAATAATGTGTTGTAAATTATATAAACGAATGTCCCATGGGTACTTGAGTTATAAATAGAGTAAAAAAATACAAAATAAAAATATACATATATGCATATCGGGATAGGCCCTCATCAGCGATATTACACTTGCACTTTGTAAGTAGGCGTGGATTGTCGGGTGCCCCAAGCCGAAATGATCCGCGAAGTCGCACCGAAAAGACAGACAGCATCCTTTAGAACTTAAACTGCACCAGCTGCATCCAACTAGGAAGTGCACTCGAAAAGGGCGCATTTAGTGGAAGAGTCAACAATGACAAGAAAACTCCTTGCTATCGATTTCTCCACCCAACTTCCCCGCGATGTCTATATGTACAGTATGCCATTGTGCAGAAACCCTAAGCATCGGATGGAGTACCCGTACCTATTGAGCCCCGAACAATCCCTTGAGACCCAGCACACAATGCAGGACTTACTGTCGCACCCACCTAGCCATCTCAGGGAACCAGAATTGCTCACAAACCCCAGCAAGGGCTTCATCCGCACCAAGGAATCCAACATCTGTGTGAACACGACTTATCAAAGTCCGTGTTAGTGACCCCGGAACTAATGGAAGCCAAAATACACACTTACCACGCTCAATTCTCCTGCACTATATTAACCCACGAACGTCGCAAGTGTGAGCCAGAGCCTGACTGCTTCGCCCACCCATGAGATCATGGATCTAGAGTCGCGGCGGCCTCACCAATGAAAGCCAACGCAGATGCAATTTAACAAACTGCACAATTTTTCCTGACAGACCATGGGACGGGACCATGCACCAACTCCATAATTTTGGTCTGTTTTGCTTCAACGGTGACATGTGGCATTGAAGCGATTGTCATTATCAGGATCAAACCGTATCAGTCGCGCAGTTGCGATGAAAATCGACGTTTGCGGTTAAGCGGTTGCCGGAAGTCGTGATAGCAAAAACTCCATTTTTAAAATAGATTAGACGTTGGCCCACACTTCACTGTCGTCATTATTTTCTTCAGGTTTTTGCCCTTCGAGTCCCGTCTGATATCGGGATAGGCCCTCATCAGCGATATTACACTTGCACTTTGTAAGTAGCCGTGGATTGTCGGGCGAAGAAAATAGAGACACTAGTTATAGCACAATTACATTATTTCACTCACAATTTCTTAGAAAATAATCACCATGAAATGACCTGAAGGCAGAGGTCCGACCTACTCGTAAAAATGAATGTATGAATTAAAGCAGTAACCAACTTATTTATTCCAACAGCTTGTTAATTAATTAAATGGATCGATATAATAGCTCTAGGCAGTACAGCAGGTGCACCGGGCCGAGCCTGTCACAAGAATGAACCCTTCCAACGCTGCGCACTCGCTTACATAAAGTGGCCTGAGTAGTGGGGAGAGTGGGGAAGTGAATGTGCCACTTTGCACAGCGTAACTCGGCCCGCTGCACGTGTTGTTTGCAAAGGTCACGCTGACATGCACTAAAAAGGTATATAAAAGAGATAACCCACGGACAGTACCTTGCTATGCCTGCGTTGTATTTGCGCACGCTCCCCCACGTCATCTCCATAAGATGCAGACCCTCCAGAACCGTTTCCTCAGAAAGGTCACGGGTGCCCCCTTCTATATCCGTAGTATAAATCTCCACGTCGACCTTAAAATGCCTACCATAAACCAGTTTATGAAACGCTTATCGAAGCGTTTTTTTTACTGTGGCATCAAACACCCAAACCTCTTGATCTCACCGGCATTCCGTTACACTCCCTCCCGCATTAGTAGTATTCGCCGACCAAGGCATACCTTAATCGCCCCTGACGACGCCACTACCCTCCTCCAGGAGAGTAGTAAGGCCACCAGCACGCTACGTAAGCCCAAAACCCGATCGTCGTCCTACCGCCCTCGCCGTCGAGGCCCGCTGTGACGCCCAAATCCACACCCCTCCCGACCCTTGCTCGAGCCAGCCCGCGCCGCTGAGCCTGTAGCTTTTAATCCGTCCCAAAATCACTCAAATCCTGATCCAGCTAGTCCCTTGCTGCCCTCTTCCAGCGACGCCCTAAGCCGAGGTCCGTACCCCACAGGGGGTGCCCTTAGCGTGTAGTCGCTTAGTTTTTAGTTAGTATTTAAGTTTAAGTCCTGGCTGGAGGCCTTAGTTTATTAGGGCAACCACAGGCAAGTCCGTTTAAGCAGACGACAACCTCATAGGTTAACCTGCGAGACGCCATTACCAAAAAAAAAACAGTACTCTTGCAAACTGGCTCGTGTCCCAAAAAGTTGAACAGCATGAAATATATAAAATAAAAAGACTTAATTATTATTTTCAAAGGGAAAGTTTTTTAAACAATTTAGTACTTTTATGTTTCCGACTACAGAGTACGCCATTTTTAGTATCAGTTCAAGATCTGTTAGTGTCAATGTCACTCCATAACATTAACGACACGGACAGCTTTTCAGCCCAGCCCATAAGTAAATGTCATTTCAAATGTTCGCTTTTCTCGGCATCCTAATAAGACGAGGCGGATAAACCTTAATCTTACTACGTAACTACTAACTACGTCTCGACCCAGAGCGAAAGTCATTTGATGATTTCCCACCAAAAAAAACTGGGCAGAGGCTCATTATGTGAACTGTGTAAACTAAGGAGGAAGCGCCAAGGTAGCCCGCAAAATTCAAATTTTCTTTAGTTTTTTGCAATATGCAATTCAGTGGCAGGTCGTATTTTGAACAAAAATGATTCACGGCCGTAAAAAGTTCATATAATCCTATTAATTGATATTTCATAAAATAGTCATTGGGTTTTATGAACTTAGAGGGTTGTATTGATGGTTTAAATGATTATAATTCTGTAAATACATACTTGCTACGGTGAAGGAAAACATCGTGAGGGAACCGGCATGTCTTAGAACCAAAAATTCGAAGACATGTGACATCTACCAACCCGCACTGGGCCCCCGTGGTGGATTACGGCCCACTTCCTCTCATGAGAGGAGGCCTGTGTCCCAGCAGTGGGAACATAATAAGCTGATTATGTATACTTGTTACAGCCTTGAGAATTTCGCGGAGAGAGGATTGCATTGAGAATTAAGTGTTACCTGCTTCAGAGGTATTCTAAATTGAAGGAATTGCAGAATGTTTACAGGACGCAACCACAGAGCTAGTGGAGATGACTTTCAAAACGTTTCGTATGTCTATAAACACTTTCAAGAAGTTTGACATAAGGTTTAGTTTATGTTAGTCCCATATATTTTTGACTTGACCATCATCGTTTTTACTGATAGAATGTCACTTTGTCTAAGCTCTCATGTTTTCTTTGCAGTACAGGAAAATAGTAATTTGTCCTACTCTCTTCAACGAAATTACTTATTTTTTTTTTTTTTTAAATCTTTTCGATGACATCTTTTCTCACAAAACATAACGTATTGTATTGGCGATTTACTTGTGTTTGCATTTCATATAGGTACCATGACTGTGAAAGACCTACGAAAAAACAACAAAAAAAAGTTCACTGAAACTCGAGTTCACATTAAAGGCTTACCCAATTAACTAACCCTTTCACCCTGTGAGGATAACCATAATAGGTTCGTTAAGATTTCTTTTAAAATCCTGTCAAACACCAGTTCTTTCATGACTTAATTAACTTTGCAGCAAAGCGATTGCCTCTAAAGGTTAACCGAGCGAATTAATTTAATTAGTTTATAAAACTGTTTTGCATTTTAATGTGGTTTCGATAAATAGACCCCGTTGACTATTTGGGTCACTATTGTTTTCACATTGAAAAATACCGGAGATTTTTTAATGTAAATTAATGGATTCTCGTTCTTTGTTAAATGTGGCCTGTAACTTAAAAAGAAAATAGGTTTCGTTTTTGGAGTGAAAACTTCTTTAGCCCCCGTAAACGATTTTTGGTAGGGCCAAAACTTATGGGTTCACCGACATGCTAACGTCAACAATTGCGGGCGGCGGGAATTTCGGGGTTTTCACTTCTGTCGGCAGTCTATATTGTATCCCACTGCTGGGCAAAGCCGAGGTCCTTTTTCTTTCCTAACCTCTTGTCTGGTGCGATCTTTGGTCATGTTAGCACAGCAAAAGTTATAAGATCGTCACACCGCCTTCGCCCTGGTCAAGCTTGCGATGTCCTTCCTCAAGTGTCCAGTGAGTGATGATCTTTGCCAATCTCTCTAGGTATTTCGGCAATAATATTATTCGAAAGAAAACACGATGTCTGTTAATGACTCTTCACAGCGTGCCTTGAGCGGGGCCAAGTTCCCACTTTGTGGAAAACAGGTCGCTTGGTCCTGCTCAGGAAGGCGGGGCGCCCTGCCGACTCGCCGTCTGCGTACCGGCCCATAGTGCTGCTCGACGAGGTGGGCAAGCTGTTCGAGCGCATACTCGCAGCCCGCCTCGTCGGCCACTTGTGAAGAGAGGGGCCGGACCTGGACGAGAACTAGTTCGGCTTTCGGCATTGGCGCTCTACCATCCACGCTGTGTCGAGGGTGAGAGTCCTGGCGGAGGAAACAGTGTCCCGGGGCGGGCTGGTGGTGGCGGTGTCTTTGGACATCTCCAACGCCTTCAACACCCTGCCCTGGAGTTGTATTCGGGAGGCACTGCGTTATCATCGGGTGCCTCTCTACCTCCGCCGCATTGTTGGGGCTAATCGGGCGGGGAGGTGTGTCACCTTCATGGAACGTGATGGCGGAAACCAGCGCCACGTGTTGTGCGGTGTTCCACAGGGATCGGTTGTGGGACCGCTCCTGTGGAACATCGGGTACAACTGGGTGCTGAGGGGCGAGCTCCCGCCAGGCGCGGACCTGACGTGTTACGCGGACGACACGCTGGACACGGCCCGGGGGAGTTCGCACAGGGAAGCAGCGTTGCTCGCGACGGCTGCGGTCTCAATGACGGTGAGCCGCATACGGCGCCTCGGCCTGGACGTGGCCCTCAACAAGTCGGAGGCCATGGTGTTTCATGGCCCACCAGGATGCCGAGGGGTGGACGACGGTGGGGAAGAGGAGGGAAAAAAAAAAGAAGAAGAGCGCGAAGAACGCCGACGGAGCACCAAAAAAAAGAAATCGCGAGGACGGCGTAGGGCCCCACGCTCTGCGGCTGTGGTGATCACACTGCAGTCCGGAGCCGCTGAGAGGGGCGCAACCTACGAGGCAGTCCTCCGAGAGGCAAAAAGTAAGGTCGCGTTCCCCGACCTTGGGACACCGTCCGGCCTCAGATTGAGGCCCGCGGTTACGGGGGCGCGGCTGCTCGAGGTGTCCGGTGCCTCCAGCCGCGAAAGGGCGGACGTTCTGGCCGCCAAGTTGAGGGAGGTCCTCAGCCCGGCTTAAATGAGGACTTGCATAGAGTGGTTGTATGGTCAGAGGAGAACTCTTTGGTTCTGAACCCTCTCAAATCTAAGTTTATGGTGTGGGGTTCTAAGAAGCAAGTTAGTGCAATACTTTCTGCCAACCCAGAGGTGATTATCATAGGAGAGAAAATTGAGAGAGTGGAGCAGGCATGCGATTTAGGTCTAATTATGGATCCAGAGCTGCGTTTTGAGGCCCATGTGACTCATGTTCTTCGAAATTGTTTTTATAGGCTTAAGGTCTTATATGGAATAAGGAAATACCTAAGCATACCAGTAAGGAAACAACTTGTTGACAGCCTCATCCTATCCAAGTTAAATTACTCTGACACAGTCTACGGTCCATGCCTGCTTTCAAGAACTGAGCGTGTAATCCAACGTATCCAGAATGCCTGTGTTCGTTTTTGTGTTACTGTCCCGCGAAGAAGTCATGTTACCCCATACATTAACGAACTAAAATGATTAAAGATGGTTGCCAGGAGGAAGCTTCATTTAGCAAACTTGTTGTTTGGTATCATTACAACTCAAAAACCACATTATCTCTATGAAAAGCTAACTTGGAAACAAAACCATCTAAATTACAGTCTTCGCTCCATGGTAAGCCCACTGTCGGTGCCAATGCACAGAACGACTGCATTCAGGGGTTCTTTCAAGTTTGCAGCCACACGCTGTTGGAATGATCTCCCACCACCAATGCGATGCCTGAAAACAAAACAAGCCTTTAAACTCCAACTCAAAAAGACTCATACATGAACCAATTTCCCTTCAACTTTAACCATGTACTTTGGTATGGGTCACTATACCTCCGGGGTCATGGCTTGCAAGCTTTGGTTGGGGATCTCCTAGTGCGTGTGATGCTTGGCATTCGCTCTTCTGTCCGTGGGGCTGTATTATTATATGGTTTACACCACAGCTCTCAACCCTTACACTTAGGAATGCCTCCTTGTTTCTGTAAATTGCGGAAAATACATAATTAATCAACTGTCACACTACGGCTTGTCTAGTTAGTTCCTTGAACATATAATTTATAATTTTTCCTGCTTTATTTATCAACAATGCAAACAATTTTATTTCATTTATTTTAATGGTTTATTCTTTATAATCATGATGTTAAATAGATAATTATTTCGTACTTACCATTTTGTCTTAAAAAAACTGGTTCTTCGTTATGTCACCGAGTTTGTCATCTGAATTTCTTTAAGTAACACACATTTCACAAACACTATTTTACAGTAACCATACCAACACAGTCACCGAACACATAGTTTTGTTTTGAAATTCCATATTAAAATTCATTACGTAATACGCCATCTAATTATTACCCGGTAGAACAATAACAATCACAGTATGTCAAAACATCAAACCTATTTTAAATGACAGCTGCGCGCACAGATAATCAAAGGCTAACGGCGCGTGAACACTTAATAATAGTATATAGTTATTATGTGTATGTATTTTTATTTTTTATTTTCATCTTAGCGTCTGCTACACTGGTCGACGTCATTCAACGCCGGCTGTCGCTGAAAACCGGCGCTGGGGCTCTGTCTCGCATAGGGTCGTAGCATTAAGCTGGGCGATGGCCGTTTCGCGTGGATGTGACGCATATTTTCCCCCGATTTGTTCTCTTTGGTGTTTGTGTTCGATCACTGCGTCATGTTTACCGTAAATAAACGTTATTTTCTTTCTTTTCCTTCTTCTTCTTTTCTTTATCTGGCGGGGAGGTGTGTCACCTACATGGGAAGTGATGGCGGAAACCAGTGCCAGGTTTTGTGCGGTGTTCCACAGGGATCGGTTGTGGGACCGCTCCTGTGGAACATCGGGTACAACTGGGTGCTGAGGGGCGAGCTCCCGCCAGGCGCGGACCTGACGTGTTACGCGGACGACACGCTGTTCACGGCCCGGGGGAGTTCGCACAGGGAGGCAGCGTTGCTCGCGACGGCGGCGGTCTCACTGACGGTGAGCCGCATACGGCGCCTCGGCCTGGAGGTGGCCCTCAACAAGTCGGAGGCCATGGTGTTTCATGGCCCCCGGCGGACGCCGCCGGCCGGATTACAAATTGTGGTCGGGGGGGTGCGGATCGCTGTCGAGCCCACCATGAAATATCTGGGATTGGTGCTCGACAGCCGGTGGGACTTCGGACCCCACTTCCGGCGGCTGGCGCCCAAGTTGTTGGGCGCGGCTGGGGCGCTGGCAACGCTGCTTCCCAATCTGATGGACCCGAGCGCCGCTTGTAGGCGGCTCTACGTGGGGATCGTGCGATCGATAGCCCTTTACGGGGCTCCGATCTGGGCGGCTGACCTGACGGCCTCTAGCATCTCTGTTCTGCGAAAGCCGCAGAGAGCAATGGCCGTCAGAGTCATCGCACGATCTCCTACGAGGCGGCTTGTACACTGGCCGGATCCCCGCCCTGGGACCTATAGGCGAAGGTGTTCCCGTCACTGTATCGGTGGCGCGAGGAAGCGAGGGCGCGGGGCGAGCGGCGCCATGTGGAGCAGCGTCGGTCGCAGCTTCGCAAGGTCCTAGTGGCGGAATGGCGGGACAGGTTCTCACGCCCTACCGTAGGCCTCATCACCATCGAGGCGGTCCGGCCAGTGCTCGACCTCTGGCTCGGGTGGAGGCACGGCTCCCTGTCGTTTCGGGCGACGCAGATGCTCTCGGGGCATGGTTGCTTCGGGAAGTACATGAGTCGCATAAACAGGGAGCCGGACGCCCGGTGTCACCACTGCGTCGACTGCCTGGAGGACACGGCGTGGCATACGCTGGCAGAGTGTGCCGCTTGGGAGGAGCCGCGCCGTTCCTCAGCTCTGAAGTAGGCAGTGACTTGTCGCTGCCGGCCGTAGTGAGTGCGATGGTCGGCAGCTTCGAGTCCTGGGACGCGGTGGTTTCCTTCTGCGAAACAGTGATCTCGCAGAAGGAGGCTGCGGAAAGGGAGAGAGAGATCTCGTCCACTCTCCCGATCCGCAGCAGACGCACCGGGCGTCGGAGGAGGGTGGACAACGACCTCTTCCGGCCCCCCTAAATGGGTCCAGGGGCGACGGAATAGGGGACATCCGCCGCCCTCCAACATCAGGACCCGAGAAAGTGGCGCGCGTAGTGTTCCGCGCGTCGCTCACAGACGTTGTGGGGGGAGTACACCTCACTCCCCCCGACGGTTGGTGTTTATCCTGCGATCAACACACATTTTTGATATTTCCGTCCATTTTGACTTATCCTGGACGTAAATCGGGGGAGGGTGCTTTTGCTTCCTCGCGGTAGGAGCGGTTGGACAAGCCGTAGGGCTGGCGGGGCGACTGGCCCGCGGACTAGGGGCGGAAGTAGAGCTGCACGATAAGGTAGTCGTGTCCTGTTTCTGGGCCTTGGTGGCGGGACCAGCGGGGGCGGAAGATTTAGCCTGCCTCTTGCCTCCTTTAACGACGATTCGGAAGTCGTCTTCGCTGGAGGAGGAGGTGCGGGCTTCGTCTTGTCAATATATATATGAAAACATCATGTACGTAAGGAAAAACTTAAATCTGTTCAGTAAAAGAGGTGAGAGACACAACTATGGGACTAGAAATAGGGACCAATTGGTTCAACCGGGTTTCAGGCTGGCTAAAGTAGATTCATCCTTCATGGGGTACTGTTTAAAATGTTATAATAAAATACCTCCCCACATACTCCAACTGAACGAAACGAAGTTCAAAACCTGTATCAAACGCACACTATGCAGCCAAGCATATTATAAGTTGGAGGATTACATCTCTGACAAAAATGCTTGGCTCAACGCTGGTTCTGCTCCACAAGGGCGCCTAAACAATTGATTAGCATTCGGAAATATTGTTGGAGCTGCTGAAGATTGTAAAAACTGTCTTTGCACTGTATAAATTCAATCTTTTAGTATTGTATAATTGCAAAGCACACGTGTGAGCACTATGTGGTACCTACTATAAAGCTACCCTATACTGGGCACGTCTGTCATTGACTTGAATGTGCCCTGGCGGCTGAGAGTATGTCACGCTCACTCTAATGTCTCGCTGGTGGTGGCGTATGTGTTGGATCATTAAGTTCCCTTCAAAATGGTTGAGCTGAATGGTGCTGATCCATACGTCATGTTCGTGAACGGGCGCCGTCAGTGGGGACTGGTCATCTCTTGGCTGCCACGCCTTTTTTTTTTTTTTTTTTAATTTTTCTTTTCCGATTTTTATGTTTTTTATTACGGGTATTTCTACATCGTTCTCACATGTTTAATTTCAACAAGACTGATGTAACAAATTTTCTGTAACCATATTATTTAAAAGAGTGTCCATGGAGTTTTTTGCCCGTTCTTCTCCATAGGTACCTACTTTGCTTTGGAATGGGCAACTAGCTTCATATTTCTGACTGACCGACCCCTTGACAATTCAAAAGTGCCTGTAATGGGTTTATTTGAAATAAATGCTTTGAGTTTGAGTTTGAGTTTGAGTCCTGGGAGAGTGGGACTGACGTGTCGTGCCGGGCGAATCGTTTTAATAACTGCGGCACGCAGCTGCGTCGGGTTTATTGTCTCCGAGACAATGGCGGCCGGGACAATGGCGGGCGCGACAAAGGGAGCCGGATTAGCACGTAATTTCTGCCAGGGCAGTAGCGGGTGAGACAATAGGGGCCGGATTAGCGGACGGAGTATTATCTGCCGGGACAAAGGCGGGTGAAACAATGGGGGCCGAATTAGCGGCCGGAACATTGTCTGCCGGAACAAAAGGCGGAATGCCTTGTTCGCATGCAGGTGGCGATAGCAGGCTTTCCAATGCGTCACTGAATTCGCCGAGTACGCCCTGGGACGGAGTTGGGGTGGAGCGATGACGTAACTTGGCGCCATATTTTACCAGGAAATCGGGGTCCTTGAAAAGGACCTCTTTGAAAAACGCCAAAATGTCGGCGTCCTCCATGGTCGGAGGAGGGGGAGCTACTTCTGGGACGGAATGGTGGAAAAAAAATTTTCACCATGCCTTACCATATACCCATCTCCCCGGGTGGATGGGCCCGGAGATGTGTGACCCTCTCTGTCGGGTGTAGACAGAGAGGTGATTACCTATTGGTGAGCCCTAAGCTTGTAACCCGTCGCCAGTCTTAATGTACGAACGGCGCCCTGACCAGTCTAGCGCGAAGGGCGTAGACACACCCTAAAGACACTAGGTGAGTAGCTGAAAAGGAAAACTGTCACCAGAGTCGACTAGGAGACCCCCAAGGCCGGTTATCTGAGACCCGTCCAATTGACTGCCTCTCCCTGAAGGGGTTCGGCGGGAGTGATTGGGACAACACCCCACTCGGCTTCGTTGACACCGTAAGGTTTCAACCGAGGACCACGAAACTGTGGTTTTACCCAGAAGGGGCCTAGTGAAGCTACTCACAAAACTGTCTGTTAAAGAAATGAGATTTGCCTTGAAAAAGGCACCTTTTGATTGATTAAAATCAAATCAATTTCTTGATTTGATTTTAAATCGGAGTAGTCGGGGCGTCTACGATGACGTCACGTGATAGCGACGAAAATAATACGAAAACACAACACTGGGCCGGGAGCGGGAGAGCGCACAGACACGTCCGTCCGCGGCGAGAGTCGAGCGTCGAGTGCAAGTCCTACATGTCTAATTGAAATATTTTGTGGTGTTAAACAAAAATCATAGGTATACCGATGATTGACCTGTTTATCGAAGAAAAAATTTATTCTTGGATAGACTATGTAAAACAAATAGCAAAAAAAAAAACCGGAAAAGTGTGAGTTGAACTCGCAGGGAGAGGGTTCGTTTCGATGAATATCCACCCACGAAAAAAAATTCATGGAAAGTCGGTTGCCAAGACTTACATTGCGTTTTCATTTAAAAAAAGATCTAAATATAGAGCCAAGCCCCTGACTCTATATGACTTAACTCAACAAGCCTTATATCTTGGTAAAAATCTAGGGCTGGAGTGAAGAATTGAATGAGTCAGTCAGTGACGAAATCGACGATTTTAATATATTCCATAGTATATTATAAAGTACTCGTAAATAAAATATCCAAGTTAGTCCATAAGTTGTCAGTGGTTAGTACTCGTATAATAACATATTAAGGTTGATTATGCTATGCTAATGCTAAATGGCAAATCTGAGACAGAAAAAAATCTTCAGTACAAAGACTTTTTTATTATGTACACGGAAACACCATCCCGCAAGCGTGACTGCTGAGCGTGTGGTTCTGGGTTCGATTCCCAGGTCGGTCAAAGTTTTATTGGGTTATGTATTCTATTGGGAATTTCTCAGAAACAGCCCGGAGTTTGGAAGTTGGCGGTGTGATACCGTCCCTCGAAAGGCACGTTAACCCGTTGGTCCGCCTGATCTCTCTCCGGTCGTGTAGGATTGCCATCCCATCGGATTATAAGAGTGGGGCAAGAGAGAGTGCACCAGTGTGGATTGGCTTGTGGTCGTCACGCAAGCTCGTCCTACGGAATATTCCATTCCGTTGAGTTTGTTCCGCGCGGACCGTCATTAATAATTTATAATTAGTCGACTACCCGGTTTTTAATACCGACGCGGTCGCGGAGACCATACCTCTGGGATGCCGAAGCCCGGCACGCGCGGCTCGTTGGGCTGCGATGCCGGCTCACCGGAGTCCCGCCCGGCGCTGGATAGGACGTCGTCGATGCCGATCATCGGTGTTGCGTCGTCCTATGCACCGCCGGCCGGCTCCACAAGGAGCGAAGAAAAGAAAAAGAAGACGTCCAAGAAGAAGAAGGAAGAGAGAAGAGGAGGGGAATCGAGCGCCGCTGCTGCTGCCGGCCCACCGACGTCACTGGCGCCTGCGCGCGCTGCGCCTTCGCCGTCGTCGAGCCGACCGCACGCGGTAATGATCCGTCCCGCCGCGTTCCGCCCGGTGCCCATTCAGGCCCCGGGGCCTGCCGCTAACCCAAATCGCGCGCCGCATGCGCGCGCCGCGGCACCGCCCGCGCGTGCCCCCGCACCCGCGCCCGTGCGCTGCGCTGCATATGCCGCCGCGTACGCCGCCGCATACGCTGCGCGCCCCGCCACGCCGCGCGACTACCCCGCGCGCCCCCGCACACCGCCCGCGCCCACCCGCGCGCCCCCTGCACGCACCGACGCGCCGCCGCGACTCGCGACTCCGCCCGCGCCTGCCGCAGCGGCTCCTGTGTCCGCGCAAGCGAAGAACAAAGCTGCGCCAGCTCCGCGCACCGCCGTGACCGGCGCCCGCCTCTCGCTGGCGGGACCGGCAATGGCTGAGCGAGAGCGGCCAGTTAAAAATCCCGCAACCACCGTGACATCAGCAAGGTCAGTGCCAAGCGCCACCCATACGCCCGACTCGCCGGCGCCTCCTCGTGCCTCAGCCTACGACTCGCCCGCGGTTATGTCGCCGTGTTCGTCCATCGGATCGAACATGTCGCTGGCATCCGTGGGCTCGACCGGCGATGGCTGTGCGCGCGTCTGTATCGAGTCCCGGCTAGAACCCAGAGGCCAACGACAACGTCGACGCAGGAGCTCAAGCGAGACCGCAGCGGCGGAGGGGAAGCGGCTCTGCCCCGACTCGCCGCGGCCACCGCGCGAAAGCGCGCCGCGGAGTCCGGACCCGCCAGCGTCGCCTACTTTTGCCGACGCGGCGCGCCGCTCACCCCCGCCACCTGCATCACCATCGCCGCCACCTTCACCGACCGCGGGGGTCAGGCCACCCCCCGCCTCCGCTACCGCTGCCAACACCCCCGATGCACCCCCCGGCGCCGCGACAAGAACGTGGCAACAAAAGCCGGGGCAAAAGAAGCCCAGGTACCCGCCGCTGGTAGTTGAGAAGCTGCCAAACTGGGCCGCCCATTTCCGGGCCATCAGGGAGAAACTGGGCCGGCCTCCTAACGCTCGTCCATACGGAGGTGGAGTCCGCTTCACCCCAGACAGCGAGGAGGAGTATAGGCTGGTCCAGCGATACCTGACTGGCCTAGAGAAGGATAGCGGCGTCAGCTGGTTCGCTTACTCACTGCCAGCAGAGAAGAGCCTGAAGATCGCCATACGGGGACTACCGGCGGATACGGACCCGAAGGAGATAGAGGAGGAGCTCCAAACGCTGGGATACCAGCCGGAGTATGTGCGCCATATCAAGGCCGCACAAGGACGACCCGGTTGCGTATTCCACGCGATCTTAAAAAAGACTCCGGACGTCCGGGCCATTTACGACACCACGACGTTCATGCTAATGCGTGGTGTCAAAATAGAGGCCTGGCGCGGAAAAAGAGGACCTGCCCAGTGCCACCGATGCCAGCTGTTCAGACACAGCTCGCATCAGTGTCACCGCCCGCTCGCCTGCGTGCGCTGTGGAGGGGAGCACGCGGCGAGAGACTGCCCGCGCCCGAGGGAAGAGCCGGCCACCTGCGTGAACTGCGGTGGCCCGCACCCGGCGTGCAACATCAAGTGTCCGGTGATCCAGAGAGAGACCCGGAACAAGCGGGCGGGCACCGCCGCCATAACGGCCACATCACGCCGTCCCAAAGTGTTCTTTGAGAGGCCACAAGAGATGCCAGAAGAGGCCCAAGGCACGACGCTTATGGCGGCGGCCAACGGGCCCTCAAACAAAGAAGCTACCTCCTCTGGGCGGAGGAAAAACAAGAGACGCGGGGGAAAGGGCAAGGGGAAGAAACCCGACCCCCCCCCGGCGACCCAAGAAAACCCAACTGCCACCCCTGCCTTCACCGAGGCACAGGTTGTGAATATGCAGCAACCTACCGCTAGCGCCGCCACGGCGCCGCGGACAAACAAGGAACTACCAAGAGAAAAGTTCATAAAAGAAACCAGTGGCGGCGCTACCGACGCCAAAGCAGCCACAAACAAGTCGGATTTCACAACCTGTGCCATCAAACTACTGACGGACCTGATAAAGGCCATCAGGCAGGGACAGGATGTCGAGTTGGTCATCCTGGATGGCTTGGCCGCATTACTGACTCTGTACCACGGCTAGGTCACCCAGGGCGGCCCAAAATGGGACGCCGTCGGCCTTCTGGCACAAGGCCGCCCCCCCTCCGCCACCTCCTTCGGGACACGGAAGACGTCACAAGACAAACCCGGATCGACCTCCAGATAAGCCGCAGCCAAGTTACACGCGACTTATCTGTGACAAAAAGACTCCACACTCACAACACACACACCCACTGCGTAACGTGTTCTAGGTTAATATAGGCACGTTACGTAGATGCAGACAGACATACATGTCTATACAGGCGCCCAAACTCACGCGTGTACGCGCGGCGCGGGCCGCGAGTCACGCAAACATTGAACGGTGTTACACAATTACAATACCGTTCACACCCACATGTCGGCCCCTTAGCCCGGACAGTAACGGCTAGCTCTGTGATCTGGACGGGCGGGGACCACTCACCTACTCTGTAGGCGCGTCGAGTCGGCATCTTCGTCGCTGGTCGTTGTCGCCGGGCCTCCCCTAGGTAACTAGGGGTCTCACCTGGCGGCGACAGACCGCCGAGATGTCGTGAAGAAAGCGGCGCTTCCCTATAAGCGCCGCGGCGCTCCTACAGAAACAAAATAGCAATCACTCACACGGGCGCGCGTTGCCCGCGCGCGCCCGAAAAATCCACTGCCACTGAAAGCAGACCAAAGGAGAGGCCCGTATTTACGGGTCGCCGTATGGCTTCCGCGGTCAGGGGGTGAAGCCCCGGCACCGCACGCAACGCCCCCTTACGGGGGCGCCGCGATATAGCTCGAGTGCACCAGTGTCTGCGCACACACTTGTGCACTAAAATATCTCCAGCTTCGATGGCTAGTCTCCGTTGAGATTGGCCGTCATGACGGAAATTCAGTCTGGAGAACTATTATTATTAAAAATTACAGTTATAAAATATAGATATTTTACATTGTAGAGGTAACTCTGGGCGGTCCTATTTCTAAAAGCGTTTTTGCCAGTTACTCTTTCATAAACTAATTACAAAGTGTTTTTTTGGAGCTATTCCTTATTCTTTAATCAAGATTTTACATGAAATACCTTGCTTTTTTCTTTCACCAAGGTTTGCGTAGATTGATCACTTTACAATACGGAAGACTGATTATCTTCGTGGCACAAATTGTTTAGAGATGACTGGCGAAATTAATAAAGTACTTAGTCTACGTAAATATTGATTCCGAGATTCTTTTCGAGTAAATCGGATCTGTGGTAGGATTACTTACAGTTGTGGTTTGAGGTTCAGAAGGAATTAAATAAATAGGTTGTAAAAGAGAGCCCTCTTTAAATATTTGCTAAATGCTTTAAAGTAGTTAATTATTGCACAGATGTGGACTTAATGCCTTGGTATGTTCTACCAGTTGGACCATTGAGGTCCAACTGGTAGAACATGCAGATTCAAATTAGTGAGCAAAATGCGATTTTGGTCACTGAGTGAGACAAAGTAACTTTTTAATTTTTGTTTTCAGAAAGCCGCGAATGTCTTATTCAGCCTTGGGTTAATAATACATTAATACATTACAAAGAGAGAGAGACAAAGACCAGCCCTTTTGCAGTTCCGATTTTGAATTCGACCTCATAGACAAACACGTTCAGAATTTCGTACTAAATAAAGAAATTTGCAAAAAGACAGTTATGTCTTTAACTGTAATTTATTGTTTTTTTTTACTTATTGGTGTATTAAACGAAAATAATTATTTACTGCAAGTAAAACTGATATTTTACCTGTACATATTTATTTCTAGTTTCAATAATGTTATGTAATATATTTTGAATTATAAAATATCATGGGTGCTATTTCTGAACACGCCATCTTTAAATAAAAGAGCGTGAAAAAATTTCGTGGCTGGCGTGAAGAGTGAGTTTAAACAAAATAAACTTAAAATATGAGTGAAACTAGCGACGAGAACAGTATTTTAACACAGGAAGAGTTAAAACAACAAGTTATTAACGCAGAATTAAGTTTCCTACCTGAGAAGTCTCGCGAGTTAAGAAATATCTAAAAGCATGTCTTCAATGAATGGAGACTTACAAAGGGCGCATGCAGTTTTTCAGAGACGGTGTTGCTATCTTATTTTTTAGATTTATCACAGACGAGGCGATCATCTACAATGTGGAGTATTTACTCAAGATTGAATGCTACTTTAAAAACAAAACCTAACGTGCATATTGAAACATACGCAAAACTCGTATCTTTTCTAAAAAGAATGTCAGTTGGGCATAAGGCAAAAAAGTCCAAAATTTTCACGGCCCTTAACATAGAAAAATTTCTTAATGAGGCTCCAGACTGCAATTTTCTTGCGGCTAAAGTAAGCGGTACCTATGAATCTATGTTGTTAGTTATTAAAAAATTTATGTAGACTGTTATGTATAAAGGTACTTACTGCCCACTACAAATTTTTGGAGGCGCAATGAATCCTAGTCTGGCTTAGCAATACTGTTAAAATATTTATTACGATATGTAATAGATGATGTAAATGTTAAATTACGCATATTAATTATGTAATATTTCATTACATGTTGTACTGATCATAGGAATTAGTGGAGCGTGTCGCAATAACGAGCTATTACAGCTAACAATTAATCTCGTATCGAAAAGCATTCAGATAAATTACTGTTGGTAAAATTGAAAAATATGAAGACGAACCTTGACAGATCTTTTGTCGTACGCGAAAAATATGTAACTATTGTAGAAAAATACCAAAACTTACGTCCAGCCAATATATAAGGTGTATCTATTCATACACGAAATATTTTAAGAGGGACCTCTATAGGTCGTTTAGAAGCTATAGAAACGAAAAAGAATTTTTATGTAAATGTTTTTATTTTATTTTACGTAATTATCATAATTTAAAACTGCTTGAGATGTGTTGCATAAAACCGGCCTGCTCTATGAATCAAAGACGCGGCGGCGGGGAGAGGCGCGGGCGCGGTGCCTTTCCGTCTGTAGCCGCGGGGCGCGTGCCGTCTCTCTGTTTAACATATCACTGGTGAACTGTAATGAACATTCGACAATACACCTCTGCCTATCTCTACGGGGAATGCAGGCGTGATGATGTTCACAATAAACCAACTTAGGTAGACTTCGTAACTCGACCTCGTCTTATTTTGATAACAGAGTTATCGCTTACAATAAAAATAAATGTGAATTTAAAATACAAAACGACCTAAATCTAAGTAGGTACAATATTTAATTCCCTCCTCGCAGTTTTACAAAAACAGTACCTTCTGTAAACCAGGTACTTACATCTAAATAAGCAGCTAATGACCTCTGTGGGGTTACGACTTTTACGAGCGAGCATCGAAACGTTTCAATCATTTTATTATTTTTTTTACGAAAAGGATCCTAGATTCGATTAAAACATTCATATTCTACAGTGTTACACATCTTTTAGATAATCATAATAGAAAAATAAACAGCTGACGCAACGCGAATTCGTGTAAGGGATCGAACTGTGCGTCGAGTCGTATCTGTCAGCTGATTGATAGGTTGTGTACCTACCTATTTGTACAGATGTAAACTGTAAGAAGTGCATAGCGCGAACAATTTAAAATGTACATACACACATAACGACGTAGTTTTTATTTACACTATTTACACCAAAATTGCTGTACATATTCACCCTGCAGTTGCACGTTAAATAATGTGTCGTTGCACTTTTAACAATGTCTCTCTAGCTATCACTGCGTAAACAAGCGTTCACGATTCACGTTTTGTTGTTCCGCACTAGAAATGGTCTGGCCGTCATTACCATAAATCAGGTCTATCCCTACCCCACACATGGAAATCCAACGGCATAAGATCAGGCCTGCCTCCGTCTGCAGCTGGGGGCATGTAGACCCCGTAGTCCCGTTGCCGCTGTCGAGCTTTTAGGATCTCTAGGAAGGGGGCTTGTGCTGTGAGAAAAATAAGACCACCCTCATTGTAGCAGTCCACCATGTATGGTACTCCTAGTTGGAATATTTCGGCATTGTTGCGCTTGTTGCGCGAAGCGTTCCACGTTAGTTAAGCCGCATGCAGTGAAACATGCAGTTCGCGCGAGACTGAACACGACGGCGGACGGCGCGGCAGGCGCGGGGCGAGGCAACTGAAGCCGGCGCCGGCGGCGCGACGGCGCCACGAGTCGGGTCTCTTTTGATCATTCATAAAAAGCCACGCGACATCTAAGGGCGCCGCCATGACCTCGCCCGCTTCAATGAAAGTAGTTTCCACGTAGTATTTTCGTAGAAACTAGCGTAATTATTATTATTTTATTATTATTTATTGATTTCAGACAACAATATGGTCCATTTTGTTAGTAAAACTCCTTAAAACTAGTGTTAGAAAATAAGATAACATACAACAAAAAACACAGTCACAATTTTTGAGTCCGAAGCAGGTTGCGCAGAGAACGATCACTTCACGGTGGTAAACCCTGATTGACCATCATCCCCACAAAATGCCTCAGAATGGGCGCCACTGTTTTCAGGATGCTATTGTTACTGACCCGTGTTCGAAACATCAGTGATGCAACTTTTTTGCGCATGACTGCGTTAAATCCGTCGGTTCGGTTCTGCGAGAATATCTCTGATGCACTACAGAACCGGGGCAGTCTCAACAGCATCCTAAAAACATTATTATATTGGACTCGCAAGGCATCTAGCGATCTTTTGGCATAGCAGACCCATAGACCCCCCGCATACAAACCTTGACAATACGCCTTGAATAGGGTGATTTTGACTTGGTCGGTACAACGGGTGAATCTACGGGCCAACATATTACCTCGGACCGCTAGTACCCTACGTTCCCTCTCGATGTCTACATTATCCTTAAGGTCGTCGGTAAGTATGTGCCCCAAGTATTTAAATTGGTTGACTTTAGTTATGTTCATGCCATTTAGGGTGAAATTAGGTGTATGATCAGAGCACTTACCGGCGGCCCTAAAGACCATGTACTCACATTTCTTGACATTGTAGACAAGTCCATGCGCTTCAGCGTATCTTTCACACACCTTCAGCATATCTCTGATAGATCCCTCAGTCGGGCCCAGCAGTACCATGTCGTCCGCGTAGCTGATGTTGTTAATATTAACACCACCAACTCGGCAGCCGACACGCATACCGCTGAGCTCCTCTAGGAGATCATTGACATATAGGTTGAAGAGTCCGGGAGACGTCAACCCCCCCTGCCTTACACCACACTCCAACCCATATGGCTCAGAGAAAGCTCCAGACCACTTGACACTATTTGTCTGATTCGCATACCAATACCGCAGGAGTTTCAGAACTTCCTCTGGTACATTTCTGTCCCCTAGCTTTCTCCAAAGCACATCATATGACACCAGGTCGAAGGCTCTGGAAAGATCCAGGAAACAGGCGTACACTGGCGTTTTGCGTTCTGTGTAATACTGGACAGTATTCTTTAGACTCAGCATGGCACTTTCGGTCGACAGTTCAGGTTGAAACCCAAACTGTGCGTCGTGCAAACTTAAATATTTTTTCAAATATGAGTTAAGCATACTGTCCAGTATTTTAGCCAAGGTAGTCGCCAGGGAAATTGGACGGTAGTTTCCTCTGTCCGAGATGTCCCCTGTCCTATTTTTAACAATAGGTACAACTATAGTTCGCATTAGTTCGGCTGGCAAGAACGAATGACTAATGCACATTGCATAGAACCAGGAAAGAATTCTGGGCAGGTGCACACCCGCAAATTTGAAATGTTCAATGCTGAGTCCGTCGTGGCCGGGGGACTTACCTCTGCTCATGTTTTGAATGGTGGCATTTATTTGTTTTGCCGAAAAATGTATCAGTGGTTGCCCCGTCTTACGGTCGGACTCAGCATCACCCACTGCAACAGAGGGGCCCAGAGGCGACTGCACCTTAAAATGTTCCATAAACATATTTGCAATCCCCACTGGATCACTGATTCCTCCTACTCTCACCGGTAGCCCAGGCCCAGCATCCAACCTAGTAGTGGATTTCCAAAATTCACCAAAGTTATTTGTGGCTCTTTTCTTTGCTATGATGTCCATTTTGATTTGGTCTTTGTTCTTTTGACACCATTTCAGGCGCCCCTTAAATACTTTACGCGACTCGGTCATTTCGTCAAATACTGTTCCACTTGTCGGCCTGTTAAGTGCTACCCATAATTTGAACTTGTGTCTGGCCTCCCGGTGAGCGTCTCGTACATTACTGTTCCATCCACACAACACTTTGCCTCTCCTTGGCCTGCACTCTCCCGCAGTATTGGTCAACTCCGCAGCATTACATAAAATACCTATAATATCCTTGTACAGATTATCTAATATACCTTTGTGTGCTACCGAGCTGCAAGACCCATAACTACACTCCGCAAACTCTTTGGGAAAATCAATGTCACGCAACCTATTGGTACACAAGTCATGATAACGTTTGACCTGACATCCGTCCCTTTCCCCCCATATAACCCTAGAGCGCGGTGCATTATGCGTTACTATTTTAGGCCTCACTATATTCAGGTCACACTCAATGTATATCGGTAAGTGATCCGACATATATACGTCTTCCTCTAAACCCACCTTAATAATTGTCTGCCAAGCAGAAAAAGACACAACACAGTGGTCTAGCCACCTTCTACATCCGTGAGCTTCGCTTACAAAAGTGTAGTTATCTGTCCCGGAACCCAATTTTTCTACATCGGCACAAACCCAAGAATGGTCATCACAGAAATTATTTAATTCCCTAAAAAACAATTCGTAGGGATGCGCATTAAAATCTCCTAATACAAAAACACTCTCAATATCTAAGCTTGCCACTATGGCACCAATCTCACCTAGAACATCTGTAAAAATAGGCAAGTTATCGGGCGAATCAGTTGGCATGTACACCGATAGCACTATAATAGAACGATCACCTATTGTAGCTCTGATAGCAGCTAAACGAAAGCTTGTGCATGTTACTACTGATACATCTTCAAAAATGCCCCTTCTCCAGAGGATGGCCACTCCTCCATAAGGTCTTCCTACTAGCAGACCTGCGGATGTGTCAACAGCTGACTTACCCGTATACTCAAACTTGTCACTTATAGTACCTAAGAAAGGAATATCATGGGGCAGAAGCCACGTCTCTTGGAGGGCTACAATTTCTGACATCTCGCACACATCCCTAACACTATCTATTGAGCGTTTCAATGATTTACAGTTAAAACTGGTAAACTTGCAATATTTGTTTTGCGTACTATTCATAATAAAAGTCTATACTAATACTATAACTTATACCTAAACTTCCGTCTGTTTTCGGTACGTAAACCGTACGAAACGCCTAAAAGTTATGCCATCTGGCCAAAATTTGTCGTTCAAAAACAGGTCCAGTTTGTTTTTAGAAACAAACAGTTTATAAGCATTGTATTTCTTCGTTACTTTCATATTTATCATTTTTAAGGTAACACTCTCACTGGTTTTCTCTTTTATGTAGCTAATTATGTCCTGTTCACTCGTTTCAGTACTTACATTAGAGATAAACAAAGGCACTTTAACATCCGCTGCTTTGAATTTACCGTTCGGGGAAGTGGCCGCACATCCTTTCTGACCAATCAGTTTATACCGTTTAGACGATTTCCTCTGCACCACAGTCCATTCCGTGTTGAGATTATTTGTACTCATACTGCCATTATTTTTCTGTAACAATGCAGCGGGAGCCAACGTTCGATCGACACTAGTAGCCATCCCCACCGATGCGTGAGCGCATGCGGCCGGTGTGCTAACTGGTTCTGACGAAACCGCAGTGCTCTCAGTGGCCTCCACGCGCCTCATTAACTTGTCTGTCTCGCTCGTTCTTACAGCGCCGCCGCCGCCGCCGTGTCCTTGGGTGGGTTAACCGCTACTCTCGCTCGCACTTTTCGAAACCACAGTGGTTACCTGCGCCTCCACGTGTCCTCGAGTCTCTGTCACATCATTTTGCTTGCGAAGAAAAGAGACAAAATCATCTTCGCCATTACTTGTTAGTGATGAGTGACTCGTAGATGCCAGACGGTTATTTATACTGATATCAGCTGTTAATTACGTTGATTTTATAGGGACATATTGTAGACCTATGGGACCACTATCAAGAGGGCTGGTTTGTAAACAAGCCCCTCTTCTTCTGTTCACGTTGGAGGAGAAGTTATCAATTATAGAAGCATGTTTCATGTTTTCTACCTCGCTCTTAAGTAAGTCAAACTTATCCGTTGTTACAACTTTCTCTTCCATTGCACTGAGTCGATTTTGCATATTCAAAATGTCCTTAAGAAGCCTGGTCACATCAACGTGATCAAACGTAACAGGAGGCAGCTTATGTAACTCCTTAGCCACGAATATCGGAAATTCCTCAGGGTTTGTTGTCTTCATAAGGCAGATTATGTCCTCTAGATCTCGCAGCATTTTTTTCTTTCCTTCTTTACGTCGTATCGTCATCTTCTTCGCATTGGGTAATTAATCAGAAAGCAATGACTTGGCTTTCATGACATCCTCAGCCGAAAAGGCCGTAGTACACAGTTGATGAATACTCTGTTCATCCATAAAACCGAGAACATTGTTAAGGAACGCCAATAGTTCGTTGATAACAATGTTGCAGTTCACACACTTGACTATAACCGAGGTCATTGTCCTCCGCTGCGAGTCACTGGTCAACGGATTGACACGTCTACACTATGTCGCGCGCACACGACGACGGTAATGTTTTTTGGATGTTACAAAATATGATAGAGCCACTATTTTTATGTGTGTTTAAGTAATATTAAATTATATATTTTTTTTATTAGATGCTTAGATAAAAAACTCTTTTTCATTTCTATAGCCCAAGTTCGACCTATAGATGCACCTCTTCAAATATTTCGTGTATGAATAGATACACCTTATACAGCATGTAACGAAAACCCTGTCCGATCCTGAAGGGTATTATTTGGTATCGTACTGCGTACACAAATACGTAATCATTTTATGGATACGAGATAATTATTTTTCCCCAATGAAAATAATTAATTTAAAAAATTAAAAATCATCGTACGAAAGGCAACACTGATCGCTCGACAGGGTTCACCTACAGTTTCGTGTCAAAGAAGCCGCCTGAGCGCGGCGGTGCTTTGTCGCATGCCGCCAAACAAACTTATGACTAAAGAAACCTACGTTATGCCTACGCGTAGGTATCAGCTGATATTTTATTGTAGGCATAGACACATAGTGACCCCGATTTCTGACCTTGTGTTTATGAAGAATAAATTATTATTGAGTTAATGTGATGTGCTTTTGGCAATGTAACGACTCTAGGTCTCAGTTAATTAAAACATTTACTTGTTGCATACCTGACATTGTGTTCCATTTGTCTATCTCGAACATTAGTACACATTCTTATTAAATTTGCACGTAATCTTCGCAGCGCTCTTGTCTACGATTTGAGTGAGTCGAAAGCTTCCACAATCCGAGCTGTTACTTCGATTTCCGAATCACACATTCACTCACAAATAAAATTAACATATTCACATATTCCTGATTGGTATACGACATTGTTCGTGATACGATAGCGGCACGTGATACGTACGGACATCCGATCGCAAGCTATCTCCACGTGAGACTGGCGAAGTGTCCAAACAAGTAGCGACCTGTCGGCTACATCAAAGGATCGAGGACTCGTTATGATTACCTACAGCGCGGCTAGTGCACGGCGGTGTCCTTTGAAATAAAAATAGGCAAAAAATAAAAGATTTCGCCGGCCGGTGGAGTGTTGTCAACTCATGAAAATTTACCACATTTAGTGTTACATTTCGCATGGTAACTAAAATAAAAAAATCAATAACTTTTGGTTTTTCTGAGTTAAATTTTTAAAATATTTTTTCTAGTACGTATGTTAAACCAGGAATACGCCTTTTTTGGATCGGACAGGGTTTTTGTTACATATTGTATAAACCGACCGATTGTTCATACAATACCATAATAACAAATGCTCAAGACAGCCTCTGGGAGTAAATAAAATAGGTGCTTTACCGCGAGAAATTGCCACTTTCTTAAAACTGGAAGAGCCTCAGCTATACACGGGTCGCTGCTTTAGGAGAACTTCGGCAACATTCTTGGCTGGTTCTGGAGCCGATCTCACCACTTTAAAACGTCACGGCTGGTGGAAGTCCAATACGGTTGCAGAAGGCTGTATTGAAGACCCAATAGAAAATAAGTCTAAAATCTGTAAGCGTTTAGTGGAAACAATAAGTCTGAATTCGACCTCGGATCCTTGGTCTCACCACGCCCATCCACTTCCAACGACGCACAGTGTACTTCTACAGAAACCTAATTAGAGTCACCAACGTTTACCGTTGTTCCTTCTCAATCCGCCACCGAAACAGGATACCATTTATCCCGATGGTACGTTTCCGTGGGATTATTTCCGACATCCACGTTGGCGAAGACAAGGGCAGAAACTACAGAACAAATAGATTAAATTCATTAGATTCTTACGCTTCGCTTTCCTTGTTTCGCCTTTGATCAAGCAGTGCCCGACTCTGTCTGCGTGGATGTCGACAAGTACCCAATTGCTAGTCGTATTCGATAACGAAGAGTTCTTTACCAACGTACAATAAACGTAGTAACGTAGCGACCATACAAGTTCATACTCTGTGGAAATGTCAAGCGTCTACCTATTACGGTTCACAAGACACAGCTCTGTGACAGACGGACGGACAACTTCACACAAACAGGTCTATTTGTCTATGAAACAGTTATATCGAACCATTACCGATCAAATTGGAATAACATAAAACCATTAGTAAGTCAGTGCAATCTATCTCTTATGGCGTTGTAAATTAAAATGATTGCCTCGCACATGCTACACAAATTTTTACGTCGATCGTGGATGTTCTATTTTAGTAAAGTTAAAAAAAAATGTTTTCAAAAGTGGGCAAACAGCAAGAATGAGGTCGAGTAAACACAGAAAGTACCCTTCGTGTTAAGATGTAACTACGAGTAAATAGAATGAATTAGATAGTTACGTTCCCACGAGGAATAAGATCCCAAGGAAAGAAAGAAAGAATCACAGTTATTTGGGAACTATTCGTAAACGTAAATAAAATTTAAGACACAGAATAAAGGCAAGCCTTTGTTTAAGCAGAATTAAGGTATTTCGCCTCTTCACAAAACATGATATCCAAGAGACTACTACTTTAAAATAGTTGTCTTTGCCAAGAATAAAAAAAAAACCTAAATAAAATACAACATACCTAATAGCATACAAAATAGGTACACCAACAGTATACATATACAGAGTGCAAACTGTAACCATTAATTCCACACATTATTCTAACCACTCTTTATTTTTTGGGTGGGATTTCATCAAATGACTCTCCCACTCTGGGTGGAGCGGGAGGGCGTGTCAGACTTTTACTGACTTAAACCCACACGTGTTACTTCAGTTGCCTGTGCCAGGGCCACTGTTATCTCTTTCGAATTTCCCGCGACCCTGAGGCGTCGGCCCTATCGGATCCCGTCATTTTGTGCTGACATCTCTTTGGGGCGCGCGTGGATCACGACGTGCCGTCGACCCGAGCCTGGTCCAAAGTCAAAGTCAAAAGTCAAAGCATCTATTTCAAATAGGCCCATAAAAAGGCACTTTTGAACGTCAAAATTTACATTAAAAATAGAACTGATTCTAGGCGCCACTTCCAAAAAGTAGTTTCGTATGGAGAAGAAGTGGCAAGAAACTCCACCGTTACTCTTTTAAAATGTTTTACAATATTTTGTATACATTAATTATATTTCTATATGTGAAGACGATGCACCAAGAATAAAAATACTATACCACTATTGGTACAAAAAAATTAAAAATAAAGCAAAGGTATATAAATTAATCACGTGATAGGTACATTATGCTCACATATTTACAAACAATTGTAAAAATATATGATTTTCCTAAAATATTAACTTGTAATAAGTCAGTGTGTGAGTAAAGTAAAAATAACCAAATATACAATACAATAAGCAAATAGTATGATTTTGTCTAGCCTCTAGATTGTCCTATGGAGCAGGACCAGCATGTTTCCAAGCATTCTTATCAAGGATATAATCATCTAATTTGTAATATGCTTGATTACAAAGTGTTTTTTTTAACATGAGTTTTAAACTTTCTTTCATTTAATTGCAATATTTCACCAGGTATTTTGTTGTAACATTTAACACAGTACCCCATAAAAGATCTATGTACTTTAGATAGTCTGAAAAATGGTTGATCTATTTTATTTTTATTTCTAGTGTTAATATTATGTCTATCACTTATTTTATTAAATAGATGCAGATTTTTTCTAACGTACATAATATTTTCATAAATGAACTGGCAAGGTACAGTCATTATATTAATCTTCCTAAATAGTTCCCTAAGAGATTCGCGGCGACGTAGATTGTAAATGGCTCTCTTTTGCAAAATAAAAATGGATTCAATGTCAGCAGTCCGACCCCACAGTAAAATGCCGGTTGACATAATGCTGTGGAAGTAGCTAAAATAAACCAAACGCGCGGTTTCAACGTCTGTTAACTGTCTTATCTTTCTAGCAGCATACGCTGCCGAGCTTAGTCGCCCCGCGAGAGATATTATATGGGGTCCCCATTGTCACTTCTCGTCTAGCGTGATTCCTAGGAAAACCGTCTGATTACTAAATTCCAGTTTTTCTCCGTTCAATATGATGACACATTCGCTACTTCTAACATTAGGTAATTTAAATCGAATGCATTTGGTTTTTTTCTCATTTCGTACCAAATTATTAACCTTAAACCAATCTTGGACCTGAATAATAGAGTTGTTCACGTCGTCAAGATTTTGTGACCTTCGATCTATTTTAAAGATCAATGAAGTGTCATCTGCAAACAACACCATCTTCGGTTGATTTTGAAGTAACTGGGGTAAATCATTAATGTAGACTAAAAAGAGGAATGGACCCATTATCGAACCTTGAGGAACGCCCATTGATATTTCAGACCCTAATGAGTTTGTGCCGTTTATTTGTATTTTAACCTTTCTGTCTTTCAAGTATGATCTTAGCAAATCAAGAGCTTCATTCCTAATCCCATAGTGCTCCAGTTTCAGCAGAAGTGTCTCATGGTTTACGCAATCGAACGCCTTAGAGAGATCGCAAAAGATTCCAATGGCATCTTGTGATTCCTCCCAGGCGCTAAAAATGTTCTTTATTAGGGTGACACCGGCGTCAGTGGTACAACGTCCTTTAGTAAAACCGTACTGATGTTCATGCAAGATGGAGTTTTTATTAAAGTGACGTAACATTTGATTGAGCATCAACTTTTCAAACACCTTACTGAGAACTGGCAGAATTGACACGGGCCTGTAATTATTGAGATCTTTACTATCACCGGATTTGAACAATGGGATCACTTTACTATGTTTCATAAGATCCGGAAAGACTCCTTGGTCTACACTGGTGTTAAATATGAAAACTAAATAGGGCGCAAGGGTTTCGATGAGAGATCTACAGACTTCTACAGACATTCCCCAGAGATCTTCTGTTGATTTAATTTTAAGATCTTTAAAAGCTTTTATAACAGCTTGGGGGTTTGTATGCTGAAACCTAAACGCCAAAGGGCATGGTTTTACATTATTTTTAAGTAAGGCAGCAGAAAGCGCGGGTGAGGAATTTAAATCTTCAGTAGTTTTAAGTGGAACATTAACAAAAAAGTTCATGGGGCCAACAAACATTTGAGTTGATGGGGCCACGTGCAATCACTAAATTAAATTCAATATTACGCTGTTTTATCCTACCTGTTTCATTATTTATTATTTGCCAGGTAGTTTTTATTTTATCATCAGCTGATTTTATTTTATTACTAATATATAGAGCTTTAGCTATTTTGCACACATTTTTAAATAATTTTGAATATCTTGCAACATACTGATGAAAGCTTGTATGAGTCACATGTTGCTATAAGCCATAACGTTCAAATAGATTTTCTCTACTTTTACGAATGCCAGGAGTGGCCCAATCACTAAATAAAAACTTTGTATTAATACTTTTAGTCTTTAGTGGCAAAGATTTATTAAATTGCGTGTTTAATAGTGAAAAGAACTCGGCGTAGAACTCATTTGGGTCACCTATATTATTAAAACTTTGTTTACATAATTGACTGGCCAAAGAATCATTTAATTTCTCTAAATCTTTACATGTAATTTGCCTAAACATTATTTGAGTTTTTTGTAAAGGCGTATATGAGCAAAACATTATTGTTTGTCCACTGTGATCAGATGGCAACTTATTTACTATTTGTTTGTGTAAGTAATCACAATTGCAAAAAACATTATCTTTACAAGTAGCAGAAGAAGCTGTCACTCGGGTAGGTTCAATAAAAACATTTGACAGATCAAATGACATAAAAAGACTTAATAATCTGAATGTACCAGAGTTATTTTCTAATAAATTAATATTAAAGTCCCCGCAGATTATTATTGACTTACTACTAGCACTAAGTTTCTTTAACACATCTTCCATTACAGAATCAAACACAGGTAGATTCTGGTAACTTGGAGGTCTGTATACGCATACTATGACATGCTGATCAAGCTCAACACAGGACAATTCAATGCCGTGATCAACAGACAGTCCGATGATGTATTTTCGTTCTTTCGATTTAATTGAATTTTTAACTAATATTAATGACCCGCCATGTATCATACGTTTTCGGCTAAAATGGCTAACAACACAATAATTTGCATAATTAATTGACATTACTTGATGATCTTTTAACCAATGTTCTGTTAAACAAATGACGTCAAGCTTAGTACTTTCTAGAAACAATTCTATTTCCAATAATTTGGAAGCGCAACCTTGGATATTTTGATTAAATAACTTTAAAGTGTGTTGCACTTCCTTTGGTTTTTTATTACTATGAGTTATTTTGCCAGAAGATACTTTATTATTATTCTCTAGTAATAATTGGTTATTTAAAGGGGTAACTTCTGTTGTCTTACTAACTAGTTTAAATTATTATTCGGAGTGACCTCCACAACTACAACTGACGAGTCTACAATGGCGGTATGGGTTCCAGCAGGAAAAGTATAACCTATCTGACTGGTAGTGCCCTCCAAGGATGTTGGTATTATGGTTGGATCCTCCTTAGTACAACATGATGAATCATAATTAATCTCTATGTTGCTTGTATAACTAGGCAACACAGACTCGTCACTAATACTACAATCTGTTATATTATCTATAACCTCATTAATATTATAAGCTATCAACATAGCTATCCGATGTCTATTATACCAAGACAGAGATAAGGTTCTCTGAGTTAACTTAAAACCACTAACAAACTTGTTAGTGTCAAAATACAATAATTTGTCACTATGACAACATGTCAGCTTGTGAATAGTACTATTCAACTTATAAATATAATTATTCTCGGTCCTTACTGGACGGCGAGCTACCATTGCTCGCCGTCCGCAAGCCCGCGCCTACGGTGGCCGGGAATCTGCAGGCGAAACCCGACGCCCAGGGCGTCTCCTGCGGTGACCAGTGCTCCAACTCCTCCTTCGCAAGCATTACTGCTTCGCAGAAGGAGGTGACGGCTTTCCATTCTCTCTCGCTCCGTACCTGGACCAGGGACGGACGCGAGAGATCGCCGCCGCCGATCGCTTCCGCGAGGACACTGCGGTGCTCCGCCCAAGCTGGGGAGACCTCCACCGTATGCTCCACCGTGTCCTCCGGGCGATCCACACAATGGTGACATCCGGGCGTTTCCTCCCGCCGTATGCGAAACAGGAACCTCCCGAAACAACCGTGTCCGGTGAGGACCTGCGTCAGGCGGATGGCGAGGACGCCGTGGCACCTCTCCAACCACTCCTCAAAGAGGGGACTTACCGCCGCTATTGTGGCGTGCCCAAATCTAAACACCCTAGTGTAGGAAATTTTTCGTCGGTTATCATGGAACGTTTTGGCGGCAAATAAGACAGTTGTTTCATAAAAATTATTTTGTTTAGATACGGAAAATTTGTTATGGAGCGTTTTACAACTGAACTGTGTGTTTTAATTAGTAAAACATTCTACTCGACGAAAGAACGTTTCCGGGTCGACTTATTTCGAGAAACGGTTACATTGATCGGCCCCCAAGATCCACGGATTTAACGGCTCCTGACATTTTTCTGTGGCTTTCTAAGGGGACGTGTCTATGCTAAAAGGCCAATGAACCTTAAACAATTTAAACAATTTATCCGAGACACAGTCACAGATATAACGTAGGAAATGTGTGAAAATGTCATGCAAAACGCAATTAAACGGGTTCACATCTGCTATGCTGCTAGAGGTGGACATTTATTTGACATTATCTTCCATACTTCGTTGCCGGCCTTAAATACTATAGATTAAAAAAAACTGAATAACTTTTATATTACACAGAATAAAATTTAAAAAATAAAGCGTAGCCCACCCATTATTCTAAAACGTAGAAGGTAAATACATCTGGGTTGTAGATATTAGATAGGCAGCGGCTACTTGTAAAATACTGCTAATCAGCTACATTCGGTTAAGCAGGAAACCGACCCAACACAAACATGAAAAATAACCTAATTTTTTATTGGGAGTCGATTTAAATGATGATGGGGATGATGAAGAAGTAGGTAAATACATCATATTTACTCAAACGCCTCTCTTAAATCCTTTCACCAACTCTTTCTATATTTGTAACAATATTATTATTTAAAAGAGTGTCCATGGAGCTTCATATTTCTGACTGAACGACTCCTTGACAATTCAAAAGTGCCTGTAAATGGTTTAATTGAAATAAATGATTTGAGATTGAGTTTTTTTCCATTTTTATCTTTTTCTTTTCTTTTCTACCTCAGCAGATTGTAATCTAATTTATTAAACTGTAAAATACTTAGAAACTTTTGTAACTTAGTAGTTTACTTAATAACAAATTTTCTTGAAAATAGAACATAAAGCTGATAAGTTAAAATGAGATTAGATAGATAGCTTGAGTCATACAATTCTAGAATTAAAGAGCGTTGACAAAAACTAGACATTGAGTTAATTCAAAAGTTGGTTAAAATTTTACGCTTATTCAAACTTTTAAACAAAAGAACGGCAACTAAGCTAGGTGGATGTTATCTTCACTTTACTGGTTCATCAAAAGTAACATTGTCTCAGTGAAGAAAATTACTTAATTACTAAATCACCAGCATGCAATGAGCAATCGTAATAAATCATGGTCGGTCCCTAACCGTATATGCACAATAATATACACTTGGGAGCAAATAAATCGAGCCACTACCTTTTTTCACGTAAAATGGTAAATATTTTTGGGAATATGGAACGTATCAGTTCGAACTATATATCGCCTAAAAGTTAAGTTAATAACCTTAACAATGAGGGTAAATTATTGAATAATAACCTTATTGAATGATAAATTATTGGCTCTGCAAGAAAAATGGTAATTGATTGATAGAAAATTTAGTAGGGCTAAAACAGTCCATAAAAACAATAAAAAACAAAATTATTTCAAAAAAAATATTCTTAATAACTGGTATTACCCCCCCGTGCGCTGATGCATTCTTGTAGCCTATTAGTCATCGATCTGATCAGAGTTACGATGACATATTGTGGTATGTTCTCCCACTCTTCAAGCACAGCGACTTTAAGCTCGGGAATGGATGAAACAGCGGGAACCCTGGCTCGGACTCTCCGTTTTAGCTCGTCCCATAGGTGTTCGATCGGGTTCAAATCGGGACTTCGTGCTGGCCATACCATTTGTTGAATCCCGATCGCAGACAAGTATTCCGTAACGATCTGCGCGGTATGAGGTCTCGCATTGTCATGCATAAACAAGAAATTTTCTCCGACAAAACCAGCATACGGCATTACGTGGTCTTCAAGAATGTCAGTTATGTATCGGTCAGCTGTTAATCCACGTCTACCACTGCCATCGTTGGCGGGGTCGACGAAGACAAGTTCCGTTTTTCCGTCTAGAGAAATTCCTCCCCACACCATACAAGAACCACCACCAAAACTCAGTTTCTCGAATGCAACATTGGGCAAATCTTTCACCAGGACGTCTATACACTCGATTTCTCCCGTCATTGCTAAAAAGACAGATTCTTGACTCGTCAGAAAACAAAACTGACCTCCAGTCTTCTAACGTCTAATTAATGTGTTCTCGAGCAAACTCCAAGCGAGATCGGCGATGAGCTACAGTCAATTTTGGGCCAGTTGCTGGTTTGTGTGATGTTAAATTTCGTTCCTTTAGTCTTCGTCTCACTGTCCACCTACTGATTGCGACACCTCGAACGTCACGTAACGCTTGCTGTAGCTGAACAGCATTAAGTCCACGGTCGCGCAACGAATTGGTTGCAATAAAGCGGTCGTCACGTTCTGTTGTTGCCCGTGGTCGGCCAGTTCCAGATCGCCGAACAAAAGCACCAGTCTCCAGATACCTGCGGTATACCCGCTGTACCTATGAACGACTCAAATGAAGTCTGCGTGCCACTTCACGTTGTTCGTGTCCAACCTCAAGTAAAGCTACAACTTGGGCAGCTTCCGTCGGTGTAGTATCCATTTTATCAGGTTATTTTGATTACACAGACACAGATAAAGACAACAATAACAAGTAATATGGGTATGATTAACAAAAACCTCAAATTTAATCTTTTCTTAACAGAGTACAATAAAAATGTCATAAGCAAATTAAATGCGATAATTTTATTCTACCCTTTAAACTTTAATTAAAATGAAATTTTGACAACTAACTACCCTCATTGTAAAGGTTATTAAATACCCTTTTAGGCGATATATGTTTCGAATCGATGCGTTCCATAATACCAAAAATAATAACCATAATGCGTGAAAAAGGAAGTGGCTCGATTTATTTGCTCCCAAGTGTAGATCAATTTATGCCTCGTGATACGATTTTGTATTGCCACGATTACAAAATTAACAACTCAATGCAATTCCAAAAAAACTTTTAACCATATTTTGATTGACAGATAATGAGGTACGATCGGAATGTGTAACCCGACCCGAGAGAAAACTTTATACAAACGTAGAATGACAGGTTCATTACTACAAAATACGATAGTACAAAACTTGGAAGCTATGCTTCTGTGGGGTTTACTCTGTGGCTGGGTGCGGGGGTTAGGGCAGTTACGTTAGTGCTAATTCCAGAACACAAAAATTACCGAAGCGCACACCTTTACTGGAATTAAAGTATATGGTATAAAAATGAACATTTTTATACAGAATTTTCATCTGTTTTTCACACGGTTGTAATGAAAAATTCCATAAAATTTTGAAAGACGCTTGTCTTTCACAAATTAATGGACTCGTGAAGCAAATCACATGATGTGTTCTAACTTCTGTTCGAGACCTCTCATTGTATTTTCCATCTTTCTATCACTATTTTTATATGTCACGTTTTTTTAACTAAACATCGTTTGCTAATTCTTAAGGAAAGCATTCAAGTAATTTGTTTATGCTCATTTTGACTAACATCAGACGAATCTTTATCTTAAATCAATAAATGCGTGTTAAAATACACATAATAAAACAAAATTCTGCCTCTGTCATCTTCAAACGATTCACAGAAATAGAACGAGTTTATAAATACCTTTAGCAAGAAAATAACGATTTTTTAAACACGTTTAGCGCTAAGTTTTCGATGAAGAAATTGACGGGCCTATCTACAATATCATTGTTTTTTCGAAACTTCAAACCTTAATCAAATCATTTAAAGGCTCATTCTAAACAAGCTTGACAGTTCGAATCTAACCATAGTTATTGCCAGCCTGTAAAGCATAAGGCCGGCTTTTGCACACAACCTTAGGTCCATGTTATATGGTCCAACCTTAGATAAATGATTTTATTTTCTGCAAATAGGTTTGTACAAACACTTTTACACGTCAAACATATTTTAAAAACTAGGTGAGATCGGTGAGATCTGTGAGAGAGATATGTGTTTTATACGAGTTTTATTTTTATCAGCTAGAAACCAGAAAATAAATAGACGTTTACATTCATTGGACACGCATATAGAAGGTCAAATTAAAAACTCAAGCAAAAGAAAATGAGAGAAGGTTTGACGATTGGATGCTTTGCTGTTGTTACTAGCACGTTTTATTTGACCCTGTATGACATAACAACAAGTCTATATACCCCACAAGGAACTGCGGTTTAGTTCCACGCCCATTTTTGCCAGTTATACGCCACACGCTTCAATTCTTAGATAAACCAACTGATGCACTCATTCGTATAAATAATAATAGTACAGGCCTCTTCTCATACGGAGAGAAACGCTTGTTGTCATTCCTACTAATAAAAAATATTATTAACGCGAAAGTTTGTGAGGATGCTTGGATGGATGTTTCTTACTCTTTTTGATGAAACTTCACAGTAATATAGCTTATACATCAGATTAACACATAGGCTACAAGTTATAAATTTTTTGTTTGATTTGGCCATAATATTTACATTGACAAGTATGAAGTAATTGAGAAAAAATCCTGCCCGCTGAGAGCTATCTTGACGTGCGCTGCCTTACACGAATATGTGACGTAGCCCGCCCGGAATAAATTTTATTTTAATGTAAATGTTGAATTTCAAAAGTGCCTTTTATATACCTATTTGAAATAAATGCTATGACTCTGAGTTTTGACTTTGATTGTTTGTCTTAAGGGTTAATGCTTACCTTTTATATGGAAGGTACTAAAGCCAAAATAGTGAGCCTTAAATACGTTTATACTGGAAACTATTTTTACAATGCACGTTTTAGAGTATTTAGTTAGTTCTTATCAAAGCCAGAAACTCTTTAGAACTTTGCCCACTCAATTCAAAAAACCATTTACAAGCCTGCATTATGCAGCATCTTAAAGCTTATTTATTACTGTTAACTAAACATTTGTCCTAATGCCAGTAGAGCTTGCGGTTTCTGTTAAAATCTTAAAACAATGATGACAATAATTATAGGCCAGGTGCAGTTTATAATTGTTAAAAAGCTATTTGAACAACATGTACGTTACGCATTATCATAATTGTTATAAACGTAATATTAGTTTTTGTATTACAGGTATTTAAAACTTGTTATTGTTGTGTATTATACGCAATTTGTAACGCAATAGGAAATTAAGGGGTTGAATTCCTTTTGTCATTGATTTGAAATCGGCAAGTTCTACTGTAAAACAATGTAGTATGAAAAGGTCCTTTAATCATTACAATTATTTTCATAAATTGACATTTCCTGTAAATAGCTGGGGCAAGATCTGGCATTGTCATTTAATACCTTTAAAGCTTTCGGTATTTTAAGTAGATAAACTTTGTCTTTTATACTCAAATATTTGGACAAATACTTACAATGTTTACCTTCACCGGCGTCAATTATATTGAAGATTAACTCAGAAAGTATATATGAATTGAAAGAGTCACACTTGAACTTGCCCGGGTCACACATATGCATTGCTCTTATACGAATATACATTCGCCAAAAAGGCAGAATCAAAATCAAAATCAAAATCGAAATATTTTATTTCACATAAACCTACATGGGCACTTATGAAACGTCAGATTCTAGGTGCACGGTTCCAATTGGTCGTTTCCTATGGAGAAGAGCCGGCAAGAAACTCCATGGTTACTCTTTTAAAAATATTTGTCTTTACAATATTTTTTAGTTACAGTGTTAATAGGTATGGGAGGACAGTGTAGGCCTGTCAAAAAGTACCATATGTTAAACAAATAGACAATGGTATATAAATTTACAATCCACAAGGCCTACGACGTTCTCACATTTACAAAATATAGAAATAATCTAATAGAATAAAATCAAAAGTAATTGAAAATTGTAGGGATATAATGTCAAATAATGAAAATATTATGTCAGAAACAAAGATACTTACAGAAGAAATATTGGGCAGTTATTATACCCATGAAAACCAATTAACCGATTGTTTATTAGGGTCAATTGATCAAATTTGATCGTAAGTCATTGGAAGACAGCCTGTTCTTAAGGAAAATTATGTTCTTAAGTGCTTGAAATATTTATTACATGCTTAGAACACAGGTACACCTCTGCCGAACCCTCCGGGGAACAATTACATTTTATCCCATAAAGTTCATTTCAATAGGATATGTCTGCCGAAATGTAGGTGTGCCTTACCCTTCGCTTAGACAAAATCAAAATGGTTGGTAATTTAACGGCATAATTTGTTATTTTTATGACATCGATTTACATTCTTTGATTCCCTCACACTCTGATTCCATGTTAATATTTTGGGACATACAATTTTCCTAAAATATTAACAAGGAACTTACTACGTTACAATATTTATAAATATGTGAGCACCATATTGTATCTATCACATAATTAATTTATCTGTCTTGGCTTCATTCAGTAGATGTATTCTGTACATCGCGTTAAGAATTTCACACACAAAAAAACTTTGACTACAAAGTGGTAAAATGTCTTCCCCCCCCCCCCCCCTATAAATTCTAAAATAAGGGAATGATAAAACTAAAAATATTGATGTACATTACCATGCAAACTTCCACCGAAAATTGGTTTGAACGAGATCTAGTAAGTAGTTTTTTTTAATACGTCATAAATCATAAACCGCAAAAAAAAAACACTATTATTAAAACATCGATCAAAGTAACAACGAACTACAAGAACTTTTAGATTATGTTATATTTAATTCACTTTACCTATTGTGATGTAGCAATTTTATTCTTAGTGCATCGTCTTGACATATAATTATATATTTTATTTATCCAAAGTAATGTAAAACATTTTAAAAGAGTAACGGTGGACTAGAATCATTACCATTTTAATGTAAATGTTGACGTTCAATAGTGCCTCTTATGTGCCTATTTGAAATAAATGCTTTGATGTTATGTTATATCTATAAAAGTAAAAAAAATAACACTGGAATTTAAAACAAATGTATATACGACCTTAAAAACTTAATTTTGGAGTCACAGTACTGCAGACATTACTAGAGTTAGATTAATTTTAACATAACATAATAACAATTTGTAGTATTTTCGCAATAAAATTATGAAAGTTTCTACCATTTACAACAAAATATCCATTCACAAAATATTCTTTTTGGAATTAAGAATAACGTTACCGAAAGGTTTAATAGCATCGGTGTTGTCAACCTTTTACAATAGACTAAAAGTCTACCTTCTTATTTTTCGCCAACCAGCATGGTTTTAGAGACGTGTTAACAAATGCTTCTTCATGCTACACTTTTACGGTATTGTGCTAAAGAAGCTTTCGGGCAGACAAACAGAACGCATTTCTTTCTTCACCTCAACACCACTCACGTGTAGGTTAAATAAGCACACGAAGCTCCTTTTTTAGGACAACCCCTTACAAGTGTTGGCGGCACGAAGAAGCATTCGTAAACAGGTGTTACTGTAGCGAGTGCGGGTTAAAATATAGCCACATGAGACTTTTAAAGTTTGTCCTGTAAGATTGAGTTTTCTCGAAAGTGATGCCATCATAAAGCAGGCGGAAAATGGCGGCAGTCATTGATTGTATTATGCACCTGCCTTTCAAATCTGTTCACGTTTATGTTTCGTTGACAATGACATTTTAACAGCATTGTCTCGCTCACTCATACTGAAAATCGCAACTACCGTTCCATGTGGGATGAATGAGCTCAATCTTCTCACCATGGGCACTTTTTCAGGTATGGTGAGGGCAAATCAAACGATTTAATTATTTGCTAATCTCGCAAAAAAAGCAAGATTTCATATACAAAGTTACGATATCATTTCCATTCATAATCGTCTCATTTTCTTTAACTTAGTCTCATTACGTTTACACGGGGCAAGACATTTTACATTACTTCTGTTTCGACTTTTCAGGATTCCTGAACTGGTTTTAGAATCAGTCTTGTTTTATAACCCAGAAAGGTAAGTTCAAAACTATTTAAGTATGAATAATCAGAAATCTTATTAAAAACTTTTCTACTTAACTCTGAATACTAAAAGTGGTTTAGTTAACCTGTGACTTTCCGTGTAAAACGAAATTAACCTGAATAAGCGGATGAAATCGTAATTGAGCAATTGCCTTGCGAGGACTCGTTAAATTTAGGTATCAAATTCTATACTATATAAATACAATACCTAGCAATCACAATAATAACAAGGTTCTTCTATATGTGTGCTCCTTCAATTACAGGAGATCACAGCATGCACATATAACTAGACATAAACACATTAAAAATACAAATTGCTAGAACAATTGATTAATAATGAAAAGAAATGATAAAATTTGAGAAAAACTACATTAGGGGCTTGGCTCTACAGTACATATGATAACTATTTAACGGTGAAAGCATTTTGTAAGTCTTGGTAACCTACTTTGCATGATATGTTTTAAGCGGGTAACATATTCAATCTACTGAACCCTCTCCTCGCGAGTTCAACTCGCACTTGTCCGGTTTGTACAACAAACCACTTCATTTGATACGGAACCCTTACCTTATTTTATTTTTCCTTTCTAGAAATTGTGGCTGAACAGTAAAAGTTAACATACATATGCTCACGCAATCTTCCCATGGGGTAGGCAGAAACCACAAAACGCCACCTGCTACGATCCTTACATACTCCTTTTGCCTCGTTTACGTTCATACATCTAGTCATACACGAGCACCGGTTGCGAGTACTACGCACCTGACCTTTGAAGAACATCACCAATATGGTCACTATATGTCCTCCTAGAGCGTCCCCGGAGTTTCCAGTCACATCTGCCTTGTAAATACCTTTTGTTAGTCTCCTTTCATTCATCGGCTCAACATGACCAAACTATCTAAGCATACTCTTTTCAACTTTTTTCACTACATCTTCTTTTAAGCCGCACGTTTGTATTATCACATCATTCCTCAGCCTATCATTCAAAGTGTTCCACACATGCTCCGCAAGGAACGCATTTCCACAGCATTTATTCTGCTTTCATGCTTCTTTTGCCACAACCAACATTCACTTGCATACATAAGTACAAGTTAAAAACCGTCATAATTATTGCCTTGACTGCCTCGTTGGTCTAGTGGTCGCAAGAGCTACTGCTGAGCATGAGGTCCTGGGTTCGATTCCCGGTAAATTCTAGCATTAGTAGAAGTTTGTTATAACAAAATTTAACATCATGGCTGTTTTCCCCGAAGAGTCAGGCAGAGGTACACATTTAGTACCTAAACCAGTAAATTGACGGATTTTTCTCACTGCTGCTGAATTAAGTCGTCCTACAAGTGATGTTAAATGGACCCCATTGAAGCGTTGAGTCGAGCGTGATCCCAAGGAAAACAGTTTTATCGACGAATTCTAGTTTGTCTTGATTCGATTGTATCTCACAATTAGTAATTTGACATTTGTTCAAGAAATTCTTGCGCACTTTTTTCATTTATTACAAAATTATTAATCGCCAGCAAAAAACATCATTTGTGGTTAGGTGCTAACAAACGGGGTAGATCATCAACATAAAATAAATAGAGGAAAGGAACCAATATTGAGCCTTGTGATACACCCATTTTTAGTTTTAAACCGGAATAATTGGAATCATTTATTAGAACTTGCTGTTGTCTATCATTCAAATAAGATTTTACTAAACTGAGCGCATGTTTTCCAAGTCCGTAATGCTCAAGTTGCAAAAGCGTTGCGTTCACCATGATAAGGATTCATGGTGAACGCTATCAAATGCCTTGGAGAGGTCACAAAAGATTCCGATGGCATCTTGTGTCTTTTCACGCCGTAAATATGCTTGTTAATGAAAGGACACCGGCAACAGTCGTACAACGTCCGTTGGTGAAACCATACTGGTGATCGTGTAAGATTTTATTGGTGTTAAAATGATTGAGAAAAGTTAATGCTGAATCAAATCTGCATTACCTTTTCGAACGCTTTACTGAAAACCGGCAACACGGATACGGGTCTATAATTGTTGGTGTCTATTCTGTCCACGGATTCGAAGCTTAGTTATGACGACACGTCAGCTTAAATATAAGGTATGCACCCTCTAAATTCAAGTCTAGGTACCAGGCAAACATAAAAATCAAAAAGGTCACGTTTTACTGTAGTACTCAACCCTCTAGGGCAGGGGTTCCCAACCTTTTTTTGTCTACTGCCCACTTTAAGAATAAATTATTTTTTAACGCCCCCCTTTTTAAACATACTTAAAAACCGCTAAGTATTTATAACTGATAATTGAAACGCAAATTTATAGTATTCGGACAGAGTATCTTTTATTGAAAATAAAACAAATATAATCAATTCTTATAAAAAAAACTAATGTGAAGGTTGAATCTGATGCTGTTCAATAAATTTGTTGATATCAGGTTCCAATTTACTCAAAAACGCCGCAAGTCGCCACGTTCGGTAACACGCAAACGATTTCTCTTTTTAGTAAGCAGCGTTGCCACAGCACTAAATCCACGTTCACACAAATATGACGACGGGAATGCTATCAAAAATCGTTGAACAATTGACCACAATCCAGGGTACAATTGCGGGATCGGTTTTTGTAGCCAAAATTCTTGATATCCATTTTTGAACTTGATTTTTATTTCTTCGTTTGTTGTCAATTCTATAAGTTCTTCTTCCAGCTGAGGTGACATTGCTGTGTTGACATTTGAAAACGGATCCAACACCCAGTCTGGTATTTCCAAGTTTAAAATGTCCTGGTATCGTTCGGTGAAGTCAATGTGGAGGTTTTCCAAATGTTGGCAGTAGGCAAACAAGTCGTCGTTACTGCAGTATACTGATAAATTCGGAAAATTGTGAAACTCACGTCTGCCCATATTCTTTTTGTGCAGAAGCAGTTAGGCTGCGAAAGCAGCAACGACATTTTTTGTTTTAATTAAATTTAGTTCATCGCCTTGCAGTTGGAGGTTCATGTCGTTGAACATTTTATACAGGTCTGTCATGTAAGCTATATCATTCTTTGATGTTATGAGCTTGTTGCGCAGTTCTGTATCTTTAGTTTCCAAGAACTCTATCATAGAGTCAAACAGGTTGTAAAATCGAATCAGACAATTGCCTCTTGACAGCCAACGAACTTCAGTATGAAGCAACAAACGGTTGAAATCTTCGTCATTAGTAACACAAAGCTTATGAAATAATCTATCATTCAAAGATCTGCTACGGATTTTATTGACTGCTTTGATGACATATTGCAGTGATTGAAATAGTCGTTCACTTAAGTTTCTAGCAACCAAATGTTGTCTATGAATAACGCAGTGTATAGCAAGGACATCTGGAATTTTATTCTTTAAGTATGCTATGAAGCCTTTATGGCGCCCTGTCATAGCCGGAGCGCCATCCGTAGCAACTGATATAATATTTTTCAAAGGAATCTCTTTCTCTTCACAAAACTTTTCCAATGTATTGAATATGGTTTCGCCTTTTGCATCTGTCTCCAAATTTCTGGCAAACAATAGTTCTTCACGTATTTTCTCATCTTTAATAAACCTCACGTAAGATAGCAACAACGCTTCATTAGTTGGTAAAGTAGACTCATCGAGCTGAATTGAGAATTGACTAGTCCTCAGATGATTGCACAATGATTCTTCAATGTTTTCAGCCATTTCATCAATTCGTCTTTGCACAGAATTATTACTCAAAGGAATTTTTCGGATAATATCTGCGGCCGGTTTATGAAGCACAGTAGTTATTACTTCCTTTATTGCTGGCAAAATTAACTCTTTTCCGATGTTGTGTGGTTTGCCTTATTGAGCAATTAACAAAGAGATATTGTACGAAGCTCGAAGTCCGTCGTCATCTTGCTTAGCAGCCGCCGAAAATAGTTTTGATACACTTGGCTGAGTATTATGCTTCTTCTCTAGGTCTTGAAAATATGCTACATTCTTTTCTGTCTTATCTGGATGCATTTTATTCAAATGATCTTGCAGTCTTGAAGGCTTCATTGCTTCGTTCGAAAATGTTTTTAGACATAGAAGACACAAAGGCGACGAAGGGTTTGTGGGATTTTCAATAAATCCGAATTTAATATATTCCGCAGAGTATTGCCGTCTCTTCTTTTAAACTTCCGACATTGTTTTGTTTTAAGAAATACGTAAGTGTTGAAATCAAGTACTGCTTATCTATTATGCGCGAAACCGCAAATGAAAATAAAATAAATTTACGTCGTTTATATAGGATTGCATAAGCAGCACGCACCAACAGGAATAAGACAAACGTGCATAAACTCATTTATCTCATTCGACGCCCAATCGTACTCGACAAGCAAGAACAAGTATTATAGAACCAGCCGATTGGTATATGAATGTACAATTCGGATTATTTAACAAAAACTTGTTAAAACATGATTGCCCGCGGTCTTTTATATCGAACCGAGTTGGAGCTATATCTTAATTAATATTAGTTGATGTTCACAAGATGTAGTCGAGAGTCGAGAGCTCAGTCGGTGTCTAAGAGTCTTCCTAGCTAGGTTGATGAAATTATAAATCGACCCCAAAGCCCTACACAATGCCCCCATTTTTTTCTGGGTCTCTTACCGCCCCCCTTTAGGCCTGCAGCGCCTACAAGGGGGCGTTATCGCCCACGTTGGGAAAGACTGCTCTAGGGCAACGCAATTTTGACACTAGACAGAAGAATACAGAAGTCCCATTAAATACAATCGTTGTGAATAAGCAACTTTAAATGCGTCCCGTTTGAAGTTTTAGAACCCAGCGCCCCGCCTTTTCCCAGGTATCTTGGGGTCGGTTTCCATCCTAACTGGATGCAACTGTATACCAATATTTTACATGGAGCGACCGGCGATGCTACATCGAGATCCTATTTGACCACCCCAACCCAGTTACTCAGACACACGATATCCCTTAATAAGACATACAACTTGACTGATTGGTTCAGTCAAGTTGTCGGTCTTACTACTTCTACCTTTAGGTAGCAACAATTACAGTTAAAATCAAACAGAAATTAACAAATACAGTGCACCATCTTTGGAGACACAAAAAATATAGTCCATTAAAAAGGCTTACTTTTTTGGTTGGTAAAAAGGGAAAACTAGATCTTATTTTCGTGTAAATGAAGACGACAAGATTAAATATAAAAATTTTAAACTGGACGCTTGTTATGACACCAAACTTGTATGTGTATGATGGCCCAGTGCTAACGGCTGTGACTTACGAGTTGTAGGTCGTAGGTTCGAACCCTGACAGGCTCTTTACTTTGCGTAAATTATATCATCGACACTGCACTCAAAAGCGGTAAAGGGAAACAGACATGTGACATCTTTCAACCCGCATTTGGCCCGCATGGTGGATTTAAACCCTCTCACAAAGAGGAGAACCGTGTCCCAGCACTGGGAACGGTACAGGCTTAACACTTTGGTAATCTGGATGTAGACTAAAATTGGCAATTCCTAGAACCAGAAATTCGAATTGAAATACGGCTTATCTCCCTATCACAGAAAGGCGGTGTGTATCCTAGCAGTGGGTTCCCATGGTAGGATATAGATTTTAGGCTGATTATGCTATGTAACTTGAAAATATACAAAGATAAGTGACACGTCACGAATTTACTAAACAAAACTAACTTAGCACGAAAATGCCTACATCACGCCTCTTGTTTTAGAAGGGTTTAGCATCAGTTCTATTAAAGTTCCGTTTGTTTTGTGTGTATGTGTGTCATCCGGCACACATCCAAATGCAGTACTATAGAGAAATTCCTAGTGGAATAACCGAATAGCTTTTATTTAATATACTCGTACTTGCATAACACAGGTGTGAGTACTATATGTACTATGTCTATTAAAGACTTGATGTGCCCTGGCGGCTGATAGTATGTCATGCGCGCTCAAAACGACTCGCTGACGGTGGTGCGTGTGTTGGATCATTGTCAAATGGTTGAGCTGAATGGTGCTGATCTATGCGTCATTTTCGTTTACAAGCGCCGTCAGTTGGGACTGCTCATCTCTTAGCCACGGCTAATTTTTTAATGTTTTTCCTTTTTTTGCGGCACTCTGGAAACTTTTAACGTGTACGACTTTTGTACATTCTTCTCACATATTAGATCAACATTAATGATGTAACTACAACAATATTATTTAAAAGAATGCCAATGGAGTTTCTTGGCTGCTCATCTCCATTAGTACGTACTACGCTTTGGCATGGGCAACTAGCTTCATATTTCTGACTGACCGACACCTTGACAATTCAAAAGTGCCTGTAAAGGGTTTAATTGAAATAAATACTTTGACATTGAGTTTGATTTGTTAACACTTAGTCCGTCATGAAGTTCAAATGTAATACCCATGTCAATTGATCAACTTGAATATCATAACATAACATCACACCTTGTTTCCTCAAAAGGTTGGACATAAGTGTACTTAATAGCACACCCACATTCCGTCAGTTATGTTTAAGTCCCATGTAATAGGGGGCGAGCTATCAACCGGTCACAAATCTAGAAATCAGGCTGCTATAATGCGGGTTGTTCGTAAGTGTAGTCTTGGACCTGGCACTTGAAACTGAAGGAACACGGTAGGATTTTAGTCAGTACTTGAAAATAGTCCTTAAATAGGTAAGGGCCTTCTGCAAAGTAATCCTTCTGGAAATATGATGCTTGTTGACACTGACGTCACTAGAGCAATACACACAGCATTTGTTTTAAACCTCCATTAACGCAACGTCGTAAACATTATAGTGGACGCGCCCTTACGACTTTTATTTAATGAAGTTTTTTTTGGCAGGAAAAATTGTGAGCGTTTGCTCAAGTGTTGGAGAATTTTACGTTGTAACCTGTTTCTTGTGCATGTTTGAATCGTGGGTCTAGTGGTCGTAATAAATACTGCTGAGTATGAGGTCCTGGGTTCGATTCCCAGGTCTGGAAAAGTATTATTGGGTTTTTCTATCTAGAATTTCCAAGTAGCAGCCTGGAGTCTGGATTTGTGCCATTTGATGGCAATAGGCTCGCCCTCTATTACATGGGACTTTAGCATAAATGGCGAAATGTGGGTGTACTATAGGTACACCTCTGCCTAACCCTTCTAGGATTACAGGCGTGATGTTACGTATTTATGTATGTTTTCATAGTTGATCTAGTGGCCGCATTTGCGAATGCTGCCTTTTAGTCAAACTCAAATTATTTGTTTCAAGCAAACTTTTTATATTTAGGCTCTTTTGAATTGTCAAGGAATCGGACAGTAAAAAAATATGTGGGGTCGGTGGACCCCCGCCAGGAACCAAGTTCCAAAAGTTTTTTTTATTTTTAAATATTTTAAAATAAACCCAGCCGCCATCTTGGATTTTCGTTTTCACCTCACTATCGGCTTCAGCACCCTTGGAAATCATGAAAACGAGACCCATGATGAAAATTTTGAAAAAATGTTCGTAACTGCCATCGTGGCTTTTCATTTTGGCCTCAAAAATTAAAACTAGCTCTTTCTTTATTATAATATTTAATAAAAAGTCCCATGGAAGCATGACGCTTTTTCGTTACGTCACTATTTCTAAAAAAGTACTACAAGTTTACTCGTACCGCAAGCTGAGATAATGAACTTCTCTCCAAAAGTAGAAACTAGTTGCCAGGTTTCGAGAAAGCGTTGTCGGATCCTGTGAAGAAGAGCAGGCCAGAAACTCTACTCCTATGACAAAGTGATACTTATTTTTTCCAATACTTATTTATCAGTGGTAGTCGGAGTCTGGCTTGGTGCACAATTACTAGGCTTACCATCTATTTCTTACCAAACTGGCGAAATGTAGGTGCGTGCACTATACACCTAAATTATTATTTGTGTAAGTTTTCTGTAAAATTACGCCTCGCGTGTGAGCATCGCATGCAAAGCCGGAATACAGTAGGCGCGTCTTCCTAACATGTAGAAACATAGGCTCGCTTGTTTGATCATGCTTATAAGGGATAGAAGTGCCTACAGTTTTCCAGCTTGAAATATATTTATGATTATTATATTATTGTAGTAAGTGACACAACACGTACAACCTGCGGCTGAACAAAAGCGATCGGTCGCGTTCAAATGTCACTGATTTGTTCAGAAAACTGAAACGCGCTCTCTGCCGACGCGATCACGCGTTCGGGTTCGTCGAACAAAATTAAACGGTTGCGTGTTAGCGCGACGGCCGCTTTGTTTAAGGTGTGACCTTATATCTACTACACGCTCACTTTGCGTTGCTAAAACTTCTTTAAAAAGTCTATTTTTGGAAGAGCTCCTCCTGGGAACTAATTGCCATCTTATATTTGTGCCGCCAAGCTGTCTCGCTGTTTCGTTATGAAGGTGGTGTCACTGTTATTGTCAAGTTTGACTACTACCTGACTTTTTAACACTTTGCTTTTCTTATTAAATTCCTACCTTTTCCTCAAGCTGTAGCCTAATTTTAGACAAGTAATCATATTAAAAAGTTGTGATATTCCAAATTTTAGCTAAGTAATCTTATAAACTTTTAACATTTACAACTTCACAAAGAATTTACCCAAATGAGAATAAAACTTTCCCGTGTTCCAAAATCTTTGATGATCGAAACTTTTTCTTGACGAAAAGTGAAATTACTCCCAACTGCAACTAAGGTAAGGTCTACAAATAAATTCGGTCTAATAAAGGCGACTGGCCGCGTCTGCTTTTCGTATAATGTAGTTCGCACGATGGCTGCGGTCGTTGTTAGGCTGAAATACAAAGAGGTGATATACAAAAAATTGTGGAAAAGGTCTTTTATTTAAAATGTTGTCTTCTTTCTTGCTTAGGTAAAATATGCGCCAAAGAAGCCCGCGAAATTCAAATTTTCTCTGTTTTTTTTAAAATTAGCAGTTCAGTGTCAGGTTCTAATGATTATATTTCAGTAAATACATATTTTTACGGTCGCAAATTATGATATTTTTTTCAACATAATGCTGACCTAATAACGTAAGATTTTTTTTCTTTTGCGGGTTTCCTTGGCGTATTTGCCTTAACAAAAGATTGAAGAACAGCAATAATGTAATTGTCCAGCACGTGGAGTTAGCATTCGTGACTTCTCGCCATTCAATTGTCTTAACTTTTGAGTTAAGTGCTTATTTCATTTGGCTTAAAGTCGGCTAAATGGCTAAGGAACAGGATTTAGACAACTTTACTCGCCATCAGCAAGTTAGCTTCCTAAAAAGTAACCTGAATAGATAACTATTTCTATTTAAGGGCAAATTTACATATAATTTAAATACGCCTACGAAGATCCATGACGTATTTACAAAGTAGGTATTGCTAGGTACAAACGGAAGAGTTACACTTTGCAAATTGAGTTTAATGTTTGTAAATATGTGAGAACCATGTACCTATCACGTTATTGATTTATCTGTCTTTGCTTTATTTAAAATTCTTTTTACCAATTGTGGTATAGTAATTTTATTCTTGGTGCATGGTCTTCACATATAAAAATATAACTATTGTATACAAAATATTGTAAAACATTTTAAAATAGTGTGTGAGTGGGTGGAGCTCCATTTGTTTAGTGATGATCAGTTGGCCTCGGCGAACCATTGCTCGCTTGTTCATTCATTCATTAAGTGAAATCGACGTCACCGGCGAGCAAACAGTTGCTCTGTGCATTCGCTCGACGTTGGGCGTTCTCGGTTGATGCCCGATCTTTTTTAATATTTTACGCGAGCGTGGAGTGGAATTACTGCATAGCAAATTGAAAATATAGAGCCCATTCATGCTTATGGGACCCGCAAATCAAATATCAAAACCGCTTCATTTCGGCGTGAAAGATCTACACCGTTCAGGTGCTGATTTGCAAGGGTCCGGTTTGCGTACAAAAGTATTGAGTTTTTACTATATTTTTTTTTCTCTGGTTTAAGGCTAGTTAAGAGCAAAAGTAATCCAAGTGACCTTTTGAGACTTTTGAGATATTCATCAAAACGCGTTTTCATTGCTTATACGAGTATTTATTTAATATTTTAGTTGCAAAGTGTGTACGTTTTATGATGTATAACAACTTGACTTAATCTTCACTAAAATAGTGTTTTTTATCCAATATTGACTAAGTTATTGTTTTTTTTTCTTTTTGAACTTGCATCACTTCTGCTATTACAATAAAATATAATAATGTTGTTGAAAAAGGGAAATTAAAGAATTTTATATGAAACTCACTTTATTTTTTTTATTAAAAACGACATAATTTCTTATATCTAATCATTTTCATCACCTCTTCTAGTATGATAAGGTAAGTTTAGATAAAACTGATGGTGACAAGGTGGCACATAGTGTCTGCTTTTCTTTTACAGATGGCGCAAAAACTCGTAACTCAACCAATAAAATGATCGATCTACTAACCAACATGCACACTTGTAAAAAGGAAGATGGATTTAAAAATATTGTTTTCGACCAACAACAGATGTATACGGTAACACGTCTATATCAAAATTAGATAGCATAACTAATTTACCAACAAACCAAAAATATTAGCCAATAAAACTGATAATGAATTTGAAATAGAAGAGTGTGTAATAAATACAACTCCACACGGAGAATCTAGTATATTTGTACTGACAGCCCGTAGTAAACTGTCACTTAAATGCAAGCTGCGCATCTACACCGCAGTCATCCGTCCCATCATGACCTATGCCTGCGTTGTATTTGCGCACGCTCACCCACGTCATCTCCATAAGATGCAGACCCTCCAGAACCGTTTCCTCAGAAAGGTCACGGGTGCCCCCTTCTATGTCCGTAATATAAATCTCCACATCGACCTTAAAATGCCTACCATAAACTAGTTCATGAAACGCTTATCGAAGCGTTTCTTTGACTGTGGCATCAAACACTCCAACCCCTTGATCTCAGCGGCCACCCGCTACACTCCCTCCCGCATTAGCAGTATTCGCCGACCAAGGCATACTTTAATCGCCCCCGACGACGCCACTACCCTCCTCCAGGAGAGTAGTAAGGCCACCAGCACACTACATAAGCCCAAAACCCGATCGCCGTCCTACCGTCCTCGCCGCCGAGGCCCGCCGCGACGCCCAAATACACGCCCCTCCCGACCCTTGCTTGAGCCAGCCCGCGCCGCTTAGCCTGTAGCTTTAAATTCGTCCCTAAATCAAAAATCAAAATCAAAATATTTTATTTCACATAGACCTACATGGGCACTTATGAAACGTCAGATTCTAGGTGCACGGTTCCAATTGGTCGTTTCCCATGGAGAAGAGAAATCCTGATCCAGCTAGTCCCTTGCTGCCCTCTTCCAGCGACGCCCTAAGCCGAGGTCCGTACCCCACAGGGGGTGCCCTTAGCGTTGTCGCTTAGTTTTAGTTAGTATTTAAGGTTAAGTCCTGGCTGGAGGCCTTAATTTATTAGGGCAACCACAGGCATGTCCGTTTAAGCAGACGACAACCTCATAGGTTGACCTGCGAGATGCCATACACAAAAAAATAAGAATCTAGTATACTATACAATGGTACTGACACGTGTTTTGGTGACCCTGATTTTTGTAATATGACAAAAGAAGAAAATTTGGAGATTTTAAATGACTACATTTTCCCACAGCCTTATTAATGGGTTTTGATAGCAACACATGCTACAGTGTTTGTTATTGGTTTAATAGGAAACACTTTAGTGTGTACAGCATTGTTTAGAAATCATTCAATGAGGACTGTGACGAAATATTTCATCGTAAACCTGGCCGTGGCAGATTTTATGGTGCTTCTCATTTGTTTGCCGCCCACCATTCTGTGGGACGTGACGGAGACCGCCTCCGAAAGTACCGATGAAAGCGGTGAATGCAGGAGGTCCCTCGCGTGATAGGAGGGGTCGATTTGTTCGACCTGGCATGCCAGATGGCTCACACACCGAAGGAAGTGAGTCGGATAGTCAGAGCGTGCCGCTGACGTGTCAAACGTGCACCGAAGCGAGTGAAGAGGAAGGAATGGATCTGCAAGTCAGCACCCTGATCACTCCTACTTCTGCAATTGGGGAGAGCTCTGCTGGGTCAGCGGAGGCCTTGGAGAAAGCGGCCCTTCAGGATATCCAGTTGGTTCTGGACACCACTCGGAAATCCAAAAATATGAAGGGTACGTGCCAACGGGCCATTAAAGAGGCAGCAGAACGCGTCAGAATGGCGATCGAGGGGCTTGCCAATAGAAGTTCCTCGGAAGAGACTAGACGGCTGCAACTGGAAAACGACCGGTTGCGAAAAGAGGTCGGAGTGCTCCGTAAAGAAATGGAGAGTCTTCGAGAAGAAGTTCGCTCCATAGGAAGGCGACCACTCGAACTGATGCAGCCGCAGCCACAGTCTTCGACCGTGGAGAGCCCCTCATCAGACGAATTATTGCGAGCTGCTGTCTCCCAAATCGGGCAAATGATGGAAGCCCGGTTCGCTGGGATTGAGGACCGCCTTCTGCCAGCAAAGAATAGCCGTCCACCATTAGCGGCAGACGTCAGAAATGCTGCCAGGAATGCTGCTAGTGCCAGCAGGGGGTCTAAAAGGACATCTATGGCCTCTCGAGAAGCAGTACAGGCAGCATCCCAAGTGGTGTCCCAAGTGGCCGAAACGCAGCGGAGCGCCCCACCGCCTAGCGGGAATGTGGCTGCCACTGACGGTTGGCAGACCGCTGCTAAAGGGAAAAGGGGAAAAAGGGGGAAGAAAAAGAAAAAGCCTCCAGCAGCAAACACAGTGGCATCCGCTGCAGGAGCTAAGGCTGAATCCGGCTCCAACAAAAGGGGAAAACGGAAACTTCGCGCACCTAAGTCGGCTGCAGTAGTTTTGACCTTGCAGCCTGAAGCTATACAGAAGGGGCTAACCTACGCGGCGGTGATGTCGAGGGCCAAGGAAAATGTGAACCTGGCAGACCTCGGTATCACCGACATCAGGTTCCGTCAGGCAGCGACCGGGGCGCGTCTGCTGGAGTTTCCGGGAACTGAGGGCACCTATGGAGCAGACCTTATTGCGGAAAAGCTACGCGGCATTTTCGCTAAGACGTCAAGGTGTCTAGACCCACAAAGTGCGCTGAAATGCGCATAAGCGGCCTAGATGACTCCATAACTGGACGAGATGTGCAGGAGGCAATCGTTCGGAAGACCAGCTGCGCCATAGAAGTGGTCCGAATAGGTCCAATACGTCTTGGCCCGGGAGGCGTCGGCTCTGCTTGGGCCCAATGCCCTGTCGAGGCAGCAAAGCAACTCGCTGACGCCGACCGGCTCCTCGTTGGCTGGAGCTCTGCCAGAGTAAGCATCCTGGAGTCTCGACCCATGAGATGCTTCAAATGCATGGAGAAAGGGCACACCCGCCACAAGTGTACCTCTGGCACAGACCTCGGTGGGCTCTGTTTCCGCTGCGGTAAGCCTGGGCATCTAGCTTCGACATGTTCTGCCGACCCTCACTGCCCAATATGTGAGGTGGCAAAGCTACCGGCCAACCACGTCGTTGGGAGTAAGGGCTGTGAGGCCGCCAGCCTCTTTAAAAAGGAAAGAGGCTATCGCTTCGACCCCGGCCGCTTCAAGTGTGGTGCGACTGGAACGGTCGCAAGAGGAGGTAATGATTGCGGACTAACTATGAACCAAGTCCGTAATCATTGCCTACTACAGACGAACCTAAACCACTCTGCCGCTGCACAGGACTTGCTCCTTCAAACCATGGTGGAGTGGTCGATCGACGTAGCCGTCGCGGCGGAACCGTATTTCGTCCCACCCCGCCCTGATTGGGTAGGTGACGCGGACGGTTCTGTCGCCATTATCGGCTCTACGGCCTCTCATTGCCCACCTCTCTCATTCAGAGAGAGGGGCCCGGGATACGTTGCGGTCACGCGGGGGAACGTCGTACTCTTCGGAGTTTATTTCTCCCCAAATAGGAGCCTGGCCGAATTCGAGGACTTCCTGGATCGATTGGGAGCCTCGGTTCGGCGAATGACGCCGGGCCATGTTATGGTCATGGGGGACTTCAATGCGAAATCTATCGCGTGGGGTTCCCCAAGAACGGATGCTAGGGGAGAAGCAGTCGTGGAGTGGGCGGTAGCTGCAGGCCTCTGTCTCTTAAACAGAGGTTCGTCTAATACTTGTGTGCGACGGCAGGGGGGGTCGATAGTAGACCTTTCATTTGCTACCCCTGCCATAGCCACACGTGTTTAGGGCTGGCGAGTTCTGGATAGTGTGGAGACCCTATCGGATCACCTGTACATCCGTATAGATGTCTCCACTTCGCAGGGTCCGAGAGTGTCTCCACGCTCTGAAGCTCGATACTTTCCACGTTGGGCAGTGAAACGGCTTGATAAAGCCTAAATAACCTGTTGGAGGAGGCCGCCATTGTCCAGGCATGGTTATCTTCACCGCTTTCCACTGACTGGGTTGATGTTGAGGCTGAAAGATTTCGCATTGCCATGACGGCTGTGTGCGATGCCTCTATGCCTCGAACGCGTAGTCGGCCTTTAAAAAGGCAGGTCTACTGGTGGTCCCGGGAGTTGGCGGACCTCCGCGAGGCCTGTATTATTGACCGGAGGTCCTACTCGCAAGTGCGCAGACTGCGCCATCGTAATGAGGAGCTGGAATCCCAACTGTATGAGTTCTACCGAAGCGCTCGGAAAGCTCTACAGTTCCGAGCAAGGGAGCTGGCGAGGCGTGAGATGTTGGACGGTCTAAACCGAGATCCTTGGGGACGCCCGTATCGTGCTGCGCGGACTAAACTCCGAGCCCAAGGCCCCCCACTAACGGAATCTCTCCAGCCTCAGTTCCTTGCCGAAGTCGTGGCAGCAATTTTCCCAAGCCGGGCGGAGTACACACCACCCACAATAACTCTACCAGCGGATGATCAGAACGTTGAAGAGGAGACTCCAGTCATCACAGATGCGGAGATGGAGGCGGTGATTTTACGAGCGCGATCAAAAACCTCCGCCCCAGGACCAGACGGTGTGCCTTCAAAGGTGTTGGCTCTAGCGTTGCATGCGATGGAGGATAGGCTTAGGGAACTGTTCGATTCCTGTATGACGTCGAGACAGTTCCCTAAGCCTTGGAAAGAAGGTCGGCTTGTCCTTCTGCAAAAGGCTGGACGACCCCTGGAGTCGCCATCGGCCTACAGACCAATAGTGCTGCTCGATGAGGTGGGGAAGATGCTGGAGAAGATTCTCGCTACCCGCCTCGTCCAGCATTTGGAAACGGTTGGCCCAAATCTCTCAGAGGCACAATTCGGTTTTAGAGGCGGGCGTTCGACCGTGGACGCCATTATGCGTCTCAAGACCCAGGCGATAGAGGCGGTAACGCAAGGCGATGTAATGTTGGCGGTTTCATTAGACATCGCCAATGCGTTTAACACTATGCCATTCAGCTGTATCGGAGAGGCGCTCCGTTTTCATCGGGTACCTTTATACCTGAGGCAGCTGCTGGCAGACTATCTGCGGGGGCGATGTGTTAGTTATCAGGGACGCAATGGCCAAATCGTGCGAACGCCTGTTACATGTGGTGTTCCACAAGGGTCGGTCCTCGGGCCACCCCTGTGGAACGTGGGGTACGACTGGGCCCTTCGTGCTGCTCTCTCACCCGGGCTAGGCGTCATTTGTTATGCTGATGACACTCTTATCACTGCCCGGGGAGAAAACTTTGAGGAGGTGGCGAGCTTGGCCACTGAGGGAACGTCCCTGGTCATCAGCCGCATTGAAGCGCTGGGTCTTAGAGTGGCGATCGAGAAGACGCAGGCCCTGGTATTTTATGGGCCCCACCGCCGGCCTCCGGCGGGAGCCTACATCACTTTAGGTAGCGAGCAGGTTATAGTGCGGTCCTATATGAAATACCTGGGCCTGATTCTGGACCGCAGGTGGAGCTTCGGTGAGCACTTCTGCCAACTTGCCCCGAAGCTGATCGGCACAGCTTCCGCCCTAAGTCGGTTACTGCCGAATCTGGGTGGACCGAGTGCGAGCTGCCGACGGCTTTACACGGGGGTGGTGCGCTCGGTGGGGCGACGGATTCGGGGACATCCGTCGCCCCCCAACATCAGGACCCGAGAAGGCGGCGCGCGTAGTGTTCCGCATGCGCCGCTCACAGACGTTGCGGGGGAAGTACACCTCACTCCCCCCGCCCGAGACGGGGCCCGCTCAATCGGGCCGGCACCAGCCGGGGTTGCGGAAGAATTATGTGTTCCCACGACCCCGGCGTAGGTGTGAGATGGAACACCGGGGTGGTTTTTAGTCAGTAAGAGTCTGACAGACCCCTCCGCCCGCCCCAGGGCGGAGGACATCCATGAGGATTTTCCAACCCGGGAACAAAAAAAAAAAAAAGGTTAGTTTAGATGTTGCTTCGGCTTTTCCATGAAACCACCTGCGGTCTCTATATCTTACAAAGTCCAGACAGCTCTCTTGAATATAACATAAGAAATCGATTCTTCGCTTAGATATGAACATTTTAGTTCTTTAATGATAAGGGGTTATAGTCCAAATACTTTACTATACACATATAATAATATATCTCTCAAATACGAGTATCTCTGAATATTATAAACAAGTTTACGTTCAAATTGTAACTAATTTATTGTGGATTAAGACGCACATAGAAATACACAGATATCTCTCTCATAGGAATATCTTAATCAAGTTTACTTTCAAAGTTCATCTACCGGCATAATTAATATCCTCTTGACTTAAGCTTTTCACACTTAAGCACTTAAAAGTGTCTACTATAGTCTTAGTGTACTCAATAGTCTGTAAATCCCAACATGAAATCAAGAAAGTTTATAATAAAATGGTAAAAGTTACATTGATACTTTCCAGGTATCTTTAGAAACCAAGAATGTTCTTCAAATTCAATAGCCCTAGCAGAAGAAAAAAAAATCAGTACAGTCACAAACATTAATAACACTGTTCCCAGAGGATGCTGTTGATCTTCGTTATCATTTTGCTTCGACGAGTTTTTCAAAATCCTCTGAACCAGAAAAGCTGCTAATTAATACCCACCCACACACTTCCTTAGATACATATTTTCTTACAAAAAACAACAATAATAAATAGGTGTCGGAAAAGACAATAAGAGGATTTTCGCAAGACAACGTTAGGGCAAAGTATTAAGATAGCTAAAATGTTAGATATACAAGGAAGAAAATGACAGGATGCCGTTAGTTGATAGATTTGTTTTACCTATTATTATTTTCATTTATTATTTAGGATGTATTTTACCACAGACAATTTGTGACAATTATTCCGTCCTCCTGTATCCAGCAGTGGACTGCTGTAGGCTGATGATGATGATTCCGTACTAGAAACGAAACAAGATTTTCTGCTAAGTCAGGAATCAATGTACTTTCTAGCCCAGTGAAACTTACTAGAAATTGAAATCGTGATCATATTTAGATTACTCCAAGCGAAAAACATACAATAAAATACAGACAGTACCACCAAGCAAGGAAAAAAAAGATGTTCGCCATTTTTCACCAATTCCATTCGCATTTTCGAACTCATATTTCACCAAGTAATGTCTCAAATAGTACTTATTATTTTCAACGCTTTGAATAACTGAAAAGCTCTCACCGGAACATAATAGGCTGATAATGCATGCATATGAAGAGCTGAGTAAACTTCTTTTTTCTTGTTTTAAAGACTAAAAATCTATAACGTAACTTATCGAGAAAAAAAACTACCTTTGAGCTAAGTTTTGGTCATTTTGGGTGAAGTTTAGACAGATAGTTGGCTCAGAGATAATTTACTGACACTAAAGACAAAACAAAAACGAACTATATAAGTTTCTCAATTTCTAATCATTCTCAAGAAGTAGCCTCTAACATTAAAGTACACTCATGCAATAGGTACAACCTCAGATAAAAATAGCAACTGCCTTATAATTGACAAATTTTCGCAGACAAAGTAGGAACTTAGGCGTCATAACTGATCAAAATTTATCCTGGTATTCCCATCTTGAACACGTTACTGCGAGGGTTAAGAAACCAGGTTGGATTTTCAAATCTCTAAGACATACTTCCAAAAAATACAAAGGGAAACCGTGGATCACCTAGAAATCTCCTAAATGAAGTTTATGTATCACTTGCACGCGGAGGCGAGGCAAAAACAAACTTTATCAATCTAGAACGGGGACAGCTGTCCTTATTAAAAACAATGTAATAAAAAAAGGAGATATTCTACTGAAAAGCTATACGAAATTAGTGGTCTACTTTCAGTTAGGAAATTGTATATCATATCCTCTGCCATAAAAAAAAAACATAAAACTCTTACATATGATCCAAAAGTAATGTCGAAAAGGCGAAATGACTTGATTGCACAAATATCACTGACTAAAACGAAATTCGCTGCCATACAATATCAACATCGACCTACTCATCTGTATAATAGGGTAAACAAACAAATATTCATATATCCCAACCAACTACATGAATGTATTAAAAACTGACAGACTGGATAAAGCCATTTACCTTCACACATGGACTAACATACACACACACCACCACACCACCCCAAACAAAGATACCACACACAGCCACGCCACTCTCGATGTCAGTCACTTTAACATCACACCTTAATTAACATTCACATCACATTGCTTTACATCACTCATATCACATCACATCACACCATTCTCACACTTACACTCCCACACCCTACTTCACATTCGAACACATACACTTTAATCATCTTTCGTAAAATGTCGTAATTTTATTTTTATTATAATTTTATCACACTTCAGCCTACATAAGAAAGAGCGGCGTCTTCTAACACAGGCATTATATGCTTAACGTCTACGATAGGTAAAAATACTACACAATACAATATAAAAAGGCGCCTCCTTTTAAGGGTTAATGTTTAAAAATACATGGTACAAAAAGAGGAAAATTAAAAGTCTAAAGAGAGAATATCCAAAAAAACAATAGAAACGTGGATGTTTCTAAATCTTTGGACCTCGTTTCAATGCATACATGTAAATGATGAAAATGGCCACGTTAGAAATGATGTTACAACTAAACACAAGTGATCAGGGTTTAATGTAACAAAGTCCAAAAGAGAAAAACATTTTTATACTAGCAAATGTACTTCCATACAAAATCTAGTTCCATGTTTATCAGCTCTGGAAGTTCCTTCCTGTATCCGACAGAATTCCGAACGACAAAGTACGGCACATCGATAACGTACGTCATCAAGCCATTTCCTGGTAAGCTTGAAAATAATGCCTTCCTATGTGCGAGCCAAATCGATATTCAGTATGCCTTAAATATTTTTACGGACTGCAGATAGAAACGGGTCTGAGTGCATTGTAGAATTACGCATCCACGATATTGGAACATTTTTCAGAGTCACGTCGATAATTTTAGTTCGAGAAACCGGGTATTAAGTGACTTTAATACCCGGTTTCTCTAACGAATGTTATCGACGTGTCAAAATTAAACGCAAGTCAAGCGATATGATTGGTTGTTGACAATTCAGTCAACCAATCACAGCAGTGACAATTTGTTGGTATATTTTTGTGTTGATTTTCGTTGCAGAAGTCAGGTGTATAACTTTTAGTGTTATTTTTGGTCTTCTGTAGAATCTAGCTTACCAGACTTGCAGGGGGCGAGCTTTTCTCGATTGTGAATAACTTCAAGTTATAATGCAATTTATTACATCAACTGTCTTCTCTCTATACATATTGTCCTACCCAATTTCACTTGACCTTTGACTAAACATTCACCCGTTTTCTTGTGTTAAGAACTACGCCTAATATCAATATTATCTAATAATGATCCTACCCACAAGAAATGATCTCGCGTTCTAAAATCACTTTTCTACCAGCTATCGATCACAATTTAACCCTTCACGAAATATGACTACCACTATCGTACTAATTACACAAAATTCTATACCAACATTACCTTACAAAAGCCCATCTTATCAAACTCGATACTTTACTAGACAAATTGCTTGGTATCGAATACAATGTACAATTTATCAGCAGCATCAATCACTACGTCGAGCCATTAATTTCCTTACAGCTTCCTAGGTTGACACTTTAAACCGGCAGTATGGCCAGTATGGCCAGTATTTGGGCTAACTGCTTTTATTTGATTATGTAAGTTGTTACTTCTTTGATGACGTGACTATAAGCTTGAGAAAAAGACCTCTTAAGCTTGCGGGTTTTGACCTGAAAATCACCAATATGAGTTTACAAAATGAATAAAGTCTCGAGAAATAGCCAAGTCGGTATAACTTGGGCAAATGAACATGACACTTGGCTCGAATAACGTTTTCGTTTTTTTTTCATAGCTTGAGACCGTTTACCTTTTTTTGTCAATACACAATTCTCTAAAAATATCAATCTTCTGTTTTTTTTTGCTGCTGTAATTAAAAATGTTGTACTGGTTGTACAACCACGCATTACCCTTTTCAAAACATTTTCTGCTGCACGTTGAAATCGTAGGTTATCCCCCCCTTTTTCTGTTTGACCAATGAATGAAGGGTGACCGTTTTTTTAAACGTTATTTGTTTTAGTTTGACCAATGATGAAGAATATCTCTTAGGAAGGACCCTTTTGTATGGTAATTGTTTTTGTTTGTTTTAAGAATAAAATATGAATTTTTTTTAAACGTTAAATGCCATATTACTTCAGTTACAACTTGCGCTTCTAACGATTGTGTCGCGTCTTGTTAACAATTTGAGATTTAACATGAGTTCGAGAAGAAATTTATCAATGGTCGACAGAGCTCGCATCATCACTTAACACGATGAGAGCCTCAATATTGCCCAAATAACCGCGATGTCGTCGCAGTTGGCTCCGGCGTTGCTGGTGGCAGCGTCGGTGACCGCCCTATGCTTTGAAACAAAAAGGTCTTAGAAAATATCGTAGTAACAAATAACATTACAGAGAGGCGATTAGGTTATCACAGGGCCGAAAAAAAAACCTAAAGAGAACCCATCTGAGAGAATAAAACCTCTTGTACGTGAGGGGCCTGATAATTTTACACATGGAACACCAATGAATTGTGGAGAAGAGTTCCCTTTAAAAAGATATAATATACCATACTTTCATTGACTGAGGGTAGAATTAAACACGAAAAAGAAGGTTTTTAAAAAACGTCAATGGCTTAAATTTTTTGGTAAAACCAATTGGTAGGCACCCCATCTTTCCGACGTTTGGCTCCCAGACTGGAGCGGGCTGGGGCTGCCTTGAGGCGGCTCCTGCCCAATCTAGGGGGTCCAAACGCCTCCTGCCGGAGGCTCTACGCGGGAGTCGTGCGGTCCATGGCCCTTTACGGGGCACCGGTGTGGGCGCGTTCTTTGAGGCGCCGACCGGCCCGCAGGTTGAACGCGTCCCAAAGGGTCATGGCCATCCGGCTGGTCCGGGTATACCGCACGGTCTCATGCGAGGCGGCGAGCCTCCTTGCCGGATTGCCGCCATGGGATCTGGAGGCAAAAGCCCTCGCGCACGTATGGGAGTGGCGCGAGGAGGCAAAACGCCGGGGTGTAACTCCGCTGCCGCGAGAAATCACGGTACAGCGGACAGAGCTCCGGCGGGATCTCATGGCGACATGGAGGGTGCGATTGTCGCAACCCAGTGCTGGGCACGCCACAATAGCGGCGGTAAGTCCCCTCTTTGAGGAGTGGTTGGAGAGGCGCCACGGCGTCCTCACCTTCCGCCTGACACAGGTCCTCACCGGACACGGTTGTTTCGGGAGGTTCCTATTTCGCATAAGGCGGGAGGAAACGCCCGGGTGTCACCATTGTGTGGATCGCCCGGAGGACAGGGTGGAGCATACGGTGGAGGTATGCCCAGCTTGGGCGGAGCACCGCAGTGTCCTCGCGGAGGTGATTGGCGGCGGCGATCTCTCGTGTCCGGCCCTGGTCCAGGCCATGGTACGGAGCGAGAGGGAATGGAAAGCCGTCACCTCCTTCTGCGAAGCAGTAATGCTCGCAAAGGAGGAGGCGGAGCGCGTGAGGGAGAGAGCCTTGCGCCCTCACGCTCCTAGTCGCCGCAGAAGACGCCCTGGGCGTCCGGAATCGCAAGCAGATTCCCGGCCACCGTAGGCGCGGTCTTGCGGACGGCGAGCCATGGGTAGCTCGCCGTCCGGTAAGGACCAGGCCCGGGTCGACGGTGCGTTGTGTTCCACGCGCGCCTCAAAGAGATGTCAGCACAAAATGACGGGGTCCGATAGGGCCTGAGCGGGAGAAGTCATTAGATGATTTCCCACCCAAAAAAAAAAAAAAAAAAAGGCACCCCATCTTTATTTTGTTTATTGTTCCAGGAATAGTTCTATAATTATTGTGTTGTGTGCCGACAATGCAACATCCAGACGTTCGATTGTCATTACTGAGATTCTATGCAACGGGCTTTTTTTCTAATTTTTACGGCCTTTTTTAATTTTGCCGGCTAGGTCTTTCGCCTGGTTAATTGTGTATGTTTCAAATACGTAATATAGAATACGTGGTTTCAATTAATGTGACAATCTTGCTAGAATGCGATAGCGCTTGAACTAAGTAAGAATTTGAAGGTAAGTATTTATTCTCAATAATATGAAAACTTCTCCTTCTGCTTCTAGTATAGTTTCGGCACAGTCTAAAACATTTATTTCCAAGCTTAGGGTTACCTAAACATTTCAGTTACGCCCTTACAACACAACAATACAACATCACTAGTCATCTCAACCAAATAAAAATCTACGGCGCGTCGGTCCTACTTCCGTCGAAAACTTGGGAAGGCAAAAATAACAATCTTAATAGCTTAATGTTTACAGTTTTTTGTTAACTTGTTTAGAACCTTTTTTTTATAATGTGCGTTGAAGCGCTATTGGTGGACGGAAACAATGACGCGGGGGTAGCCACTGGCCCGTGCACGCCAAAATCGCCCTTATGGAGGTCATGCGAAAAAGTCGTCGATTGTACAACACGCATCTGCAACACACTTGGACCAGCACCCTTAGTAAAACTGACATTCTCCTTTATAACTAACGTGTTTGTCGGGATTGGCCGACTTGTATCGTAATCGAAAGGACACCTGACGTCTGATGTTCTACCCCATGTTACCCGCACGCGAAACATGACATACCATAGAAAAGAGTTTTGTCGACGGAAGAATATAATGACAGATGAATAAACAAATCTGTCACGTTGTCTATTTTATCTGTCATTTAGGTCATACTACGCGTGCAGATTATCCTTACCAGTGATAACACTACGAAATTGTTCAAAGAAGGTTTTTAATGAAATAATAACTCTTTTCTTATGGATCAGGTGATGATGATATATATGATCTTTCTTCTACAGTCTATTTGTGTCAGGTATCTAATAAGCCTGACTGGTTTAAGTATTTTAAGCGCTTGGGTTTTGGTCGGCCTAGCGGATTGAAATAACCATTTAAATACGCTACCACTCGTATTAAAGAATGAACAATAAATTACAGACCGGCTGCTTCCCGTGTTCCCGAAAAAAAAACTATAAAGCATCATGCAAGGAAACGCAATAGCTAAAGCCCACCAAATCTTCCATCCGCTTACCCAATTAGTGATTATGGCAATCATCTACGTACCCCAATTTTTTGCAGGCTTAAAAATAGCTTTGACTCACAACCACTGGTAATAGTTTTTAACAATAATTTGATTAGAACTGATTAAATGACAAAGAGCTAAGTTAATGTTTGGGGTTTGTTCTAACTTAAGGTTTTGTAAGATCAGTCTTAACTTTTGCTGGACCCAAAAGTTTGCGGGACAAAATAAACATCAAATTAATCCACAAGGTCTGCAAATAGTTTGCTGACGAAAATAAGTCAGGTGTTATATCGATAGCAAGATAGTCAAATTGCTTATATGGTGCACTCGAAATAAATCCTAAAACTTAGAAAAGCACGATGATATTGTCATTGCAGTTTCGCATAAATGCTTCGTCATTAATTCACCAGAAAGACGTTTATTGCTGGACATACAAATCTGCTGCCTGATGAATTGACATAACAACCTGTTTAGAAACATTGCAAGCTAAATAACAGCTTGTAAAAAGAAACATCAGCCACCAACTTACTGTCCTTTGTTTTTCACACATTTTCACATTCGGCGGACGCCGACAATACACTAGGTATAAATGCCTAAGAGCGTTTGTCCACCGCAGAAGTTACAAAGACAGCGAGAAACGAGATTATTCGAACCGAACGAGTCATCACGGTGACGGCGATAGTTTGTCCGACAATCATGACCGAACTCGGCGGCTCAGTATGTCATGACAGACAAAACAAAAGCCGGGCGAATGGCGCTCTGGTGAGAAAGCAGTGTGGTCTAGCGGTTGCGCCGAACTTCTCGAAAGTTCGGCGGCGGCGATCTCTCGCGTCCGGCCCTTGTCCTGGCCATGGTATGGAGCGAGAGGAAAAGGAAAGCCGTCACCTCCTTCTGCGAAGCAGTAATGCTTGCGAAGGAGGAGGCGGAGCGCGTGAGGGATAGAGCCTTGCGCCCTCACGCTCCTAGCCACCGCAGGAGGCGGCGCGTCGTGATCCACGCCCGCCTCAAAGAGATGTCAGCACAAAATGACGGGGTCGGATAGGGCCGACGCCTCAGGGTCGCGGGTAATTCGAAAGAGTAACCGTGGCCCTGGCACAGGCAGTTTGAGGAACACGAGTGAGTTTTAGTCAGTAAAAGTCTGACACGCCCTCCCGCTCCACCCAGAGCGGGAGAAGTCATTTGATGATTTCCCACCCGATAAAAAAAAAGGCTGTGAATAGTGTAATTATTTAGTGGCTACTAGTTAAAGAGCTGTAAATACAAGTAATGTAAGAGGATACTACATCGTGTATATGAAAACTTTATAGTTGGTAACCGTCTTTTATTTTGATTCAAAAGCCAAGGTGTCTAGATCACGTAAACCCTGCTTGTCATGCCTCTTACACCAAAACAATGACCAAAAATCATGGTATTTCTGGAACTAGGCATCAGTAAGCGTCGTACTGCAAGAATGATGGGCGGTAACATTAAGAACGATCCGCCAGGTGAAGCGAAGGTACGAAGAAACTGCAAATCATTCAAATCAGCATGCAATGGCAGACTCAGGTGCACAAATACCCGAGAAGACCGTATTATTGTCTGCACTGTGTAGATAAATCACTACCCCAATGCAGTTCTAGTCCAGCAACAGTTATTCAGACCCGAAGAGACTACACGACCACTTCGAAGTCACCAGATGCTGCGGGACATCACAACATCGCAATCCACTATCAGTGATCTACGTATTGAAATAGCAGATTTACGCAAACCGTCTTGCGTAAATCTGCTACTTCAATACGTATGTAGGTCACACGAGCCAGCTACTAACGTCAACATACGTCACGGCGCGTTTAATGCGTCGCAGCTGGTGGCCGCCGCCATTGCAAGCGATGCACAACCGCGCCCCACCCTCTCCACGTCCTTATCGTTGGAACGCCGACCAATATTAGCACGTCAATACCGGGACGTGCTTACTCGGCTGCCGTTATTAAAGCTCCCGTAAATCACCAGCGGCTACCTAATAATACGAGGGGTGCCCAAAGGCCCTTCAAAGCGGTCCGAAGCTCGTTACCACCGGTAAAAAGCCCAGGACAGGCCGATGAAGAAGGCTTCATTCGCGTGGAGAAGAAGAAGCCTGCTTGTCGCAATCAGTGTGGTACGGCATTGAGTGGTCCCGACATGTTGCTGTGTCCCGCCATTCCATCGTCGCAGCTATACGTGTCACGTTTACATCACACCACGAAGGTAGAAGAGGACGTGGAGTACATAAACACGAAGACCAAGTTCACCTTGAGATTCGAGAAGTTGGAGTCCCGCCATAAGATTAATTTGAAATCTTTTGTGGTGCGGGTTACGACTCATCACCTGGAAATTTTCATGAAGGAGTCATTTTGGCCAACGGGTATCATATATCGGTGTTTTCGCGGAAGGCTACATGACACCATGACTCAGCGCAATACGTCGCCGACCCAACGTAGTAAATAAATGATTATGTGTTTTTTTATAATTGTGTATGTTAGGATATAAGGTATTTATGTTATGGGTCTTTATTATTACTATTCACTAAGACCACCCATGTTCCTACAGGTGCCTGTGCCAGGATCACGATATCTCTTTCGAATAACCAGCGACCATGGAAGGCATCGGCCCTAACCGACCCTGTCCATTAGTGCTGCCATCTCTGAACTACCCATTGCTCGCCTTCCGCAAGCCCGCGCCTACGGTGGCCGGGAATCTGCTGGCGATTTCCGATGCCCAGGGCGTCTCCTGCGGGTACAAGTATGGGCTAGCATCTCTTCATACGTTCGCACAGAGCTAGAGGCCCTAGAAAATGGCACCCTCACTGGGGAAAAATGTGCTCAAGAGATCCTTAATGAGTACTCTGGGCCAAATTTAGTAAATATGGGTGATGGATCGATATTGATGCAGGATAATGCCCGGCCACACACCGCTCGAGTCGTACAAGGGTACATTTAGGAAGTTGGTATCAACTTGATGGCATGGCCATCAAGAAGTCCTGATCTCAACCCGATTGAGCACGCCTGGAATTACCTCGGCAGGCTGGTCAAAAGCCGCAGACCACCTCCTATCACCCTCAGGGCCTTGAAAAGGCCTTGATGGAGGAGTGAGCAAATACTCCTTAATTTCACCTTCGAAACCGTGTCTTCAGAATGCCTAAGCGGATCGATGCTAAAATCAGAGCCCGAGGAGGCAACACCAGTTATTAAAATGTAAAATAGCGCAGAACATTCTAATAAAGGTTGTTATTTTTTGCCAGTAACTTTAAATAGCTATTTTACCGCCAATTATGATTAATTATAGTTGTTTTAACGTATAATATTCAATAAATATTTCAATTTAGAAATATGCCATAAAACTTTTATGTAATTTAAAACTCCGACTTCTATAGATAAGAAAAAATTACAATTTAAAAAGTATGGTACAAAGTTTTGAGCTAGCGTTTGAAATAATATTCCAAAATATTAGACTTTACGACCTTCATTTTCTCTTTAGATAAATTTTAAGTGTTTATATTCCACATTTAGTGACCATTGAACCTACACGTAAAACGTGAACCACGCGCGGTGAGCGGCGATGCACTTAGTGTTCATAAACAGCTCAAACATAGCCATTAGTGCTTGGTATTGACAGCTCTGTTTATAGATTGCAGTGTGGATAATATTATTATTACAGTTCACTTCCAACGAGAACGTAACTCTATTAAAAAGTAAAGTTCGAGTGTGTAGGTACTAGTGGTACGGGAATTTGGGGTCTCGGAGTGGGGACTCTGCCCGCCTATTGAGTGACCTCAGGAAAGGGGGCGCATAGTGTTCATGTGCTGTTTTTCAAACTTGCACAGTAACGGTTCAGGGAGACAGACCCCTTTAGAGTCTCCCTAGAGATGTACCCTAACAGGCATTGCACAGTTTCGGTTCGGTCTATTGAGAGGAAATGCAAGCTCTTCCATGTGACCAACGGGGTGGTTTTAGTGAGGCACACACTTCCCGGGCTTATCCCCAAAGCCAGGGCGCCTATTGTTTCCCCCCTAAACAAAAAAAAAAAACAATTCGTTGTTATTAGGCACGTTGACACCATTGTCAACCATTTACCATCTATGCTAGTTATAATATGGTCAAACATGAGGCACTAATAATAAAAAAACGATCAGAAATAATCCAATATTAATCTGCCTAACCTTGTCCCAACCTTTTTTTTTTTGTCATTTAGCATACCTTTTTGACATTATCTTCTCATAATTTTGACATTATAAAGCTAGAATTCTAATTTCAACTTTTGATTAGTGGCTTTTGTGAAGAGCATATTAATTCAGATTTGTTACAGTTGAAATGGCAATCATGTCATTTGGTTTAAATTGTTTTTTTTTTCTTTTTCTTTTTCTTTTTTAGATTCTTTTTTTATCTTGTGAACGTGAGAACATTGTAGACCTTTTAGATTAAAGATTTACAGACCATTGTCTATTTGTTAAGCATATGGTAATTGTTGACAGGCTTATACAGTCCTCCTAAGAATAAGTGGAGTTTCTTGCTGGCTGTTTTCAATAGGAAACGACCAATTTGTAACCGTGTACCTAGATTACTTATAAAATATTTTGATTCGATTTGATTTGGTAAGACTGGTTGCCAGACTTTTGGGATTCTGACCAAGAAGCTCAAAAGTCTGAATTCCGTAATGACTGTCAAAGATCCACGAACGAGAGCCGGGTCTAACGGTTTAACGTTCTTTCCGAGGTACGGAGGAGTCTCGATATGTACTGGATGGCCACCCATCCACGAACCTGCGAGCAGCGGCCGGCAATGTTAGGTTGAAAATACATATCAAAAGGCTGATTCCCTAATCACAAAGTCATTTCATATTCCGTATCACCTACAGACATAAGATTACTTCGGAGCCCGAACTATAAATGAAAAAGTACACGATTCGACATTTGTTCTTACTTCGTTTGTGTTTTTGCACGTCTCGAATTAGAGAGTAGTGTCGTGTTTAGCTGCCGAATAAATTACTACGAAAACTCATATCTGTCGTATAATTAAAAAAATGGAACGAACTTTTACTTTAATAACTTCAACCCATGGCAACCATGTAGGTAACGTAATAAACATTTTGTTTAAATCTAGAACTGGCATAGCAAACAGAGCTGCAGCCTAATTGAGCGATCGGCTGATGCGCTGCGTATCGCGGGTTCGATTCCCGCACGGAACAAATATTTGTATGACCTACAAATAGTTGTTCCGGGTCTGGGTGTCTTGTGTATGTGAGTTTTCATGTTTGTGAACGCACCTACGATAAAGGAGAAATTCCTAGTGTGGGGCAACGTTTTTTTTTTTTAAAAATAACACATTTTCGTAAATGATTACGACTAATCTGTTGTACTCGTATTTTGACAGTTCAACAACATTCATTGCGTTATTTACATTGTTGAGCAGATTTTTTTATCAAACTTGTGAAGCAATGGTTTAGCAATCTGTTTCAAAACTATACAGATTCCGATTGATTGTGTATTACGTAATTAGGGTACTGTTTAAAGTGAAAAAAAAAAACAATTGAACATATGAAATAAAATTTACCGTTGTTCGTCATTGCTTCTGGAATTTATAATTAATTTACTTAGTTTGTTTTTCCACGCATTATTTGAGAAAAGTATTAAACAAGCCTTGGCCGAAACCAGGCATTAATGGACTCACTTATGTGAGTTTTCACGTTCAATGATGCCTGATCTACCAATGCCTCTGCTGTCGGGCGCTACTGTAATGTTCTATTTTAAGCTTTTATGGTATAATAAAGAGAGTGATGTAAAAAAACTGATCACACTTACAACAGTGTAGCTGCCCGTCTAGAAAATAGATTGTACAAATTTACACAGGAAAATTGGTATGCACAAGCATAAATGATTAAACGATCGAATAAATTTTACGAAGTGTTTCGTCCGAAGAGATTAATGCAAGAGCTGCACCGTTCCCGCATACCGTTTTACCAAGTCTGACTACATTCAAGACAATCACAATTCACCTCCCATATTCAAGTCATGTTCCTAGTATGTAAGTCTCGTCGTCGGTATGTTAACTAAGGCGGGTCTAATACCGACTGAAGAACGTTTCGTATGTGGAACTTAATTCAGTTGCGTAAACTTCTTAGCAGGGTTCTTAGTTTATGACAGTATTCGACAGGTCACAATTAAAATACAACGTTATTTTCATTACCGTCTGCATGCGAGTTGTTATCAAGATGTCACTTATTTTTGACTCAACAAGTAGGCAGATATATAAAGCGCAAGACATGCCGGATATTATTGCATTCTAAGAGGTGACACATATTTTAAAGCTAATGCAGCATCCTATATTTTCGCATCGATTTTCTCGTCAAATGTTTTTGCCATTCCTTCGATGTCTTACACAAATTATCACATGTTTTTTTTGCTGTGTTCTTGACGACAAATATTATTAGATAAGTCACGAAATCAGAATGCAGTATCAACGAAACTTGGTTACGTAAGGGGGAGGAGGACCGAGCGCCTAGTTTACCTGAGTACAAGCATAAGCACATACCGCGACCTAAGTCTGTACGTGGTGGGCGCGGCGGAGGAGTTGCATTCTACGTAAAAAATGGGGTTACTGCGCGGGCTAGAGCTCATCCTGATCATCCCAATGTTGAACAGCTTTGGGTAGCCCTTAATGTAAATAAACAAAAGCTACTCATTGGAACTGCATATCGTCCACCCTTGGACTTGGACGTCTTTCATTGGTGGTTTGGCCCCCTACGATAATGTAATATTGTTAGGTGACTTTATTGTTAATATGCTAGATGTCAATAGCCCATACAGATTTGAGTGGGCCTGTCCAGTCAGTGCACGCATTTGTCATTACTCGTGCAGCTCAACTCAAAACGTAAGGAGCTCAACGATTCGACGAACAATACCAAAGAAAGGACATTTGGGTAGGCCGCTTTAAGTACTCAAACTGCCAGATATAAAAAATATTACCCACTAAGTCCTCACACGAAATTAAAATAATAATAATATTATACAAAGTAAAAATTCATGTCATTGTGTATTTAATCATCATGAAATGTCAAAGTGTATATAAAATAAAACAAAAGTTAGGTATAAAACAAAAAAAAAACAGTATGCAAAAAATTGGAGCAGGTATAAACGTTTATCTTCTTCTTTCTAGATATGATTGCCGAGCTGTCCATAGTAATATGTTTATGCTGGTGGCCTTACGGCCAACAATTTGATGTTCAGCTGTCCTAGCGTAGTACGGAGTTTCAATAGAATAAGAGGCCAGCTAATACTGGTATTGTTATCTTTGACGTGTGGCCTACTGCACCACAAATAAGCATGTGTACCCTTTGGGTAACCGCTCCACATTCACAAACATACCGACGTCACTCAGCCAACTTGCCCACTGAGGCAAACTGCCGCACACCGCTCTCAGTCTAAATTTAGTGCTAACTACGTGATTATTATGTAAATCTCAAGATTGCTCTCATTCGGTTATTAGCCGCAAAGGGGCTTGTTGTTAGATTACGTAGATTAACTGTGTAGGCAGATGAGGAATATAGAATTTGTTATGGTCCTCCAGCTGCTTATTCGTATAATAACACGGTTAGTTCAATGAATGGTGTAGGTTTACGTAACGCAAGAGTTAGAAGACTTGCTTAGTTGTTAGTAAATGTTAAGTTTTGTCAACCCCCCCCCCCCCCCCACCCATTCACAATAGACGACATTTATATTAAAACCCAAATACCTATAAGTGCACAAAGTTGGACTTTCAACGCTCGACTCTGCGCCTTATGGCTGGCCACAACTTTTGCCTTAGCGGCAAGTGGCGTAACTGCATCAAAGAGCGACCCTGGTAACCGAGTTGAAAGGACTTAGACACAGATTTATTAAAAGTGTTTCCCCCTTTGGCTGCTGGTCCACCGCCACAGGCTACGGGACGTTAACAAGAAACGAGATTATTTGAACTAAACGTGACGTCCCGTTGATGAACGTGCGTTGGACACGTGGCCATATTAGACTATGTATCGTACAACTATGACGTCCCGTTGACGTGGAAGTGGACAAACGGCCTTTTTGTACTCACATTTCCCCGGAAAGCGAATTTACAGCCCTGCAGCCAAATTGCGCATCACACTTTCTATTAAAATCCGAAGGAGATTAAAGAAAATTCATAATTCATTAATTCACAAGTTAGAAAAATTTGTCTGCTCAACAACGTAAATTGCGCAATAATTTTTGTGGAGCTGTCAAAGTGAAAGCCATTGCCAATAAATAAGTGGATTACGCAATTTACGCAGCTATCAGACGATGCACAATAAGATGACAGATTTTTTAAAAATATATGAAAATTGTTGACTTTTGCATAGGGGTCATCACGGGTCATTTGGTTGCAAATGACCTCCCCTATACATATTACCAATAACCCTGTATATGCCATTATTCTTGAGCTCTGTGCTGTGTCTCACACACATAAATACAAGCTAAACATGGTACAATCGGCATTGTCCAAACACATTAGTACATTGAGTGCCTTTAAAAGCACATCTGAAACGTTGTCGATTTGCTACCGGACCAGTCACGTTATTGGTCATTTCCGTTGGAATAAAAGCTTTGCTGCTGTAGACCTAGTTTTGTCGAAATACTAAATCTAGGTCGGTAAAATTACAGTGTGTTAAGCATCTCATTCAATCAATTTCGTTACAACCAGCCTTTGAGTTTCCCTCTGCAGGACTGGATCATTTCAAGCCAAATATAGATTACCAGCATGCTTACTCGCTGCGTGTTTGCGATTTGGACAGTGATGTCCAGCAACTTCATTTCGTAAAACACTTTCAGTCTCAATACGAGGGTTTTGATTGATGTCCCTGATCCATTGCTTCATGGGTTCGAAAAAATCGTCTGCTCAACAACGTAAATAACGCAATGAACGTGGGTAAGCTGTGAAATGTCAAAAGAAATGCATTGCAATCGATTGTCATTGAATGTGTGTTGCGCAATTAGTCCGTTGGTTTTATGTTTTTTTTTGTCTGTAAATGAGTTGTATCTCCAATTAACAAAATAAACTTAACAACAAAAGAAACTAAACTTATTTTCTTCGTGGAGTAAAAATATGATTTAATTGGTTTCTTTTAAATTGGTAAAGTATTCACAACGGTTTTCACAAGATGTGACAGCACACAAATATTAATCAGGGACATGGCCCTGACTTTCATAAAACGGAGAATTAATATGAATGAAGTAAAAAAGTTGCGTTGCATTCATTGTCGCCAGTGTGAGCCGACGTTTATTTTACCAAAACCAAAAGGAAATTCGATGCGGATTATTTTATGCCGGAAATAAAACAGTGTAAATCAAACATTTGTACAGGGGTAAGAGAAAGGGTGTGATAAATAATATGTTGACACAGGTCACCCGAGACACTTAGGCTTTGAACTTTTATCAAAGTACCTATACACACATAATCAGCCTATAATGTTCCCACTGCTGGGACTCAGGCTTCTACTATGTGACAAGGACTAGGTCGGAATCCACCATGAGGGCCCGTTGCGGGTTGGTAGGTGTCACATCTCTTCGAATATCTGGTTATATTAGATGCCGGTTTTCCTCAAGATGTTTCCTCAAGTGGTGATGAAATAAGTCGGTATTTCATCTCGGTGGATCGCAGGTACGCCATATGCTTCCCGCTCAAGTTCAAGTCCACCACGGGACGCGCCAAGACCGCCATACTCATTATATGGCTACTGCCTTTGCTGTTCAGTAAGTATACCTATTGAATTAAAATACCTAGTTTTCGATGCCCTATGATTATCTTCCGTTTTTATATTCATCATAACATAACATAACACCACGCCTGTAATCCCAGAAGGGTTAGGCAGAGGTGAACCTATTGTACACCCAAATTTCGCCAGTTATGCTTAAGTCCCATGTAATAGAGGGCGAGCCAATTGCCATCAACCTTTCATCATTTTACATTCATGTTCATATTATTTTTTATTTAATGCTGTTAGCTTGTATATTATGGAAAATGTGATTGTATTATATTTTTGCATGTAAATTGCACAAAGTAAAATGCCTGCTTGGGTTAGAACTCACGACCTACAAATTGTAATTCAGGGCCGATACCACCGGGTCACCACCGCTTTCCAAAGGGGGATGAAAAACATCGTGAGGAAACCGGCATGTCTTAGAACAAAAAATCGAAGACATGTGACATCCACCAATCCGCACTGAGCCCTAGTTGTGGATTTTGGTTCACTCCTTCTTACAGAGAGGAGTCGTGTGTCCCAGCAGTGAGAAAATTATAGATTGATAATTTTTTACGTCATTATATGATAATGACGTAAAATTTTGATCATTTACGTGCGCCAAAAAGAAATTCAAGTCAAAAAGGACTATATAGGACAATAGATGGCGCTTCACTGACTTTGTCCTGTCATTAAAGTAACCACTACCGTTACTCATTTAAATCAAACAACTTTGTTTTTATCGATTTGAGAAGTAAAAAATAAACCTTTTAGCATGTTTTCTGAACCTGGAACTATAAAACTTTATATGAAAAGGATTGCATGATGTCAATGTCGATTGACACGAAGTCAATGTCGGTTGACGTCTCCTAGATGGCCGTTGAAAGACCACACTCTCTGGCAATAAGTGAGGCGCTGATGCTGCCATCTGTTTAAAGTATGACGAAGAAAAGTAGCCAGCTCAATAACCAGACTTAGGGAGACGTAATTTCTTTGTTTGGGATTGGGTATCTGTACGTATTATTATATTATCGATGTTATTTGGTTCTAGGACATGCCGGTATCCTCACAGTGATTTCGTTCATAGTTTTAAAAGCAGTGGTGATGAAACAATTTACACAAATTAAAGCGGCCGTTACCAATGAGGCACCACTGATCCCCTCCCTCCCTGGATGTTTACCATTCCTTAAAAGAAAATTTGAGTATGAGTATTATATAAATATGAGTTTAAGCGTAAAGCGTAAGCTTTAAGTGTAAAAGTAATCATATTTGTTGTCAAATATCTTGAAATTACAAAACATAACGAAGGTAATCCTCGATTGGTTGCACACCCACATTTCGCAGGTTATGTTTAAGTCCCAAGTAATAGGGGGACGGCCTATTGCCATCAACCGTGCCTAAATTCAGTATCCGGGCTACTTCGGAGAAATTTCAGATTAAGATTCTAATAATCGAACCCAGGACCTCATGCCCACGCCTCAGGGTCGCGGGTAATTCGATAGAGATAACCGTGGCCCTGGCACAGGCAACTGAAGGAACACGGGTTTTAGTCAGTAAAAGTCTGACACACCCTCCCGCTCCACCCAGAGCGGGAGAAGTCATTTGATGATTTCCCACCCAAAAAAATAAAAAGGACCTCATGCCCAGGCAAAAGCTCTTGCGACCATTAGCCCAACCAGGCAAGGCAGAAATTTTGCTTCGGTTATCAAAAAAGAAAAAAAACTGCTGTTTCATAGAAAATTGCAATACCACTTATGGAATACTATATTTTTTTTCGGTCTGGATTGTTCCGTACCGGCTCGTTATCCAGCGTTAATAACGGATGATAAATTTCAATGCAGTAGCGTTCAGAGTCATGTATTGAATCCAGAGTTTTGATGTCGATGTCCCTGCCACCCTGTATGTTTGTAGGAAGTAATCTCTGGATAGTTCCAGAATCCAGAATTCAGAATTTTCGAATTCGAAAACTCAAGCTCAAAGCATTTATTTCAAATAAACCAATTACATGCAGTTTTGAATTGTAAAGGTATCGGTCAGTCAGAAATATGAAGCTAGTTGCCCATTCCAAAGCGAAGTAGGTACCTATGGAGAAGAACGGGCAAGAAACTCCATGGACACTCTTTTAAATAATATTGTTACAGGAAATTGGTTAGATCAGTCTTGTTGAAATTACTCATGTAAGAACGATGTATAAAGACGTGCACGTTAAAGGCGTCCGTTATGAAAAACATACTAAACAAAAAAATACAAAAAATCGTAAAACAAAAAAAAAACCTTGCTGCCAAGAGATAACCTGTCCCCACTGACGGCGCCCGTTCACGTACATGATATGGATCAGCACCATTCAGCTCAACCATTTTGAAGGGAACTTAATGATCCAACACACACGCCACCACCAGCGAGACATTTGAGGCAGGCACATTCAAGTCAATGACAGACGTGCCCAGTATAGGGTAGCTTTATAGTAGGAACATAGTGCTCACACGTATGCTTTGCAATTATACAATATTAAAAGATTGAACTTATACAGTGCAAAGATAGTTTTTACAATCTTCAGCAGCACACTTTACAAAAACTCTTTCACTCATAGAAAGCTACACTATTGGCATGTGCCACAGGATATGTTTTATGGCTTGACTTCCACCCGGATTAAGTCGCGGGTAATGTATTAGATAGCCGAGACATAAATACATACACCATATCAATCTTTTAATTAAAATTCCTGTTACAGAACACTGACAAAAATAAAGAAAGGAGAATATTCTCCGCAATGACCTCCCCTTGACGCCCTTAGTGTGAAAAACCCTAAAAAATAACAACCTCATTTACTTGTTAATAACAGTACCAAATTATTTCCAAATGATTTCATTTCTCTCGCATTGTCTAAAACTCTCTTGTTCCGTGTCGATTCACTGTGTCTCTTAATTAATTCGTTATTTAATTATCTACTTCTACTTTGAAACCATTTAAAACTCCATTTCATACTGGAGCTTTCACGTGTCTTGATTAAATAATCACGTTTTAATAAGGATTTCGTGTAAGATCATACGTCTCCCTTGAGTGTAAGAAGCGTCTATATTGCTACGGCTACATTGTCTCGCTCTCTCTCTTGCATACCGCTCAACGTCTCGCTGTACAACAGAGAGCGCCCGTAGTTCGCCTTATCGCGGCAATATAGCCGCAGCATTACATTTGGCACCTGAATTCTCTCTAGATTTTTTGAATAGTAAATACGAAACATGATACCCGAGATATTTTTATGGAATAACAATAAAAAATGATATACTGCTTGCGTAGTATAAAGATGCTGATACCCACACACCATATGCTTTTTTTTTGTTCACTGACGACAGATTGATTATTCGACGCGACGATTATTGACAATATATACAAGGTAGCAGGAACACTGAAACGCAAACTGTAAACATTCTACACAAGATTCTACGAGTAGACCATCCCGCGTAGATCTCTTCGTAAAAAAATAATCTGCTGTTTTTCATAGAATAGTGCAATACCTACGCGGTCAAAATGTATGGTAGTTAATTTTTATTTTAAAACCTAGGAAAAATTTCAACGCAGGATGGTACAGAATCATCGATTCAGTGCTGAATAATTCATAGTAACAGGTTCAACATCGACGCACAGCCAATTGTTAGTCGGTTTAAATAAAAATGCTGTTTCATGCAATTTGACCATTAATCATGTGTTGAATAACAATCAGCCGGTAATAGGTTGGCTTTGATGTCCCTACCTGCCTGACTCTTTATCCGGCACAACAAAAAAATATGACCAGTGATCGTGAAAGCAACTACTGAGCTTGGAGTCTTGGGTTTAATCCCGGACTTGGACGACGTGTTACAAGGTTTTTCGATAGCAATTGGCACTCAAAAGTATTGTATTCCCAGCCCGTAGATTCAGTTTGGATTCATGCTCGGTAAATTCATATGGGATCACTCCTGTTATATGGCATACTAGCATAACATTAGTTAACAGCAAAACTTTTTTTAACAGTCAAAACTATGCATCAAATATTTTCCCGTATGGTATCTTAACAAAGTTAACAGACTATGGCTGACTAATCAGCTCAGTTTGAAATGCATCAAAATCTGCTTTGACCTTTTGGATAATCATATGATGCACATCACTTAGAGCATTTCCATTTGAAATATCAAGTTTGTGGTGGCGGATGGCTTTTCTTCATGCACCTTTTCGGAACATCCACGAAGAGAAAAGTTTTAACCATAATCAATATTACAACATCGACAAACCACATTAGCAACATATCAATGTTTAAAGTTCAATGCAAACTATACTTTCTGCCTTCCAAACTTAGTACCACACTTTTTAAATTTAATTTTCTTATAAAGTATACACGAAACAATGTCTTTTCGAAATAAAAAGGATAACAATTTTTTAATTAATATAAAACTTTTTAGTCGATGACCTTTTTTAAGGAATGTGTGAAATAAACGTTATAAGCACCTATTCCAAAAATCTTTTCGAATTGGTGTCTTTCTTATGACTAATTTGTTTCTGTTTTATTTTCACATTTATTTCTTGATCGATGAATTTTGATCCAAAAGCCAAGGTGTTTTCAGCACATAATCTTTACTTATCATGCCTTTCACTTGCAACAAACACTTGCACACAATGTGCAAAAATGATGGCTTTTCTAGCAAGTAACCCAACATCGCCACCGAAACCTTCTGTGAGCGAAACATGGTCGTATAACGTCAAGAATTTTTAAAATCTATACCGATACCTTTAGGCTCAAAGGGCGTATCCACCAAAACACGACTTATCAGTAGAGCAACAAAACGAAAAAAATTTTTTATTGCATCATAACTTTTTTGTTCTTATAACTATAAATAAATAAAACACAAAAGGTGTTAGAATTTTGAGACAAAGAACATCGTAGAATAAATAATACGATTAGTAAATCTAATAAAATAATAAAATAGGGTTCACAACGCCCTAAAAATAAAAATACACAAATTACACTACAAACATAAACAGGTTACACCATTAAAAAAAGCTCCTGTACTAACAACTAATGTTGTAATGGCAATTCATACTATATCAACTAATCATTTGTGATGTATTTCGGAGTGTGGAGATCATTATCACTGCAGCGCTTTGCTCAGTAACTGGTAAAGAGCAGCTTATCGATCGTCTCATCAGGGAACGAGCAGCCCATCTGTCATATAATGCGGTGAATTAACGGTTATCAACAACAATGATCATAGGAGTGAGTATCTCGTCGTGTTCTTGTGCTAGTTTTTTTTTTCAGGCTTCATCGCTCATCTTCTTAAAACATTTATCTTCAACGTGACCAGTTTTGCTACAATAATTGCATTTGGACTTGACTTGACCTTCTGTTTGATTCGCAACCTCTTCTCTAGTACTTTCACTCAGTAATGGCCTTGGGTCGTTACTCGTCGATACTCTGCGGCAGGCTGCTTTATAATGCCCAGTCTTGCCACACTTATAGCATACTTTAGGTTCGTCTCGACTCCCAAGTTTGGGCCGCTAGGCTGGCGGTTCGTCCTGACGTGGTTCTCGTGGCCTGTAGCTGCAACTGAAATTAATTGAGGGACAGTTGTGCACTTACGTAAGCGAAGATTCTCATTATTCTTCGGGGTCGAGCCTATTGCCATCAGCCGGGCACAAATCCCGATTCTGGACAGCTACTGAGAAATTCCACGTAGAAAAACCCTATAACACGTTGGCCGACCCCGGGAATCGAACCCAGGACTAATGAATGAGGGGATTAATGAAACTGAATGTTTTAATTAATTTACTAGATACTAAAACACCACCAAAACTTGGTTTACGTTGAAAAAATAATGGCCTTAACGGGCTCTTATCATAGCTGCCACTGAACTCATTTATATGTATTATGTACAGATACCTAACCTTTCGTTTTTTTATATGTATATTTTTTGTTACAATTATTCTACAATAATGAATAATCGAATAAAATAATAATTTTAATGTGATATAAAGGGGGGCCTAGGTAACTTAAATTAAAAAATGTGGGTCTGCAAACCCTACATAACTAAACTGTCTTGTATCAATTAAATAATTAGTCGTAACACCGTCTCGATCATACATATTTGTTTGTTAAAACGAGGTGACTATGCCTATTTAACATTGCTTGGATTATGCTAGTTTACATATAGAATAAGATCTTTCTGTTTATTTGTGTTTACCTCTAAAATACAATAAAATCAATCATAGCTGACAGGCGACTGGGTATGCTGTTTATTAAGTTGCCCATGCGATGTTGAGACATATGGGTCCATTCTTCCACTAACGCATGTTCATGGTCTCGAAGTGTAGCTGGGGCACGGTTTCAATTTCTTACACACCTACCAAACTTGTTCTATTGGATTCCATTCTAAGCTTCTCGTGGGCCAGCCCATGCGATTGATGCCAACGACCTGAAAATACTCATTTACAATTTGCCCACATGCTCATTAAGATTTTTTTTCATATATCTTGCACTGGTTATCGTACCATTTTCTATCAGCACTTATTCCATGCGACACTTTTTCCTCAAAACAAGCTGGAGTGAATCGCTCAACTGGCCGTCGGCAGACTCATCGCCGCCCATCATGTGCATACAAAATAAATCAGAATTCATCAGAAAACATTAGTCTTTCCCATTCTTCGTCTTCCCATTGTGCGTGATCGCGGGTGTAACGTAATCTTGCTACCCGAAGTTCCCTTTCAAGTTTTGGACTTTAGGGAAACTTCTTTCTGTCTCGTAATGGAAAAAAACTAGTTTATAGTGAAGACGGGGTTTGTCACGCCAGAATTGTGGAATGCGTGACCTAACACTGATCATTTCAGTCGCTTCTTCGCTGCTCATTTTGAACGCGGGGTGCGTTCAACACCACTTTAGGGAAACTTCTTACTTTCTCGTAATGGAATTAAACTAGTTTATAGTAATGTGTGTTTATTGTTTCATTTTTTCTAAGATATATAGCGCTTTAGATATCGTACATAGTGATATACTCACTAAACATTAATTTATAATGGACCAATCATAAAAGTCGTAGCCATTCGTATTTCGTCCACGGCAATTACGCTTCTCCATATATAAACGTGCAGCGCCGCGAGCGTCGTCTTGTCAAGGTCGCTAGCTATATTCCCTCCTCCATCAGTCATGTTCGCCGTCCCAAGCATGTCCTCACCGACCCCGATGACCACATAACTCTCATTCATGAGAGCAGTAGGGCCCCCAGTACAGTGCACAAACACAGACCGACATTCCGACCTCGCCGCCGAGGTTCCTCGTGAAGATCCCAACGTAACCGTCCCCCTCGACCCTTGCTCGACGAAGTGCCAGCCCGCGCCGTAGCTGAGCCTGTAGCTTTAAATATCCCAGATAATAATAATATAATCCAGATCCAGCCTGTCCCATCTTGCTGTCCTCCCGTCAGCGACGCCCTAAGCCGAGGTCCGTACCCCACAGGGGGTGCCCTTAGCGAGCGTTCGCTTAGTAATGTAAGTAGTTTTACGCCCCTGGCTGGAGGCTTTGAGTCCGCTTAAGGCAGCCACAGGATAGACCGGCTAAGTAGTCACGACCTCTCAAGGTCAACTACGAGATGGCATACACAAAAAAAAAAAGAGTGTCGCCTTCAGTCACTAACTCGACGCACAGTTGGAGCTACGTACTACGAGTCACGGTCCTCAGTAAGTGGCCGCGCGGCGTGCGCCGTCGAGATCTGATGTTAATGCTGTATGAAGGCCACTACATTACTCCCCGCAATGAATCGTACCGGGGATTTCAAGGTTCTGCCCGCTCTTGTTATGTGAGCATACGTAGGTGTTGACGTATTCGTTGCTGCGTCTGGTTCCATGTTCAATCGGAATGCAGGCTTTAATCGATCAACGGTTATATTCCCACACCTGTTGCGCAGCTGTATAGTGTTATATTTATCTGTGCGCTTGATGACTTCGACGGCGTTAATGGCTTTTTTGATGCATCATTACTGACATATACGTAAGAGCAGTTACGTAGCTCGTCATGTATAAACGATGCTTGTTTTTGATTGGCTGTCCGCTGTGCCTGTGTTTTATAAAATGCCTCATTCAACTTATGCATTACGCTTGAAGTTGAATGATTATATCTTGTGCTCTGTTCATAAAATGCTGCTCGCAGTCCTAGTAGCACCGTAGCTAATTCTTGCGACCATGTTGACGAATTGAATCGCGCGGTGAGTGCCAACGTTCTATCATCCCGTTACACTGCGGATGGTAAGCAGTGGTTCGGGTGCGATGTATGCCCATACGATGTATTAGTTTTTTAAACAACTCTGGTTCAGATTGTCTGCCTTGATCGGTCGTAATTATCACCGGGCATCCAAATCTGGCGATCCAACACTCGTAAAAAGTACTGGCTACCTTTTCTGCGGTTATGTCATCTATTGGGCAGGTTTCTGGCCATTTGGTAGCCCGATCTATCATTGTCAACAAATACCGGTACCCGTTGGAAATAGGCAAAGACCCGACAATGTCGATGTGGATATGTTCCAGCCGATTTGTTTGTTGAAAGCTAGCTACTGGTGACTTCGTGTGTTGCTGCACTTTCGCTCGCTGGCACGGATCACAGGTTCGAGTCCAATTTACGTCGCGGTTCATCTCAAAACTCAAAAAATCATTTATTTCAATTTAACCATTTACAGGCACTTTTGAATTGTCAAGGAGTCGGTCAGTCAGACGTATGAAGCTAGTTGCCGATTCCAAAGCGCAGTAGGTACCTATGGAGAAGAACGGGCAAGAAACTCCATGGACTCTCTTTTAAATAATATTGTTGTTACAAAATATATTAGTTACATCGATTAATGTTGACACTATAAGTGAGAACGATGTACAAATACCGTACACGTTAAAAGCGTCCACAGTGCAGCGAAACATAATTAAAACAATCCAAAAAAAATATTATTAAAATTTGCCGTGGCAGCTAAGAGATAACCAGTCCCAACTGACGGCGCCCGTTCACGAACAAGACGCATGGATCAGCACCATTCAGCTCAACCATTTTGAAGGGAGCTAAATGATCCAACACACACGCCACCGTCAGCGAGACATTTGAGTCAGCATGACATACTATCAGCCGCCAGGGCACATAAGTACATCGAATTCAAGTCATCGAAGGCAAAAATTAACGTGCCGTGACGAGCTTCTTTATGTCCCTTATTCCAGGATGACTAAGGTTGTGAATCGCAGGATATGCAGTTTTTTGAAATTCTTGTAGCAAGTATGGACGAACGGAACTTGTTGACATGTCGCAAATAATCTTCGTGGTTGAGTTAGTCAAGACGATACATTTTAGGTCATACTTTCCCGTATTTCTTAATGTTTTCAGCTCTCCATCTTCGGATTGTATTCTTGCTAACTCATCGTAGTCAATTGGTGTTGGACAGCTTATGGTTTTTTGGTCCTATATATTCAAGATATCTCGTTTTTCGAGGAAATTTCGTTGTTACCGGTGGCCGTCAGTGAATGAATTAATGGCTTGTGGTCCGTATAAATGATGAGATCGCGGCCTTCAAATATGCGTCGGAAATGTCGTACTGCCATATATATAGACATCAGTTCTCGATCGTACTTGCAGGATTTTTGGTGAGCCTCGCTGAATTTCTTGGAGAAAAATCTTAGCGGTCTCCATGTCCCGTGAATTTTCTGTTGAGTGACTGCGCCAGCACAGGTGTTTGACGCAACTGTCATGATTTGATGATATGATTTGATGGTCTTTATCTTCTCTTCTGTAGGATTAATGCCTTCTGAGTATATTGAGTAGCCCAGGAAATCAAGTTTTGTTTGCCCAAAGGAACACTTAGCGACGTTGATTTGCAAACCGTTGCCATTGTGTCGCTGGAACACTTCTTCGAGATTTCTTCTGTGTTCTTCTTCGTTTTCAGAGGCCACCAAAATATCGTCGACGAATGGAAAAACTGCCAATCCTAGACGCACGTGTCCAATGTGCCTCTGGATTGTTTGGCCAGCATCCCTTAATCCTAAGCAAATCCTTGTAAACTCGTACAGACTGAACGGGGTAATAACGGCAGTTTCTTTTTATATCTTCCTCTCTGTTTCTTTTCTGATAATATGCTTTTTGATGATCGATTTAAGAGATAATCTTCTTACCTCGCATATTATAGGTGAAGTCATGCAGACGTGGAATTGAGTCTGCGGTAGTCGCCACATAGCCTGTATTTGCCGTCTTTCTTCAGTACCATGTGTAGTTGACTTGTCCATGGACTATGCAATGGTCGACAGATGCCTTGGTCCATCATTAATTGTGTTTCTTCTTTGGCAGCGTTATATTTGTGTGGCGAGAGAGGGCGAGCTACACATCGCGACTACCGGCCCATCAGCCGGTAGTCTCTATGTGATCAGTTCGACTTCACTGTTGTATAATCTCCACGTGCTTGGTCTTGTGATATCTGGATACTTGGTCGTGATATGGAAGACTGAATTCACACTTACCTCCTTCATTTGCTCGTGCATCTTGTATGCCATGGCGGCAAGCGAGTCCAATGTCTACTCGTCTCTTACGGCTAGTACTGCGCGAGTCGCGGCAGGCAGGTGTCCCATCCATAGCTTCCTCTGCGTAGCATCAGGTATTTTGTCTCGCGCCTGGTCTCGCATCAGGCGCAGTAGTTGTAATGGTCGTTGGTCGCGTGATGTCACTTATTTGTTCCAGCTCTGGCTTCGTGAGATTCGCTACTACCAGTCCGAATTTCCCTTCGTCTTCGAGCTTCTGGTTGGCAATCATGAATTCGAACAGGGCAAACCAAAGACGGGGTTTGTCACGCCAGAATTGTGAAATGACCTAACACTGATAATTTCAATCGATTCTTCGCTGCTCATTTTGAAGGCGGGTTCACCACTTCAGGGAAACTTCTTACTGTCTCGTAATGGAATAAAACTAGCTTATAGTGATGTGTGTTTATTGTTTTATTTTCCTAAGATATATAGCACTTTAGATATCGTATATGGTGATATACTCACTAAACGTTAATTTATAATACACCAATCAGAAAAGTTGTAGCCGTTCGTGCAATTACGCATCTCCATATATAAACGTGCAGCGCAAAACGACGCACAGTTGGAGCTACGTACTACGAATCACGGTCCTCAATGCGTGGCCACGCGCCGTCGAGGTCGGATGTTAATGCTGTATGTAGGCCACTACAGGACCATTTGCGGGTCTATGCGTGGTCAAATTAGCTAACGTCATTTCTACGGGTCTCCCGAAATTGATTTGGTACTTCAACTGCCGTGAGGTGCCGATTTCGGGCCACAGTTGTAACAATAAATTGATGTTTTGATCATCTAAGCTTTTTTTCATTCTATATTAAAATTCTCTCCAACTTCTCCTCAACCTCTTCAACAGTTAGTTTACTGCATGTACCAGTATAAATTTTCAAGTAACAGGGATTTTCATCATCTACCCGTATTATTTGACCGTGAGTGTAGTTTGCACGTTACGAGTACCTGCTCAAAACAAGTGCAGTGCAGTTCACAACATAGCAATCAGAAAGAATCTTCAATCTTCTCAAGCAACTCTATTAAAACTACGCCATTTTTTTAACACTATAATTGTGTTGTTAATAATAAAATAATAGAAATATTGTAACCGAAATCGTTCAATCTCAGCATAAAAACATTAGGATCTATGTCATCGTGAAAACATTCATCCATACACACCTTTCAAATTTATAAAAACCACCTACTAAATCTCTAAACTCATCGCCCACTGCTGTAAAGTCTTTACATAAAGAAAACGTGCTAGTTTGTAATTATGAATTTGAATTCCAATATGTGACCAGTAGAGACATAATTACTTCACACATTAATTGTTAAAAAGACCGCATATCTATGGGGTAATTCTGTGGAAGTTGCTAAGTCTATTATAAATGTTGAAGCACCCACTATTGCTGTTATTTTTAATAATTGAATTGACCGTAGTGAGTTTCCTGATCTTATGAAAAACAGTAAATAATTCCATTGTTTAATTCGGGTAGTACATCAGACCCTACAAATTTTTGACCAATTTCAGTGCTACCTTTAAAAACCTACCTACCTGTAATGTTTTTGAAAAACTTATTTTAGATCAAATGCAAAGATTTTTTGATAAACACAAATTAATGCATAAAAAACAGTTCGGTTTTACAAGGGGTCGGTCGACTACTGATGCCAGAGTTGAACTTTTAGGACATGTTTACAAAGCATGTGAGGACAAATGCGATGCTTTGGGCATCATTTGCGATTTGTCCAAGGCATTCAATTGTATTCTCAACGAAACTTTAACCAGGAAACTTCACCACTACGGGATCCGGAACGCCTCTCTGGATGTTCTTACTTCTTACTTAAGTGATAGGATTCAGAGAATTGATATTAATGAAAAAATATCACCTGGATTTGTATTAAGAATGGGGGGGCCCCCAGGGCACAATTCTTGGCCTATTTTTGTTTCTTATTTATACACGGTGGCATTTTAGTCATCTTACAATGACAGCCCACTTCACGTATCCAATGACTACTAAACATTCATAAAACAAAAATAAAATATAAGAACATTAGTTAAAAAATATAAAAAATATTCATTCTCTACGGCGAATTACGTATTTTGAAACACCCTGTTACGAGTGCGGTCCGAGCCAGCGGCGACATCTTTATCAGAGTTCATTCAACCCTAGCGCAAAAATGTGTTTATTATATACTATTGCATTCTTAATGTTTCAGTATGCAGCAGTTTGTAAGAATTTAAAAGTTAGTTAATTCTAATTCTTCCTTCATACTTTTACGGGCTTAGGACGGTCAGGAACATTTTTCTTAATAAAAACCCAAAATAAGTTGTGTAAGATAGGTAGATAACTAGTAAGTGCAGATTAATCAACAAGAGGTACGATTTTAGTTACAAACATACGGCCGATTTCAATAACTGATCAATTTGTTTTCGATACACCCTATTTGACGATTTGGTAGGTAACTACTAACTACCTACATTAAAACCAGAATTTCTATCTCTAACCTGGCAAATTACAACACAAAAGATAATTGATGAAATTGGCAGTACTAATGTAAATTAATTTCGGCGTATTTTAAATATTGCAATCAACTGAACTATTTACACTAACTACTTACTAATTACGTAAGTATTTACATATTATCACTTTTTATTTACATAGGCAAGTAGATAAGCTTTACGTTTATTGCAGCAGTTGTTCAAATTGCCTACCACTTTGTTCAATACACAAACGTAACATTTCCATATTCTTAGGCGACGTGCAGGGGTGGCCCAGAGTGGTAACGGCCGCGATTAACGAGCTGCGGGTCGTAGGTTCGGGTAGGCGCTTTACTTTGTGTAAATTATTTAATTACCACTGCTCTCAAAAACGGTGAAGGAAAACATCGTGACGAAACCAGCATGTCAACATTCGTTGACACATTATACCGTATGAGTATAATGTCCTTGCTTCCTGTAAATTGTCACTACATAATGCGTACAGGCGCACCATTTGTAGGTACTCGATATTCGAGTAATGATAGTACTTCACAAGAGTACTATTATTATTACGTTTGAAAGCGTTTCGTCTTATTTTCATATACTCATAGCACCGGCCTAGATAATGCTATAAAGCTCAAATTCTCAAGATAAAATGTAAGCGAACTTGGTAAACCTAAAATACCTCCATTTCGTCACTGATTGACTCTCATCATCACTCATTCGCCCACCGAAACCTCTAGGACACATCCCTAAGTCTTATAAAGCGGAAATGGGTAAGAAATCTAGGATTGCACACGAAAAAACCTCCATTGTCTTCCTTAAAAGCTAAAATTTGGTATGCAGGCTAGGAAAATGTAACTTTCATCCTCCAACCCATAATAAGAGGTGAAAGTCTGTAACGGTTAATTGGTATACCTATTTTATCTTTGTTAAGAAAGCTGGATTAGCATGTCCATAAACAACAAAAACTAAACTTTTTTAACTCGCTATTATTAGCTTCACTTGTAACTTACAAACAATGTAACAAAATCTTAGAGGGTCTGATGATGGAGCCAGGAGATGAGTAATTGAACTATTCTGTAGCTACTAGTAAACCTATCGAGTTTGGGTTCATATGATTCATTTTTACGAGTTGAATAGATTGGGGAGGATCTAGTGGTGGGGCCAGGAGGTGGATAGAGGAATTTTTTAGTAGCTTGTAGGAAACCACTTGTTTTTGTGCTTAGTTTTGACCAGTCCAATAGATTGGGCTTGGTAACAAGGGTCTGATGATGTAGCCAAGAGGTGATAGTGGTACTCTTCAGTAGCTCCTAGTAAACCACTCAAGTCATAACTTCGTTGACTTTAGACTTATTTACTAAATGACGAAGAAGACAAAAAGAAAAAGTAAAAAATACGTGGTAAAAAAGAAAGAAAAAAGCATGATTTTACAACGCGCTGACAATTATAAACTAGTTAAATTGACTCGTGTTACTTCTTTCATATAAAATAAATAAAACCACAGGAGTGAGTGCTTTGATAAAATTAATTAAAAGTAAACACAACTAAAAAGCGCTCCACGCTTTTTATTTATTTTTCGTTGGATAAACGATATATACTGACGTTCAAGAAATATCTTTATATAAATTAACTAAAACAAGCAAGTCATTTCTGATAATGGAAAAGTCAGATTGTTAGAAAAGAGTTTAACACTTACCAATAATGTCTTTGGAGTGAATTATATCACTACTCACTTACGAAATGTAGCACGTACTACCAATTTCACGGCGAACACAGCTCCTCACAGTTCACAACACTCACCAACCTCTTTCATTTTTATTTTTTTATTCCGGGGTGGAAAATCGTTATGGATGTCCTCCGCCCTGGGGTGGGCGGAGGGGTCTGTCAGACTCTTACTGACTAAAAACCACCCCGGTGTTCCATCTCACACCTACGTCGGGGTCGCGGGAACATACGATTCTTCCGCAACCCCGACTGGTGCCGGCCCACATCTGCGGGCCTCCTCGGGTTGGGGGGGGGGGAAGGTGAGGTGATATTCAGTTATCATCGGTACTGCATACAGGCCCCCCCTTGGCTTGATGTCAAAGTCTTCCTGGATGCAATTACTGATTCTCGCTCCTCTTTTGCTAAGGCTCTAGTTCTGATTTTGTTAACATCGCGCGTCCAAGACAATTTCTTAAACAATTAGTCGGGTTTCTTTGTGAGGATAGTGCCAAAGAGTAGGGTAGCCAGGTGAAGCTGTCTGCGCGCTGACATTCTCAACAAATTACCTGTATTAAAAAATGGAGTAATGTGGGAGCGTGGTGGAACATTGTAGCAGAATCTTGCACAAGCATTCTGCACCCGCTGGATCAGCTTTTCGCTTCTACTGAGAATGCATGCCCCATACACAGTGTCAGCGTAATTCAGCTTGGATAGCACAAGTGACTCACACAGCATGACACGCATATCCACACTTATGTAGGGACGGACACGATACAAGTCGGTAGAAACAGTGCGCACAGCCTCCAAGATGTGAGTTTCGAAATGCAACTGCCCGTCAAACAGTACCCCAAGATTACGAGCTTCCAAAACCCTTTCCACACCACAACCATCAATCTTGAGGTCTATCTTGCAAGCAAGCATTTTGTTTAGGAAATCCCTTGATCTCATCACAATATACTTGGATTTGCCAGGGTTCAGGACCAAATAGTTTCTCCTGGACCAAGCAGAGATCCTATCCAAATCCTCATTTATTCTGTTTATAGTTTCAGCAATATCCTGGGAACGGAAGGAGAGGTATAACTGCACATCATCGGCGTAAAGGTGTCAGCACTGTAAAGGATGAAGAGAAGCGGGCCCAGGATCGATCCCTGTGGTACGCCCTTGTCCACGCGCTTTGGACCATCATATCTCCGTTACAGTCGCATGTCACCTGGACAAACTGTGATCGATTACTTAGGTCAAACCATTTAACAGACTCAACATCACACCCATAGTAAGACAACTTGGAGAGAAGAAACGAAGTATTGATAGAGTCAAAAGCACCCGAAAAATCTAGTAGGACAAGCAGGGTTCCCATGCCCTGATCTCTGGCTTCAAGAATGTTACCAACTACATCCAGGAACGCTGTCGCGGTACTGTGGCCCCTGCGAAATCCGGATTAAGCCAGTGGTAAGAAACTATGGCACTCAAGATATGCCCTAAGCTGGTCTGAGAAAACCCTTTCTAAGATTTTTGACAAACATGGCAGTATGCTTATCGGACGCAGGTCTGACACGCTAGTAGGGTTGGATACTTTTGGGATAGGTCTAACTATTGCCATTTTCCACAGATCGGGGAAAGAAGAGGTGACTATGGATCTGTTGATGATAGCTGTGATAACTGTAAGTGTTCGAGGAAGAGTCAACATCAGCATCTCCAGAGAAATATGGTCAGAGCCCTGTGCATTGGACTTAAGACTGCGCAAGATCCTCAGCACCACATCCTGCTGGACTTGCTCAAGCTGAAAATGACTGTTACTGTATCTATGGTGCTCAAAATAAGTTAAATCAGCAGTTGTGACTTTACCACTGCCGGGTACATTCAAAAAGTGCTGATTGATCAATTCAGGGTTATTACAAAAATGAGGCAGACTATGCTCTGGTTTTTTTGAGGTGGCTATGGTTGCTTTAATATGGGCCCATAACTTTGGTTGCTTAATATTATTATTAATATCTGTTTTAAAATATGCGCACTTCTCACTGTCAAAAGCAGCTCTAACCAGGTATTTTAACTCTTTGTAGGATTTAATGTGATGTTCTGATTTTGTGGTTTAAGAGCTTGTATGGCACTTGTCACGCAGCCTCATCATTTGCCTGACAGTGTCATTTATCCAGGGATAAGATTTTTCTTTAATTAAGACTTTTTTAAGGGGAGCTTGTAAGTCAAATAGCTGAAAAATGTACTGATTAAACATTGCAACCATGGAGCTCACATCTTCCAGACTTGCAATGTGTTCCCAGTCCATTTTATTTAAGTCGTCATTAAAAAGTTCAGGAAGGATGTCTTTAAGTGGCCTATATGTAATCCAGTATGGAGCAGGTTTCTCGAGTTTAAAATTAAATTCTACAGAAATAATTGCGTGGGAACCAAGCTCCGGTTGTGGTATTTTGTTACACCAAAAACACATCTTATTATCTATTTATGTATTTAACACCTGAGGAGCTGTTGTGCACAGCAATTCTTTCTATGATTCAGTAGGTACTAAAGTCTTAATGAAAATTTTATGACACTCATTTAACTTACATTTGTTTATCTGATATTGTTGTACTGCTGAAAAGCAAACCTTTAGCTACCTCTGTCTATTTTCCACATCCATTTATCTCATTTCATGTGATCTCATATTATTTTCCTTATATTGAATGTTCTGACATTTTTAATCTAACATTGTCATCTGTCAGTTTTTCTTTTTCTATGGTATAGAGCTAAGAGGTCGTCTATTTTATTGTAAAGGTATCGTAAAACTAGTGTTAAGCCAGGTTCTCACAGTAAGCCATCTTTATTGTTCCTGGCCGATAATCAATTAAGAAGTATTTGGATTGAAAACTAAAAAAGTCACTTCTAGAACGATCAGCCAGGGGCTATATAAGTCAACCGATACTTTTCACCAGTTTCTTTTGATTCCGTCTTTTGACTCGTTCTTTTGACATGCCCTTCTGGCTCGCTCTGTTGGCTTCTTTCTTTTCGTACTTTTTCTTACTCTGTTTTTCTAAAAGCTATTTAAATATAAACCTTCCTGAAAGTTATTCTCAGTGAATTTATTACAAACATCTTGTGTGTGTAAATGTGTTCGACTCACTCGATCACCTCCGACCCTCCCACTTGCGTCTACGAGAGGAGTTCGAGACGGTTTGCAGAGAACTAAAAAACGTGGCGTGAGACTACGCTGCCTGAAGAAACAACAATCGACGCGAGCTCCCTCGCAACGGGCTGCGGGCTGATGGAGAGGCTGCTGCGAGCTCCCACTCGACGGACTGCGGGACGGAGGAGCGGCCGACGCGAGCTGATTCAAACCGTGAGCTGCTTCGCGACTGTGAGCAAGGAGAGGCTGCTGCGAGCTTCAACCCGACAGACTGCGGGCCGGAGGAGCGGCCGACGCCTCGAGCTGCTGCACGACCGTGAGCTCCCTCGTGTTAGACTGCGGGCCAGAGGATCGTCCTATGCATGCTACTACTAATGGATTCCTATTCCTTAATATCTTTTTCTATGTAATTATGTATTTCATATTCTAAAATTTCATTTTAACTTGTAACCACGTTTAGCCAGTCGGCTAAACGTTTCGTTACACGGTATGTGTGACACAGAGACCCCACACACACGGGCATCAGTGCACACAACATCAATTAGAGTTTCACTATGATCTGTGAAATGGGTTGGCTCAGTTAGTTTAGTTTACAAAAATTCTTTATTGACATAAAAATATACATAGCTGTAGAACTTAAAATAAAGTAACAGTTACATTTATAATAATAAAAACACTTTTACATGCTAGGATCACCTTTATAAGCATATAATAATATTTTTTACGGCTTTTAACATATGAACTTATTGCAATAATTTCATTTATAAAAATAAAAATTAGGGGGTAGCAGCAAATACTTAACTACGCGCTCAGCGTAAGTGCAAGCGGTAGCTCAGGTGATCGCGCGTGGCCACTAGCGGCTCACGAGCCACCGCGCCCCCCGCGCACTCACCTGTATACGGTGAGAACGGGGAAGCCTTGGCGCAACGCACGGGCCAAGCTACGACGCGTTATCAGTATTGTGCGCGAACAACACGTAGTGATGGGGAAGCTTGTATGTACCGTATCTATCGATAAGTCGCAAATCTTTCAACTTTGTTTGACCTATGTTTGCAATCAATTCATTTTGATGACATTTATTTTTGTTTTAAAATTTACGTGTTAATTTTAATATGAATTTGGTAATGCTGAGTAATTTTATATTAGTGTGTAGTGCTTTAAGATTAGTTTTAAACGGAGTATTAAAGGCAGTTTTAACTGCTTGATTTTGAATGATTTGTAACAGGTTATAATTAGATTGACAAGTGCTACTCCATACCGGACAAGAATAAGTGATGCAAGGTCTTATTAGAGTGGTGTATAACCTAAGTTTGGTGTTAGCGCTGAGCTTACTTTTTCGGTTAAGTATAGGACTGAGAGAACCGAGTGCTTGAGCTCCTTTAACGCGTAATTTATTAATGTGCTTTGACCAGTTTAGCTTTTTATCCAATGTAACGCCAAGATAACGAACCTCTGTGCTCCATGGAATAAATTGCCCAGCGATTTTTCATTTTCTATTTGGCTGGTCACGTTGGCGTGTGAAAAGTATCGCCTCAGTCTTGGATTCGTTCAACTTCCGCTTCCACTTGTTAAAGTATGATTGAAGTAGTTCAAGTGACAACTGCAGTCTACTTATGATAATGTCGATGTCATCATCGCTTGTGTACGATGCTGTATCATCGGCAAAGCAAGCCAGGTGAGTACGGACCTGCACAGGAATGTCACTCACGAATAAAATGAAGAGGACCGAGCACCGACCCTTGTGGAACTCCTGCCGATACGTTCCGGATCGAAGACCTGTCAGTACCAATATGGACAACAAACTTGCGGTTATTAAGGTAAGATTGGATCAGTTTTACCAGCTCCATTGGAATGCCGCAAGTAATGAGCTTGTATAACAGGCCCTCGTGCCAGACGGTATCGAAAGCTTTTTCGATGTCCAGAAGGAACATACCGGTAGACTGCTTAAGATTAAGATGATATGATATGTGTTTAGAGACTCGAGCCAATTGTTGTACCGTGGAGTGAGACGAACGAAAGCCAAATTGCTCGTTCATAATAAGCTGGTCAGAGCTACGTAGCAAGCGATTATATATCATGACCTCAAACAGTTTATAGTAGTCGGCTAAACGTTTCGTTACACGGTATGTGTGACACAGAGACCCCACACACACGGGCATCAGTGCACACAACATCAATTAGAGTTTCACTATGATCTGTGAAATGGGTTGGCTCAGTAACAACTCGACTAAAATGCTTTTGGCAACTAGGTTTCCAACAAAAAAATCGAGCTTTGCTTCTGGAAACTACAGTTGCCAAGACTGATTTTCTATTAAACGACTCAAAACTTTATTTTAAAGAACGTAAGGCTTATTACAGGTTATTTTAAACAGTAAACGAATAGATTATCTACCATCTGGACACAAGATTGCAACATGGCAGTAATAAAATTTGTTGAGAATTTATATGTGAAGTAGCGAGTCGGCCATTTTGCGTTTTTTATTGTTTTTTGTTATCCGCTGACTTGTGTCGGCCATTTTGCGCGAATCGAGGTATATGTGTAGGTACTTCTGGGTGGTCCCGCGCGATAATGTCGCGTGTAATTAAAATAACAATAACTCGTAAGTTAATAATGGGAGCTGTTTATAAATAACGTCGTTGGGATTGTTATGAAAGTAGCTAACATATTATGTATAGATTAGCCCAGTTTTGCCTTGAAATCTATTAGTAATTATAATTTGTAATCAGGATGAGGCATTTTTTCTCAATTACATGTGTAAAGTTGAACATAATTAAAAAAATAAACCATTATTTCAAAAACTGTTTGTTCAATTTACATAAATATACACTATTTCACAATAATCATACATTTTTTACAAGCTACAAGCTTAACAATAACATTACGTCATTTGGACGACTCGAGCGCGTGCAAAAAAAGGGGTCCGTTCATTGTTCGATTCCCAGAACACTAAAGGTTAAGTAGCTTGGGTTGTTATCTTACAATAACAAATGGTCCACATACTTATCACAAACAGAGTCTCAGCTGTTAGAAGTGTTTATTTTAACAGTATCGACTAACCAAAACAAATACTTGAAAAGAGGCGCAAAAAACATCCACTCAAACATTGCATCATAGTTGAAAATCTGTTGTATTTATTTTAAATGTATACTGACATTCTACTTTAAGAAGATATTTACAAATCGATAAGCACAATAAATAACCATGCTGCATTACAAAAACATTTAAAAATCATTAACCAAAATAAACAATTGCACTACGAAATGCATAAGTACCTAGTACACGGATCACAAGGATGATAGAAATTATGGATACACCCATACTGTCACACCTGAACGTGAAGAAAATAAAAAACGATAATGCAATAGACGAGAATCATTTGGAAAAAAAAAAACATGGAAAAAAAAATTGAAAAAAAATAATGGAAAAAAATGAAGAAAAAATGTATTTAAAAAAAAGTGCAAATTAAAAAAATATATGATAAAAAAATAACACATGAATACTTGTCGTATTGATTACCTCTTTTTTTTTAAGTCGGTTAAAAACACAAATCAGAAAAATTATGCCACCAAAAAAATATGTCGTATCCAATAATTCAACCATCCGATAAAAAATCACGAAACTGGCAGTATGAAGTTTATACCTTTGCCCCAACCCGGTCTGTGTCACGGCCAAAAAATGGCTTCATTGTATTGCGTATTTTTCATTTCAATGTTACGCAAATTTATTACGTTATTATTCAAATTAAATGCTTAAAAACAATATTACGACGACAGTTAACGACAGTTTGATAACATTAGTGTATTTATTATTCGTAACGTTTGCAAAACAACCGCCTTGCCGCCGGCACGGCGCACAAAATGGCGAACACTTGTTTGTTGAAATAACTATTTCTGTTCAAAATCTTTATCAAACACACAACCTATGTATTAAAAACTGTTTATTACTTACCCATTCATGACGAAACACACCGAAATCCAACACAACACTCTATAACACAAAAAACTGGAGCTTTCGAGTTGGAGCGTCGACTCGCCCGAACGCGCGCGAAATCTGTACTGAGACACGACTCTGGTTCACTCTAGTAACCGTCGTAGGAGTGTTTGAGAGACATGACGTGAGACATTATACCATCCTAGTTCTTTTCCGTACACTTTGTGCAAGTTTGAGCAGGAAAGGTATAGATTAGAAATACTTATTAGCGCAAATAAGCCGTCAGCGACCCGCCAGCGACCCTCCGCCAAAATATGGCGTTACAACAGACAGATAGATTAAGTGAAATGTGCGCGAAATGTTCCAAAATCGAAAGTGTCGAACGCGTTTTCGGTGAAGTTTTTTGTTTACGTAATTTAAAGTGGTAATTTATCGTAGTTACTTAAACTTGCGGGAAACTATGTGTGTCACTATAATGTTTAGACATAATATTAATCATAAAATGTGAAATGGTGCATCAATATCTTTTAAATGTACTGGATAAAAGGAATATTAGCGAGAGGTGAGTTCAAGGTCAATTACTCGTAAATGTTGTCGTATGTATTATTGTCTAATTTATTATAAATCTTTCATTATTCTGAAGTATTTTGCTATAAATATAAACTAGAGGATTATATCTATTTATCAAATGATCGGAACCGGTTAAATTAAAGCAAATTTTATTCGTAATTTTAGTTTGAAATCGCAAACTAAAAAAAAGAAAAAAAAACCTACTCTTTTCTTCTCTATTTAGATTCTAACTAGAAATTATCATAATGGAATCCTATTAGCCCTTAAAAACGCTAATAACCCGGCATTGTTATTGTTTTAAGCCCGGCCTTGTTAATATTTTATATTATATACACAACGCTTAAAACAATGACAAACGTTCCTTTATTCCTTATCTTACCCTCTACTCTAAACATTAAACAAAAGAACGCTAGGCCACTTGGGGCGATTGTTAATCAAGTTTTGTCGCGCCCGCCCGGTCGGGTGTCAAGTGTCTTATTTTAATGGCCACTTAACTTTGAGTTTTTTTCATCGAAAACGAGCGAGCGGCTAAAATTGTTTAGTAGCTTAGATTTGTTATCAGTTTGATTCAAGACGTTAATATTGAAGTCGCCAAGTAAGATAACCTTGTCCGCGCTAGCAAAGGAGGAGAGAGAATCAGTTATTGCATCCAGGAAGACATTGACGTCAAGCCACGGGGGCCTGTATGCAGTACCGATGACAACTGAACACGAATTAATGTTAAATCTGAGACACATTTGCTCGACCTGCGGCGCCGGCGGGTGCGGCACGGCGCGCGCCCGCACCCCGCGGCGCACGTAGAAGCCCACGCCGCCTCCGCGCCCGCCACGCACGGTGCGCGCGCGCGGCACGTGCCGCAGCCGGTAGCCCGGCACGGTCGGCGCGCGACCTTCCTCTCCCTGCCTGAGCCAGGTCTCATTAATCGCCACGATGTCTATCGAGAGGCTATCCATAGCAACAAGGAACTCCTCCAAGGAAGGCTCACGCACCGTCGCCCCCGCTGCTCCGACCGGGCTCGCTCCGCCGACCGGACTCACGCCGCCCGCAGAGCTCATCGGCACCTCCCGCTCCGCTCGACTGCCCACCCGTTGCGCGAACACTATGTCCCGATGGTCGATGGCCACCCCAAGCTTTGCCGCCACCAGGCCGACGGTGTGCAAAACGTTTTCACCTGCTGCACTATCTGCTCCAGCCGGCCCCTTTGCCGTCTGGCACTGCAGCACTTTGCCTGCCCTCAAGAGCCTCGATCCTAGCCTTCAAGTTGTCGACCCGCTCGGTACAGACTCCCATCGGCGAGTGCAAACTGGCCATCTCTCGTCGAAATTCCCGCATTTCGTCCCGAACCTCCCGCAGCTCGATCCGAAGAGCCTGATTTCCTCACGGAGGGTCAGCTGTGTGTCTGGCGAGGGCTCTCCATCAGTACTTTGCTCGCTCCCAGTCCGAGACATCACCTTAGCCACCTCAGCGGGGGGTTTCGGCACCGCAGCGGGGGGTTTAGTAACCGCAGCGGGGGGTTTTGTCACCACAGCGGGGAGTTTTGTTACCGCAACTGGTGACCTGATCATGCCGCCTTGGATTGCTACAGCAACTGGAGCTGCTACCGCTGCTGACACTGCCGTATGGGAAGCCGCTGCATTTCGCGACGCTATCTCAACTATACTGCCAGTGCCAACGCTGCTGCAGGTGTTACAGGGGGACCACTATCCAGATCCTTGACAGGTGTGGCGCTATTATTTCCCCTGGGTAACCTTCCTCTGCACTCAGGGCACAGCCAGTCACTGCTTATCTGCGTTGGATCCGGCAACAACAAGCAAGCGAGGTGATATCTATTGTGGCACGCAGAGTTGCTACACGTGGCGCCCCCTTTTGCAGACAGGAACCTACCGCAGGCTGCACACTTCACCATACTAGTACTGCTCGGAGCAGCTAGACGGCGCACAGCACTCTCACACTTTTCCCTATTCTTTATTTTTGCTTTTGCAGCGCTAGATGGCGCCTGCTGCGCAATAAATTATTGATTAATACACAGTCTGTGGTCGCTAATTGTCAAAAGTTATAAAAGTGACACTTTTTGGAGGTACCGGTGGCAACAAAAAACTAACAAGTAACTTCGAACCAAAAAAAATTAAAATAATGGAAAATTGTTTTAGTCGGATTTCACTACTGAACTGCGGATTATTTCCTTTGCAAATGATCCCACACAAAAGGAACACTTCAGGTCTATTGTGAACACGAATTTTACTTAGAATTTAGTGGTGTTTTATTTAATATCAGTGCTGACACGAACAGCTGATGTGAACCGTAATTTGTCCGTGACGTCACACCCAGTGCTAACATCACCAACTTTCTGATCAATGCCAAGTTCCACCTCTATGCTTATGATCTGCAGTTATGCCTTTCCTTCCGCTCCCAGGATACTGATGAAACTGTATAAAGAATAAATGAGGATTTGGAAAGGATCTCTGCTTGGTCCCGAAGAAACTCCTTGGTCCTGAACCCTAGCAAATGCAAGTATATTGTAATGGGATCTCGGGATTTCCTGAACAAAATGCTTGCTTGCAACATAGATCTCAAGATTGATAGTTGTAGTGTGGAAAGGGTTCCGGGAGCTCGTAATCTTGGGGTAGTATTTGACGGGCAGCTTAATTTTGAAACTCATATCATGGAGGCCGTGCGCAACTGCTTCTACCGACTCAAGCCGTGTATCGTGTCCGTCCCTACATTAAAATCAAAAATCAAAATCAAAATATTTTATTTCACATAAACCTACATGGGCACTTATGAAACGTTAGATTCTTGGTGCACGGTTCCAATTGGTCGTTTCCTATGGAGAAGAGCCGGCAAGAAACTCCATGGTTACTCTTTTAAAAATATTTGTCTTTTACAATGTTTTTAATTACAGTGTTAATAGGTATGGGAGGACAGTGTAGGCCTGTCAACAAGTACCATATGTTAAACAAATAGACCATGGTCTATAAATTTACAATCCACAAGGCCTACGACGTTCTCACATTAAAAAAATATAAAATAATCTAATAAAGTAAAATCAAAAACTAATTAAAAATTTTAGGTATATAATGTCAAATAATGAAAATATTATGTCAGAGTTATGTAAAAGTCAATGTATAATAAAAAATAAAAAATAAACACTACTGTTACTAGGGAATTATTGCCAAACTTTCTTGTCTTCGACGTAGTCTTTAATCTTATAGTACGCTTTTTTGATAAGGACACGTTTGATGTGGGTTTTGAACTTTCCATTGCTAAGTTCTTTAACCGACTTTGGCAACTTGTTATAAGAGCGGATACTGTTTATCAGAAATGATTTGCTTGTTTTAGTTAATCTAAATTTGGGTATGACGATTTCATTTTTACTTCGTGTATTTATATTATGGAAATCGCTTCTTATTTTAAAAAGTGCTAAGTTTTTGCGAACATACAAAATACTTTCTAAGATATAAAGAGAAGGCAGAGTTAGTATATCAATTTCTTTGAATTTGTTTCTAAGAGATTCGCGAGGACCCATTTCATAAATCGCGCGGATTGCCCTCTTTTGTAAAATGAAATTGAATCTACGTCAGCAGCTGATCCCCACAGCAGAACGCCATAAGACATAATAATGTGGAAATAAGCAAAGTATACTAAACTAGCTGTGGCTATATCGGTCAACAGCCTTATTTTTCTTACTGCATACGCAGCTAAACTTAATTTACCTGAAAGAGCTCTAATGTGAGCGCCCCATTGCAATTTTGAATCTAAAGTAATTCCTAGAAATACAGTTTCCATAATAGCATCTACTTTCTTGCCATCAAGTTTTAAATTTAAACCCACTTGGGGTACATTTGGTAATGAGAACTTGAAACATTTATTTTTGTTCGCATTGAGTAAAAGATTATTAGCTGCCAGCCATTTCGAAAGAACAGTCAGACTATCATTCACATGTAAGACATCCGTATCTTTTCTATCTATTTTAAAAATAAGAGAAGTGTCATCAGCTAATAAAATTATATCTGATAAGTTAGCGATCATGAAAGGGCCGAGAATTGAACCTTGAGGCACGCCCATCTTAACTAAGGACCCCGAGGACGTCGCCGCGTTAACGTTCACTTTCTGTTGCCTGTTTGATAGATAGGAAAAAACAAGATTAGCGGCTTGTCCACGAAATTCGTAGTGGAGTAATTTACAGATCAGTGTATTGTGGTCAACGCTCAAACGCTTTTGAGAGGTCACAGAAAATGCCAATTACATCCTGGGACTTCTCCCAGGATTCCAATATGTGACTAATGAGTTTTACTCCCGCATCAGTCGTCGACCTACCTTTCGTGAACATTAGTGTGGATATGCGTGTTATGCTGTGTGAGTCACTTGTACTATCCAAGCTGAGCTATGCTGACACTGTGTATGGGGCGTGCATTCTCGGTAGAAGCGAAAAATTGATCCAACGGGTGCAGAATGCTTGTGCAAGATTCTGCTACAATGTCCCACCGCGTTCCCATATCACTCCATTCTTGAATGAGGGTAATTTGATGAGAATGTCAGCACGTAGACAGCTTCACTTGGCTACCCTACTCTTTGGCACTATTCTCTCAATGAAACCAGATTATTTATATAAGAAACTGTCTTGGTCGCGCGATGTTAACAAGATTAAAACTAGAGCATCTTCGTACCTCATGTTAGCCTCATCGCACAGAACTGCTGCATTTCGTGGTTGTTTCAAGTTCGCTGCCTCTCGTTGCTGGAACGACTTGCCTCCTCCTTTTCGTGCTTTAAAGACAGTTGGTACATTCAGAATCAAATTTAAACAGCACCTATTACAGCTTTTTTAAGAGTCGCAGCATTAGGCTGAGATAGGGGCCTTTTAGCCTCGTACAGGACTTTGTTTTTTTTTATTTTAGTGTTATTCATTTTTATGTTTCTATGAGTGTGTTTACTTCAGTTTGTGATACTGCGTATCACACAACGTACTGCAATTTGTGTACTCCTGTGCGAGTACTAATATTCAGTTTTCTTTCTTTCCTCCCGAACCATTCGTCGAGCACTGGTCGGATCGCCTCGAAGGTAGCGAGGCCGGCGGAAGGACGCCGAAAGCCTGTTCCGCCACTCCGCCACGAGGACCTCGCGAAGCTGCGACCGACACAGCTCGATCTCTCGCTACATCGGTCCACCGCCCCGCGCCCGCACCTCCTCGCGCCACCAGTAAAGTGACGCGAGGGCTCTCGCCTCTAGGTCCCATGGCGGAGATCCGGCCAGTGCACAAGCCGCCTCGTAGGGGTTTGTGCGATACACCCTGATAGCCCTGACGGCCATCGCCCTCTGCGGCTTTCGCAGCATCGCGATTCAGCCGGCCGTCAGGTCAGGGGCCCACACTGGGGCCCCGTACAGAGCCATGGATCGCAAGACCCCCAGATGCAATCTCCTACAGGCGGTGCTCGGGCCCCCCAGATTGGGAAGCAGCGTTGCGAGCGCGCCCGCCACGCCCATCAACTTGGGTGCCAGCCGCCGAAAGTGCGGGCTGAAGTCCCACCGGCTGTCGAGCACCAATCCTAGGTACTTCATGGTAGACTTGACAGCAATTCGGGTCCCCCCGACCACGATGTGTGATCCCGGCGGCGGCGCCCGCCGGGGACCATGAAACACCATGGCCTCCGACTTGTTGAGGGCCACTTCCAGGCCCAGGCGCCGTATGCGGCCCACCACCTGTGAGACCGCAGCCGTCGCCAGCAACGCTGCCTCCCTGTGCGAGCTCCCCCGGTCCGTGACCAGCGTGTCATCTGCGTAACACTTCAGGTCACTCCCGGTTGGAGCTCACCCCTCAGCACCCAGTCGTAACCGATGTTCCACAGGAGAGGGCCTACGACCGAGCCCTGTGGAACACCGCACGACATCTAGCACCGGCCTCCGCCGTCGCGTCCCCTGTAGGGTAGTCCCACCGGCTGTCGAGCACCAATCCTAGGTACTTCATGGTAGACTTGACAGCAATTCGGGTCCCCCCGACCACGATGTGTGATCCCGGCGGCGGCGCCCGCCGGGGACCATGAAACACCATGGCCTCCGACTTGTTGAGGGCCACTTCCAGGCCCAGGCGCCGTATGCGGCCCACCACCTGTGAGACCGCAGCCGTCGCCAGCAACGCTGCCTCCCTGTGCGAGCTCCCCCGGTCCGTGACCAGCGTGTCATCTGCGTAACACTTCAGGTCACTCCCGGTTGGAGCTCACCCCTCAGCACCCAGTCGTAACCGATGTTCCACAGGAGAGGGCCTACGACCGAGCCCTGTGGAACACCGCACGACATCTAGCACCGGCCTCCGCCGTCGCGTCCCCTGTAGGTGGCACCCCTACCTGCCAAATAAGCCCCAACGATGAAGCGTAGGTACGGGGGGCACCATATGGTAGCACAGTGCCTCCCGAATACAGCTCCAGGGCAGATAAATGCGTTGGAGATGTCCATGGACACCGCCAGCATCACCCCGCCCCGGGACACCGCTTCCTCCGCCAGGACTCTTACTCGAGTAATTGCATCCACGGTGGAGCGCCCATGCCGAAACCCGCACTGGCTGTCGTCCGAATCCGGCCCCTCTCTGTACAAGTGCCTGACGAGGCGGGCTGCGATTATCTGCTCAAAGAGCGTACGCACCTCGTCCTCTTAGCGCGGCTTCTTCTTCCGGAACCCGACGACGTCTCCTCCGGTATCGGGTGTACTGGCGCCTAATCTTAACTCACGTCACGCGCAACTGCGCGATGTCGGCGGACCATTAGTACAGCTGGCGCCTTGTGGGTTGTGTGGGGACACGGGGCATGGACGCATCGCAGATTTGCGTCATTGCCCCGCGGAACCACTGCGCCTCCGTTTCGACGTCAACAGGTTCGTTCGTTTGCGACTCCCGGACCCAGGCCTGGATTATTGCGGCCTCTTCGAGAAATTTCCAGTCGATTCGCTTAAGCGACCTCCGAGGACCATCCATTGTCGGGGCCAACGCGCGGCCACCGCTCGAAGTGTGGGTGGAGACATCGAATCGAATATATCGATGATCCAACAACGTCTCCACATCCACGGCAACTCGCCAGTCGCGCACACGGCCCGCAACAACGGAGCTCGCGGACGAGACGTCCACTATGGACCCTCCTCCAACACGTCGCCCCTAGGATCGGTGATCGGGGATCCCCACGCCGCAGACTTGGCGTTGAGGTCCCCGAGCAGCAGCACCGGGCGAGTGTGGAACCTGCTCACGACGGCACTTAGCACAAGAAACCCCTCGGAGTTAGCAAGGCTCTTGTTGGGAGAGAAATATGCCCCAATTGTGACAATTCCATCCACGAGGGCGGCCACCCAACCGTGTCCTCGGGACGGACTGACAAGAGTCTCGCCAATGATGGCCACCAAACAGTCTAGTCCTCATATGATATGACCAAGATTATTTTCATATTTTTATGTACACTTTGACATTGATGCACTTTCTATATACAATGACATTTACTTTGTAAAGGATTATACTATTTTAATTATTGTGAATGTGAAGACATTGTGGATTTGTTGTTTTATTTAATGCATTTTTTATGATTAGTTTTAATCATGGTCTGGCAGTTTGAGTAATTTATGCGGCCTACCCAAATGTCCTTTCTTTGGTAATGTTCGTCGAATCGTTTAGCTCCTTTAGTTCTGTGTTGAGCTGCATGACAACTGACAAATGCGTGCACTGACTGGACAGGTCCACTCATTCTGTGTGGTTCTTTCCTCAAAAGACCATTTCTGATATCAATCCACATGGTCTTCATATGACCTGACCAAGATTATGTCTGGACTTTAAAAGAGACTGTGACCTCTGAGTTTGTTTCGGCGTTTCTTCTCAGAGTAGTCAGACAGGAAATGCCGATCTAATCTAGTTTTTAAAATATGATTGACGTGTAAAAGTGTTTGTACAAACCTATTTACAGAAAATAAAATCATTTAACCCCCCGTTTGTTACGCGACCAAAATATGTGATCTGTCAAATCTATCTGTCTGTTGTAACGCCATATTTTGGCGGAGGGTCGCTGGCGGGTCGCTGACGGCTTATTTGCGCTAATAAGTATTTCTAATCTATACCTTTCCTGCTCAAACTTGCACAAAGTGTACGGAAAAGAACTAGGATGGTATAATGTCTCACGTCATGTCTCTCAAACACTCCTACGACGGTTACTAGAGTGAACCAGAGCCGTGTCTCAGTACAGATTTCGCGCGCGTTCGGGCGAGTCGACGCTCCAACTCGAAAGCTCCAGTTTTTTGTGATATAGAGTGTTGTGTTGGATTTCGGTGTGTTTCGTCATGAATGGGTAAGTAATAAACAGTTTTTAATACATAAGTTGTGTGTTTGATAAATATTTTGAACAGAAATAGTTATTTCAACAAACTAGTGTTCGCGATTTTGTGCGCCGTGCCGGCGGCAAGGCGGTTGTTTTGCACCCGTTACGAATAATAAATACACTAATGTTATCAAACTGTCGTTGTTACGTGTATTGGTATGTATCGTAATATTGTTTTTAAGCATTTAATTTGAATAATAACGTAATAAATTTGCGTAACATTGAAATGAAAAATACGCAACACAATGAAGCCATTTTTTGGCCGTGACACAGACCGGGTTGGGCAAAGGTATAAACTTCATACTGCCAGTTTCGTGATTTTTTATCGGATGGTTGAATTAATGGATACGACATATTTTTTTGGTGGCATAATTTTTCTGATTTGTGTTTTTAACCGACTTCAAAAAAAAAAGAGGTAATCAATACAAGTATTCATGTGTTATTTTTTTTTTCATATTTTTTTTTATTTGCCATTTTTTTTAAATACATTTTTTCTTAATTTTTTTCCATTATTTTTTTTCAATTTTTTTTCCATGTTTTTTTTTTCCAAATGATTCTCGTCTATTGCATTATCGTTTTTTATTTTCTTCACGTTCAGGTGTGACAGTATGGGTGTATCCATAATTTCTATCATCCTTGTGATCCGTGTACTAGGTACTTATGCATTTCGTAGTGCAATTGTTTATTTTGGTTAATGATTTTTAAATGTTTTTGTAATGCAGCATGGTTATTTATTGTGCTTATCGATTTGTTAATATCTTCTTAAAGTAGAATGTCAGTATACATTTAAAATAAATACAACAGATTTTCAACTATGATGCAATGTTTGAGTGGATGTTTTTTGCGCCTCTTTTCAAGTATTTGTTTTGGTTAGTCGATACTGTTAAAATAAACACTTCTAACAGCTGAGACTCTGTTTGTGATAAGTATGTGGACCATTTGTTATTGTAAGATAACAACCCAAGCTACTTAACCTTTAGTGTTCTGGGAATCGAACAATGAACAGACCCCTTTTTTTGCACGCGCTCGAGTCGTCCAAATGACGTAATGTTATTGTTAAGCTTGTAGCTTGTAAAAAATGTATGGGGAGGTTTGTACTTTTAATGGATTATTGTGAAATAGTGTATATTTATGTAAATTTAACAAACAGTTTTTGAAATAATGATATATTTTTTTAATTATGTTGAACTTTACACATGTAATTGAGAAAAAATGCCTCATCCTGATTACAAATTATAATTACTAATAGATTTCAAGGCAAAACTGGGCTAATCTATACATAATCTGTTAGCTACTTTCATAACAATCCCAACGACGTTATTTATAAACAGCTCCCATTATTAACTTACGAGTTATTGTTATTTTAATTACACGCGACATTATCGCGTGGGACCACCCAGAAGTACCTACACATATACCTCGATTCGCGCAAAATGGCCGACACGACTGTTCAAGACAAAACCAAAGTTTGAAAACAGGTCTCGTAGATGTGCGGCTGGAGATTGAATGTTCAGCACCAATACCAGATAACACAACTGGATATTGTTTAATAATTAACGATCGACTTGTACAATGTATACCTTTGAGTAACCTAGTGTTAGTATACAGGGTGGAAGGGACATCGACGCACAACCTGATACCATGGATTCAGTACGTGATTCTGGACCCCATGGAGTTGAAAATTTTCATTAGCTTTTTCTTAGTTTTGACGACTTTTTTTGCGTTTTTCTTTACTGTAAACTGCATAACATTATTATTTATATCTATCCTAACGAGGTTTTTAATAAAAAAAAAACAAAAAAAACTCTTATTTCGCGTAAAACGGCAATGTAATTAAAACTCTAAAAGACCACTGATCAGCTGTTTTGGTAAAGTTCACTAGCAGGGTCAACACCGACCTAGTACCTACGGACGTCCAATGCCAATTCGATATCAAACGCGCCGAAAAAGGGCCGCGGCGGCTAGTGATCTCATAAACAAACTACGCCGACAGACACCAACGAATCTAACAGACGCACCACATGAGGCATTTTATCGTCTACATAAAAAAAAAACGATTTACTACTTTTGTTTTAGTTGTGTTTATTATGAAGGATACCTACATAATTTTCTAAACATTCATCGATTTAAGTAAAACAGATTTAAAAAAAGATGTGCGGAAGTTAATTTATTTAGTCACGTAATTTTTACATCAATTTTAACTAACAACAATAACTTGACTTTTGAATGCAATTCAACAATGTTTTAATGTTTCTTATAAAAGTACATCCATTTTCGCAATGAATATATTTTGTGAGCAAGTACAACTAAAACATGCATGGAAAGCGGGTTCTGCAAAGTGTCGGAACACCGGCACATCGTCAATGAGGAACATAATGCGTGATCTAGTGATACCTGATTCAGAAGACATTATATGATTCTACCAGAAGATTCTACCGGAAGATACAGTTCCTTTTATGTAAATAAATTTGAAAGAAATTTCAAATAAAAAGTTTCGTTTCGTTACCATGTGAAGGTTTGATCACAAACGTTTGTATGATTGGGGAGTTTTAGATCACGCGCTTGAGCGAAACGTGGGCAAGTGATCCAGAATCCCCAATTATACACTACTAATGATGAGCAGTGGTGGCCCAGTGGTAACGAAACCACACAACCTGACCTCTGCAATGCCACAGACAACGACGTAGAGGCAGTAAAGTTTCAGGCACTTACAATCTAACAATATCGTACCATCGTCACGAAGCAGACGAAGATAATTTATTATATTTATAATCAAGCTAATATTAATAATTATTCAAATGAATTGGATGTGAATAGTTAATACATTTCAAATCGATTATTATATCATTTGTTTTCTAAAAAGCTACTGCTTAAGTCGAGAAAATGAAGGCATTAAGAAATATTTTAAAAACTTATCCTGTGAAAATTGGCTTAAACAATAATGTGGATAAAGATGTGCAGTCAATGTTTTTGTCTTTGAATCCGATGCAATATATCTCGTTCTGTCCTAAATATTGTATCAAAGATAATATTATAACTCCAACTAGCCTCATTTCAAAATTTTTTTCGGTGATTGTGACATTAGCATATATTACTTTAAATATACTCAGTACCTATTTGATAGCCTTTAATAAAGATAGTCTAGGAACTTCCTTTGAGAATATTGCTTTTAATTTCAGCTGTTTCTTCTTTTGTATCGGTTTTGTTATAAATTCCGTTATCGGGATAATTCAAACCAAAAACAATGTCCAGTTTGTCCTATCTTTTCAAAAAGTGCACAGATTCATCAACAGTGAAACCAGTTTTAACCACTTCATTATTTGGAATTGGATTTTTGGAACCGTTGCACTTGGTTATTATGTTATTGTTGTCACATATTTTCTGGTGCAGTTAGGTGTACCTTTCTATGCAGCTTATGTTTACTATGTTACATTTTTTTTCGATTTAAATATAGTTTATGCCTTGCGAATCATTAAAATTTTGAAAAATAAAGTCATTCTTTGGAATTTTCAAGTATTGAGTTGGCAAGAATTAGGCAACACAAACGGCGAAAATTATAGGAAAAAAGTATTTCAGGCTTACGTAAATATAGTAGAGTGTTATAAAACTCATGAAATTTGTTCTCAACCATTCGTAAGTATTTTGCTATCTAGGTACTTACACATTTTTTTTTATTGTAATCTATGAATATGTCACTGAATACCTTTTTTCCAGATGCTATTTCACATTTTAGAATTATTTAATTACCTGTGTTACTTTCAAGATTTAATAGAAATGTTTAAAAGAGGCAAAAGTATTAATGAAATGGTGAGTAAATATAATATATAATCTACTTTTGTTTATCGCCATCTTCATAATCAGATATTAAGGACAGAAGCATCAAATGTATGTTTTGTTACAGGATGAAACAATGATAATGGCGTTGTTCGTTTTAAGTTGGTTCATTAAGGACGTAATGTGGCAATCAATATTGATCCAACAATGCGAAAAATTCTACTTAGCTATTCAAAGCGTTCAAGATACTTGCGCAATTATTCTGAAGTCAGCTTGCTCGGGTTGGTTACATGCTTCTGTTTTTACATTTATTTTAAGTCCAATATTGGAAAATTATGATGATCAGTAGATCAGTCTATACCAATTGTAAAACACAATTATATCGTTGTCGTCACAATCGTGAATAACATTGTTGTGATTGCAATGTTTTACAGATGATGAGAAAAAGCTTTGTAAGAACGTACTTCGATTACATCGCGCATCATTCAGCAAGATACGTGTGTGTGGCTTATTTTACGCAGACGCTGCGTTTCAATTAAGTCTGATGAGCTTTCTTACTAATTATACTATTGTGTTGCTTCAGTTTGCTGTTTTGTAATATTGGTTTTAATACATTGATTTGGTGAATAGTCGGTGATATTATTTTATGAAAGTTTAGCACTTCCAAGTATTTTGACCACATTTACTTTCACTGGATCTCGGTTGAAAGGAAATTTACACGTTGCACCTATATTTTGTTGAGTCAAATTCATAATCATGGTCGTCACATCAACGTTTCCAATGCTTCTTGCATCCAGCGAATTCCTGCAGCCACCACAAGGTGGAAGGAACATTGTAGAAGGCTAACGCTGAGCCTACCGGTACGCAGACGCCACTCTAGAACCTTTCGGCACCATGCGCTATTTGTTTAGGAAAGTAATTAATTAACTCCAAGTCCAAGTGGGAAGATGCAATTACAATCTGGTCTTTTGAAGCTATCTTGATAAATCAGCAAATGGATGCAGCGGTGAACCACGAACTATGTCTCAACTCCTATGCTGTAATAACGTTACTGACACGAAGCAAACGTTGAAGGAGCGCATCTTTGACCGCCTGAATAAGATTAATTAGTATTTTATTGGACAGTCTTTACAAAAAATAAATATATGAAAATAAATATAAAATATTAAAAAAAAAACTGTATTTGACTAAATCAATTTGTACTTTTTTGTATCACAGTTATTAAATTTTTATTTAATTAACAGATGATTAAATCTCATTTTAAATTATAATTTTTTGTTCGCAATTTCTAATTATTATGTTATTATAATAAGAAATTATAATAACATAATAATGCAAAATAAGTTAATTATTAAAAAGAAATCAAGTATCTTGATTTGGCTCGCGAGGTTGTCGACATGTGGGATGTGAACTCAGCAATCATTGTGCCGATAGTCGTGACAGCATGGCTTAATAGCCAAGAGCCTCGACTAACACCTGAGGAGGCTCTCGTAGGATAGCTGGATCAAGGGCTTGATTCAGAAAGCGGTACTTCTGGACACGGCTCGCATTGTCAGGACATTTACTACAAATGTAGTAAATTAAGAATATTATTAACTACGTGTTGGGACCAAGAAAAGTTCTCATCTATTTAAATGCCAAGGTAGATTACACAGTCATCTCTCTCAATAGGTTTACATTTACAGTCCAGTATGTTATTATGGTGGCACATATAATCGTGGGTAAATAAAGGGGGAGTTACACCATGTGGTCGAAATATGGTGAATGAATTAACAATAATTGAGTTTTATCAGCGTTTAACATAATGCCATTGTCGTGAGACCCTTTAACAACAGCATCTATATATTGTTGAACTAGCTGGTAGGTATCGTATAAGTTAGTTCCTGAGCGAAGTATGCACAAGTCATCTGCAAACATATACGCCGAACAATGCTTTAGCACTCGGCACAAGCTGTTAACATGTAAAAGATAACAAATTGGTCCACATCCCGAGCCCTGCGCCACCCCTCTCCGCACCTCGACTCTGTCACTTAGCACGTTCTCCACCCTCACACGGTAGGAGCGCGTGGTGAGGTGTTCTCTCACTTTCGCATAAGGCGGGAGGAAACGCCCGGGTGTCACCATTGTGTGGATCGCCCGGAGGATACGGTGGAGGTCTGCCCAGCTTGGGCGGAGCACCGCAGTGTCCTCGCGGAGGCAATCGGCGGCGGCGATCTCTCGCGTCCGGCCCTGGTCCAGTCCATGGTACGGAGCGAGAGAGAATGGAAAGTCGTCACCTCCTTCTGCGAAGCAGTAATGCTTGCGAAGGAGGAGCGCGTGAGGGAGAGAGCCTTGCGCCCTCACGCCCCCACTAGTCGCCGCAGGAGACGCCCTGGGCGTCGGGAGTCGCCTGCAGATTCCCGGCCACCATAGGCACGGGCTTGCGGACGGCGAGCAATGGGTAGCTCGCCGTCCGGTAAGGACCAGGCCCGGGTCGATGGCGCGTCTTGTTCCACGTGCGCCTCAAAGAGATGTCAGCACAAATTGACGGGGTCCGATAGGGCCGACGCCTCAGGGTCGCGGGTGATTCGAAAAGAGATAACCGTGGCCCTGGCACAGGCAACTGAAGGAACACGGGTGGGTTTTAGTCAGTAAAAGTCTGACACGCCCTCCCGCTCCACCCAGAGCGGGAGAAGTCATTTGATGATTTCCCATCCAAAAAAAAATATAAGAAAGTGGTTCTCTCACCCCACACTCCTCCATTGCATTGAGGATTATTTCGGGTTTTTAAAATTCCCAAGTTTCAATTTCGATTTTTGCATCCAAACTCAAAAAAAGTATGGTAAGTTTACTATACTAGATAATAATCATTTTAAATCAAATAAGTTTTCAAACATTTCTTCATATAGACTTTATTTTATATATTTCAGCTTGTAAGAAAATGAGAATAAATAGAATTATATTTAAAAAAAAAACGGACTCATATTAAAGTTATTCGCAAGTTGCCAACCCTTGCACATAAAGGGCGCGTACGAGTAGCATAGATAAAAAAAACCGAAGTTTCAGTTAAATTAAATTTCAGTTAAATTACTGTATAGAACAGGCTGAAATTCTTTAAATTCAGCCTTTCCCGTATTCACAAGGTGTGTTAAAGCCTTCCCCACAACATTATCTGTATCGGTTGATCATTCAAACGTTACAAGAGATTATTTCCAACGCTCGATTGGGGAAAGTTTTTCAACTTCGCCCGTTTTATAATCTCTTAATTCAAAATAATACTTTCGAACCCTGCTCGGATCTGATTGGAAGGTATATCGATAAGCCACTCGCTGAGTGAAGTAGCTCTTCAGAGTGACAGCACGGATCAGCGGTCAAGACGATTCATCCTGAAATACAAAAAACTGCTAGTTTTACTAAAAATAATAAAGCGCAAGGGAAATCCAAAAGTCTTCAATAACTTGTAATAAAAATAGATAAATAAAAATAAAAACAGATACGTTCCAGACTTCCACGCTGTTTATTCTGCCGTTACCATAATTATAGATAATTTATTAAAAAGTATATAATAATATTAATAAATAAATAAGTATTATTTTGATGGAGAAAATCACACACTGCAAAACACTGATAGTTTATGCTTTAAAATTTAATGGAAAGTGTTCTTGATAGCTTGGCCTTGTCGAATAAAACACTGGTAGGGATTTCACTGTAGGCGAACGGCGGCGAGGAAATGATTCGGAGCTGGCAGACTTGTTTTTCTTTGTAGTTTTCTTCTCGAGCGCTGTAACTGAAGTGTGTCGGTCTATTTTTTTTTTTTTGGGAACGGCATCTCGCAGGTCAACCTGTAAGGTTGTCGTCTGCTTAAGCGGACTTGCCTGTGGTGCCCTAATAAATTAAAGCCTCCAGCCAGGACTTAAACTTAAATACTAACTAAAAATAAAGCGACAACGCTAAGGGCACCCCCTGTGGGGTTCGGACCTCGGCTTAGGGCGTCGCTGGAAGAGGGCAGCAAGGGACTAGCTGGATCAGGATTTATTTGATTTTGGGACGAATTTAAAGCTACAGGCTCAGCGGCGCGGGCTGGCTCGAGCAAGGTTCGGGAGGGAGTGTCGGTCTAAAATCCCGCCCGTCTTTTATACACGAAAATTTCCCCTTCTACCGGCTCCGCCCTTCCTCACCCCCGCTACCGTTAATTAATTAATTATCATAATATGATTGTTATTAAAGTATTTTATTTATTACATTCATATAGCTATTTCTAAAACCTATCTAATGTCCCAAAATCATATAGCTTTACACTCTGCGACGTCCCATAGTACCATGGCGTGACGATACATTTTTATTTTCCCCCGCCTCCCACCTCACTACTATAAAAGCGCGTGGCAGGGTGCGGCCCCTTGTTAAGCTTCTACGCGCTGGGTGTAGAGGTGCAGATAGCCGGTGAGGACCATAACATCTACGCCTGCTATAAGCCGCCCACGGTCCAATGGCACCTGTCAGAACTGAGGGCGCTTATTAGCACAACACACGCGACCATCCTCGCCGGTGACTTAAATAGCAAGCACCCAGCGTGAAACTCACACACAACGAATACCGAGGGGAGACGGCTCTTCGCGGACGCGGAAGCCTTCGGCTACTCGGAGTCTGGCCCAGAGACGCCCACCCACTACCCGGACGCCACACGTTAAATGCCGGACGTGCTGGACATCGTAGTACACCGAGGGCTACATTGCCAGATCACATAGCAGGTGATTGACGACGAGTTACATTCGGATCACCAACCTGTGCTCGTCGTCTTATCGGGAATGCCGACCCGACTGAAGCCCATAGCGCCACGCCGATTCACGAACTGGACTAAGTTTGTAGAGAAAATAGAGACCACCACGCCGACTCGGCCTATTGCCACCGCCGCGGACGTGGACATAATGGCTAATGACGTCACTGCTTGTATCCAAAGCGCCTTGGAGACGGCGACAACAACGCAGCCGCAGGGGAGAGTGCTGTTGCCGCCCCTGCCGGCTCATATAAATGCGATGATCGCCGACAAGAGGCGCCTCCGCAAGCAGTGGCAGCAAACAAGATGCCCCACTATGAAGACCCAGCTAAACCGTCTCGCGGTAAGGGTAAAGGCCGAGTTACAGGCACACACCGCCGCGGACTGGGAGGAACGTATAGACGCCACAAATGATAGCTGGCCGTCTGTACACAAACTCAACAGTCAGCTCACGAAAACCCCAGCCCCGGTGCGACCGCTGCTCAACAGCGACGGGGCGCTTAAATATGTAGCGGAGGACCGCGCGGATGTCTTCGCCGAGCACCTGGAGCGTCAGTTCAGCCCGAACCCGTCCTGCGACACCGACCATGTCTCAGCAGTCGAGAAACACCTGGGAGACTACTTCGCTCCGCCGATAGCTTTCTCCGAAAATCCCATCTTTTTCTGGCCTGGCGCAGTTAGACGCGCCATCCTAAAGACGAAGCCTAGAAAGGCCCCCGGTGCTGACGTTATCACCAATACAGTGCTGCGCCATCTGCCGTACCGTTTGATAGCGGCGCTGGCGCACCTGTTCACGGCGATACTGCGAAGGAGGGGCGCGTCATCATGCTGCACAAGGCGGGGAAAAACACCCTGAAGCCAGAGAGCTATCGGCCAATCACGCTACTGCCGACAGTCTCCAAGGTGTTCGAAGCACTCCTGCTGCGACATCTCCAGCCCCACATACAGCCGCGACCGGAACATGTTGGGTTTCGGGCGGAGCATAGCACGACGCTCCAGCTGTCGAGGGTACTGCACCACCTCGCAGCTGCTATCAATAAAAAGGAATACTCGGAGGCAGTATTCCTCGACATGGAGAAGGCCTTCGACCGTGTGTCGCACGACGGTCTGACTTACAAGCTAGCCAGGTCAGATGCGCCCCGTCGCGTTGTAAAGGTGGTCTCTGATTTTCTCTCCAACAGGACCGTCCGGGGGGGTCGTTGGTGGTAAACGGTGCGCTATCTAGCGCTCGCCCGGTGCGCGCGGGTATCCCGCAGGGCAGCTGCGTATCGCCGGCGAGCTACTCACGTTACACGGACGACATCCCCACGACTCCAGACACGACACTCGCGCTGTATGCAGACGACGCCGCGTACATAACAACATCGCTCAAAGCGCAGTACGCGGCGGTCAAACTGCAGTCTTAGAGCTCCTCCCGGAATGGCTGTCAAATTGGAGGCTGTCCGTAAACGTGGGTAAGACGCAGGCCATGGTCACCGGCTTCTCGCGCCTCCCACCACCCTTGCAGCTACAAGGAGTCGAGATCGATTGGTCGCCCCGAGTCAAGTACTTGGGTGTCACCATCGATCGGCGGCTCACGATGGGGCCACATTTCCGCAAGGTCGCCGCACATGGGAGGGTCGCCCGCAACCTCCTCAAACCAGTGCCGAGAGCACTGGTGTGCGTCAAGCTGGGCGTGTACATACAGTACGTGCGCTCGATCTTGACGTACGCCATCCCTGCGTGGCTCGCCCTCACAAGCGAGTCCAACCGCAAGCTGCTCCGCGCGCAGCAAAGTCTAGCGTTGCGGACCATAGTGGACGCCCCTCGCTTCGTGAGGAACGACGTTATTCAGAGGGACCTCGGGATTGAGGGCCTGGATGAGTTTGTAGGGCGCCTCGCGAAAGGAATGTTCGCAAGTGCCGACGCATCTGCCTGGCCTCATATCAAACAGATAGGGCCGTGGCATGCGCGCCCCCCTGACGCGAGACCCCTCCCCCGAGACCTGTTAGCGGACCACGACTTCATCGCACCGGACTGACGCCCAGACAAGTTGTAATTCAGGTTACACACAGCTTATCTGTGACAATAAGACTCCACATACACAATATACATCCGTTGCGTAACGTGTCCTAGGTGGACCGTCAGCACCGGGGGTCTTTCTAGGCTTCGTCTTTAGGATGGCGCGTCTAACTGCGCCAGGCGAGAAAAAGATGGGATTTTCGGAGAAAGCTATCGGCGGAGCGAAGTAGTCTCCCAGGTGTTTCTCGACTGCTGCGACATGGTCGGTGTCGCAGGTCGGGTTCGGGCTGAACTGACGCTCCAGGTGCTCGGCGTGGTTATTATAGGCACGCTACGTAAACAAACACAGACATCCGCCACTATACAGGCATCTAAATACAAACATGAATGCGGGCTGCGGGCTGTGTGCTCACACACACATGACGGCCCCTCAGCCCGGAAAGTGAACGGCCAGCTCTGTGATCTGGACGGGCGGGGACCATTCACCTACTCCGTAGGCGCGTCGAGTCGGCATCTCCGTCTCTGATCGTCGTCGCCGGGCCTCCCCTAGGTAACTAGGGGTCTCACCTGGTGGTGACAGACCGCCGAGATGCCGTGAAGAAAGCGGCGCTTCATTATAAGCGTGGCGACGCTCCTACAGAAAAACTCATAGCAATCACACACAGGGACGCAAGTTATATTACTTGTGTTCCAGTTGGCTCTTCAACCCGTTGTTACGAACACGATGAGGGGGTTGTAATTACAACCCCAAAATTTGCATCCGCTGCCGGGGGGCGAAGCCCTGGGACCGCTCGCCACGCCCCCTTGCGGAGGCGTCGCGATTTCCTAGTGAGGCCCCTTGTTATTCTTATTGTGGGCGTCGCAGAGGTAAGATAATGAAACGCACAACGTTATAACGCTTTATTTCGTTTACAAACATGTCTTTTTTTAACTTAATTAATCTAAATAGTTCGATAACAGTTTCTAATCACTTATTTCCTACTAATGAATGATGATTTATAACTTTACAGCTAAGTTACACATTATAACACTTTAATTCCCGTACGTAACAATTATGGCTCACATTATTCCTATATACTAATACTTAACAAAATTAACTACAGAAACGTAAATTATGTACATGAAGCATAAATTGTATTAAGAAATCATGTTACAATGTCGCGATGATTTCAGCGCTCGGCACACTACTCGTACTTGCGACCACGTAGGAAGTGATCTTAGGGCATCGTGCACAGAAAGGATGATGGGATGAAATGTCCCCACCATCCAACAGATTTGAAAAGCAGATTATGGAAGAGTAATTATAAAACTCATTGCGATGTTTTAGTTAAAACTGTAGTTCAAAATAAAAGGGAACATTTATTTTATGTCTTTGGGTTTTTATTCATAATAACCGTTTGGTCTTTTGACACTGTAAATTTGTTTATGATACAGCGCTACCGAATGTGCCGAAAATGGCGCGGATCGCAAGTTTTATAATCAATCCCTGAATTTACTAATTTAATATGCGAACTAAATAAGTTTCAATACTAGAATACCAACCATAAAGTTAAAAGATTATTTTACACAACAATTTACTAATGAATACCTGTTGTTTGATTAAATTCCTTGAATTACAGGAAGTGTTGTAAAATAGCAACAATAAAGTTGTAGAAAGTACTCGTAATTAGGCATATAACACCTTTGTATTTGTGAATATTAGTATTGTTTAATTATAAAAGAATTAACTGATAAGCATTTGACCATTGTTTACAAGTTTTATTGAAGTAACTAAGTAATAAGATTCTGTATTGGAATACGCGGTACGTCTGCCCATGTTTTTTCATAAAACGTGACTAGTCACGTTTTATGATGGCGAATTGTATGTCGATAAAAGTTAAAAGTTGTGCTTGTGTAAAAAGGACTGAAACTAACTGTCGAACAAGAAACCTCTGTAATATAATGTTTTTATTTAAAAGAGTGTCCATGGAGTTTCTTGCCCATTCTTCTCAATAAAGAACCTACCTCTTGGAATGGGCAAATAGCTTCACTTACTAACTCAAACTTAACAAGTCCTTGTTCAATGATAATAATAATTCAAAAGTGCCTGCAAATGCTTTAATCGAAATAAATGCTCTGGGTTTGAGTTAAGTGTTGTGTGTGATTGAAAACCAACTACATACCTATTTACCATCAACGAAGGATTACACTGGAGGCTGGTTGGAGACAATTTCCCTACACAATGGGCTCCCTTATTCTGTCATAGATAATTTGTCCAAGTACCTTGACAAATTGCAAAATTTATTGGCATTTATTTGGGCTAGAAGTATTCATAATTATTTATTAAACTATGCTATGTTTAAGGATATGTTGAATAGATTGAGTATGTTATACACTAAGGATCAATTTATAGATATTAGTTTTAGAGAATGTTTTGACATTATTAGACTAGGATACTATTACAATGGGAATAAAATAGTCATAGTTATGAAATTTCCGATATTTTATCCTATATAAATTATCCCTGGCTCCCAATCATGATAATAGGGTCCTGATTCCAACTTATCCTTTCATAGCGGTTCACGAAAAAGATCTATTGTACGTGGAGACAGAATGTCCGAAGTAAAGCCACGGTCACCTTTGCGAGGATAACTTAAGTCACTACCATGGCAAAGAATCGAACTGTATTTAGCGGCTTATACTTCATCAGAAAATTAATGAGTCCTGTCAATTTACATCAGTCATCCTGTCTTCTGAAGCTATGGAGCAGCTAGACGACCAACACTTCATTGTAAGCTTTCCTGCTTTCCTAAACCTACGAAAGTTCATTTAACTTGTTCTGAAGATAAATATAGAATGCTGAAATGGAGCTACCTATCTATCATACCTAAAGGCTGTGTGCTAGGAACTACAGCATTAACTGCAAGCAATCGTCATGATGAAACTAAGGGATAGGTATTAAAAATTATGGATTTACCAATTATAAAGGAAAATTATGCGACATTGCTCTTTATACAGTTACATTTTACTGGTATTCAAATATCTATTTTTCTAAATGAAATACAACGCAACACCCATGTTGAAGTAATTCCTAATCTAACAATATTTTCATTTGACACACATTTCATTACTGGCCTCCAACAACCTAGAAGTGCCCATTCTCCTTCAATAAAAAAATATGATGTACTCTTAATTTTTGCTCATATAATCGAAAGAAGACGAAATAAAAAACGTTTACTTGCGGTAAACATGACGCAGTGATCGAACACACAAACACCAAAAAGAACAAGTTACTACTGACCTTAAGTTGATCATGGCCATTAAAGATAAAAGTGATTGTGCACTAATGTAGCTGAGTGGACTAGGAAAAATAAACTACAGTTTAATGTAAGCAAATGCTCAGTAATAACTATGGCAGGATGAGAAAACCAAATCATCACGATTACAAGCTTGAGTGCACATCAATTGAGCGGGTGGAAGAGGTGCGTGACCTGGGTGTGCGCCTGAACACTGAGGTAATTTTTCGTGACCATATTGTAAAAGTTTGTAAAAAATCGTACAGAAGTCTGGGTTTTGTTCTTCGACGGTCATCGAGTTATACTAATATGAAAGCAGTTGCCGGCCCTGCATGAGACTAAATATAGCCTCATGTTGGAGCGTATACAAAACAAATGATTTTTGTACATGAAGCCCTTCTATTCGATAATGTACCCAACCATATTCGTTATTGGTATGGTTGGATACAACAAACTCGAGACAAGAAGGGACTTAGCTATAACCACATATGTATTCCAACTATTACGCGGTAAGACTTATAATCCCGGTGTTTTGAAGGAGATTTGTCTGAATGCACCTGACAATTACGCATTGCGACGAAGGAAGCCACGGTTACTAGCAGTGCCACACGCATGAACCAACTTACTCAGCAAAGCGCCACTGACGCGCGCCTTGCACGCACTCAATGACACTGCTGACAGGATCTATTTATTTTGCTGCTCTCTGAATGAATTCTCAAAAATAATATTGTATGTTTTATGTTATTTAAGTTAGTATAATAACGACCACACTACCGCATTAGGAATTTTCCTGTAATGATAGCAGTGATTGTGGAAATATAAATAAAATAATTTAAAAAAAAAAGATGGGGGAAAAAATTCGTCGCATCCAAGCAAAACGGCCATCGTTCAGCTTAATCGTACGACCCTACGCAAGACAGAGACCCAGCGCTGGTTTTCAGCGACTGCCGGCGTTGAATGACGTCGACCGGTGCAGCAAACGCAAATATTAAGCATAGCAGATGAAGGAAATATGCGTCACATCCACGCCAAATGGCCATCGCTCAGCTTAGTGCTACGACTCTATGCGAGACAGAGCCCCAGCGCTGGGTTTCAGAGACATCCGGTGTTGAATGACGTCGACCGGTGCAGCAAACGCAAAGATTAATCATCGCAGATGAAGAAAAAAGGTTGTACAAGAATATAAAACGCCTAAATGATACGACATTCGACAAGATGGATGCCTGCGGAATGTTCAACGTTGATGCAACTCTACCGCTTGGAATAATGGCGTCAATGACTAAATATACTTTTGTGTTGCTGCAGTTTGCTATTGTTGCTAGTGTAATCTCTACATGATTAAAATGCTTTGAACCATAACAATAATATAGTATGTGCTGAGTGTGTTTAACTATGTTTTTCTACCTAGTTATCCTTAAATTTTATTTAGGGTTCAGGCCACTTGAAATTCTTGCAGTATCCATTGAATTAAATTTGGGAAACTCAAGCACTATGCGCAACTCCTGTTCTAACCTCATACAAGGTTCTTCCCTCGATGGCAACAATGTTGTCTGCCCATCTCGTAACCAGATGACTGATACTACTAATTCCAGTTCTTGATCGCCACTCGATCTTTAGTCAATTAGACATAAGATGTAACTTTAGTGTTGTTGTCACTTGAGACAAAATGAAAATCTTTTAGCATAAAATATACAAAGTGACAAGGGTACATGCAGTGTACCGTCGATTTCAGTTAGTAGTGGTACTAATACTACTTTTGATACGCCATGTAGTTTAAACTATTAGGTGCAACAACGGGTGTGCTGCATATGTTGAATGTTGTACATCAAAATATGCTGGGTCTGTCCGGCAAAGAGCTAGAGTTAAGTTTATTTATGGAGAACTATGATGTTCAGGTGTTATGTTTGACTGAACACTGGTTGAAAGAATATGAAATAGTGTTTATCAATGATGATAATTTTACCGTACAAAGTGCATTCGCAAGAAAAAGTGCTATTCGTGGTGGATCGATAGTTCTTGTTTCAAACAAGTTGAAATGTAAACAACGTTTAGATTTGATTAATATTTCTATCGAGCGCACTATTCAGTTTTCTTGTGTTGAACTCGAGCGATCCGTTATAATTTGCGTTTATCGACCCCTTTGGTGATTTTATTACTTTTGCTAATTATTCTAAAACTTTTAAAAAGACCTGCAAGGTAGCTAAAGCCTTGTACATTAGCAACAAGATCAAAACAGCCGATAATAAAATAAAGACGGTTTGGAAAATTATCAATGACGAAACCAACAGGAATAAAAGACACAATAATGATTTCACACTTCAGACTTCAAGTGGTCTCGTAAGCACTAATAAAGAAGTTGCTCAAGAATTTGTTAATTTCTTTACCAGTATCCCACTTAAAACGACTGAAACCTTAAACTCCTCGCCCTTGCGTTCTATTGACTTATTAAAAGCAAACATTTCATCTTACCAGATTGAATTTAAATTCAAGCATATAAACCCCACCGCTCGGTGACGGCCATTTTTCGGAAACTGAAGGACGTGGGTGACGCACTTTTGGGTGTTTTGGCTGGAAAACGGCGCGTGTGATTAAAACGAAGATAACTCCTAAGTTATACACTGAATAATAGTTACGTCGTTGGAATCGTTATTAAATAAGCTAACATATTATGTATAGATTAGCCCAGTTTTGCTTGAAATCTATAATTTGTAATCAGGGTGAGGGAATTTTTCCAAATTTCTTGTGTAAAGTTGAACATAATTTAAAAAATAAACCATTATTTCAAAAACTGTTTGTTCAATTTACATAAATATACACTATTTCACAATAATCCATTAAAAGTACAAACCTCCCCATACATTTTTTAAAAGCTACAAGCTTATCAATAACATGACGTCATTTGGACGACTCGAGCGCCAGCATAAAAAAGGGTCTGATCATTGTTCGATTCCCAGAACACTACACCGTTAAGTAGCTTGGGTTGCTATCTTAAAAAACAAATGGTTCACATACTTATCACAGACAGTGTCTCAGTTGCTAGAAGTGTTTACTTTAACAGTATAGACTAACCAAAACAAACACTTGAAAACAAGCGCAAAAAACATCCACTCAAACATTGACTCATAGTTTAAAATTCTGTTGTTTTTATTTTAAATATAAACTATCATTCTACATCTTGATGATGTTTACAAATCGATAAGCACAACTCAAAGGCATGCTATCATAGAAAAACATTACGAAAATAAACAAACAATTGAACTACGAAATGCACAAGTACCTGACAAGGAACGAGGGTGGGAATAGCAAGTTCCCAATTTTTTTGCCGTTGAGCCTGCATGGGATAGCTGGATCCCAAATTACATTTTTTTAAATAGTATACTCTACTCGTTTAATCCTTATTTCTACTACGTGGATAACCTTCTTTTCCACCCATTTCGATCATCCCGGATTTATGTCAAAAGCAACAGCTTGATCACAATAGTATAATTATAAATTGTAATACGGGGAAATGCAACGCCGGCGGCAGCAAAATGGCGCCAAAATAGCGCCAAAATAGCTCACGGTGTTTGTTGTAATAACAATTTCTATCAAAAACCTTTAACAAATCAACAATGTAAGCATTAAAAACTGTTTATTACTTAATTATCCTTGCCCAGTCCCAGGCTGCATACGTTTATTATAGAATAGATAGGTCTTCGGAGCTTGGCAAAATGTGCGTCGACCGGTCGAAATTGGTTGCGCGGCCCGCATTCTACAAATGTCTATGGCAACCGCCGTTCACATTCCAGTGAAGGGAAATGCGATTGTGTAGCATTCTTATTTCATTTAGTACACTCTGTGCAAGTTTGAATGCTTAAAATACAGAACTATATTAATATTTCACGTCAAAACAGACTGCGTCTCAACCAGACTACTCTAGTCTGGCTCCACAATTGACTGTATTTCTGCAGACTGCAAATCAAGATCAAACTAACAGAAGATCTATGGGGAATGTCTGTTAAAGTTTGTACCTCCATTATTGAGACTATAGCGCCGTACTTGGCTTTAATATTTAATTTGTGTATGGATCAAGGAGTATCCCGTATCTAATAAAATTCAGTAAGGTAATACCACTTTTCAAATCCGGGGACAGTAAAGATACCAATAATTATAGACCCGTATCCGTGTTGCCAGTTTTCAGCAAGGTGTTTGAAAAGGTAATGCTGAATCAAATGTTAAATCATTTCGACACCAATAATATCTTACACGATCAACAGTATGGTTTCACAAAGGGACGTTGTACGACTGACGCCGGTGTCACCTTATTAAAACACATATTTACGGCATGGGAAGAGGCTCAAGACGCCATAGGAATCTTTTGTGGCCTCTCCAAGGCATTTAATTGCGTCGACTACGAAACCTTGCTCTTAAAACTTAAAACATTACGGACTTGGAAAACTTGCGCTCAGTCTAGTAAAATCTTATTTGAATGATAGACAACAGCAAGTCCAAATAAACGGTGTCAATTCACTCGGTCTAAAAGTAAAAATGGGTGTACCACAAGGCTCGATATTGGGTCCTTTCCTCTTTTTAGTTTATATTAGTGATCTACCCCATTTGTTTAAAACCCAACCACATATGGTGTTATTTGCTGACGATACTTCGTTAGCTTTTAAAATTAATAGGCGTGCATCAAATCTTGACGACGTGAATAACGCCTTACTGCAGATCCAAAATTGGTTCACTGCTAATAATTTAGTATTAAATGGGAAAAAAACGAAGTGCACACGATTTTCTTAACCAAATGTCAAAAGTACTAATTGTGAGAAAGTATTGAATCAAGAGAAACTAGAATTCGTCGATAAAACTGTTTTCCTGGGGATCACGCTCGATTCAAAGCTTCAATGGGGTCCTCATTTAACATCCCTTGCAGGACGGCTAAGCTGCAGCTTATGCTGTGAGAAAAATCCGTCAATTTACTGATGTAGATATTGCGAGACTAGTCTATTTTAGTTACTTTCATAGATTATGTCATACGGTATTTTACTATGGGGACGAGCTGCAGACATCGAGTCTATTTTCATTCTGCAGAAAAGAGCTATCAGAGCCATTTATGGCCTCCGCAGGCGCGACTCTCTAAGGGAATTATTCAAGGATATTAACATCATGACGGTACCTTGTCAATATATCTATGAAAAAATCATGTACGTGAGGAAAAATCTACATCTATTTGGTCCTGCTCCTCAAAGACGCATCAAGTAATTGATTAGTATTTGAAAATACTGTTGGAGCTGCTGAAGATTAAAAACAAGAATCTTTGCATTGCATAAACTCAATATTTTAGTACTGTATAATTGCTATAAGCCATATGTGAGTACTATGTACATGCTTTAAAGCTACCATTTACTGGGTACGTCTTTCATTGACTTGAACGTGTCCTGGCGGCTGAGAGTATATCATGCTCACTCTAATGTTTCGCTGATGGTGGCGCATGTGTTGGATCATTTAGCTCCCTTCAAAATGGTTGAGTTGAATGGTGCTAATCCATGCGTCATGTTCGTGAACGGGCGCCGTCAGTTGAGACTGGTCATCTCTTAGCTGCCACGGCGTATTTTAATTAAATTTAATTTTTGAATTGTTTTCATATTTATGTGGGATAGACTCAATAAATGTTCAATAAAACTGCTGATTGCTTCTTAACTTTTGTATTTATAATTTTCCGTCTTTACATCTCTTATTCTAACGTCTTGCTCCTCCTTTCTGTCTACTTATTCTCTATTTTAAAACATTCATTCCCTATCTCTTTTACTCCTTGACTATTTCGTACATTCATCACTGTCACTTGTTTATGCTTCACATCTGTCATTCATCTTCACATCTCATTTCACTATCATCCATAACGTTCCGTTCCTACAGCTCGGCCATTCTGACATCTGACTGTCCCCAATCAGATTTAAACTAAAAGCACATCCTAAATTCTTACATTAAATAAAACTACTAACTTAAGGTAAACAATTCTAAAACTCCTGTTCAACACATATTTTACATTGTCTAATAACACTTATCAACAATAAATTGCACACAGCAACATAACTCAAAAACCCACATAGCAATGTAGCATGTCTTAATACCATCATAGGGAAATATTAGGTCAAGAACAAACCCTAAAGGTATCCCCTAAACTAATAGATGACAATCAACAAGACTCACTCACCTAACATAACAGTATTTCCAAAAACTGGCCATGGCTTCATATGATCTGCAGAGGAAGTTGTCACTCGAGAACCATCTGCCATGTGGTCCATCTTCTCAACATCATATCGATAATTTCTTTTTACTTTAGTGACCCTGTATGGTCCTAGATACTTTGGCTTGATCTTCAATCCAGTTCCAAACTGTGTTCGTTTGATGGCTACAACGTCTCCTACTACATATTTTCGACTTTCTTTTCTTCTTCTATTATATGTCTTACAATTTTCATCTTGAACTTTTCTTATTTGTTCTTTTGCCTTCATCTTTAAATCTTCCCTATTCTGCAAGAAATGACTTCTATGCTCTTGCTGAAGCAAATCATAAATTTCGACATCTTCTTTTGTTTTCATCTTTGTACCCAACATGAGTTCAAAGGGAGTGGTGTCAATGCTTCTTTGGTATGTGCTATTTAGTGCTTTTTGCACTCGGCTGACATGCTTGTACCATTGAGATGGCTCTTCAATACATAGCTTTGCTAGAACTGCTATAATTATTCGGTGAATGCGTTCCACTTGACCATTCCCTCTGGGCACCCCTGTTGCTATGGTTTTATGTTGAATACTCTCCTTGTCACAATACTCCTTAAAGTCATTGCTGGTAAACGCACTACCACGATCTGAAATCAAACGTATGGGATTTCCAAATGTTTGCTGATGAATCTTTAACTTGTCTATAGTCTCTCTACTGGTAGTCCCTTTCACTGGAAACAACCACACAAACTTTGTAAATCCGTCTACCACAGTTAATATATAATTATACATCTTTCTCGTCTCTGAAAGAGGTCCAATATGATCACAATGAATTGTGTGTAAAGGAATGCTTTCCTTGTCAATGCAATTTAAAAATCCCTCCTGTTTACCTTCTTTTTTTGTTGCTAGCAGACATGGTATGCACGACAATAAAAATTCTTCAATCTTCTTGTTAATATTTTTGATGTAATATTCTTGTTCTAGAAGTTGTATCATTTTCCTTTTTCCAAAATGACCCTTCTGATGTATTCTTCTTAATATCTCAAATTCTAAATTTCTTGGTATAACTAACTTTCTTTCTAGTCCTTTGTACAATAAACCATTGCTGTAGATGTAGTCTTTGTATGGCTGAAGTTTTACAATCTCTAAAATCGCATTAATAGCTTCATCCAACATCTGTGCTTGCTTAACTTGATCATGTAGGCTTAACTCAACAGCTCCAACAAATAGATTTCGGCTCAAAGCGTCTGCATGTTTCATTTTACTTCCTGGTCGATGTTCAATAACATAATCATACTCTTCAAGCAATAATACCCATCTGGCTACTCTAGTTGTTAGGTCCTTTTTATTCAAAGTCTTCTGAAAAGCTTGACAGTCTGTAACAATTTTAAAGTGTTTTCCGTACAAGTAATGCCTAAACTTCTTTACCCCTTCAATAATGGCCAAAGCTTCCAACTCATAGCTACTATACTTCTTCTCAGCATCACTGGTCTTCCTACTGTAGTAGTGTACAGGATGTAACTCACTTGTATGGTCTCTCTGAAGCAAGATAGCACTGTATGCTATTGCAGAGGCATTGGTATGCAATTCAGTTAATAACTGTGGATCAAATATCCTTAACACTGGGCTACTAGTTAAAGCATTCTTCAACACATTAAATGCACTTCTCTGGACATCTTCAAACACAAAGTTAACATTCTTCTTTAATAAATCAGTTAATGGTTTAGCAATTAATGCAAAATCTTTAATATACTTCCTAAAATAGGAAGTTAATCCCACAAAACTATGAAGTTGCTTTAAAGTCTTTGGTTCAGGGTACCTGGTAACAAGTTCCTGAAACACCATAGTCACAAATCGCATAAAATACTTTGGGCAAACCGACAAACCAAACGGAGCCCTCAAAAACTCATACTGTCCATTGTGTGTTACAAAGGCAGTGTACTTTATACTTTCTTTACTGACTCTCAAATGGAAGAATCCATTCTTTAAATCTAATACACTAAAAACACGTGCACCTTTAAGTTTATCAATCAAATCATCAATAATAGGCAGAGGAAATTCATCTTTTATCATCTTTTTGTTTATAGGTCTATAGTCTACACATAATCTAGTACTGCCACATTTTTTCTTTACTAACACTAAAGGTGAGGAATATTCTGAAAAACTTACACGAATTATTCCATCTCTAAGCCACTCCGATACTTGCTTTTCAACAATCTGTTGTTCAGCTAAAGATATACGTCTTGGTCGCTGAGCCACTGGTATGTCATCCTTGAGCACAATGCGCAATTCTATAGGCGCTTCCTTTACCTGTACTGGTGTATAATTCTTCACACAATCAATAACTTCTTGTTGCACCTGCTTGTCTTGAATATTACCTAGAACAAACTCTTCCTGACTAACCACGTACGCAAGCCTTGATAACCAACTGTTTACGTTTGGAGCAATCAGTATTGACCCCTTCGACATAATTGTAAAAACATCTTTAAGGAATTCTTGACCCAATATTACACTACACGGCATAGTACGCCTAGGAACAACATGAAATGCAATATCGTTATATTCGTGTCCGTCTAACAATACACAAGCAGTAAACTTTTGCGTCGACACTACACTGCCGCCTAATCCCACAAGATTCGTGACAGTATTTACACACTCAGGAGCCCCAAGATGATTATAAAGTTCGTTACACACCAAATTTATCTCACTACCAGAGTCAATCAACGCATTTACTTCGCACTTATTCACCATAATAGTTTTGTATGCATTCTCAACTTTCTGTGCCGGCGTTTTCTCTTCGACGTAAACATCAGTGAAGTTAGCGTCAGTTCCCACTGGCATCGCCATCTTGTCGCCGTCACTGACGTTGGTACTCCTGTCAAAGTCGTCAGTTGCGCCAACAGCAGCCGCGCGAATGTTCGGAGTGATGTCGGTGACACACATCGTTCGTCTATCCTCGGCCAAGTTCGGTTTTTCGACTCGCCGTTCCCGATCATTGGTCTTTTCGTTTGTCGACCTAATGCATTTCGTAGAAATGTGTCCAAATTCGTTGCACTTAAAACACTTAAGACCTTTTTCTTTATTTGGACACTGGGACGATTGATGATCTTTTTCACCACAGCTGTAACACCTCTTGATTCCTGCGCCTTTTTCATGATTTTCAGGCTTCCTGTATCGACTGTTATCCATCCTCATCTTTTCTTTGATCGTCTCGTATATTTTTAATTTTTTCTTTCAGCTCTGCGTACGTCGTAACTCCATACAACAACATTTTGTTTACTTCTGAATCGATTATGCCGTCAATGATATATTTAATGGCAACATAATCGGGCATCTTGCCGCGTTTTCCCATCTCCTTCATGACTAGCATGTAGTCTAAACACCTTTCATCCTTCTTTTTCTTTCTGGCAGCCATCATCTCGTGGATTGTTTTACTATCCACCGAATCCGGAAATTCTTTACATAATCCAGCCTTCAAATCCTCCCAGCTTTTAAAAGGTTTTTCAGATCTTAGCCATAGCGCAGCAGTTCCGACCAAAGCCCTTCTGGCTACAATCAGAGTTTGTAGGGGCGACCACTGAAAAATCTCAGCATTGTCGTCGATGTCCTGTGCCCATTTGGCTACCGCAAACGTCTTGTCTTGCCCACTAAAGTTTGGGACAAGGCTCTCGTGGAAAATAGCCTGATCACGGTGAAACGCTTGCCTAGCCGATGTGGATGCGTCATGTTCGTCTTCGTCGTAGTCGGCTTGGCGGCGATTTTTCCCTTGTCACGGCGTCCTTTCCATATTTCGTCTTTATTGTAACAATTGTTACCGTCTTCAATCAGCACCGTTTTTTCTCGTTATGGCGTCTTAACAAAAAATACCGTGACGAGAGTGTCGTCTTCTGTTTTTTTTCTTTTAGCTTCTTTGGGTCCGAAAACTTAAAATATTGAGCTATCCCGGACGAGCCCCCAAAAAGTTGTGGGATAGACTCAATAAATGTTCAATAAAACTGCTGATTGCTTTTAACTTTTGTATTTATAATTTTCCGTCTTTACATCTCTTATTCTAACGTCTTGCTCCTCCTTTCTGTCTACTTATTCTCTATTTTAAAACATTCATTCCCTATCTCTTTTACTCCTTGACTATTTCGTACATTCATCACTGTCACTTGTTTATGCTTCACATCTGTCATTCATCTTCACATCTCATTTCACTATCATCCATAACGTTCCGTTCCTACATTTATATAATGGACACTTTTAACGTTCTGCATAGTTACAACATGAATGATGTAACCAATCTATTGTAAACATAATTTGGAGTTTCTTGCCCGTTCTTCTCCATAGGTACCTACTACGCTTTGGAATGGGCAACTAGCTTCATTTTTCTGACCGACCGACCTTGACAATTCAAAAGTGCCTGTAAATGGTTAATTTGAAATAAATGCTATGAGTTTGAGTTTGAGTTCGAATCGGTAATGGAGGATTCTCTCAATAGGTTAAAATCTATTAATAAGAGTATAATATTATGTGGAGATTTTAATATTAATATTTTAGATGTTACTCCATTAAGTATTAGACTTCTCAATATGTTTAAGTCTTATAATTTAATTTAATTGTTTTTTAAATGAAATGAAACTTATTTATTTGGTAGAATATAGGTTATTATGTAAGAATAACATGGTAGAATAATTTTAGTCTCAGTATATTCGACTAAACAGTCGTGCAAATGTTTGAAGTACATCCACAAATTCATCATAAAATTACATCAAAGACAGCAGTCGTTAGTCACATTACTTTATAAAATATGTTAAATTAGTTTGTTAGATTATACTATCTCGCAGTTAAAAGAGTCGATGAAATGATTGATTAGATCTATGAATAATGTCATTGTAATAATTAGTTAGTAATAATAGTTATAACTTAAACGTCTGTTTTAAATTTAAATAATCATCATTGAATAGAAAAATCTGTCACAAAGCCATTTTTTTAAAGTTCTATTAAATTCTAAGTTTTTAAGTTTTCTTATTCTTTCCGGTAGTTTATTAAAAAGTTCACCGACATGGCAAATGGCAAATGTAGCAGTTTCTGTCACATAACTTTAATCTGCTTCGAGGCACTACCAAAGGTTTTTGAAACATCTTCCTTTTAAATTGGACCTCAAAAAGTAATAGGTGGTTTCTAACGAATTTACACATTTCAGAAACGTTTAAGGATGGCAGTGTAAGTAAATGTTTATAAGTGAATATTAGTCGTCATGAATCAGTCCACTTCAGACTATAAATTGACCTTATGCACTTTTTCTGGGCTATAAAAGCTCTCTGGGCGTCTGTAGAGTTTCCCCATATGATAATCCCATAGCTCAATATTGAACATACATGACTGTGATATACCATTAGTGTTGTTTCTTTATTAGTAATTTTTATAATTTTACGAAGTGCATAAACGAATTTGTGAATCTTTTTACAAACAAGTTCTACGTGAGATTTCCAGTTGCAATAATTATAAATTTTTACTCCTAGAAATTTTATTTCATTTACTTCTTCAATGATGTTATTATTATATTTAATTGGCAAGTCTATTGTGTCTTTTTTTTATCTTTTGCTATTATATGGGAGGTATCTCATGAATTTAGTTTTATCGGTATATATTTCTAAATTATTTGCAACTAACCAGTCATGTATACCCTGCAGAGCTTTGTTGGTGACGAGACTTTAGTTAAAACAGTGGTATCATCTGCGAATAAGAGAATGTAAAAATCAGTTGATTCTGATAGTTCGTTTACATAATAATATTCTAAAAACAATATCGGGGCTAGCACAGTCCCTTGTGGTACGCCATAGTGATTCGTTAAGTATGGGGGCCTATAGGTTACCTGAGTGTTAGTCTCTGGATGCATTTTTACAATCACTGTGCATTGTTTTCGACCCCTTAAATAACTTTCAAACCAGTTGTAGGCAGGGCCTCTTATACCGTACTGTTCTAATTTATTTAATCTTTTATCATGGCATACCATATCAAATGCTTTGGTCATGTCTAGGAATACAGCTATAGGAATTTCTTTTTGTCTACTGAACTGAGAATTTCTGTTATTAATTTAAAACATGCCAATGTAGTGGATTTATTTTTAATAAAACCATTTTGCTGTTTACTTATAACTTCATTTAAAAAAAAAAAACAGTAGATTAGCACACATTACTTTCTCAAATATCTTGGAGAGAACCGGTAACTAAAGTACTTGGTCTGTAATTCCCCGCTTCCGTTTTCGAACTCTTTTTATATAGTGGTTTTACGACCGAGAATTTTAGAGCATCAGAAAAGGTTCCGCTTTCCAAAGACATATTTATTAAATAGGTCAATGGCTTTAGTATGGCAGATTTATTATATTTTAATATTCTAGTTGTAATACCATCATACCCTGCTGAATTCGTATTTCGTAACTCCATTGTTATTTTATAAACGTCAACATTATCAACTGGTTCAAGATAGATAGAGTTTACTAACCTTCTTCCTAATACTGGTTTGTTTTATTATAAATTACTATCGGCACATGATTTTATTATGTGGGTTGAAATATCATCATATCCCACTGCATTGGTATTATTTAGAGATGCAATTATTTTTTTGATATCATTGGGCGTGTTAGGTTCGAGATATAAACTGTTACTTCCATTGTTAGTGTTCTTTGTGATCTTGTTTTTATAATAATAAACAGTATCCGCTTTTATAACAAGTTGCCAAAGTTGGTTGTAGTGCATAGCAATGGGAAGTTCAAATCCCACATCAAACGTGTCCTTATCAAAAAAGCATATTATAAGATTTATGACTACGTCGAAGACAAGGATGTTAGGCAATATTTTATGGTAAGTGGGTTTCTTGGTAGATAGATAAGGAATGAAACCAAATGTCAATTTACACATTTATTTAACGAGACACAGAATTCAGGGTAGTGGGTTTTAAGGTCTCTAGAGTATTGGTTCACTGGTCACTGTAGTTAGTAGAAGAGAACGTTACTGCCCCGGGCTTGGCTACGCCGCAGCACGAGGTCCGGCGTGAAGTCACAGGGCAGGCAGCAGAGTCGGGGAGCGACCCCAGAGGTCACCCGACGTGGGCAGCACCACGCAGAGATGTACGACCGCGTTGAGGCCCTGCCTGAGCGGACCACGTGTAGGCACGTGGTCCGCTCAGGCAGGGCCTCAACACGTGGCGGGCGTGGGGTCTCGGCACCCACGAGCCACGTAGATGGCAGGTCAGGCGGCGGTAGCAGCCGCGTGGGTAGTCCGCGTGACTGGCGTCTCTCCAGCGGTAGGGCGGAGGCAGCGTTGACGTCAGTCAGCGGTAGGCAGGATAATAGCAGGTAGCCTAATACTGGAACCCTGGAATCAGCGCGAGGCGGGTGCTTCCGTAAGCGTTGTGCAAGGACTGCAAACCTCCGTCGATGTGTGCGTCTCGCCCGTCACGCCCAGCCGTAAGCCCAAAGCAAGGTGGATGCAGGAAGACTCACCCATCGTGGCGGCTTACAATTTTAGGTTTTGCCGTGCACATGCCGCGGGCATTCTCGGAGGTCTCTCGCCGCGTGGCCAGGCGATTTAAGCTAACAGCAAGGCGCAGCGCGGCGAGACAAGCATAGCGAAGAATGCGAGAAGCATGCGCACGAATTCACAGAGATGCAGTAATGTACATAGAGAATGCGATCTGGCAGGACACAATTAAGAATAAAAGCTATCACGCTGAGCACTTACCCGTTTATCTCGGGGTTATTTAGACTTACTTCTTGAGCTGCTTGTTGCGAAGGAAAGGGCTCGTTAGGCGTCAAGCAGGGATATTTATAACCCAATCCATACCACGACACCGAGTGACGTGGTGGGAATTTGAAAGATTTAGGGATGTCACTCTCGTGAACCGTAACTAGTGATGTGCGTTTTAGTTGATCTGTAGGAAATCGACTACAACGCCACACATCCACAATTCAGTTTCCAACTACCCATATCAATTTTATCAACCGTGGCAAAAAATTTCGAGTCTTTGATCTGCCCCACATTCAGAGTCCTTTAAAGCTATACTTAAGCGAAGAGCAACATGGCTTTGTGGCGTCTAGATCCATAAGTACCAACCTACTACTGTTTACCGAATTATTAATGAAGACAATAGACTCGGGTCTCCAAGCAAATGTCATATATACAGATTTTAGTAAAGCTATCGATAAGGTGTCACATGGAATATTGATAAGTAAATTACGAGCATATGGTATCACCGGATCGTTACTTTCATGGCTGAGTTCATATCTTGTGGATAGATCTTTCTATGTGGTCATCAATGGTTTTCGTTCAACCTTACGATATATCTTGTCTGTCGTACCACAGGGATCTCACTTAGGGCCAATCTTATTTAATTTCTTTATAAACGATATTCCCAATTGTTTTCGATTCTCTGTTGTCTTTATGTATGCCGACGGCTTAAAATTTGTTAAAATAGTCAAAACTAACTATGATGCCTCTGACCTATAGTGTGATCTAGAAAGGCTTGTACAATGGTTTCAAACCAACAAATTGCATTTAAATCCAAGCAAATGTTACCATGTTAAATACACGTGAAGGCATTATCTCATAAACCAAGACTATTATATCGATGGAGTAAAAATTTCAGAACTGGACACAATAAGAGACCTCGGTGTTACGTTTTATCGAAAGCTAACTTTTATTCCACACTTGGAAAATATAATAAAAAAGCCCTCTAAAATGCTAGGATTTGTTATCAGGAATTCCAAACAGTTTAAGTGTTGTAAAACTAAAATCATGCTTTGTAATGGCTTAATTCGAAGCGTATTGGAATATTTTAGCGTGATTTGGCGTCCACACTATGCCACACACTCGTTGCGTCTAGAACGCGTTCAAAAGCAGTTTCTTTGGCACCTGACGTTTTCTAGCGGAATAACTAAAAAAGTACATTCGTACAGTAGCAGGCTGAAACATTTTAAAATAGTTTCGCTAGACAATCGCCGACGCATTAATGACGCATTGTTTGTTTGCAAAGTAATGAACCATAAAATTGACTGCCCTCAAATATTGCACACTTTTAATTTCCGTGCTCCCTCAAGAATTCCTCGCAGTGCCATAACACCACTCTGTCCACCACAAAGAAGAACGGTTCTTGGCACCAATTCCACCTTTGCAAGGTTATGCAAAGTAATAAATAGCTGCAGTGATCAAATCGATGCGAACTTCGAAAGTTTGGGCAAATTAAAGGCCAAACTTCTTAAAAACCTCTTAAAATAGATGTGTGTGTTTTTACATAAAATAAGTACCCTACATTGTTTATTGTTTAATTATTATTTAAATAAATTGTTATTGTCGTTATTTGCACTCTTGGTACATCAAAAAATACATATGTAATGTCAATCTAGATTAAAATCTTTTTATTTGTACAGCTCGTTTATGCATGCGGAGTTTACCTTTAAGTGATTGTTGCACTGTTGCATACACTTTTACATGTAATTTTTAGCATAGAACTTGTGTGAACAATCATTGGTGAACCAATAAATAATTAAATAAATAAATTAACTCACGCCCCATGGAGGTAGGCAGAAACCGCAGGACGCCACCTGCTGCTTTCCTTAAATACTCCTTATGCCTCGTTTACGTTCATACATCTGCTCATACACGTGCGCCGGTTGCGAGTACTACGCATCTGACCTTTCTGAAGAACGTCACCAACAAGGTCACTATACGTCCTCAAATGGCGTCACCTACCAGCGTTTCCACTCACATTTGCCTTGTGACAACACCATCAATATGACCAAACCATCCAAGCATACTCTTTCCAATTTTGGTCACTACATGTTCTTTTAAACCGCACCGTAGCCATATCAGATCATTCCTCAGCCAATCGTTCATAGTCACACCACAAATGCTTCGCAAGGAACGCATTTCCACAGCATTTATTCTACTTTCATGCTTCTTTTGCCACACCCAACATTCACTTCCATACATAGCACACCATTTTGAACAGCCTGTCGTGTCTTTTTGGGCATCAACTGGTTCGTCACAATTGCAAGTGTAGCACCATTCACTTCATTTCCCGCATTCACGCTCCTTTCCACATCTCCATCAATCTTTCCATTCCTTGTAAAAAGATTCCCCATAAATACGAACTCACTTAATTGCTCCACATTCTTATAATTTATTTGCACATCACACACCGATACAACCCCTTCTCCTTCAAGCACCATGACCTTTGTCTTATTTACGTTTATATTATTTCCTTTCATCTCATATGCTTCATACTACTCTGTCAAGATAGTACCGGAAAAAGATCAATAATACATAATGTTACACAATGTTAGTTATTCAAGCAAATTAATTTATCGCCTTCTTAGTAGGCTCCTTCAAAAATGTTTTTTCCGGAATTGAGTTCAGTTATCGCCGCAAATTCTCCTCTAAGCCTTCTAATAAATGAAAACAGGTGCCACGAAGTGGTGATTTGAGTTTAGGAAAATTAAAGAAGTCGACTGGAGCATATCTGGTGAATAAGGTGCTTGCTCGATGGTATTTGTTGAATTTTTGGTCAAAAATTCGTTCTCAATGATGGCCTTGTCCGAAGGTGATGCATTTGCATTTCGCATTACGTGATTCAAGAATTTTATTTTTCACAAAAATACAAATATAAAAATTATTTATTGACATAAAACCAGATGTACAAAAAGATACATATTTCTCTGAATCCTGCACTAGTTTTTACTGTGTTGCAGGAGCCAGCGTTCTCTCGTAATGCAACGACAATTTTTTTTGTTGTTTTATAACAACACAAAGAAAAAAAAAGGACCAACAATTTTACCTTTAGACTTAATGCTACAATATTATTTCAAAAAATAAAATAAAAACAAATTCAAATACAACTTACTCATGATTCTCATTTTTTGCGCGAAGTATGTTTATCGGTGAATGTGTTTGAATTGAGTGATAGTTTGTGTTTGTGTGAGTTTCCATGCTGCTTATGTTGTTTGATAGGGAAACAAAAAAAATACAACTATGAAGCAGTAAAAGGTCACAACGCAATTAAGTCACCACTGTTAGTAGATTTTCTACTGCTTCGTAGTCAAGCGACTTTAGCCAAATGAAGATAAATTTCTTAAATTTATTGTTACTTAATTTACGTTTTAGGGAAACTTCTTACTGTCTCGTAATGGAATAAAACTAGTTCTTTTTGATATATGTTTATTGTTTTATTTTCCTAATATAGCACTTTAGAAATCGTGCATAGTGATATACTCACTAAACATTAATTTATAATGGATCAATCAAAAAGTATTTCGTCCACGGCAATTAGGCATCTCCATATGTAAAGGTGCAGCGCCGCGAGCGTCGTCTCGCGATCCAGACAAGATATCTCAAACTCTCCAAAGTCAAGTCAACAAGCTTGGCGCTTGGTTTAGAAAGTGGAGAATTGAATTCTTTACCGACAAGAGTCAACCGGTTCTCTTCTCGAAGCCGCGTCATAGCCCCTGCCCCCCTCGACTGATCACATGTTTGGCAAGCCGATCCCTTGCGAGAAGCGAGCCAAATACCTAGGTGTGGTGCTCGATGAACACCTGTCCTTTTCAGAGCACATTACGGCGGCTCGTTTGCGCGCCGCTTTCGCTGTAGGTAGACTCCACTTCGTCCTAAATGCACGTAGGAAATTGTCACTAAAGTACAAATTGCGTTTTACTGTAGCGTTGTAGTCGATTTCCTACAGATCAACTAAAACGCACATCACTAGTTACGGTTCACGAGAGTGCCATCCCTAAATCTTTCAAATTCCCACCACGTCACTCGGTGTCGTGGTATGGTATGGACTATAAATGTCACTGCTGGACGCCTAACGTCCCCTTTTCTTCGCATCAAGCAGATCAAGCAGTAAGTTTAAATAACCCCGAGATAAACGGGTAAGTGCTCAGTGTGATTGCCTATACTCTTGTGTCCTGTCAGATCGCATTCTCTATGTATTTCTATCTGCGCGGTCTGGCAGCTATTGTAATTGTTCTCGGCAACCCCCCTATGACTGTCGAGAAAGCTATTTACCGATAGTGGCTTCTGCCACATCTCCTGCCACCATTACTGCACTTCTGTGAATGCGTGCGCTTATTTCTCGCATTCTTCGCTATGCTTGTCCACAACGCTTACGGAAGCACCCGCCTTGCGCTGATTCCAGGTTTCCAGTATTAGGCTACCTGCTATTATCCTGCCTACCGCTGACTGACGTCATCGCTGCTTCCGCCCTACCAGTGGAGAGACGCCAGACACGCGGACTACTCACGCTGCCGCTACCGTCGCCTGACCTGCCATCCACGTGGCTCGTGGGTGCCGAGACCCCACGCCCGCCACGTGTTGAGGCCCTGCCTGAGCGGACCACGTGCCTACACGCGGTCGTGCATCTCGGCGTGGTGCTGCCCACGTCGCGTGACCTCTGGGGTCGCTCCCCAACTCTGCTGCCTGCCCTGTGTCCTCACGCCGGACCTCGTGCTGCGGCGTAGCCAAGCCCAGGGCAGTAACGTTCTCTTCTACTAAAACTACAGTGACCAGTGAACCAGTGAATCTCTAGAGACCTTAAAACCCACTTCCCTGAATTCTGTGTCTCGTTAAATAAATTGTGTAAAGTGACATTTGGTTTCATATCTTATCTATCTACCTAGAAACCCACTTGCCACATTACACAGCGTGCATTCGCCCGATCATGACCTATGCCGGTGCAGTCTTTGCACACGCCAAGCACCATCGCTTCAATAGAACGCAGACCCTCCAGAACAAATTCCTCCGTAGGATAACAGGCTCCCCCACGACTACCTCAAAATTCCCACTATCCGTCAGTTTATGAAACGCATCTCAAAGCGTTTCTTCGATACTGCCGCGAATCACCGCAATCCTCAGGTTGTCAAGGCCGCAAGTTATATTCCCTCCACCATGAGTCATGACCGCCGTCCCAGGCATGTCCTCACCGACCCTAATGACCACATAACTCTCATCCAGGGGAGCAGTAGGGCCACCAGTACAGTGCACACACACAAACCGACATTCCACCTCACCGCCGAGGTCCCTCGCGAAGACCGCGACGTAACTGTCCCCCCCGACCCTTGCTCGACGAAGTGCCAGCCCGCGCCGTACCTGAGCCTGTAGCTTTAAATTCCCCCATAATTATAATCATCCAAATCAGATCCAGCCTGTTCCATCTTGCTGTCCTCCCTCCAGCGACGACCTAAGCCGAGATCCGTACCCCACATGGGGTGCCCTTAGCGAGCAGTCGCCTAGTAATGTAAGTTTATTGCCCCTGGTTGGAGGCTTTGAGTTCGCTTAAGGCAACCACAGGATAGTCCGGTTAAGTAGTTATGACCTCTCAAGGTCAACTACGAGATGCCATACATAAAAAAAGAGCGTCGTCTTCAGTCACTAACTCGACGCACAGTTGGAGCTACGTACTACGAGTCACGGTCCTCAGTGCGTGGCCGCGCGCCGTCGAGGTCGGATGTTAATGCTATATGTAGGCTACTGCACTACTCCCCGCAAATGAATCGTACCGGGGGTTTCGAGGTTCTGCCTTAGCTTATGCATTACGCTTGAAGTTGTATCATAATATCATGTGCTTTGTTCATAAAATTCCCCCGGTAATCGTTATGCTTGCCCGTATATTAATTCAGCTGTACTTGCGCCGACGTCTTCTTTGATTGCTGCTTGCAGTCCTAGTAGCACCGAAGCTAATTCTTGCGACTAAGTTGACGAATTGAATCGCACGGTGAGTGCTGCCTTGAGTGTTCGGTGCCAACGTTCTATCATCCCGTTACACTGCGTATGGTAAGCAGTGGTCCCGGTGCGATGTATGCCCATTCACGTTCTATGTTAGGGGGTTTGGTTTCCGCACTTAGTCCTTCATGTGGACCATTGTGCGTGGGCCATGGCGGCCGTCGGAGGTTAATATTCCAACCAGCCCACCTCCCTCCAGAAGCCGATCAAAGCTTCTGGTCTATCGAGAACATCTGTGAAAGATCCGGGTGTCCCGAGGGTTTCTGTTCTTATCTGGGTAACGCCTGTGCACTCAAAGAGCACATGCGCAACGGTTTCCTCCGACTCCATGCAAGCTCTGCACAGTGGACTGTCCGTAATGCCTATTGTGTGAAGGTGTTTGTTTAGCGAGCAGTGTCCTGTGATGGTCCCCGTCACCAGGCGCAGACCATTTCTGTCCAGGCGTAATAACCATCTGGTTAGCCTGACATCTAAGGATGGCAAAGCTTCCTTGGACTGCCTGCAGGCTGGTGTCCAGGTCCACCACCTCTCAGCTTGTGTGTGGGTGGACTCCCGCAGCCACCTGCGTATCTGGTTGAAGGGGATGGGTATGATGGGTTCAGGCCCGCAAGCCGATGTGTTGGATGCTCTCCTGGCTAATTCGTCAGCTGCGTCGTTGCCTAGTGATCCGCTGTGTCCTTTTATGCATGTAGTGTAGTGTCACCGTGTTGCGGTTAGATACTGTAACTCGTTCTAGAGCATTGTGACATTCTAGTGTTAGACTCGAGGTAATATTTTCTTTCCCTAATGATTTAAGGACTGAGGCGCTGTCGGAGAGTATACGTCTAAGGGTGTCCGTAACTCTCCTGGCTTCTATGGCATACACTGCTTGTATGATGCCCACACACTCCGCCTGATAGACGGTGTTGAACATTTCCAGCGGACTTGGTATGGATATGTTGAGGTCATGTGAGAAAACTCCGGCTTCAGTACCGTATCCGGTCTTTGAGCCATCGGTGTATACTTTCAGTTCATTCGTGCCTGAGTAGTCACACTGTTCTTCTGAGAGTATAATATTGTAGTGCTTTTGAAAGTAATGTCGTTTCGGGTTTTTGTCGCAGGGTGATGCCATCATTGGTTGTCGGTTGACCGCATCTTCCTTTATGCGTATGTGCTTGACCCTAGAGTCTTTACTTAGGGTTCCCGATATGTGGAGCCTGAAGGCAGCCAGGGTCGCCTGCTCCTGCACGATGAGGTGTAGGGGTGGTAGCCCAAGCATCGCCTGTAGGGCAGCAGTGGGTGTGGTTCTCATGCAGCTAGTGATTGCTACGCAGGCAAACCGCTGCAGTTTTTCGAGATCTCTTTGGGCTGTGCTCAGGTCTGTCCTAGGCCACCAGACCAACGAGCCGTACGTGATAATTGGTCGAATGACAGTAGTGTATAGCCAGTAAGTGACTTTGGGGCTAATCCCCCAATTTCTGCCAAGCATTCGCTTGCACTGCCACAGAGATATGCTGGCTTTTGTAGTGATGTATTTGGTGTGTTTCGCCCAATTCAGCTGTTCGTCCAAATAAATGCCTAGGTATTTGGTTTCGGTTGATAGGCTTAGGGTAGTACCAAAGAAGCGTGGTAGTTGTAGTGACATTAGTTTCCTCTTTTTTGTAAAGAGAATCAGTTCGGTTTTTGTGGGGTTGACGGATATCTGGTGTCTGTTGCACCAGTCCTCTACTATTTTCAAGGCTTGGCGCATAAGGTTGCATAAGGTATTTTCTTGGGTGCCATTAATATTATGGTTATATCATTGGCATAGCCTACAGTAAATTAGCTTTTGTCATTTAGTGTTCTGATGAGGCTGTCTAAAACCAGGTTCCACAGAAGCGGCGAGAGGACGCCCCTTTGCGGGCAGCCCTTCGCCACAATGACCCTTGTGGTGTCGTTCACTTTTACCTGTACAGCTCTCAGTTTGAGCAAATTGGTGATCCACTCTCGGCTCGATGCTGTGTCTGTCGAGGGCCATGTTGATGCTACCAAAAGTGGTTTTGTCAAAGGCGCCCTAGATATCAATGAAGACCGCTAGTGCTGAACATTTGTGATCCACGGCGCATTCAATTTTGGACTACTACGTTATGTAACGCAGATTCCGTTGATCTGCCTGTGGAGTACGCATGCTGTTGTTTGTGAAGTGGGTTTGCCTGAAGAGGTCCGTCACGAATGTATCTATCACAGAGTCTCTCGAGGGTTTTCAGTAAGAAAGATGTGATGCTTATGGGCCTGTAGGCCTTGGGTAGCGTGTAGTCGGATTTTCCTGGTTTGGGTATGAAAATGACTTTCACTTAGCGCCAAGCTAGGGGTATGTGTCTGACTGCTATGCAGGCCTGATAGGTCTCCACCAGGCATGGTGTTAGTAAATCAGCCCCCCATTGTAGAAGGGCCGGGAAGATGCCATCCAGCCCTGCAGATTTATAGAACTGGAAGCTGTAGATGGCCCACTTTATCCGGTCTTCTGTTACTATACTGTATGCTCTAGACCAGTCTTGATCTGTTGGAACCTAGTCTGGTTAAGCTTCCCATACCTTGTCCTCTAGGAGTTCGCAGTCTGGGAAGTGAGTCTCTAGGAGGAGTTTGCTGGTTTCATGGTCAGTTAGTGTGTATGAGTTATCGGGTTTTTTCAGCGTGCCGAGGGTTCGGTCCTGATCAGTTGATAGGATTTTCCTTACCCTTGCGGCTTCGTTGTTGGTTTCGATGGATTCACAGAATTTCCGCCATGCTGTTCTCCTGGCAGTTCTTGTTTGCTCTTGGTATATATATTGGGTCTCTTTGTATAAATCGCTCACTGAATACAAAAGGGTCACACATCAAAAGACATAAATTTTATACGATGGCCAAAACAAAATTCAGAACACGTTTTTTTTTATTAATTTCATAATTTTTGTTAGATAATATAACATGTTAATATATCATTAGATGCGTTTTTACGTGCTCTATCGATTATTAATATGAAAATTTTAATAGCCGTTACTCATCAAGCTAAAACTGTACAAAAGTCTCTTTTGCAATCAAAATTTGGATCAATATCATAAAACTTATGTCAAAAACAAAAGTCAATTTTACAAAAACAAATGGATTAATAAGTCTTCTGCGTACTTATTATATTCTAAAAAGTGTCATAATAGTGATAGGTATAACATGATTAGACACGGGTTATGACAGACAACAAAACAGTATCTAAAATAAGTGACAACATGTAGGTACATCTAAATAATCTCATTTAAAATTAATCATCTCTATACTTTAACATTATCAATTTGTAGAATTTTATTAATACAGTATAATCATATCGTTTTTACGGCATAAGAATCACCCTAATTAACAAAATACTCTAAACACAAACATCAGGCAGTTCAATTCAGTCTGTTACACTTAAATATTATTATTATACTTGATATTATGAGATCAATTCTAATGGCTAAACCGCATTAAATATAAATAACAATCACATACAAAGTTGTAAAATCACTCAGAGTTTCAAACAGTGTTGTGTTTTATGGCACTTTCTAAGTTAACTATTTATCAATAGGTATTTATCAACAGGTATTCTGGGTAAGCTTTTCTTTTTCGTGTATAATAGCTGAGGATCCACGCTAGATGGTTGACTATCAGTGCTAGGTGGATGAGTAATAACGGTGGATGGATGTGAATCTATATTAGGCGACGGAGTATCTAAAGAAACAGGGAGATTATTGTAGATGAATGGCTGAGGTTCTACACGAGAAGGTCCGGGTTGGGGTGAAATATTTAATTGTGCGGTATTGAGGTTAGGTTGCAAAATGGGATCCTTGACACTGTCATCCGAAGAAAAATCGGCATTTGATGAACTATTTGATGTTGTAGAATTGCTAGATTTTTCGATTTCAGAGTCACTATCAGAGTCGCTTGAATTACTACTTGAGTAGCTTGGTTCAACGACTTGTTCTGTAATTTTTTTATGCGCTGCTACAGATTTTATCGGTAACTTCATCCTCGAATAATGGTAGGCTGGCTGTCTGGTATGGAGTTTGTAGCTATAGAATAATTGGATAGTGGGTTTGGTTGAAGGAATGCTGGAGTATTAAGTTCTGGAGTATCTTGGATATTCGTAAAGGTCGCCATGTTCAAAATTAATAGCGCTCTGCTATTCATCCTGTAAGTGATAATTAATTAGATTAAAAAAAATTGTAATGGGTCAGTTAACTTAAAATATAATTTCTTAAATACGAAATGTTATTCATACATTGTGTATTATAAAGTAAAACTAAACACAGTGGGTCTTCAACGAGTAATATTTAACAATATTATATAAATATGCAGTATTTATCCGACATTTCGAAGTGGTTGCTTCAACCCTGTACAGTTATGGATTGATTATATTATACTTCACCTATCCTAAACAGGTATTATAAAACGTTAAATGTTACGAAGTTAGGACCCACTGACTCACTATTTGATAAAACACTTATTATAAATATAACCCGGGCAAGTTAAAAACACAATACATTGTAATTTGCAATTTTGCATCATCATCAGCCTATTGCAGTTCACTGCTGCATAAGGTGTCTCCAATTATTTTTAAATAATGCAATTGGAAAATTTGTTAAAAAGGGGTAAATTCGTGCCCGTTAATTAAAGCAAAATATATTGTTGCATTAACATAAATGAAAAAATATGACAAAATCATAAATTATTTCCATACAAAACGGACACATTTCTGAATTTCCCACTCTAGTCGTCAAAAAATTATTGTCAGTCCATGAATAATTCCATGCAAAACGAACGTATTTCAAATATGGCCCTATTGTATTAAAAATATAATAACACTTACACGATGCTTGAATGCAATGCAGACGCATTTCAAATGATGGCCCTGTTGTATTAAAAACAATAATTATACTTACTTGATGTTTGAATGCAATGCAGACGCATTTCAAATTATGGCCCTATTGTATTAAAAACAATTATTATGCTTACTTGATGTTTTAATGCAAAACAGACGTTTTCCAAAATATGACACTTTTGCAGAGAACTATGAACACTAACTGCAGTTTTATTTTGGGTTGTGGCCTTTTTGCACGGAACTGACGTGCGTTCGCGTCGAGTTTCGGGTCGCAACTGAAAAAATGGCTGTCTTGCACTGAAGTTAGCTCGAAAAATGCTCCAATGCAAAAATGGCGGTCAACCGATTTGGGAACAGACATGCGAAAATGATGGGTGTCTTTTTTTCACTAAAAAGATTTGACGATTTAGACCTCATTTTTGCATTAAAATATTTTTCAGAATTTTTTGATTTGTGGCCCTTTTGTATTCAGTGAGCGAAATCTCAGTCGTCCGGGAGTCTAGTGCTTTCGGCTCTGTTAAATTGCTTACGTAGTGCATCTCTGAGTTTACTAAGTTCAGCGTTCCACCATGGGTTCCTCTCGCTGTTAGTTTTTGGCGCTCTTAGTTTGCAGCATGCATGGTATGCTTCGGTTAGGTATTCTGATGGTGTATTCACGGTGTATTCTAATTGTGCAGGGTCTCGTATGGTTACTTGTCATAAGTGCCTGTCTAGCAGGGAGGCTAGGAGGCGTTTATACCTGGGTACATTAGTGCGCCGCGGGTTCCGCCTTGGCACTGGATTGCTTGTATTGGTAGCTAGTGTAAAACGAATCCTTCTGTGGTCTGAGCAGGAAGGCTCGTCGGATACGTGCCAGTTTGTGATAAGATTTGTCGCATTTTCTGTTGCAAGGGTTAGATCTATGATTGGTTCAGAGCCACGGTTAACAATGTTAAGGTTAGTAGAGAATAAATAGGTGGATAGTACCTCTCCTCTGGAGTTCGGTGCGTCTCTGCCCCAGAGTGGGTGATGAGCGTTTGAGTCAGTGCAGATGATTAGGTCTAGTTTGGCGCGCTTGCAGTGTTGTACCAGGTCGGTCATCTCTTTTGTCGGGCAGTTTGCGTCCTCGCCCGGCATGAATACCGAGGCCAGTACAACGTCGGGAACGTCGCCTGCGGTCTGGAGCTGGCAGGTCTCTGGAACAGAACTGAGTAAGTGGTGTGGTAGGAATTCCTTTGGGTATGTAGGCGCTAGTTCTTGGTTTGTCTGAGTTTTGTGTGCTGAGAATTAGCTTACCTCTGATGTTGCCGAGGCCGCATATTCTGTTGTTCCTGATCCACGGTTCCTGGTTCAGTGCTTGAACCAGAAATGGTTCGGGGTTTTACCTCCAGTGCCCTGCGTAAGCTTGCCGTGGCAGTTTGGCTATGCTGAAGGTTGGTCTGTATAATGTTTAAGGGCGGTGAAGGCAGTGGGGTGGGGTTAGTCGGAGATTGATCCATCGGACAGTATCTCCGCTACCTCCGCTCTGGCCTGGTCGACGTGTAGGTCACCCGGCTGCTCATTCCAGCCAGGTGATTCGGGCGATGTGGTATTCTCGGCATCGGCCAAAGCCGCACGGTCCATGGCTTCTTCGAGATGGGCGATGTCTGAGTTGGTCGTCTGTGTCGGTGTCGGTGTGGTCGCTTTCAATTCCGTACTGTCGGTCTTTGAGTCAGCGGGCTGGGTAGTGGGCCAGAAGCGTACGTATTTCGACCCCAGAAGGTACGATATCCGTCGCTCCCGAGCCAATACCTTTTCGACTTCCTCCGGTGGCACCCTCAGGGTCAGAAAAGTCCCACTGTTGTTGCCACCGACGGTAGTTGCCCTGTACAGCGACCACCTGGCAATGCCATACCAAGTGTTCTGACGGATCAGAACACATTGGAGCCGGGCCTCGTCACCTCCGTAACGAGGGACGAAAAGCGAGGCTAGTACACGAGTGGGCACGTCAGACTGTCTCAGTACTGTTAGTGTGAGTTCGGTGTTGGGGAGTCGTATCTTGGGCGCATTTTGCAACAACCAAGTCAGGGCATAATCATCTTCGCACCACATCTGCACGGTGCCTTCTACTACCCGTGGGTAACCGCGGACGGCACCGTGCAGATGTGGTGCGAAGACGACTATGCCCTGACTTGGTTGTTGCAGAATGCGCCCAAGATACTATGGCAGGAGTGGTGTCCTCCAGTCTGTGTTCATTAGTAGTTCTTCGAGGCCTGACTTTATGAGCTCTGCCTCTTCCCTTGTCAGGTCTCTGGATGGGGTAGGGAAGCAGATCGCCACGGCTGGCCGCGCAGGTATTTCCTTTGTGGCTCGAGCATAGGTTCTCTGCTACCCCTGAGCGGAATGGACCCTCACACGTTTGGCGTCCCCCTGAAGTGCGCTCGGTGAGGCTGTGTCGTCAGGGCGCTCCCTCTTCGCCAGCCCCGTACCGCTTAGTCCAGGCTGCGGCTTTGAGGTGCCTGGCAAGGTGTTGTCCGCCGGCTGCGCCTGTGCGTGTGAGGCTCTAAGGCGCTTACCCCTGTGCTGTCTGGGTCGAGTTCTGTTGTGGAGTGTTCGTGTATAGTCTGGGTTTTGGGGTCGACTAGCGGCCCTGGCAGACTCTATTGCGTTCGGGGGCTTTTCGCGCCGGGTTTCCCCTTCGCGTACTTGTTCCTGCCCGCGCGGTTCCGCGTCCAGCCACTTTTCGCACCGGGTTTTCCCTTCGCGTACTCGTGGCTGGTCGCGTACTGCTTTTTCGGCGTCCAATCGCATTTCGCGCCGGCTAGTGCCTTCGTAGTCCTGCTTTCGGTCGCCTACTTTCTCCTCCCGGGTCATGATTTTTCTGCGCTTCTTCAGCAGTCGTACTTCATCAGCCGGGAGGGTGGAGCTACCAGGCCCGTCATCCTTCCCCATCGCCCTCTGTCTGTGTCTGTCTGTGTCATAATCGGGTTTGGTGATGCTGTTCCGCACAATGATCTGTTGCAAGAAGCTCGTGGGAGGCATACGCTGAGTTATGGGTACTGGCGCGTTGGTCGCGGCCGGGTTTGTGTGTTTAGGCGCGTTGGTTGCGGCCGGTGTCGGTTTGTTGGGCGCGTTAGTCGCTGCCTGAGTTGTGGGCGCTGAAGAGCGCGGTGACTCGGTGCAGTCCGTTACCCCCCCCCCCCCCCCCTAGATTACCTTGGGGGTACTATTACGTTCTGCATTTATATCATCATTTGGGGGTGGGCTTTTTTGGAATCGAGGTTACCCCTCCTCTGGGACCGATGGGACGATCTTAGTGTTAAGTAGTATTGTGTTAGTTATTTTATTCACTCTCATTTCCGAAACAATATTAGCATCAGTAAAATCATAAAGTACACACCATGATATTTTATTAAGTTCCTCCTTTATATTACAGTCTTAATTTTACTAAATACGGTACTCTTTTTCTTAACTTTAGCTTTACTAACGTAAAGTAAGATTGGTAAATTGTCCGATACTTTCTGCTCAAATACAACGGTTTTACAAGTTGAGCTGCATTTAACCTTTAAGTGGTCGATACATGTATTCATACACATAGGCCTAGTTATACCCTGCATTAATCCATATAAGGCCATTAAGTTTAAATATTCTTGTGCTGACCCAGTCAAGAATTTAGGCAGAATGTCAATATTAATATCACCCGTAATGATAATGCTTTTAGTACGTACATTAGATAAAACTTTATTGAGCGAGTCTAAATAGTTACTGGTACTTCTAAAACATGGAGGGCGGTAAGTACAACTTATTGTATACTCAGGTTTAATAGTAATAGTGAGAAAATTACCTTCCAAAAACACAGAACTCAACAAGACGAACGTACACGGCCACACCGTCATTCTGATTAAGACTAACTCTTGTCCAATACTTGTTATATACAATTCTGGCCTTTTTCGTCGAATTTGCTGTCTTGAATGCCGTTTAACGTTAAAATAATATTTTTTATTTACCGTTTGACTTTCCAGTAAGAATTCCGAATGCACATCACCGCGATAGTCAAAGAAACTAACATGCTTTTGGCAACTAAAGTTTTCACCAAAAAAAACGAGCTTTGCTTCTGGCAACTACAGTTGGCAATATTGATTTTCTATTTAACGATTTAAAACTTTATTTTAAAGAGCGTAAGGCTTATTACAGGTTATTTTAAACAGTAAACGAATAGATAATCTACCATCTGGACACAAGATTGCAACTTTTGTTTGTTTGTTTGGCATCTCGCAGGTCAACCTATGAGGTTGTCGTCTGCTTAAGCGGACTTGCCTGTGGATTCCCTAATAAATTAAGGCCTCCAGCCAGGACTTAAACTTATATACTAACTAAAACTAAGCGACAACGCTAAGGGCACCCCCTGTGGGGTCCGAACCTCGGCTTAGGGCGTCGCTGGAAGAGGGCAGCAAATGACTAGCTGGATCAGGATTGATATTATTTAGGGACGAATTTAAAGCTACAGGCTCAGCGTCGCGGGCTGGCTCGAGCAAGGGTCGGGCGGGGCGTGGATTTGGGCGTCGCGGCGGGCCTCGGTGGCGAGGACGGTAGGACGTCGATCGGGTTTTGGGCTTATGTAGCGTGCTGGTGGCCTTACTACTCTCCTGGAGGAGGGTAGTGACGTCGTCGGGGGCGATTAAAGTATGCCTTGGTCGGCGAATACTAGTAATGCGAGAGGGAGTGTAGCGGGCGGCTGCTGTAATCAGGGGGTTAGAATGTTTGATGCCGCAGTCGAAGAAACGCTTAGATAAGCGTTTCATGAACTGTTTTATGGTTGGCATTTTAAGGTCGACGTGAAGATCTAAGTTTCGGACATAGTAAGGGGCACCCGTAACCCTTCTGAGGAAACGGTTTTGGAGGGTCTGCATCTTATGGAGATGACGTGGGTGAGCGTGTGCAAATACAACGCAGGCATAGGTCATGATGGGACGGATGACTGCGGTGTAAATGCGGAGCTTGCATTTAAGGGACAGTTTGCTACGGGCTGTCAGTACGAAGTGGAGCCTGCTAAGAGCGAAGGAGGCGCGCGCGCGAACCGCCTTAATATGAGCCTTAAAGGTAAGGTTTTCATCGAGGATCACGCCTAGGTATTTGGCTTGCTTCTCCCAGGGGATCGGCTTACCGTACATAGTGATCGGGCTGGGAAGTGGGGGAGGGAATCGACGACGTCTCGAGAAGAGAACCGCCTGACTCTTATCGGGGTTGACCTCGATTCTCCATTTCCGGAACCAAGCGCCTAAGACGTTTGCGGAGGTTTGGAGAGTACGAGCTATAGCGTTGGGACAGTGACCGGTATAGTAAACGGCAGTGTCGTCGGCGAAGAGAGCCAACTGAGCCTTTTTACTTTTTGGGATATCGCTAGTGAACAGCGTGAAGGAGGAGATAGTACGGAACCCTGAGGGACACCGGCGCGAATAGGATGAGGGGACGAGAGTGCTCCCTCGATGCGATAGCGAAAGGTGCGATTCAACAAAAAGTCTCGTAAGATGAGCACGAGACGATCTGGAACTCCTAGTTGGTAGAGCTTGTATATCAAGCCGTTGTGCCAGACTTTGTCGAAGGCTTTCGCTATGTCGAAGAATAGCACACCCGTCGTCGCGTTACGCTGCAGACCAGCGCATAAGTGCTTTACGATGCGGTGGACCTGTTGGGTGCCCGAGTGTTGGCTTCGGAAACCGAACTGCTCGTTGGGTATGAGGCTCTTTGCTTCGGCGTAGTCTTTGAGACGCTTATAAATAAGCCTCTCGTAGATTTTGCCGAGAACATTGAGTAAGCTAATAGGGCGGTAGCTGGAGGGCTCAGACTTTGGCTTGCCTGGCTTTGGGATACCGATGACGGTGGCTTCTTTCCATGCTTGTGGGAAAATGTTGTTGCTCAAGGCGCCATTGAAGATGGCGGTCATGAGCATTATTAGCGGGGCAGGGAGGAGTTTGTAAACCTTATTGGTAATACCATCCGAACCGGGGGCCTTACGAGCGTGTAGCCCTTTAATGATGTATGCACTTCGTCTGGAGTGACGGGAGGCAGAGGATCATCAGGGTCTTCGACGGGAGGGAGGGAGGCTCTCCGTTCGACTTCAGCGTCGACCTTGTTTAGGTGAGCTTGGTCTACTGGTTGACAAGATTGCAACATGTCAGAAATAAATTTTATTGCGAATTAATATGTGAAGTTGCGAGTCGGCCATTTTGTGTTTTTTATTGCTTTTTTGTTATTGTACGCCGCGCATGCTCCGTTTGTTGAAAGTATTATAAGATCATTTATTTGTCAAACATGCGTTTACATAAACTGACTAATCAGACATGCAAGGTATTGAGGTAATAGTATGTTGTGTGCGTCCATGTTTTACCAATAACGGCGTACAAATTTTGTGGGTATAGAAGATTACATTAAATTGCATTTTTCTTAATCATTTTAAATTTCATTACAAATTACAAAACAAATAAATAATAATTTATGTCAAGATTTTATAGGTATATTATAGTCAACATAGATTAAATTATTCCCAGGATATTCATTATTATGCAGTCAAATAGAATAATTCAAAATTGATACAAAATTCAAAATGTTATTCTTATCTATATATTGGAAGTCGGAATAGAAAAGTCCTTTTCATTTAAAAAATCTATAACATTGTAATATATTTTACTAACTAAAAAAATTCTCAGCTTATTTTTCAAAAGTGACAAGGGCAGTTCTCTCCAACTTTTTGGTAACTTATTAAATATGGTAGGAGCCATACAGAAGACACTTTTGCTCATGAGGGTTGTTCTCGCAGTATGAGAGCATATCCTGCTATTGTCGCGCCTATTACGTGGTACTACTTCATCTAATCGTCTAAATCGGTGTGGATTTGTTTTGACAAAAACAGTTACTTCTAAAATGTACAGACATGGCAAAGTAAGTATCTTATATTTTTTAAAGTAAGGCACGCAACTATCAGTAGGTTTTATTTTAAACATTGAACGAACGCATCTTTTCTGAGCCTTGAACACCGTGTCTTTGTCTGTTGAGTTGCCCCAAAAAATTACACCATAGCGTAGATGAGATTCGGTTAAACCATAGTAGGCTTTAAGTAATGCCTCCACACTTAATATGGACGACAATGTGTGCAGGGCGTATGCAGAATTACTGATTTTTTTGCACAAGATTTCGATATGGGTCTTCCAATTCAGTTTTTTGTCAATGTTGAGCCCTAAAAATTTGGTTGTTTCTACCTCTTCTATAGACTGGCCATCATAGTGTATATTTAAGTTACTCTTGCTATTTATCCGTTGACTAAAATGTATTAATTTAGTTTTTGTTAGGTTAATTTTTAAGTTATTGTCATCTAGCCACTTTACCATTCGATTTATAGAATCATTTATGTCACTTTCATAAGTATCAACACTTTTACAAGGTATCGTTATGGTGCTATCATCGGCAAATAATGTCAGAGATTGAGGGATGCCTTTCGGTAGGTCATTGATATATAATATAAATAAAGGAGGCCCTAGAACACTCCCCTGTGGCACACCAAACGAAATTATACGTTCTGAGGATTGAAATACAATTTCATGTTTATTTTTCATGTTAACGTGGTTTATATTTGTTATTTGAGTTCTGTTCAGTAGGTAAGACTTAATTAGATTGTTGACATTTCCTCTAATTCCATATGCTTCAAGTTTATTTAAGAGTGTACCATAATGGACATAGTCAAAGGCTTGCGTCATGTCACAAAAAATGCCACAGACAGGTGTCCTCTTATCCACGTTAAATGTAATATTATATAAAAAATCATAAATGGCCATGTTAATTGTTTTACCAATTCTAAATCCTTTCTGTTCCTCGCATATAATATTATGTCTTTCTATAAATGAATTTAGTTTCTTGTAAATGTATTTCTCAAATATTTTAGAAATTATAGGGATAAGTGATATCGGCCGATAATTCTCCATTAGCTCCCTATCTGCTTTCTTAAATAGTGGCTTGACGATAGAAACTTTTAGAGCGTCAGGGTAAACGCCTGCGCTAATGCTGAGATTAATGACTTGACTCAAGTGACCACAGATTTCATTCGCAACATGTTTTAATATGTAAGTAGCAATACCGTCATAACCTACACTGCTTGTATTATTCAAGGACATTATTATCTTTTTAATATCGTCTGGTATACTAGGGGCCAGAAACATAGTTTTGTTATTGAAATCTATTGTACACGCCCCAGGTCTGCAGTCGGCATCCAATTTTGGCTTTATTTTATCAATAAAAAAATTATTAAATGCTTCTGCAATCGTTTTGTGATAAGATATGACGCAGCCTCCCATTTTAATTTCATTTATGTTAGATTTAGGTACGTTATACTTTGCACGATTTATAATTTGCCACGCAGTTTTCGATTTGTTTTTAGATGTTCTTATATTGTAATTGTTCTGTGATTTTTGAGTTAAAAGGATAATTTTTTTGTAGATTTTAGAATAATTATATAATATTGTTTTATTAATCTTACTACGATGCAGTCGAAACTGCCATAGGAGTTTCCTTTTCTTTTTACTGCATAGTTTGATCCCTTTCGACAACCACTTAGTTCTTCTTATTGTATTTATTTTAACCACTTTTATTGGAAAACACAGATCGTATAATAGCTTGAAAATCTCAATGAAATGATTATAAGCTACGTTTGGGTCATCCGTGTCATATAGTTCTGAAAAGGTAAGATTCATCAGATGCTTTTTAAATTTTACTATATTTTCCGTACTATAGTCCCTTCTAGTTGCGTACCAGTACTTAATGCAACATATCTTTTGTACTGGACACTGAAGCAGCTGAGCTGTATGATCCGATAATGCCCATTCTAGTACTTCAGTCTTACATGTGTTAAAATTATGCGCAAAGTTGTCTATGCACGATAAACTAGCCATGCGAGTCGGTTGTTTCAAAGCAAGTTTCATATTGTAACTCATTAAAAGACATTCAAGGTCATTCGTTGCTCTATGTTGCTTGAGTACATCAATGTTAAAATCTCCGCAGATAACAATTTTTTTTTTACAGCATGTACGTAAGATATCCTGCAAGAGCATTTCAAGTTTGTCGAAACAAAAATTTAAATTATTTGAGTTCGGGATTCTATATATACACACAATTATCATCTTATAACCAGTCAGTTCCACGCCACAGCATTCAAATATGCCTGGAGTTGATAACTTTGCTACTTTTGGCAATTCTTTCCATTGTAACCCATTTTTAACGAGGATACATGCACCACCTCTTTTTTGTTCTATTCTGCAATAATGTGCAGCCAAATTATAGTTAGGTAAAAATAATAGATTTTGATACCCCTCCATGATAAAGTGCTCCGTAATACACAAGATATCGACATTTGTCTTTTTAGTAGATAGCTCCTCTAGACATACCACCAGATCATCTGATTTATTTATCAAACCTGCTATATTTTGATGCAATATGTTGATATATCTATTAGAGAAAAAACAGTTCATTTTCATCAGTAACATTGCTGTGCACAGTGTGTGGCAAATCTGTCACTTTATCAAAAGAATTACACGAATTTAAGTCACTATACAGTGCGAATTCATTAATCATTAATCTTATATTATGCAATATATTGGCCATACCGCGATTGTTTACAGAACTCCTACTCTTCGTAAACATACCAAAATCATAATCAAGATAATAATTAGAGTCAAATAAGTAAGCATAATTATATGAACAAGCATCCAAATACATCAAACTGTTAAAGGTTTCAATTCTCGAATTAAACATTACAGAGTAATCATTTAGTTTGAACGTAGGAGCACATAATATAATATTTGTGTGCTGTAATTTTGACAGCGTTTCACGAATACTGATAGTTAGTTCGACATAGTTCTTTGTCCGACGAAAGTCTTCTTCCCCGACAAATATCAAGCAGTAGTCATTCATATTGTAGTCCTTTAATTTGCAATCCAAGTCAGAGATAAGGTACTTAACACCACAGTTGGGTGTTAGGTAGTGGCAAATTCCGTGGTTAGGGAATATATCTTCTGCCATTTCTAACATTTTATTATTTTTATTGCTACTTAAAATACATAGTTTACTAGTTCTAGTTTCGTTCAGCTTACTGTTATAGTTTAATTGTGTCACTTCTGCTTCAGTCTTTCTTATTTTGTTGCCAGCACTGTGGATAGCGCCATCTGTGATTGATTTATCCAACTGTTGATGATTTTGCACACTGGTTGGCGATGTGTTTTTTTTCACACACTGGTTGATTTTAGCAGTTTTTTTCTTAATTTTTGGTGATTGTAGCTTTAATTTAGTAGGGGAGCATGCCACTGTTTTATACAGTGCATTCTGCTTTTGTAGCTCCTGGTTAAGGAGATTAAGCTTTTTATTTTCTAGACTTAAGGATTCTATTTCATTGTGGGCACTATGGAGTTGCAGAGTTAATTGTTCTAATTGATGTTTTAATTTGGTAGTTCGGTCATCTTCGTCATCAGAAATATCAGGTAAGCTAGTTGTGGTGCCATCTATCGTTGAGTTTGTTAACAAAGTGTCCTCATATGTATCATGAGTATTTGTTTCAGACTTTGAACGTTTACGTCTAAACGTGATGTTATCTAAGAAATTCATTTTACAGTGCTGTTGAGGCGCGGAGCATAAAGGACCCCAAAGATATGAACTTGGAAGGTTGCCTGTTTATAATAGCTTGGCCGTTTGCCGTTAGATGTTGTTGGCACCAAATCGACGAAGCAGATTGATATGGTATCACCTTAGAATAATGACTCAACAAACAATCGATCAAAGTTCACTAACGTCACTTGTTACGCTATTCACCACTAGATGGCGTTGATTACAGTTTCATACGATTACATTATTTTTTTTACATCTGCAACCCGAGAATTAAAGTCATTTAATAAATCCTTTCAACACTAGATGGCGTTGTTTATAGTTTTAATTAGATAAGTTTATTTTCACATCTGCAACCCCAGATTTTATGTCAGTAAATTTGGATTTAATTGAACTTTTCGCCACTAGAGGCGTTAGTAAGGGTACAGAGGTCACTTTTCAAATATCGTATTTTCTAGCAACGTTTAGCCATCATTTATCGGAGTTTAATTTCACTATTTAGTCCCATTTTGTCACACTGAGTTATTGATTTTAGTTTTAAATAAAGTTTGTATATAATTCATAGTTCAAATATAATACTTATTGTTGAAATTCTCCAATTTGAGGAAACAGGCACAGTTTTCACTACAACACTAATTTAGGGATATTACATAGTCTTATAAGGTCACCAACACTGCCACTTATGTAGTCCTATTTATGCAATTTAGTTAAGCAAAGTATTCACCATTTAAAACTTTTATTTATTTATTTTAATACGCAGGCGATGTTTACTTCGCCAGTGTTGCCAGACGTTTTGATTATATTTTAATGTTTATCCCATTACCCAGTTCTATGATATTTTAATATTTGATTCAGTGATACTAAGTGAAATGAGCGTGAAATGTTCCAAAATCGAAAGTGTCGAACGCGTTTTCGATGAAGTTTTTTGTTTACGTATTTTAAAGTGGTAATTTATCGTAATTACTTAAACCTGCGGGAAACTATGTGTGTTACTATAATGTTTAGACATAATATTAATCATGAAAAGTGAAATGGTGTATCAATATCTTTTAAATGTGCTGGATAAAAGGAATATTAGCTAGAGGTGAGTTCAAGGTCAAGTACTCGTAAATGTTGTTGTATGTATTATTGTCTAATTTATTACAAATCTTTCAATATTCTATAGTATTTTGCTATAAATATAATCTAGAGGATTATATCTATTTCTCAAATGATCGATACCGGTTAAATGAAAGCAAATTTTCTTCGTAATTTTATTTTGAAATAACAAACAAAAAAAAAAAACCTACTCTTTTTTCTCTAACTAGATTCTAATTAGAAATTATCATATTATAATCTCATTAGCCCTTAAAAACGCTAATAAACTGGCCTTCCTCAACAATTTTTTTTATTTTTTTCTAGGTCTTACAGTTTTTGTATAAATCGACTTAAATTGTACATCTAGATTTAGCGGTTAATTGTGTAAGTGAGGTAGATTCTTTTGTTTTTTTTTTCTTCCATAATTATTATAGTTTTTGTTAAAAAGTACAAATACCTATTCTAGTTTATAAAAAAACGGGTGTCAAGTGTCTTATTTTAATGGCCACTTAACTTTTTTTTTCATCCAAAACTTGCTAGCGGCTATCAACATGACTTTGACTTTTGATCGACTTTGGCGTGGTTTTTTCGGTTTCGGTTCAGTTGGAAGGAAGCTCCACTCCGAACCTCGTTGACTAGTTTGCATGTCAAACTCGTAGACCCACGTCTCGTTCCCAGTAACAGTGTACTCAGCGACTCTTATGCGATTGAGTTTTTAGAGACAATTCAGGTCTTTTGGAACTAGCCGAGCGGCAACATGTTTAATACCTAAGAGATTATGTAAAATGGTACAGGTAGATTCGTGAGATACAGAAAGTTCAGCGACTATCTCACTCAAACTTGAATGAGGATTTTCAGTCACTATTTCCTTCTGTTTTGCGATGTTAACTTCAGTTGAAGACATTGATAACTTACCAGGGGGAGGGAAATCTACTATCACATCTCGACCGCTTTTGAACGCTTTGTACCACTCATAAATACGTATTTTGGATAAAATCGATTCACCGTGGGTAAGCTTTCTGTAACATGTTCAGTGACTCCGAACACGAAACTGTATTGGCATTGAATTTGTCCATTAGGAAATTCGCTATACACAATGGTTAGGATCTAACTAAAACAGCACTGTATTTAATAAACTAACAAAATCTAAACTTAAACTCAGCGCCGAAATGGAAAACAGTTGTGCCAACCTAACAACAACAAAAAAAAAGAATTAGGAACCATAAACAAATCATCCATATCCGATACTTTTTTGACATAATGTACATCACAGTCACCATGTCTTGCAACTGTTTTTTGTTGTTGTCCTTAATTTGTGTAATAATTAGAAAGAAATGGGCGTTAGGGGCTAGTTACTCATCTGTTTAGCCTTTTCTCATTTATTTTGGGGTCGGCTTCTTGTCAAACCAGATGAATTCCAGCAGTTTACATGGAGCACCTACCTGTCGATCTCTAGAACCAAATTATTGGGCAATACGATGCCCCTCAATAAGACTAGTGGCCAGACATTCGAGCTTCTGATAATCCGGAGTTTCCTAGCACATGCGTCTTCATGCTTAAAAGGAAGCTCCAATCACAAACTAATGTTCACTATTTGGTACAGAAATAAACATTTTGTATTTGTATTTTTATAACGGATTTCAAGTTTCCTTAATCTAGCTTTCATAGTTTACGAGCCTGTCCGAGTGATAGTACTAAGTGCTGATTTCGCCAATGAAACTGAACGCGCCCACATCGCACACATCTAAAACGCGTTCAAGAGCTGTCTGTGTCAATATTGCAAAAGAAAATGATACCGACAGCTCTTAAACGTAGTTTATGTGCTGATCTCGTTAAATTTCATTGGTGATATCAGTCCTTAAGTAAGTGTCTGCGTTCAGCCTACTTATGTACTGCACGCGTAGCATGACCACAATAGAAACGAGTTTTGTCGACGGAAGAATCGATAAAATGACAAATGAATAAAAAAATCTGTAATTTCATCTATTCTATCTGTAAATTTGTGTATTCTGTTTTTTTGTATATTTTATCGGTTATTTTGTCTATTCTATCTGTCATGTTGTCTATTTGTGTAGGCAACTCAATCGCTATAATTAAATTGTTAATTTTGTTAGTTTTAAGTTTCGAATAAAGCGCGAAACGTAATGTCAACTCCGCGCACCGCCACAGAAGTATAGTTCATGGCTGCCTGGTACGCACGCACGGGGCCGCCTTTTGATTTCGCGCGCTTGTGAACCGTCGTCGGTTGGAACGCCCGCCCTCCGCCGCGTCAGTCGAATTGTGACTATTGTGAGTGCCTGGTGAAACATCAAAAAGTGCGGGCGTGGGTCGAATCGCTTATGCGTTCCCGCCAATTTCGGATTAGTCTCTATGTTTAGTATAAAGTTACGCTAGTTTTATTATGTTTATGTGAAGCTGTTCAATGTGCGAGTTGTGAAAGCTAATATACTGTATATACCGGTAACTTTGTGTTTCTGTTTCGTGTTGAAATTCCGCCTATAAAGAACATTGGTCCTTCGTAAGCCGGATCAAAATGGATAGCGAAGTTACCGGCGTCGTAACACGGAGCAAAGCCCGAGCTGGAGCTGAGCGACGGCCTGAAGCAGATACGACGTGTGTCACTACGATCCCGAGTAGTGAAGTCGTTGCCACGTCGATCGGGTCGCGATCAAGCCGCTTGTGCCGCGAAGCGCTACGCCTCCGTGCCGAGTACAAGGCCGAAGAAGAATTCGCCAAGTTGAAAGAGCAGCTTATAAAAAAGAAACTAGCGCTAGAAATCGCAGAGATCGAGGACAAAGTGTCAGAAAACCGCGCTCACAGTGTTTGTTGTAGTAAAAATAACGTGGATGAGTGGCTCAGCTCAAGTCAAGCCCCATGTGAGCACGCGGATTTACCGCCAGCATCCTGTGCGCCGGCCGGCGCGTGCCCGACTGAAAACCTAGCGCAAGAGAGCGCGCGCGGCTCCGCGCATGCGCCGTATGCCACGCCCGGCGTTCGCGCGCTTTTTGAGCCCGCGGCGGCGTCCTCCCCGTCCAATCCGAAATATGTGCCTGTCGCTCGACCCGAGGTCACCACCGCTGGCATCGTCGCAGCTTCTGACATCATGCATCTAGCCGACGTTATAATTACGAACATGACGAAACGGCCAAGACAAAATTATGATCTTCCCGTATTTGATGGCAGCCCGGTAGACTGGTTGGCATATCGTCGTACCTGCGAAGCTACCACGTCCACGTATAGCTTGTTCGAGAACACCGTACGATTACAAGCAGCGCTCCGTGGAGCGGCAAAGTGTGCCGTAAAAGGCCTGCTGCGTACCGGGTCCGACCCAACGGACGTCATAAAGCCCTAGAAGAGGAGTTCGGACACCCCAACTTACTACTGGAAAATGCACTTCATAAAATTCAAAGTCTACCACGGGTATCAGACAGTGGCGCCGAGTTAAGAAATATGACGATTGACATAAAAGCGGAGGGTTATATAAATACTCCCCAAATAACGCACGAAATGCTAAGTAAATTAACTCACGTACAAAGAGCGCAGTACGGCGAGTTTGTTATGAGAATGAACATCGATAGTAAAGAAGATTTACGTGTGTCGCCGAACTTAAATATTGTACTCGAGCTCCTGAGTCACTTGTCAAGGGCATCAACTTATTACCTACCACTGAACATAAGCACCGAGTAAAATAATAGTCATTGCAACCGGCCCACCGCTGCTGTCAACCGCGCTAGTGCTGTCGCTGTGAACACTTCGCGCGCCGGGCGTGCGGATCCTGCTCGTCGTCAGCAACGGGAACATACTCACCGTTTGCACATTACCAGCGAGGAGTCTGCGTCATCGAGTAGATCGCCATGTGCGTCGTCGTCATCGAATGTGTGCGTGTTGTGTGGTAGGGCGGTTCACAGACTACCCGAGTGCAATAAGTATATAAATAAAAGTGAACAAGAAAAGTGGGACTTCGTAAAGGACAATAAGCTATGTTTTAAATGTTTCCTGCAAAGTCATTCTCGGTATCGTTGTCGAGCAAAACGTTGTGAAAAGTGTCGTTCTCCGAATCACACACTTCTCCACTACGAGAAGTCGAGCGCCACGAACGCTGGCGCCGCCGGCGCCCCATCTATGGGTGCCGCGGCGCTGGCGGCCACGGCACAACCACCGCCGCCGGACGCCGAATCAGTGACGAGTATGGGTGAGTGATGTCGGAACACAAAAACATTATTAAAAATTGTGATGGTGCCACTGTGTCGTTAATTGATTCAAGTGTATGTAATTTTAGTGGACCATTATCCCCGTTGAACATTGTTAGTGCACGCGGTCATGTTGTTACTGATAAGAATTCAAGTAGGGTGACTGCACTAATACGCGGACCCAACGGTTTGTGTCATGATATCGCTTTACGTACCATCGATAACTTAGACTTACCCACCCAAAGTGTGCCCGCCAGAGTTTTAGTTATGAATAAGAATCTACGAGATTTAGATTGTTCTGAGATGTCGTGCGCAAAAACAATGCTATTAATCGGGCAAGATAATTGGCAGTTAATAATTAACCAGTAAATACTACAGGGTAAATCCGGACAACCCGTGGCGTCGCTTACGAAGTTAGGGTGGGTTGTTCATGGGCCTGTAGGTATTTGTGGTGCGTCTGTTTGTGAATCCATAAATCTAGTCTTTGATAATTTGGATGATTTAAACGAGTTCGTAAAACAACAATTTTCGCTCGAGTCTATCGGTATCACAGAAGTGTCACGCAAAAATGTTGAGACTGAACGAAAGATCCTAGATAGACTGGCTGGGAGGTAGGATTATTGTGGTCACGTGACGCTGTACACTTACCCGATAATTACGATTATGCTGTGAGACGTTTACGCGGCATAGAAAGTAAGATGGATAAAAACCCCGAATATGCTGAATCGTATTCTCGTCAAATTTATAGGTTCATTTCAGAGAAATGTGCTAGGCGGTTGGATACTCCGCTGAGTGTTTATCCGTTATGGTACCTACCGCATTTTGGGGTCATTAACCCGAATAAACTAAATAAGCTGAGATTGGTTTATGATGCCGCGGCCAAATACAAGGGTGCATGTTTAAATGATTATTTGTTAACAGGGTCAGACTTGTAAAATTCTTTATTAGGCGTATTATTTAAGTTTCGATCTGGCCCAATAGCTTATTTAGCAGACATAGCTGATATGTTTCTGCGTATTAAAATTAGGAAAGAAGATCAGGGCGCGCAACTCTTTCTTTGGAGAGGCCGGGACAGAGAGCGAGACCCTGATACATACGTCATGGACTCTATGATTTTCGGTGCAAAGTCGTCGCCTGCGTCAGCCATACATGTCTTGAATAGAAATGCAAGTGAGTTCCAAGTTTCATATCCTGAGGCCGTCAAGGCAATTCACGAAAACCATTATAAGGATGATTACCTTGATAGTATTCATTCATTAAATAGGGCACGTCAGCTGATCAAAGATGTTTCTATGATACACTGCGCTGGTGGATTCTCTATTACGGGGTGGGTGACTAATTCACCCGAGCTTCGAAAAGAATTACCAGCTGTCTTGCCCGGTACTGTAAATTTTGATAAATCTCCATACGAACCATATAAAGGTGAACGAACTTTAGGTATGATTTGGATGCCGGAGTCAAATGAGTTAGCGTTTGGCTTGTCGTTTAAAAAAGTGACACCTGACGTAGTTGACGGAAGAGTTATTCCTACTAAACGGCAGTTTTTGAGATTTATAATGAGTATCTTCGACCCTCTAGGCTTACTTTATCCTTACACGATAAAGTCTAAAATTCTGTTACAGAAAATACGAAAGTCTGGTATAGGATGGGACGATCAGCTGAAGTAAAACGAGTTCAAGGAATGGGACGATCAGCTGAAGTAAAACGAGTTCAAGCTATTTTATATCCTGCAACCTTTCCGGTTGCAGGATATAAAACAGCTAAGTAGCATGCGAGTGCCGCGTTGGTATAGGCTTGATCCTTCAACTGTCGAATTACACGTTTTTGGTGATGCGAGCGAATCAGCTTATGCTGCAGTAGCATATTTAGTTGGTAATGAATTTGACAAACCAACCGTCTCGCTTGTTATTGGAAAAGCTTGTGTAGCCCCGCTGAAGGTGATATCCGTGCCACGCCTTGAATTGCAGGCAGCTGTGCTGGCATGTAGGTTAGCTGGCGTCATTGTTAAAGGGCAAGGCTTGAAAATAACACGGAAGTACTTGTGGTCCGATTCGAAAACAATTTTAAAATTGGTACATTCGGATCCTCGTGATTTTCAGAGGTTCGTTTCACATCGGTTGGCAGAAATCGACCGGAAGTCCAACCCAAGTGAGTGGCGTTGGGTGCCGTCTGCAGAAAACCCTGCTGATGAAGCCACGAAGTTGTACTGGCCTATAAATTGTAAGTTGTGGCTTACAGATCCCTCTTTCTTGTCGGGACCGAGACCAGTGGCCGGCCAACGAGTTCGACGATGCAGTCGATACGAATTTGGAGCGTCTTGAGAAGGTTCACCTAGTAAAACAGTATGAATCGCTATTTAATGTTGATAGGTTCACTATTTGGACACGGGCTGTTAGATCTGCGGGTCGAGTTCTTTCCTTTATAGCTGTGTGTCGTAAAAAGCAGGTTGATAAGTTAACAGCTAGCAACGTCCGTGATGCTGAGATTCATTTGCTGAAACAATGTCAAGTTGAGACTTTCCCCAAGGAGTTGTCACTACTGAAAACAAAAACTGCTTTACCTGCTGATAGTAAAATTCGCGATTTAGATCCTTTTTTGTATGAAGATGATGGGTTGCTTCGAGTCAGAGGACGCCCAAGTGCAGCACCAGATTTAATGTTTGATGAGAAATATCCTATTATTTTAGATGGTCACAGTTATACCGCGCGTCTTATTGCACTTGAATATCATAAGCGCGCTCACCACGCCAATACTGAAACTGTCATAAACAGTATTAGGGAAAAATATTGGATAACTCTGTTGCGACGTACAGTCAAATCAGCCGTATCAAAATGTCAGCTTTGTCTTGTCCGTCGTGCTCGCCCTTCGTTACCCAAGATGGGAGATCTACCGGCCGCTAGACTTGTGAATACTAGAAGAGCTTTCGTACATTGCGGGTTAGATTATTTTGGTCCCCTGGAAGTTTCGATAGGAAGGCGTCGTGAAAAAAGATGGGGCGTTATTTTTACTTTCCTTGTCACTCGCGGTGTTCATATTGAGCTCGCTTCTTCACTGACAGCTGACTCAGCCATAATGGCAATCCGTCGCTTGATCGCTCGTCGTGGACAACCCTCTATCATGTTCAGTGATAGAGGCACGAACTTTGTAGGGGTGACGCAGAGCTGAAAGCTGCCATTCAGGCAATGGAGATCGACAAAATTCATGATTTCGTCGTTACCAAGGGCATTTCATGGCAATTTAACCCTCCTGCAGCCCCGCACATGGATGGGTGTTGGGAGCGGCTCATCCGAGTTACTCTGTCGGCGCGCGCACCTAAAGATGAGTTGCTAATCAAAATCAAAATCAAAATATTTTATTTCACATAGACCTACATGGGCACTTATGAAACGTCAGATTCTAGGTGCACGGTTCCAATTGGTCGTTTCCCATGGAGAAGAGCCGGCAAGAAACTCCATGGTTACTCTTTTAAAAATATGTCTTTTACAATGTTTTCCAATTACAGTGATTAACAGGTATGGGAGGACAGTGTAGGCCTGTCAACAGGTACCATATGTTAAACAAATAGACAATTGTCTATAATTTATAATCCACAGGGCCTACGACGTTCTCACATTTACAAAATATAAAATAATCTAATAAAGTAAAATCAAAAAATAATTAAAATTTTTAGGTATATAATGTCAAATAATGAAAGAATTATGTAAAAGTCCTTATCTAATAATAAAAAATAAAAATTAAACGCCATTATTTGGGAGCAGTTATTAGAAATTTACATAGTTATGCCGTTCATGAGGTACCAGGGAGGCCACATGTGCAGAAGGAATTATTGCCAAACTTTCTTGTCTTCGACGTAGTCTTTAATCTTATAGTACGCTTTTTTGATAAGGACACGTTTAATGTGGGCTTTGAACTTTCCATCGCTAAGTTCTGTAACCGACTTAGGCAACTTATTATAAAAGCGGATACTGTTTATCAGAAATGATTTGCTTGTTTTAGTTAATCTAAATTTGGGTATAACAATTTCATTTTTACTACGTGTATTTATATTATGGAAATCGCTTCTTATTTTAAAAAGTTCTAAGTTTTTGCGAACATACAAAATACTTTCTAAGATATAAAGGGAAGGCAGAGTGAGTATATCAATTTCTTTGAATTTGTTTCTAAGAGACTCGCGAGGACCCATTTCATAGATCGCGCGGATTGCCCTCTTTTGTAAAATGAAAATTGAATCTACGTCAGCTGCTGATCCCCACAGCAGAACGCCATAATAACGTAAGACATAATACTGTGGAAATAAGCAAAGTATACCAACCTAGCTGTGGCTATATCGGTCAACAGCCTTATTTTTCTTACTGCATACGCAGCTGAACTTAATTTACCTGAAAGAGCTCTAATGTGAGCGCCCCATTGCAATTTAGAATCTAAAGTAATTCCTAGAAATACAGTTTCCGTAATAGCATCTACTTTCTTGCCATCAAGTTTTAAATTTAAACCCACTTGGGGTACATTTGGTAATGAGAACTTAAGATATTTAGTTTTGTTCGCATTGAGTAAAAGATTATTAGCTGCAAACCATTTCGAAAGAATATCCTCAGTTATAATGACATTGATAACTGAGGTAGAGATGACCCTAAACAGTAGGGCATTAACTTTTGTGGGTATGGACCCCGATGGGTCCATCGCTCTTACTCCCAATCATTTATTGATAGTTACAGCAACCGGTGCATCTACGTTAGGTGAATTTGATGCATCGGACTTTAACAGTAGAAGGGCTTGGGTAAAGGCTCAGACTCTGGCGGACATGTTTTGGCGACGCTGGCTGAAAGAGTATGTCCCCACTCTTCAGAAGCGCCAAAAGTGGCTGAACGAAGTGCCGCCCGTGAAGGTGGGAGACATGGTTCTTATTTTAGAAAATAATCAAAGGGTGGAATGTAGGCAACTCATTCGCTATAATTAAATTGTTAATTTTATTAGTTTTAAGTTTCGAATAAAGCGCTAAACGAAATGTCAACCCCGCGCACCGCCACAGAAGTATAGTTCATGGCTGCCTGGTACGCATGCGCGGGGCCACCTTTTGATTTCGCGCGCTTGTGAACCGTCGGTTAGAACGCTCGCCCTCCGCCGCGTCAGTCGAATTGAAGTGCCTGGTAAAACGTCAAAGCGTGCGGGTGTGGGTCGAATCGCTTATGCGTTCCCGCTAATTTCGGATTCGTCTCTATGTTTAGTTTAAAGTTACGCTAGTTTTATTGTGTTAATGTGAAGCTGTTCAATGTGCGAGTTGTGAAAGTTAATATACTGTATATACCGGTAACTTTGTGTTTCTGTTTTGTGTTAAAATCCCGCCTATAAAGAACAATTTGTGTCTGTAATTTTTTACTATTCTATCTGTCATTTTTTCTATTTGTATCTGTAATTTTGTCTATTCTTTCGTCAACAAAAAACAGTCATGCTACGCGTGCTGGTCATTGCATTTACCGAAATACAATTTAATGTAACATGTCAATTAGCAATTCCAGAAAACATATCTCATACCTTTTAAATACATTTTAAAATATCATATTTTAAAATGTATTTTCCACAAAATAAAAACCGAAAAAAAATTACAACATGTAAAACCGCCTATTATATAACTTAACAACAAAAGTTACTATAGCAACAACGCTAGTTGTCATCACAAAATATTGTGTACCTATGTTCAAAGAACGTCATGTAGGATGCGTGGTTTCATATAATATGATAACCTAGAAACTCGTTAAGTGGCTTATCGGCCGCATTTGCTTTGGGGATTTTATTGATTTTGAAATAGCTTTTAAACAGGCTTATAAATAGCTCCAGCCTTTAAAGCTGCTTCTGCTTATAAAACTCAACATCTAAACGGGAACATTAAAAGCAACGTTAGTAAAAGAGTTTTCAAGTAGCCTTCAATTCTCATTGCACATGTACCTATTTAAAGGGTATATATAAGGTGTATCTATTCATAACCGAAATATTTGAAGAGGTGCATCTATAGGTCGAACTTGGGCTATAGAAATAAAAAAGAGTTTTTATCTTAGCATCTAATTAAAAAAATATAATAATTTAATATTACTTAAACACACATAAAAATACTGGCTCTTTTATATTTTGTAACATCCATTACGCTAGTTTCTACGAAAATACTACGTAGAAACCACTTTCATTGAAGCGGGCGAGGTCACGGCGGCGCCCTTAGATGTCGCGTGGCTTTTATGAATGATCAAAAGAGACCCGACTCGCGGCGCCGTCGCGCCGCCGGCGCCGGCTTCAGTTGCCTCGCCCCGCGCCTGCCGCGCCGTCCGCCGCCATGTTCAGTCTCGCGCGAACTGCATGTTGCACTGCACGCGGCTTAACTAACGTGGAACGCTTCGCGCAACAAACGCAACAATGCCGAAATATTCCAACTAAGAGTACCATACATGGTGGACTGCTCCAATGAGGGTGGTCTTATTTTTCTCACAGGACAAGCCCCCTTCCTAGAGATCCTAGAAGCTCGACAGCGGCAACGGGACTACGGTGTCTACATGCCCCCAGCTGCAGACGGAGGCAGGCCTGATCTTACGCCGTTGGATTTCCATGTGTGGGGTAGGGATAGACCTGATTTATGGTAATGACGGCAAGACCATTTCTAGTGCGGAACAACAAAACGTGAATCGTGAACGCTTGTTTATGCAGTGATAGCTAGAGAGACATTGTTAAAAGTGCAACGACACATTATTTAACGTGCAACTGCAGGGTGAATATGTACAGCAATTTTGGTGTAAATAGTGTAAATAAAAACTACGTCGTTATGAGGTATGTACATTTTAAATTGTTCACGCTACGCACTTCTTACAGTTTACATCTATACAAATAGGTAGGTACACAACCTATCAATCAGCTGACAGATACGACTCGACGCACAGTTCGTAACCTAACAGAAGTCAATACCTTACGCGAATTCGCGTTGCGTCAGCTGTTTATTTTTCTATTATTATTATCTAAAAGATGTGAAACACTGTAGAATATGAATGTTTTAATCGAATCTAGGATCCTTTTCGTAAAAAAAATAAGAAAATGATTGAAACGTTTCGATGCTCGCTCGTAAAAGTCGTAACCCCACAGAGGTCATTAGCTGCTTATTTAGATGTAAGTACCTGGTTTACAGAAGGCACTGTTTCTGAAAAACTGCGAGGAGGGAATTCAATATTGTACCTACTTAGATTTAGGTCGTTTTGTATTTTAAATTCACATTTAATTTTTATTGTAAGCGATAACTCCGTTATCAAAATAAGACGAGGTCGAGTTACGAAGTCTACATAAGTTGGTTTATTGTGAACATCATCACGCCTGCATTCCCCGTAGAGATAGGTAGAGATGTATTGTCGAATGTTCATTACAGTTCACCAGTGATATGTTAAACAGAGAGACGGCACGCGCCCCGCGGCTACAGACGGAACGGAAGGCACCGCGCCCGCGCCTCTCCCCGCCGCCGCGTCTTTGATTCATAGAGCAGGCCGGTTTTATGCAAAACATCTCAAGCAGTTTTAAATTATGATAATTACGTAAAATAAAAAAAACATTTACATAAAAAAATCTTTTTCGTTTCTATAGCTTCTAAACGACCTATAGAGGTCCCTCTTAAAATATTTCGTGTATGAATATATACTATATATATGTGACAGTTTGAATTGAGAAGTAGAGAATCAAGGATCATTATTAACTAGAGTTTATAGTTATAGTATCGGCCAAAGGCAACGAATACAACATTCGAGAATTACTAGTTATGAGAGTAGAGAATCAAACTCAAGCATAATTAATAGAGTTGTGAATCAACTATCTTGAAAGTCTATAGACAGCCCCAAAGAGCCCACCCGTCACCACTTCCTAGTGCTTATGCTGGGGAGAAGAAGTGGCGCAACAAACTCCCCAGCAACACGTGTCTGTCTGATTAGTTATAATGACTATCAACTCCATCAGCCTAGGATAACTATAATAACTAAAGGCTCGCCCAGTCTCACCACCAAACACTAACACATCTCGTACGTTAAAACCTAGATTATAGAATAATAATAAAGTAAATCTGTGCTTCAACACAACTATATTTAACTTATTTAATATCAACTCGGTCTCCTACAACAACCCACTTGGACAAGGCCTGTGGCACTCAATAATTCTCCTAACTTTATATATTTTTCCGATCACTTCCTACCGTGGTCTACCTCCCTTCTCGCGGGTAGCGCTAATAATACCTGTAATAGAATCTTCATAATGTGTAGGGGTAAAGGAATCGTTACGCTTGCGCTTTAATCAATCAATAATAGCTACGTTAATGTATCTGTGTATGATGTACCCATTTCAGTGAGACGGGGAACCGTTTTACAACGTTTGTCTCATTGTACGTGTTCTACTAAACCTAACGCATAAAACCTCTGAGGACAATATACGATTTTAGTAGAACATGTTTCCTAAGCACTATATAAATGTCTTACTCAATCCTAGAGACAGTAAACTACGAAGCCCAACTGCGATTGAGTGAGACAAGTATTGAGTATAAATTTCTAAACGCGTATTAATGTTAATATCACCTTTACGGCAGCCTAGCCCCATTTCTTACTAAAATAACAGAAAATATCGCACAAGCGTACCGTAGACTCAGTCTGTAGCAAAACTCAATGCGATCGTACTCGGTGTTTGCCGAGGTGGTTATTTCGTCACCTCACATCTCTTTAATCTTCCCCATTTCGAGGATACAGTGCGGCTGTCAGCGGCAAAGCGTCCAAATTGACGTGTTTCGATAAATAGTGTCGATTCAGAAATTGGCGTACCATATGCCGGGTGTAGGTTTTATCGAGACACGGTCCCTAGCGTTCTTAGAACGACTACCAATCCAGTTTGGGGAGCTGTGTGATGCCTAACCCCTCTCCCGGAGACGTGCCCACAACGAGCCTTTCGTAAAGAGTTGTGTGGCCAAACCTTTTTGGAAGCAGTAATTTTCACTAACGTTTGATTGTTTTATAATGCCGAGATAGATCGACTTTATACCATATTTTGTTTTAAATGAACTGAGAGTATTTACGGTTCTGCCTTCCGTATGTGGTTGCGCATGTTACAGGTCAAAGTCGTCAAAAGTCGAGCGTCAGTGCTCAGTGTCAAGTAAAGTGGAAGGCCTTCTCCGTTTCCCTATAATCAAACGCAAATGACAAATATCTGTCAGGGTACGGATTAGGAGATGGACACGTAATACACGACAAAATAGCGTTAAGTAATAGCGCAATTTCGCTATGCTGGAATAAATAATCATTAATAGTTCTGCAGCGATATTATCTAACTGTTACCTATAACTCATAATACAAATCAACCTACAAGAATAATATAATGGAAAAGTCACATTATTAGTAAAGAGTTTAGCACTTACCAATGATCTCTTTGTAGGGAATTAGATTACTACTCACGAAATGCAGCACATACTACCAATTTCACCTGGAACACAGCTCACAACACTCACCAACCTTCTAACTTAACTAGCTTTCCCTCTTGAGACTATCACGACCGAACCCTGTCATGTCCTTAGACCAACTGTCATTCCTCACCACCCCCGACAACTATCCAAAATCGGGGTTTGGTACTTTCCCACACTATTTTTTTGTAAACTTCGACTTAAAACACATTTTTCTATTTCTTAATTGCTTTTACGATTCACAGCTGGTTGCAATAACGCGCCCTCGCTTTAACATTCTCGTTCTCAGAATTTATCTAAAGAACTATGGATTTCGATTGTCTAAACATTTCTTTCAAGCGACGACGACTGCCATTAGTGCCATTTGCGTGTGCCATTAAATAGAAATGGAATGGACTTCTAAGAGGTTCTAAACTATTTTACAAGTGCAAAGAATTAGGATATCTTGTTATTTATTAGGGTAACGCGTCAAGCTGTCAGACCATAAAATTAAGATTTAATGTGTTTCGTTAAGTGGGCCGAAACATGTGCACCATGCACAGATTAGAACAAATATAATATTTTGTTATTAAATAGGAATAAGTGACAGACAGTCACAAAAGCTAAAAATTGAGGGATGCAGAGTAAATTATTATATAAACTTGTGAGTAACCCAAACGCTAGCGCGTAACAGGTATTTGATCAGTCGTAACTCACACAATACCTCGCATCTACACTCGGAGTACTCAGAGATACACTTCCATAAAGTGACGCAAACGGCTTTACAGCGGCATAGCGTCGACATCATGCTTTTTTGGAGTCATGGCCCCTAGTAGTTCTCTTGAACTGATAAACGTGACGAAGCGGCTTTTCCTGCGGCAACCGTGCGACTGTCCTTGTCTAGCAACGGAGCGGCTAGTTCTAGCAGCATTGCGTCTGCTACTGATAGGGACCATGATAGGGACCATGTCTCCTTAAGAGCATGATCTTAAGGAGACATGGTCCCTATCAGTCCTTAGACTGGATATGAGATAGTTGTGGTCACCCAAACCCCCGGAAGTTCACTCTTTGCACAACAAGCATATTTGCAAGACACGTGCTCATGTCAGTCTGACCGAGTTATTAGTATAAGATAAAGAATATAATATTCTTTGAATTACTAGATAATTTAAGTTGAGAAATCAAAACTCGAGGATTATTACTAAATAAAGTTTAGAGTCCTAGTATCGGCCAAAGGCAACGAATACAACATTCAAGAATTACTAGTTACGAGAGTAGAGAATCAAACTCAAGCATTATTAATAGAGTTGTGAATCAACTCACTTTAAAGTCTATAGACAGCCCCAAAGAGCCCACCCGTCACCACTTCCTAGTACTTATGCTGGGGAGAAGAAGTGGCGCAATAAACTCCCCAGCAACACGTGTCTGTCTGATTAGTTATAATGACTATCAACTCCATCAGGCTAGGATAACTATAATAACTAAAGGCTCATCCAGTCTCACCTACAAACACTAACACATACTACGTTAAAAACTAGATTATAGAATAATAATAAACTAAATCTGTGCTTCAACACGGCCTATCTCGATTCTATCTACCTTGTCAAAACTTTTTGAGAGACTCGTACACAATGAAATCTATCCAATCTTACACAGCGTTATCATCCCAGAGCAACATGGGTTTGTTCAGCGTCGTTCGACTGTTTCAATTTTATTGACTTATTCTAATTATCTTTTTGAAAACATGGACAGGCGGTTGCAAGTTGACGCAGTTTACACAGATTTCAAAAAAACTTTTGACAAGGTCGACCATGAAATCCTACTGAATAAGATTGCGTATAATGGTATACGAGGAAATTTGCTTCGCTGGTTCTCATTCTATATTAAAAATAGAACACAAAAGGTTGTCGTGAATGGTCATCAGTCTGATGCAGTGCGTGTAACCTCGGGTGTTCCACAAGGTTCAATCTTGGGACCACCATTATTTGTTTTATATATAAATGACATAGACAAATGCTTTAAAAATACTAAGTTTCTTATATACCCTGATGATCTAAAAGCGTATAGGTCTATACGGACTGTAGAGGATTGTCGATCGTTCCAACAAGATCTGGACAGTCTCTCTGACTACTGTCTAAACAATAAACTACATCTTAATCTCTTTAAGTGCAATTGCATAAATTTCACAAAGAATAAAGTAGTTATCAACTTTAAATACTCGTTGCACGACACAACACTCAGTAATGTATCTACTGTGAGAGATCTTGGTGTGTTAATTGATGATAAGTTGTCCCTAAACCAACACGTAGGAAACATTATTAATAAAGCATTTAAGATGTATGGTTTCGTTATGAGATCGTCCACTGAGTTCAAGCGGGTCTCCACATACCTTTACCTATATAAGACCCTTGTACGGTCACAATTAGAATATGCCGTCCCTATTTGGAACCCCTTTTGATGCCACAAAACGTATTTGTCGTACTCACAATTACTTGATAAATATAAGCTGGTAAACCTGGAATCTAGACGTAAATATCTAGAGGCTTCTGTACTGTATGGTATTGTTCATAGTGATTTTGATTGCATCGATCTCACGAGCAAACTGTGCTATGTGGTTCCACGCACTGTTCATATGCGTAGTATTCGTGCAGGCACCCTATTTGCTGTCAATACATGTCGTAATAATTCTGGTTTACGCTACCCTATCCGTCGAATGGTTGAATCTTATAATTCTAATTTTGCCAATATCGATATTTTTGTATGCTCAAAATCCAAACATAAATGTAATGTAATGAAAATTATTATTAACCAATAATGTTATGAATGTAAGCTAATCAAGATTTTATTATTTATTTGTTTTTAGTGTTAATTATTACTCAGTTGCCAATCAATGGGAATTTCTATTTTGCGTAATGTAATTAATTATTATGAATGTGATGTAATTTTTATTAGTTATTTATTACCTATCTAGTGGCAATCATTATCTTAATTTCTATGTAAATATGCGGATAATGTAGTGGGCTGCAATATTGTTACTATTTTGTTTTATCTTTTCATTGTTCCAACACATATTGTAGCTGTTTATAAAATATTTTACATTTATTTTATTTATTTAGGGACACCTAAATAAATAAAATAAAAATAAAATATTTTACTTATTTAATATTAACTCGTTCTCCTACAACAGCCCACTTGGACAAGGCCTCTGGCACTCAATAATTCTACTAACTTTCTTAGCCTAGCCTTACACCGACCGTTTCCTACCGCGGTCTGTCTTCCTTCTCGCAGGTAGCGCTAATAATACCTGTAATAGAATCTTCATAATGTGAAGAGGTAAAGGAATCGTTACGCTTGCGCTTTAATCAACAATAATAGCTACGTTAATGTATCTGTGTATGATATACCCATTTCAGTGAGACGGGGAACCGTTTTACAACGTATGTCTCATTGTACGTGTTCTACTAAACCAAACGCATATAACCTCTGAGGACAATATACGATTTTAGTAGAAAATGTTCCCTAAGCACAATATAAATGTCTTACTCAATCCTAGAGACAGTGAACTACGAAGCCCAACTGCCATTGAGTGAGAAAAGTATTGAGTATAAAATTCTAAACGCGTGCTAATGTTAATATCATCTTTACGGCAGCCTCGCCCCATTTCTTACTAAAATAACAGAAAATATCGCACAAGCGTACCGTCGACTCAGTCTGTAGCAAAACTCAATGCGATCGTACTCGGTGTTTGCCGAAGTGGTTATTTCGTCACCTCACATCTCGTTAATCTTCCCCATTTCGAGGATACAGTGCGGCTGTCAGCGGCAAAGCGTCCAAATTGACGTGTTTCGATAAATAGTTTCGATTTAGAAATTGGCGTACCATATGCCGGGTGTAGGTTTTATCGAGACACGGTCCCTAGCGTTCTTAGAACGACTACCAATCCAGTTTGGGGAGCTGTGTGATGCCTAACCCCTTTCCCGGAGATGCGCTTACAACGCGCCTTTCGTAAAGAGTAGTGTGGCCAAACCTTTTTGGAAGCAGTAATTATCACTAACGTTTGATTGTTTTATAATGCCGATTTAGATCGACTTTATAGCATATGTTGTTTTAAATGAACTGAGAGTATTTACGGTTCTGCCTTCCGTATGTGGTTGCGCATGTTACAGGTCAAAGTCGTCAAAAGTCGAGCATCAGTGTCAAGTAAAGTGGAAGGCCTTCTCCGTTTCCCTCATAATAATAATCAAACGCAAATGACAAATATCTGTCAGGGTACGGATTAGGAGATGGACACGTAATACAATAGAAAATAGAGTTAATTAATAGCGCAGTGTCGCTATGCTGGAATAAATGATTATTAATAGCTCTGCAGCGATATTATCTAAATGTTACCTACAAATCATAAAACAAATCAGCCTACGAGAACAATACAATGGAAAAGACACATTTTTAGTAAAGAGTTTAACACTTACCAATGAAATCTTTGTAGGGAATTAGATTACTACTCACGAAATGCCGCACGTAGTACCAACTTCACCTCGAACACAGCTCCTCCCAGCTCACAACACTCACCACCCTCCTAACTTAACTAGCTTTCCCTCTTGAGACTATAACGACCGAACCCTGTCATGTCCTAAGACCAACTGCCCTTCCTCAACACCCCCGCCAACTATCCAAAATCGGCGTTTGGTCCTTTCCCACACTATTTTTTGTAAACTTCGACTTATAACACATTTTTCTATTTCTTAATTGTTTCTCAATTGCGTCCCGGGTTTACGATTCGCAAATGGCTGCAATAACGCGTCCTCGCTTTAACTTTCTCGTTCTCAGAATTTCTAAAGGACTATGGATTTCGATTGTCTTAAAATTTCTTTCGAGCGACGACGGCTGCCATAAGTGGCCATAAAATAGAAATGTAATGCATTTCTGAGAGGCCAACAAGTGCAAAGAATTAGGATATCTTGTTATTTATTAGGGTAACGCGTCAAGCTGTCAGACCATAAAATTAAGATTTTATGTGTTTCGTAAAGTGGGCCGAACCACGTGCATGGTTTTAGAATACCTATTATATTTTGTTATAAAATAGGAATAAGTGACAGACAGTCACATTCCCCCCTCTGAAAATCAGACGCGTGACGCAGTACAGCGGATGAGCTTTCATAATAGTTGAAGCAATGCCTTTCCATGAAAGTGTTTTAGAGTATATACCCATAGGTATGCTAAGTTCATTTAACCAAGCAGTTAAGCTCAATCCAGTTGGAACACGAACCCGTTAAGATGCAATGTCTGCTATAATTTTGTGCTGCTTCGCAGAAGTATCTTCTTGACTTATTTGTCTTAAAAGTACTCCTGTCACCTTAATCAGGTTACACTACCTCGCTTCAAGTATGTTCCGAGAACCTGTGCAAGCTTATAATGTAGTTTTACATACCAGGGTCTCTTTAAAGAGTACTTGTGCTATCGAGCCACGCTACCTGCGGTGCTCCCTCATTCTAAACTCAGCCTATCGCGGTTGCCGCTGGACAGAGGCCTTTCCTTGTGCACCTTAACGCTGAGTCAGCTTAGTCAGCTGTCGGCAGTCATATCCGAAAACAGCTGAAATAGTCCGCACATAAACATATCAGAGTGTATTCCAATAACATGCCCCCTCTGATTCTAAGAGGTTAGAGCAGGTTTCAACAAGAATCGGATAGTTATACTTATTAGAAAATATAGGTATCCTTGATTATGCAAACAATTATTGGTTTAGTGTAACAATATGTGTTCCTTTATTATTTTTATTTATAAATTATAAAGTAGAGCAGCTGAAATAGTCCGTGCATGAACATATAAGAGTTTATTCCAATGAGACGCCTGCTCTGATTCTAAGAGGTTGAAACAGTTTTGAAATCCGATAAGAGTTGGAAAGTTAAACTGATTAGTAAATATAGATACCTATCCTAGACGACTGTGCACACAATAAACAACCCTAGTGTGACAAAAGATTGTCAATTTCTCCCCTTAATTATGAAATATTGACAAGAAGATTCTCTAGCATATGGAAAGTAATAACTATTTTACTTTCCAAACGCTAACCATTGCCTTTAAACGTAATGATTAACTGAGTGAATGAGATAACAAAATCATACTGCGTAAGTTATAACGGGTCACTGAAGTATCTAATAAAAAGTGAAACTTAGCTTCGTAATAGGAGCCACGCTACAGCCACTGCTGTTGAAGTCAGCCGATGTCAGCAGATTTTGTAGAAACTTGAAACCAAGTGCGACGCACAAACCAGAGGTTTAGACATAGCGTAGTCGCAGCCAAGTGGATACTTAAATATCCTGGAATTTGAAATAAGGCCAATCGAGTTTCTATTTAATTATTTGGCATGCGCTGTGTACTGCAAAGTTAGAAAGATTTATGTTAACTTCCTATGATGATGGTTAATGTTACCTTCTCGGTAAATTAATAGTCATTTACAAAATGCTAAAAGCTTAACGCTTCCTAGGTCTTAGATAATAATAAAATTAGGTTTAATCATAGTTAAGAGTGAGTTCTACAACTACACTCACTCACTCACACACATACATAACTAACGCGTAAACATATTTCATGTTCAAATACTATCAGATACTAAATTCACGTTTGCTGGGAGTCGAACCCATTACCTTAGCAGCACAAGAGCCCAAACAACAATCATACCATCGCCATAATAAAAATACGTTCGTGCATGTGGGATTCGAACCCACTCTACTTAGTATCGGAGCTACAGCCATACATTCTACAATTATGCTAAACTATTCATGCGGAGATTGAACCCCATTAAGCTAGCGGGAATCGAACCCTAAAATCCATGGCAACGCAATCTAAGCACATCATGTAACAAATCGTGCGGGGTTTGAACCGACTACGAGTAGTTGAAGCATTCAACCACCATTATCAAACCTTAACTTAATTAAACATAATTATTGTAGCTGTTGTAACTATTGCCGTCTCTAGCAATTCATAGGATCCTAAAATTACGTTGTGTTATTGTTTACGTTGTGTTTTTCTTGTAGTAACTCTTATGTAGTTCTTTCTCGTTGCACTGAAATGAATAAGTACATTTAATGACGAGAATCCTGGTCACGGCACCACATGTGACAGTACCTAAATTACCATAGGCTGATAAAATTTTCGTTTTTCCTAACTATGTTAACATTAGCGTTAAGGTCGGTTTCCCCCGAAGGGGAAAAGGCCGCACTCCAACCCCGTGCGGTCCTGTAGAGCTCGTCACCAGACTTGGTCACTCTCCCACCGATAATAGAAGTGAATTCCCAAATTTATAGAAGCCAAATGCCTTGATATTATTAATGAGGCAAGGAAACAATGTATCAATATTAGATGATACTTGGGAATTCATAGCTGTGAAATATATTGGAAGTGATTTTAGAAACCTAAAAATAGAGGGATGCAGAGTAAATTATGATAGAAACTTGTGAGTAACCCAAACGCTAGCGCGTAACAGGTATTTGATCAGTCGTAACTCACACAAAACCTCGCATCTACACTCGGAGTACTCAGAGATACACTTCCATAAAGTGACGCAAGCGGCTTTACAGCGGCATAGCGTCGACAACATGCTCTTTTGGAGTCATGACGTGACGAAGCGGCTTTTCCTGCGGCAACCGTGCGACTGTCCTTGTCTAGCAACGGAGCGGCTAGTTCTAGCGGCATTGCGTCTGCTACTGATAGGGACCATGATAGGGACCATGTCTCCTTAAGAGCATGATCTTAAGGAGACATGGTCCCTATCAGTCCTTAGACTGGATATGAGATAGTTGGGGTCACCCAAACCCCCAGAAGTTCACTCTTTGCACAACAAGCATATTTGCAAGACACGTGCTCATGTCACTCTGACCGAGTTATTAGTATAAGATAAAGAATATAATATTCTTTGAATTACTAGACAATTTGAGTTGAGAAATCAAAACGAGGATTATTACTAAATAAAGTTTAGAGTCCTAGTATCGGCCAAAGGCAACGAATACAACATTCAAGAATTACTAGTTATGAGAGTAGAGAATCAAACTCAAGCATTATTAATAGAGTTGTGAATCAACTCACTTTAAAGTCTATAGACAGCCCCAAAAAGCCCACCCGTCACCACTTCCTAGTGCTTATGCTGGGGAGAAGAAGTGGCGCAACAAACTCCCCAGCAACACGTGTCTGTCTGATTAGTTATAATGACTATCAACTCCATCAGCCTAGGATAACTATAATAACTAAAGGCTCACCCAGTCTCACCTACAAACATACTACGTTAAAAACTAGATTATAGAATAATAATAAACTAAATCTGTGCTTCAACACAACTATATTTTACTTATTTAATATTAACTCGTTCTCCTACATTAGCCCACTTGGACAAGGCCTCTGGCACTCAATAATTCTCCTAACTTTCTTAACCTAGCCTTACACCGACCGTTTCCTACTGCGGTCTGTCTTCCTTCTCGCAGGTAGCGCTAATAATACCTGTAATAGAATCTTCATAATGTGAAGAGGTAAGGGAATCATTACGCTTGAGCTTTAATCAACAATAATAGCTACGTTAATGTATCTGTGTATGATATACCCATTTCAGTGAGACGGGGAACCGTTTTACAACGTATGTCTCATTGTACGTGTTCTACTAAACCAAACGCATATAACCTCTGAGGACAATATACGATTTTAGTAGAAAATGTTCCCTAAGCACAATATAAATGTCTTACTCAATCCTAGAGACAGTGAACTACGAAGCCCAACTGCCATTGAGTGAGAAAAGTATTGAGTATAAAATTCTAAACGCGTGCTAATGTTAATATCATCTTTACGGCAGCCTCGCCCCATTTCTTACTAAAATAACAGAAAATATCGCACAAGCGTACCGTCGACTCAGTCTGTAGCAAAACTCAATGCGATCGTACTCGGTGTTTGCCGAGGTGGTTATTTCGTCACCTCACATCTCGTTAATCTTCCCCCTTTCGAAGATACAGTGCGGCTGTCAGCGGCAAAGCGTCCAAATTGACGTGTTTCGATAAATAGTTTCGATTTAGAAATTGGCGTACCATATGCCGGGTATAGGTTTTATCGAGACACGGTCCCTAGCGTTCTTAGAACGACTACCAATCCAGTTTGGGGAGCTGTGTGATGCCTTACCCCTTTCCCGGAGATGCGCTTACAACGAGCCTTTCGTAAAGAGTAGTGTGGCCAAACCTTTTTGGAAGCAGTAATTATCACTAACGTTTGATTGTTTTATAATGCCGATTTAGACTTTATAGCATATGTTGTTTTAAATGAACTGAGAGTTTGTACGGTTCTGCCTTCCGTATGTGGTTGCGCATGTTACAGGTCAAAGTCGTCAAAAGTCGAGCGTCAGTGCTCAGTGTCAAGTAAAGTGGAAGGCCTTCTTTGTTTCCCTATAATCAAACGCAAATGACAAATATCTGTCAGGGTACGGATTAGGAGATGGACACGTAATACAATAGAAAATAGAGTTAATTAATAGCGCAGTGTCGCTATGCTGGAATAAATGATTATTAATAGCTCTGCAGCGATATTATCTAAATGTTACCTTCAAATCATAAAACAAATCAGCCTACGAGAACAATACAATGGAAAAGACACATTATTAGTAAAGAGTTTAACACTTACCAATGATATCTTTGTAGGGAATTAGATTACTACTCACGAAATGCCGCACGTAGTACCAACTTCACCTCGAACACAGCTCCTCCCAGCTCACAACACTCACCACCCTCCTAACTTAACTAGCTTTCCCTCTTGAGACTATAACGACCGAACCCTGTCATGTCCTAAGACCAACTGCCCTTCCTCAACACCCCCGCCAACTATCCAAAATCGGCGTTTGGTCCTTTCCCACACTATTTTTTGTAAACTTCGACTTAAAACACAGTTATCTATTTCTTAATTGTTTCTCAATTGCGTCCCGGGTTTACGATTCACAAATGGCTGAAATAACGCGTCCTCGCTTTAACTTTCTCGTTCTCAGAATGTCTAAAGGACTATGGATTTCGATTGTCTTAACATTTCTTTCGAGCGACGACGGCTGCCATAAGTGGCCATAAAATAGAAATGTAACGCATTTCTGAGAGGCCAATAAGTGCAAAGAATTAGGATATCTTGTTATTTATTAGGGTAACGCGTCAAGCTGACAGACTATAAAATTAAGATTTAATGTGTTTCGAAAAGTGGGCCGAACCACGTGCATGGTTTTAGAATAAATATAATATTTTGTTATTAAATAGGAATAAGTGACAGACAGTCACATATAAATAGTAAGGTGAGTCATGCAAAATAAACTATTATTTAAACAAGTTGTTTTGTATATACCTTTTTCATCAGAGCACAGTAAATCCGTACAGAAAACTTAAAATTTATCATATGGTACAGTCCACGAGGCCTAACCTGGGCTTTGCATTTCTGTGAGTGCACATACAGACAGTGTAGGTGTGATGTCGGCCTAGAGCGTGATTGTTTTAAACCGGTTTATACAATCGTTCTGAAGCGCTGTACGTCCCGTCCCTCCATTGGTGTGATTGGTTATCACCCAAACAAATGCAAAGCTCGTCTTAGGTCTCGCGGACTGTATCTTACATAGTAAAATTAATTATCAGGATAATATTAAGAGAATACTACCTATCAGTACAGCTCACCCCAAATAGGCCCTAGATAATTATAAGCCATGATTTCATAACTCCAAAAACAAAAGGTTAGAAACACAGAATCTCAATATAGTTTTGTTTCCAGATTTCCACTGTTCCTGATGATGATAGCTTACTGCCAGATCGTGAGGGTGCTCTGGAGATCAGACAACACCCCAGGACACACGGAGTCACACACGCTGTGCTCGACACCACAAGGACATAATACCTGCAAGAACTGTAAGAACTGTTTCGTTATTTTTCATTCTTCTTTTTCTATTTATTATAACTCTACCCACTTCTGTTTGTATAGTCTGTGATAAAGGTATCTGATGGAAATGTTAACAATTGGATCACAAAACAAAGCTGATACTAATTTGTAGTATAAATTAGCCTATAATGTTCCTACTGTTGGGACACAGACCTCCTCTCGGTGAAAGGGTATGGGGGAGTATCATAATCCACCACGTTTTAAGTAATGGAATTCATAATTGAGTAAAGTTCCGTAACACAGACCTCACAAATTAGTAGGTTAACATAATGAATTCACATGCAAAAGTGAAGACTGATCGAAACAACAAAATATGTGCGAGGAGTAGAAATAATTAACAACAATATAGGGTGAAACATATTTTAGGAAAATATACTGTTATGGAAAGTGGCAACTGGCGATAATTAGAAGACCCACCACAGATGCCAAGGAATCTGCAATACTCGATCTTAGAGACAAATTAAAAATACCTTATTTAGGTACCAGATTGAACAGCACCTGAATTTTTCCACAATCTTTTTTTTCGGTTCTAGTTTTCAACTTAATATTATCCCAAACTTTATAATTTCCACCAAACAGACGAACCAATATTTTCTATTGGATAAGGTCATTAAATTCAAGAAACGAACAAGTACAATTTATATTTCAGTCAGGCTCTGAGAAATGGGCCGGGAAAATTAAACGTTACCCATTATTATGCCAATTTCCAGTCTTTTTCACTTCGGAATGGTAAATATCTCATTCATTTGTACAGATAAATATCTGTTTTAAACTAACTTGTCTTATGATATCTTATCTTGAAGACTTCTTAAAAGTTTTACGAGCAATTAACTGCCCTTTTTGGGCTACTGGTCGCAAGCGCTACTGTTGAGCATAGGTCCTGTGTTCGATTGGGACGATCCAGGTCGTGTAAAGTGTTACTGGATGTTTCCATCTGAAATTTCACAGTAGCAGCTAGGAGTCTGGATTTGTGCCCGGTGACTGGCAATAGGCTCGCCCTTACATGGGATTTAATTATAATAACTGGCAAAATGTGGGTTAACCATTAATGCACCCATGCCTAACCATTCCGGGGGACACAATACAGGGGTGATGTTATGACGCTATGTACTTTTAAACAATATTGTGAGTGAACTCTGTAGCCACTTATTAAACTTTGCTCTTTTTAATCTATTGAAAGACACTGAGCTAGACACAACGAGAAGTTTTACAGTTATCACTTCTGCACGACTAGCATGACTACCCATAGAAAGGAGTTTTGTCGACTGTAGAATAGTCAAAATGGCAGATGAACAAAAAAATCAGTCATTTTGTCTATTCTGCCGTCGACAAAAGTTGGTCATGCGTACTCGTGATGGGGGCGTTTAGTGTCCCGCAAAGTGTTAAGTATGCCATAATCTTTAAAAGATATTACACCCGAACAAAAATTAATAATGGCATACACTGCCAGTGTGTGAACACAAAGAAATTTTCTTGTAACTTGAAGCTGTACGGTACAAAAATTTCATCAAATTAAATGTTGGCGTAACCAGACTGAATGTATGAAGATTAAAATATTAATATATAAAACACCACTTTTGTTTAGGTATTTCGTTATACTGGTGAATAGACGACGACGTATCGAATCAGGAAGAAGCCATATTTTTTAACCAAATAAGCTGTTCTACTTTATTCGTATTTTGTTTTGAATTAAGTTATTTCTTTCTTTCCACAAATTACAGTTACAGTCTGCAGATACAGTTTCATAATTATTTGTGGAAGACTGGTGCCTAAACTAAGTTTTTTACAAAACCTGTATGTCAGGTCACCAGGCCCCCTTATCAAAGTTTCAAATTACTTTCGTTGCACTGGAGACGATCTGATTCGTATATCTTATAGAAATAAAAACATAACAAAGAAAGAAATAAAGAAAGAAAACTATTTATTAGGACTCGCACAGGAATACACAATATACAGTACGTTGTGTGATACCCAGTATCACAAACTGAAGTAAACACACTCATAAAACATAAAAAATAATAACACCAAAATAAAAAATAAAGAAAAAAACAAAGTCCTGTACGAGGCTAAAAGGCCCCTATCTCAGCATAATGCTGTAACACTTAAAAATAATTGTCACAACGCTGGTATTCTGATAGGGCCCACTGTGATGTCACGGACAGATACAGAAATATCGATCAAATAATACATAAATAATATAAATGCAAATTAATAAGTGCAAATTATATAAAATATTTAAATAATAAACTAAATAAAATATTTATAACTTTATACGCTTGTCAGCACCCGACGTAACATCAACCACTTGTCTATGCCACAAGTGTCTGTGGTACTCTATGGCTAGAGTGCTCCATGACACTATGGCATCTATCTATGTGACAAGCAAGTAGAACAGAGACGCAGGCGCCGAAACTCCGGTAAACAAAATTAAAAACATTACGGCTGTTTAAACACAATGCTAAATAAATAAAGCTACAATAATTATAGTGATTAATACAAACAAAAGTGTTCTATAGTAGTAAACTACATTTGGAGTAATAAGGATAAAACCAATGTTATGAGTGGCAGAATTCCAATTTTCACAAGTGACAAACAACGAAAAATATAAAACAAAAACAAAATGCGAAACAACTGCTGCGCCTGTACTGTTCAGCGAATAATCGCTGCCAATCGCTTGCCTCTATTGCCAGCTGCGTGTAGATCAAAGGTAAGTTCAAAGTGTGGTATCTTTTTGAAGCTTTAATAGGTGCTGTTTAAATTTGATTCTGAATGTACCAACTGTCTTTATAGCACGAAAAGGAGGTGGCAAGTCGTTCCAGCAACGAGAGGCAGCGAACTTGAAACAACCACGAAATGCAGCAGTTCTGTGCGATGAGGCTAACATGAGGTACGAAGATGCTCTAGTTTTAATCTTGTTAACATCGCGCGACCAAGACAGTTTCTTATATAAATAGTCCGGTTTCTTTGTGAGAATAGTGCCAAAGAGTAGGGTAGCCAAGTGAAGCTGTCTACGTGCTGACATTCTCATCAAATTACCCTCATTCAAGAATGGAGTGATGTGGGAACGCGGTGGGACATTGTAGCAGAATCTTGCACAAGCTTCTACCGAGAACGCAAGTATATCACAAGTATAGCCCATACACAGTGTCAGCATAGTTCAGCTTAGATAGTACAAGTGACTCACACAGCATAACACGCATATCCACACTTATATAGGGACGGACACGATATAAGAGCTTGAGTCGGTAGAAGCAGTTTTGCACAGCCTCCATGATATGAGTTTCAAAATTAAGCTGCCCGTCAAATACTACCCCCAGATTACGGGCTTCCAGAACCCTTTCCATACTACAACCATCAATCTCGAGATCTATGCTGCAAGCAAGCATTTTGTTCAGGAAATCCCTAGATCCCATTACAATATACTTGGATTTGCTAGGGTTCAGGACCAAGGAGTTTCTTCTGGACCAAGCAGAGATCCTTTCCAAATCGTCATTTATTCTTTTTACAGTTTCAGCAGTATCCTGGCAGCGGAAGGAAAGGTATAACTGCAGATCATCAGCATAGAGGTGGAACTTGGCATTGATCAGACAGTTAGTGATGTCAGCACTGTAAAGGATGAAGAGAAGTGGGCCTAGGATCGATCCCTGCGGTACGCCCCTGTCCACGCGCTTCGGCTCAGAGGACATGGTATTTCCGTTACTGTCGCATGTCACCTGGACAAACTGTGAACGATTTCTCAGGTAACTCTCAAACCATTTTACTGTTTCCACATCACACCCATAGTAAGACAGCTTGGATAGCAGAAGCGAAGTATTAATAGAGTCAAAAGCACGCGAAAAATCTAGCAGGACAAGCAGGGTTCCCATGCCCTGATCTCTGGCTTCAATAATGTTGCCAACTACATCTAGGAGTGCTGTTGCTGTACTGTGGCCCCTACGAAATCCAGATTGAGCCAGTGGCAAAATGCTTTGGTTCTCAAGATAATCCCTAAGCTGGTCTGAGACAACCCTTTCTAAAATCTTAGATAGACATGGCAGTAGGCTTATCGGACGGAGGTCTGACTCGCTAGTGGGGTTAGATACCTTTGGGATTGGTCTAACTATTGCCATTTTCCACAGATCGGGGAAAGAAGAGGTGACTATGGATCTGTTGATGATAGCTGTGACAACTGCAAGTGTTCGAGGAAGTGTCAACATCAGCATCTCCAGAGAAATATGGTCAGAGCCCTGCGCATTGGACTTAAGACCGCGCAAGATTCTCAGCACCACATCCTGCTGGACCTGCTCATGCTGGAAATGACTGTTACTGTGTCTATGGTATTCAAAATAAGTTAAATCAGCAGTAGTGACTTTACCAATGCCAGGTACATTCGAAAAGTGTTGATTGATAGAATCAGGGTTGTTACAGAAATGTGGCAGACTAGGCTCTGGTTTTTTTGAGGTGGCTATGGTTGATTTAATATGGGTCCATAACTTCTTTGGTTGCTTAATATTATTATTAATATATGTTTTAAAATATGCGCACTTCTCACTGTCAAAGGCAGCTCTAACCAGGTATTTTAATACTTTATAGGATTTAATGTGATGTTCAGATTTTGTTGTTTTAGACTTCAAATGGCAATTGTCACGCAGCTTCATCATTTCCCTGACAGTGTCAGTTATCCAGGGATAAGATTTCTCTTTTATTAAGACTTTTTTAAGGGGAGCGTGTAAATCAAATAGTGACAAAACATATTGATTAAACATTGCAACCATGGAGTTCACATCGTCCAGACTTTCAATATGTTCCCAGTCCATTTTATTTAAGTCGTCATTAAAAAAATCAGGAAGGATGTCTTTAAGTGGCCTATATGTGATCCAGTATGGAGCAGACTTCTCTAGTTTAAAATTTAATTCAACAGAAATAATTGCGTGGTGACCGAGCTCCGGTATGTGTGATACAGAGACCCCACAAACACGGGCGTCAGTGCACACAACATCAATTAGAGTTTCACTGTGATCTGTGAAATGGGTTGGCTCAGTAACAACTTGTCTTAGCTTGCAGCAATGTATAAAATTGTTTAGTAGTTTAGATTTGTTGTCAGTTTGGTTCAAGACGTTAATATTGAAGTCACCAAGCAGGACAACCTTGTCCACGTTAGCAAAAGAGGAGAGAGAATCAGTAATTGCATCAAGGAAGACATTGACATCAAGCCACGGGGGCCTGTATGCGGTACCGATGATAATTGAATATGAATTAATGTTAAGCCTGAGCCACATTTGCTCGACCTGCGGCGCTGGCGGGTGCGGCACGGCGCGCACGCACACCCCGCAGCGCACGTAGAAACCCACGCCGCCCCCGCGCCCGCCGCGCACGGTGCGCGCGCGCGGCACGTGCCGCAGCCGGTAGCCCGGCACGGTCGGCGCGCGACCTTCCTCTCCCTGCCTGAGCCAGGTCTCATTAATCGCCATGATATCTGTCGAGAGGTTATCCATAGCGACAAGGAACTCCTCATGTCGCGAACCGAGTGACCCCGCATTAAATAATCCAACTTTAAGATTCCTTGCTTTAGTCATTTTTGTAAATAAAGATGTATATAATAATATGTTTGTTGTAGATAGCGTCAGAGGTATAATGTAGTGTAGAGTTCTGCCTAATATTTGGAGACCTAAATATAATGAAATTCATAACACTGGGTGTATCTTGTAGTAATATAAAGTAAAGTATAGTAAGTATTGTATAGATATACAATGGCAGCCAAAATGTATCTGAAGTCCGTAAAAATAAATATATCATAATGAATAATGAAGAAGTGAAAAATGAGAGTGGAAGTGTGACACATATAAAATAAATATAAATAGGCATCGAACGAGCATCTGGTCCACTAGAAGAAACCAACTTATACTGAGACAGGAAAATAGCCAACCTCGCATAGGACAAGCATAAACACCAAAGTGATAACAATACAGATAAAAGAGTAAACCATGGAGTTTCTTGCCGGCTCTTCTCCATGGGAAACGACCAATTGGAACCGTGCACCTAGAATCTGACGTTTCATAAGTGCCCATGTAGGTCTATGTGAAATAAAATATTTTGATGATTTTGATGATGATTTGATGATAAAAAAAAGTAATCAGGCATCCTTTGTCGCAGACACCTCACAACCAAAAACACGCGCAAGATCTTGCTCTGAGCGGATGCAGTGGGTAGGCTTGCCATCACCCTGCTTAGCTACAATGCGGCCGAACTTCGTCCACGTGTACCTCCACCCGAGACGGCTGCCAGCTTCACGCACAAGGTAAAACAAATGCCTGTTGGATTTTGAATGCCTGTTGGATTTCGTCCCGGACTTCCCGCAGCTCGGATCGGAAGAGCCTTATTTCCTCACGGAGGGTCAGCTGGGTATCTGGCGAGGGCTCCCCATCGGTACTCTGTTCGCTCCCAGCCCGACACAGTACCTTAACCACCGCAGCGGGAGGTTTGGACACCGCAGCGGGGGGTTTAGTCACCGCAGCGGGGAGTTTAGTCACCGCAGCGGGGGGTTTTGTCACCACCGCGGGGGGTTTGGTTACCGCGACTGGTGACCTGATCATGCCGCCTAGGATTTCTGCAGCAACTGGAGCTGCTACCGCTGCTGACACTGCCGTAAGGGGAGCCGTTGCAGTTCGCGACGCTATTTCAACAGGGGTTACTGCCAGTGCCGGTGCTGCTGCAGGTGTTACAGGGGGACCACTACCAAGATCCTTGACAGGTGTGGCGCTGTTATCTCCCCTGGGCAACTTTCCCCTACACTCAGGGCACAGCCAGTCGCTGCTTATCTGCGATGGATCCGGCAACAACAAGCAAGCGAGGTGGTATCGATTGTGGCACGCAGAGTTGTTACACGTGGCGCCCCCTTTTGCAGACAGAAACCTTCCGCAAGCTGCACACTTCACCATATTAGTACGGCTCGGAGCAGCTAGATGGCGCAAAGCACTCACACTTTTTCCTTTTTCTTATTGCGGCGCTAGATGGCACCTGGTACGCAACAAATCATTGACTTTTATACACAATCTGTGGTCGCTAATTGTCAAAACCTGTGAAAGTGACACTTTTTGGAGGTACCGGTGGCACTTAAAAACGAGCAAGTGACTTCGAAGCTAAGAAAAGTTAACAAAATTGGAAATTGCTTATCGAATTTCTCTGCCGAACTGCGGTTTATTTGCTTTGCAAATAATCACACACATGAAACACTACAAGGCTAATGTGAACACGACTTGTACGAGAATTTATTGATGTTTTATCTTTTTATCAGTGCTGACACGAACAGCTGATGTGAACCGTATACCGTCCGTGACGTCACCCCCAGCAATAACACATTATAATATTGCAATACTGCTCATTAAACATGATTTATAAAATTAGTGAAATAAAGTAATTTATTAAAAAATGTATTCTTGCAAGGGAGGATGTATGTGATGTTTGGGTGAGTGTGTGAGATGTGGAATGAGTGTGTGTGTGATTTGGGGTGCTTGGATGTGTGTTGTTTAAGTATTTTAATGAAATCCATTTATTAACGGCCAACTATTTTTCCAAAATTGTTAGTTACAAAGGTGTTTAAAACTATGTTAGTACTAGCCTTTGCTCGCATATATTCCAGAGGGGGGGGAGGCTTTGTTTTATAATATAAAGTGATTGCATCATAAAATTTAAGTTCAAATAAAATAAGAACCATAATATGTGCAAAAGTATTAAGATCCTTCGATCAGATAATAGCAAGGAATATGCTAATAACAGTTTTGAAAAATATCTTAAGGAATCTGGTATTATACATCAGACTAGCAATCCCTATTGTCCGGAGCAAAATGGTCGCGCTGAACGCATGAATAGAACTCTTGTAGAGAGGGCCAAATGCACGATTTTTAATGCTTGTTTACAAAAAAGTGTACTGGGCAGAGTGGCCATAGTGACAGGTGCATATCTCATTAACCGGTCCCCCTCTCGTGCACTTGCTGGAATCACTCCGTATGAAAAATGGACAGGATCAAAGCCTGACTTAAGCTACCTCAAAGTTTTTGGCTGCAAAGCAATGGTGCACATACCTAAAGAAAGAAGGCGTAAATGGGATATGAAATCAAGTGAGCTTATTTATGTTGGATCTAGTAATGCAACAAAAGGCTATGGATTTATTGTTCCTGAAACAAACAAAAGCAATAATGAGTCGAAATGTTGTTTTCATGGAGAGCAGTGTTAAAAAAACACAAATACATGTTAACTGCCCTGAGTACATGTCTTCAAGTGTAAAAAACACAGCCATTTCAGGAAACAATAATGTAGAAATCAGCATAAATAATAATGATGTGATGATACCTGCCTCAATTTCAAATGATGAACAGTCAAATACAGTTAGTAATGACATAGTTTCTGCCTCAATGTCAAGTGATGAAAGTACATATTTATTTATATAAGGTAACTTCACAAGGGAAATGGAAAGTCAGACGACAACTTGAACAGTGGGCGCCGTCCGATACCGCATCAGCACATTTTTTACAAGTGAAATTCATACCGCAAGTTTGGTCACCGCTGGCTGGTCGCAATATGAACATGTTGAGGATCTAAATGATACAGATTATTTGCCAGACAAGTCATTAGAGTTGTCACACGATAATGTGACAGCAAGGACTCGGAGTCAGAAGAAAAAACAAGCAGCAGAAAATCCTGTACCATTAATGTGTTTCGACAATGAATCAGCAATTAGCCTATTAAATTGTGACCCACAGAGCACCAAACAGGCGTTAGACAGCGATCTAGCCCCACAGCGGAAACGTGCGATGGATGAAGAGTATGAGTCATTATTAAAAAATCAAACATGGGTCCTAACCAATCTGCCAACAGGTAGAAAAGCTATACCTTGCAAGTGGGTGTATATAACCAAATCTGATAAAAATGGGGAGATTGCAAGATTTAAAGCAAGCCTTGTACGAGTAATCAAAGGATTTAAACAAAGGAAAAATATAGATTATCATGAAGTTTTTGCACCAGTTTTTCAGAGAAAAACTCCTGACACCCGAACTAGGTTTAGTCCTGTATCTCAGGTGTCAGCGTTCCACTCTGCAAGGCATATTGTGATAACAAACTTACTTAAATTTAAGTGAGCGCAGAACAATAATAAAGTAGAAAAATTAAAATAACAAATCTCGAATGATATATAATAAAATACAAATAAAATACACAATCTAAATTTATACCAAATCCAATCTTAATCTTAATTACCAATTTTAACAATTAATATGTTCTTTAGTATGTGTGTGTGGGGAAGTGAAAGTAGTGTAAGGGTGAATATAGTGTAAGGGTGAATGAAGTGTAAGGGTGAGTGAGTGTAAGTGTGTGAGTTATTTGATTGTGGAATGTGTGCATTTAAGTGCGTGCAGTTTACCGTAGATTAGCAAACTCTCAAACCAACAAATTCTCAGTTTCATAATAGCCTAGTGAAGAGAGCCAGTCCCTCACCTTCATTTTACAGTTAATCCTATTTAGGTGAAAAATATCTAGTTGTTTATTTGTTTTGTTATACAATCTGACGCTAAGGATAAAGTAGTGTTTAGTTGCAAAAGCTGTTCTTGTCCGATTAGGCTTAAAGATTTTATGTTTAATTCTACCTCGAGGCTCCAGCAAAGGTCGAGACTTGTGTTTACGGGCTATGGTCTGGTGGACATACAGTTGCCTCACTGTGAGAACTTTACATTCAGCGTAAAGTTGAGCCGTAGGGTACCTGTAGGGTCTTTTTGTCATAACCTTAAGTACAGCCCGCTGGGCAATCTCAAGCTGTAGGATTGTTGATTTCGGTGCTCCTCCCCATACCGTCAAACAGTAGGACATTAGCGACTGGCAAAGAGCCAAGTAGATCATTCGCAAGGTTATTGCGTCAGCTGTCTGACGGAGTCTTTTAAATATATATATGAGTCTTCGAGCTCGATTTGTAACGGTTTCTATTTGCTTATGCCAACGGAAGCTGAAATCTATATGTACTCCCAAATATTTCACGAAAGGAGATCTGGTTATGTACAGACAAGTGCAGTCAGGAGCTGGCAGCAAACACGAGTGTGCTTTAACTTTGAAGTTCGGCGGGGGAAGATGGTCAGATACCATTGCAAAGGGGATAAACAGGGTTTTATCAACATTTAGCGTCAGAAGATTAGTAGACAGCCATTCCATTACAATTTTAAGGGCATTTTCTGCATTTTTCTTTGTTTGGCACCAGTCTTTTCCATTCACAATAAGAGCTGTATCGTCCGCATATGTAAAGATTTTACAGTTAATTAGAGGCATGTCGCATAGATCATTTATAAATATGAGAAATAATGTGGGGCCCAAGATGCTTCCCTGTGGGACGCCACATTTGATACCCTCTTCATCACTCACGTGTTCCCCTATTTTCACCACTTGTACACGATCTCGTAGATAGTCAGCAAAGATTTTTAAGGCAATACCTCTAACTCCTGCGCGTTCCAGCTTATTTAAAAGGATAGGGACAGAGACAGTGTCAAAAGCTTTCGCCAGGTCCAGAAACAATCCTAAGCATTTTTGGTTTTTATCTAGGTTCCGAATGGCATGTTCAGTCAGGGCCAATACTGCATCCTCCGTGGAAATACCATTTCGGAAACCATATTGGTTCCCAGATATTGTTTTATTTAAGTCAAGGAACCGCGTTAGTCGGTTATTCAGTATACGCTCCAATACCTTGGAAAGAGCTGTGAGGACTGATATTGGTCTATAGTTATTGACACTGCCTCTGTCACCCGTCTTATAAATCGGATGCACAATTGCTTTTTTGAAGACCACTGGAAAAATACCCGTCGTGATGGACAGGTTACAGATGTGAGTAATAAGAGGGACCAGAGTTTGGCGAGATGATTTTAAAATACAGGCTGAGATACCATCCCAGCCCAGCGCGCAATCAGATTTTAGGTTAATTATTATTCTCTCAACCTCCTCTGTGTCAGTTTCAGAAATAGCTATGGAGTTTAAGTTACTTCGATTATTATGAGGAGTAGGACTGGGAGCGGGATGGTCTCTCGATACTTTGCTGGCCATTTCACTACCAATGCCAGCAAAGAAGTTGTTAACTTTATTAATAGAGGTTTTAGGGTAATTTAGATTTATAAGTTCGGTGGGAGGAACTGGTTTAGGCTTTAGATTCGCTACCTTATTGATAACATCCCTGGTTGACTTTGGATTGTTCTTCGCTCTCATGAATTCTTCCCTCTCAGAATTCTGTTTTAACCGCCGTAGTAGGTCATTGCAATAGTTGCGGTACCTTTTATATGTAATCAGTAAGATGCTGTTTTCTGGCGAAGCGTTGACTTGAGCATGGAGATTATCACGGTGGGATATACACCTAAGAAGCCCAGGGGTGATCCAGGGCTTTACATGTCTATTTTTCCGAGCGATTGTGGAGACTAAAGTATGTTTTTTAATAATAGATGAAAGGGTGGTAACCAATATATCAGCCGCCACGTTTGCGTCAGAAGCATTGAGGACTATTGCCCAATCCGATACATCTATTTCAGTTTGTACAGCTGCATAGTCCACTTTCCTAACCGTCTTAGGAGGCTTTAATTTTGGTTTTTTGCTATCAATAGAGAGAATGAGGGGCTCGTGATCCATAATGTATGTCTCCAAAACGATTGTAACGGCAGGAGCATTAGTACGAAGTAGCACATGGTCGATACAGTTATTTAGACGGGTTGGAAATAAATGAGCGGGGAGTAGTCCATGCATGGCAGTTAAAGTGAGGTATTCACTACAGTTCACGTCATTACTCCCAAATTTTATGTCAATATTTATGTCGCCTAGAACAGCAACCGTTGTGAAAGTTGCAAGGGATGCGAGAACATTTTGGAGACTATCATTAAAGCTAGTTACGTTTGTAAATGAAGGTGAGCGATAGAGTGCGACTAAACAACACTTCAATCCCATTTTACACACTAAGCAATTTCCCTCCATGAATTGCGGTTCCATTACCTCACATACAATGTCGCTTTTAATATAAATAGCTACGCCGTCGTTTTGATTGTTTATGTTTTTAGTGCAGTATGAAACATAGCCTTCCATTATGTGGAGGATGGGTGCCTTGCTGAGCCAACACTCAGACAGTACCAGGATATCGCACTGGAAATCCAGTCGGCACAGTAATGCTAGGATTTTATTAAAATTTTTGTTTATACTTCGCACGTTTATGTGGAGTATTTTTAACCCGTATATGCTTCGTAGTTTACCTGAACACAATTCAGGGGAACATTTAAATGATTTGGATACTTTCAGATGGTCGAGGTCGTTGTTAATTTCTTCTATACTATCCATTTATATTTAATAAAACAACGTAGGTATTCATGGCACAGAAACATTGTTCACGGGGAAGCAAAACCTTTTTCAATAGGGTACAGGGTAGGAATATACCAGTGATATTATTGTGCATGTCTTTAGGTGAATAAGCGGTTGATGTTTGTTGGTGGTGTGTTGGTGTTGGTGGTGTGTTGGTGTTTGTGATAATAACAGCAGAGTGTAAGATAGAATTTCAAGTATGCGATTAGTGAATACATATAAAATATAGCCAATCTCCACGATGTAGGTTAGCGGCTTGCATAAAATAACAAAAATTAGCAATAACAAAAAAAGGAGAACAAGAACAGAAAATAACAGACAAATCTTAATCAAAAACGGGCTAATGGACATTCTAGCAATGACGGTTAGTCACTGCTGGGACTTTAATTTGTTGAGGGATAGTTCCGACTCTATGCGAACTTGCTTCATACCTTTGGCTTTCCGCAGGAAGACATTTCCATTTGAGCACCAGCAGAATGTGTAGTTGTTAGCCTTCGCAAACTCACGAGCGTAGTAAAATAATTTTCTTGTAGATGGGGGCATGTATTCCACTATGTAAACTGGTTGACGCTTACCGGGCAGACCGAGGGTTTCCGTGTTAAGCTTCTCCTCCAGTTCACGACCCCTATTGAATGAACGGGTGGAGAAAAGTAGGTCATTTTTCAAGTGGACAGAGTTGAACTCGGCAAAGATAGACCTGGTGGTGTCAGCTTTTCCCGGAAGGCGACACACATCCCTAATGTCTGATGGCTTGATGTCTAGTTGCATGGTTGTACCAATATTAGTTAACAAAGAAACAAGATCTTTTGCTGATTCCTTCTCGGGCATTGGAACATTTTTAATCTCTATACTCGACGGGCGCGAAGTAAGTTGAATGTCCTTTACCCTATTTTCTAGGCTAAGAATACAGTCAACGAAGTTTTTACGTTCTCTTTCGAACTCGTTTATTTTGGTCCTCATGTCCTCATGGTTTTTATTTATCTGAGACATAGACTTTTCGATCTCTTGATTCGTCTCCTTGATCATTTTGAGCTTTTAATGCTGCCACATCAGAGATCAATTTCTTTAAAACAATGTCCTGCTCCGCTTTCCAGGTTTGTAGCATGATTTTAATCTCATCAATTGGATCAATTTGATTATCGGGGCATTGGCCATCTGATCTCAAGCATTTGCGTTTGCGGGCATTAGTATCGCTAACCACAAGCGAAACGCTGTCGATACCCGCTGTAGACAGGTCGGGCTCGGACTGTGTATCAAGAATAGCCTTAGAGGTCTTAGGACTCGAACTCGGCGGTGTGCGCGCCGTGCGAGGCATCTCGAGTGCGGGGCTGAACGTGTTATAATACCTTGCGTCTGTATTAACGTGCGCGTAGCAGATGTTGTGGCTCGTAGGCGATCAGCAGTGATGAGCGCGTAGGCCGTAGCAGCTCGTAGCCGTGCGGGTGACGTCAGCGCATCGGCGTAGCCGATAGGATTGACACGCGTAGCAAGTGTACCGTAATTTCGCCGCTTGATGACTGTGTGCGGTTGGCTCGGTGGTAGGGGGCCCAGCCTCGGAATATTCTTGGACTCGCGCTGCCTCAGGTTCAAATCCAACATAAGCAGGGACGAATCCGGAGTCTTCAAACAATGTAGAAATTGACACAAATATCTTTGTTTCACTCTAGGACGTCCCAGTGGGCGGAGTTACTCGTAAACCTCTTACAAGGGTAATAAGGAATCGCAAATTAGACGAAACAGCCAATCGCAATTATTATCACCGAATTTAAATGACAGAAAGTAAGTTGCTTTGCACACGTCCGTACTTAGTCGCGCCGCAGGAGGGACAAAAAAAGAACATTAACTTTAATGAAGAAAAATTTAATGAGCATTTTCGATATGAAAGACATTGGAATGAAAATAACTAGAAGTAAAGACAGTATATCATTGGATCAGCGCTTGTACACATAGAAAATCCTTCAAACATTTGGCATGTCAAACTGCAAAATAGTGCACACTCCATGTGATGTCAGCATGAAGCTGATACCAGCAAAAGATGATAACGAAGTTTTAACAGACATTCCTTATCATGAGGCCGTGGGATGTTTACTGTACTTGTCTCAATATACAAGACCGGATATTGCCTTTATAGTAAACAGTTTAAGTCGGTTTAATAATAATCCCACTAAAAAACATTGGATTGCTCTTAAAAGAGTACTAAGATACTTAAAAGGTACTTTACACTCGAAGCTTGTATTTAAAAGAACCAAGAAAGCATAACTGGTTATTGTGATGCAGACTGGGCATCAAACATTGAGGACAGGATGTCATGCTCGGGCCAAGTATTTCTTTTTCAAGGAGCTGCTATTAGTTGGACTTCTAAAAGGCAATTAACAGTTGCATTATCATCAACAGAAGCAGAATACATGTCACATATGTCGGCAATGCAAGAAGCACTGTGGCTCAAACAGTTAGATAATATGGTCCAATAAGGTGATTTCACCTTTGGTAATTTTTTTGTGATAATCAAAGTACAATTAGACTTTCAGGTACTGGGGGTTTCCACAATCGCAGTAAGCACATATATGTGAGGTACCACTTCATTCGAGAGAAGGTGTCAAGTGGATAGATTGATGTGCGCTACATGAGCACTGACGACATGGTCGCTGATGTACTCACCAAGGGCCTCTACCGTTACAAGCACAACTTATTTTGAATGGGTCTGCGTTCTGAAGAGCGTGTTGAAATAGAACACAACCATTAAGCTGCCACACCTGTCAGCTGTCAATTCAATTTGTAGCTCTGTACTTCTTTGTAAAATATATTCTAAAAAACATTATAAAATAATTCCAAGTGCCATCATTCCACGTTCTTTATTTATAATTTTCCAATCAGTTAGTTGCTTATAGTAGAAATAAAAACATCCCTAAAATAGAGAGTAAATCAAAATGGAATCTGATAAAAATGATTACAAATGTTGGTACCACTCTAGACACAACAGTTGCTGAATCAGATATTAAGGACGTATACAGGATAACCTCAAGCAATTCTATGAATAACACCATCATAGCTGACTTCACTATAGTGTTACTTAAAACGAAGATACTGCAATCAGTCTGAAACTTTAACATAAATAATAAAAGCTGTAAGTTGAATACAACACATCTACAAGTCCCCGGCCCAAAGGTACCCGTTTACATATCGGACAATCTCCCCCCAAAAGCTCCAAAGTTGTTCTTCCTATCAAGAGAATTCGCCTCCCAACATAAATACAAACATTGTTGGTCAGCTTTTGGTAAAGTTTACCTTCGCAAGGAAGACGGCGCGCAACGCATCACTGTTAACTCTGAATTGGATTTTGCTAAAATAATTGAAAAATTACTATCTGGCCAATACTCCATAACATTAAAGCCCTGCAGGTACCTTTCATACTTTTTTGGATTGTTATTTTATATGTATCAGTTATTTTTTTATATCTTTAAAACACCCACATATACAAGCAAACAATTACACATTAATAATTTCACACACAATTACACAATTTTCTCACTTGATTTTTGGGAATTCCATGATACGGGATGTAAATTAGAAAAGTACGATATCGCTTTCCTTATCATACCGGTCGCTTGCCTACTGAGATTCGTGGGAGAGCGATCGTTCATGTCATGTCTCTCTGATTTGTATCGTTATGCACATTATTCTCTGCCTCTGTCATTTAACCGTTCTCTTCGATCATTCTAATTTAATAAACAATGACATTGACCACCTCGCAATCGCTGAATCTACTATATGTAACCTGGCCGATTGCTTAGACCTCATCCCGAATAACGAAAAACGTCTCAAAATTATGAATCACAAAACATAAAAAGCATAAATTGCAACATGTCAGGTTTTAATGTCCTGTTGGCACAATTGAGAATTTCGTGGGACATGATAATTCTCACGGAATGCTGGTTACTGCATACCTCAAATCCTCCGGTATTAAATGGCTATAACTATTACTCAACTAACAAAAATAAATCACAAAACGAGGGTGCAGTTGTTTATATAAAAACTGGCATACATGTTAATGTCCTCGAACCTGAATTTCATGACGCGAATCGTCTAACAATACAAATTAATAATGACATCGTTGTTTTTGCGATTTATCGCCCACCATCATTTAACAATATATCAAACTTCCTGCAATCCCTAAATGAAATATTAATGAACTATTCTTCTTGTAGGAACATTATTCTCACCGGTGACATAAATATAGATATTAGTACTTCAAATCATGATCTAAATGCCTCAGCTAACTTCGATCTGACATCGTCTTCACGGCTTACTACCGGCTCACGTTATTCCTACACTCGGGAAAACATGCCTAGATCACGTCATTCTGAAAACAAAATTGCCAGCAAAAGTTGTATAGCTCAAAAAACCCTCACAGATCATTATACTGTCATCCATTCGTTGAATCAATGTTTTCCTAGACACTTGAAACAAAGGATCTCACGTACAGATTCAGTTGGATTACTTTCCGACTTAAATAAAGCAAACTTTCAACCAGTTCTCGAGGCGAATGATGCAAACGTAGCAGCTGAAAAACTGGTTGAAAGTGTCAAAAATTTTGTAGAGTCCAACACTAAAATAATGACCGTCTCCTCGCGGAAAACAATTATTAAACCCTGGAAAACTCCGGGTCTCTTAAGATGTAAAAAGAACAGACACAATATAAATAAAAAACCAATAAAACATCCTGACAATTTAATACTAAAGACAACATACGTAAGGTATCGATACTGTTGTAACAAAAATTTGAAAAAAGTTAAAAGGGAATTTGAAAAAGAAGAAGAAAAAAAGGTGGGAAAGGAAAATCGCCGCCTCTGGAAAATAATAAATAAAGTTTCAAATAGATCAAGACCCAAAACATCATAACTACGCCCAGGTTGGGTTTAATGCTGTGAATGATTGGCTAAGAGCCAATATACTCACCTCAAATGCCACTAAAACCAAGTATGTTTCATTTTCTTTGAGAGACAGTCCGCAGTCATCTCTGCAACCATTCTACATTCTCGCTCACACATGTTTATTCCCTCATAACGGTGATTTCTCCTGTCCCAAATTGCAGAGAGTAAACCTTATAAAAGACTTGGGTATCACCTTAGACTCTAAATTAAACTTTGCGGAACATATAAATTGTCTGACTGTCAAAATACGGAAATTTTTCTGTGGTTAGGAATCTTCGGTCGATCGTGAACTCCAAGCAACTACTATCTGTTTATTGTGCTTTGTACCAATCGCCCCTGACATACTGTATCACTTCATGGGGTGGAACGTTTAGAACTAACCTTTTATCACTTGAGAGGGCTCAAAGGGCAGTCCTTAAAGTTGCACTATTCCTTCCTTTCCGTCATCCCACTGTAAAAGTTTATAAGTCTGCTAAAGTCCTCTCAATTCGTCAGCTTTTTATTCTTTATGTTGCTTTGAAACAACTATCTCTTATTCCTTTTATAAATACTGATAATAATTCCGATATGAGAAGAAGAAGAAGGAATATATGCCAACCTAAATCAGTAAAATCCAAATTTGCCCGATTTTTTTTTTCTTTTCTTGGCCCATTTCTATATGTATAACAGACTGAATGACTTACTCTCTGTTCATAACCTAAACAAAGCAGCTTTTAATGGAAAATAAATGACTGGCTGATTACATTAGATTACTTACGTTTTTAAAACTACATTTTGACATAAAATTGGTCAAAAATCCCTTTGCAACAAACATCCAAGCACCCCAAACCACGCACACTTTCACTCCACATCTCACACACTTACCCACACGCGTTCACACACATTCACATACATCCTCCCTTGCATGTGTTCTTAATAAATTACTTTATTTCACAAATTTTATAAATCATGTTTAATGAGCAGTATTGCAATTTTATAATGTGTTATGTTTTTATTTCTATAAGATATACGAATCAGATCGTGTCTCATCCGTCCCGACAATAGTGTCGCTTTCGACAGTCCCGATAAGGCTGAATGTCTTGCTGACAGCCTAGAGTCCCAATGTTCTCCCAGCTCTCAACCAGTAGACCAAGCTCACCTGAACAAGGTCGACGCTGAAGTCGAACGGAGAGCCTCCCTCCCTCCCGTCGAAGACCCTGATGATCCTCTGCCTCCCGTCACTCCAGACGAAGTGCACGACATCATTAAAGGGCTCCACGCTCGTAAGGCCCCCGGTTCGGATGGTATTACCAATAAGGTATACAAACTCCTTCCTGCCCCGCTAATAATGCTTATGACCGATCTTCAATGGCGCCTTGAGCAACAACATCTTCCCACAAGCATGGAAAGAAGCCACCGTCATCGGTATCCCAAAGCCAGGCAAGCCAAAGTCTGAGCCCTCCAGCTACCGTCCTATTAGCTTACTCAATGTTCTCGGCAAAATCTACGAGAGGCTTATTTATAAGGGTCTCAAAGACTACGCTGAAGCAAAGAGCCTCATACCCAACGAGCAGTTTGGTTTCCGAAGCCAACACTCGGGCACCCAACAGGTCCACCGTATCGTAGAGCACTTATGCGCTGGTCTGCAGCGTAACGCGACGACGGGTGTGCTATTCTTCGACATTGCGAAAGCCTTCGACAAAGCCCGAGTCGAATGTATTTGTATGTATATGTATGTATTATACATTATTTTGTCAAATAATTGGTCAATATTTGACATAAATCTTAGTGTGTGCGATGTAACAATTAACTGTAACCGTGATGCCTAGCAAATAAAAAATAGAAAAATGAACTTCTTTAATACGGAATTAACTTTCGGAAGCAGTCTGTCTTGATCTTGTATCACCAATTTGCAGCTGGCATCAACCTCTCGGACGAGTAACTTTTTGTTCAACTTTGTATACTTGGAAGCCATGAAATTTTATCCCAAAAAGGCTCCGATTAGTTTGGAACAAAAAGTTTTATAAGGAAGAATAAAATCCATGCGTATGAAACAGTTCCGCTGAAGATAATATCCGCTATGATAATATATATATGAGATATTCCGCTGAAGATAATATACGTATCCGCTGATGTATACTACTGCCGTTTTTTTCACGTGTCCAAAGCAAACCATTTACCTGGCTCTAACAAAAATTAGCATTATAAAGCTTAATACTTTGCAGAATACAGGTAAGGCAGGTAATATCTATTGAAATTAAGTACAACAGATTTGGATGAAAAATAAGACATAAAAATTCAATTAGTTTTTCGTGAAGAAAAATGTGTTTCAATTTTTACAAGTGTCTGAATGAAAACGAACTGTCAAAAGACGCCTCTCCGTGCGAGTATAAATAGGATACGAGTATAGATAATAAAAAGTCGGAAAGCTGTCAATTGATTTTGGTATTTTTTGTCCAACATTAGTCTGTTTTTGATTGGACAGTTCTGCTCTAAGCAAAATACCAGCTTGCTGCCCTTCATTCGAGCAAAATGGCTCATGGTTTTGTGAAACTTTTATGATGGATAGATCGCCACTACAAATGTCAGACATCACCAAAAACTTTTCCCAAACTTAAAACGTAATCTATGTAGGTACATAGACATACCGAAGTATTTATTTACTGCTTGTTTTGTAGCTAATTTAATTCATAACTCAAAAAATCTAAACAGCTTTTGTGAGTGGGCCACAAGTAAGCAATTCCTCCACTCAAAGAACATTGACTCCTCTGTTGGCCTGGTATCAAAGTGCGTCATATCCTCTGGGAAAGGAACAAAGGAACAATAACAGACCTACACATAACGACCTACGAATGTTAGTGAATAACATGTACTCATGTTCTGTCCGTAATTTACCGACCAGTACAATAAGTTTAGCTACTGCGCAAACGCTTCACTGAATCGAAAAATGGTTTTCACTAACTCGGAATATTTTTGAACGACTTTTTCGAACGACACCTCACTCCATGGGATAGACCAGAAAAAAATATCCATCCCCACTTTACGTGGAACTTTACGTAACCTAGAACAGTTTTTTTTCCAGATTTTATTTTATTTATTTATTAATTTATTTATTTGTTTGCTCTCATGCACATCACACATTTTACACATATTACTGTCGGTTTTTGTACATAAACCCTGTCAGGGCACCATTTTACCACTTTGTCAGCGTAACTTACATGTATATTCATGTCAAATTACAACTTTCTAGTACTAAAAGTCTCTGAGGTTAGCAGCAGACAGATGGACTGCAGTACACAGCGAAACTATAAGGGTTCCATGTTGACTAACCCTTAGTACGGATTATATTGACATAAGCTGAGAATAGAATAGAATAGAATATAAAACTTTTATTTCAGAGAGGAGTCCATAGGGTTAGTAACAATTTAACTTAACTTCTAGTGTTATTAGGTTACAGACACAACTTAACAAAATGCAATTAAAATTCAGCGTGAAGCTGCTGATCCATCTACGCAATATCGGGGAATCCCACCGATCAGCGAATTCACTGAGAATACTATTGGTGCTGCCGTGAACACGCATCATCAGGGATGCGCCTAATAATCGCGGCAAAACCATTAATATTATTATCCACAAACATCCCTGCCGCACTACAACGCCACGGCAGCCTCAGCAGTACTCTCAGTGCATTATTATATTGAACGCGTAGGTGGCTGTATATCCGCTGAGTGAACTTGACCCACAAGCTGCACGTGTAGAAGGCCTGACAGTAAGCTTTGAAAAGTTTTACTTTAACTGGCTTCGTACATCGTGCAAACCTGCGAGCCAGCATGTAACAACGGACAGCCAGCGACCTACGTTCCCTTTCAATGACACAATTATCCTTAAGATCTTCAGAAACCCAGTGACCCAGATATTTAAATTTTTCCACTCTTCGCAGTGGTTCCCCACAAAGTGCGACACGTGGAATACACGAGTATGTCACACTGCCTGCCTTAAAAATCACTAACTCGCTTTTTGTGACGTTATATTTGAGCCCATGACTCAACGCATAATATTCGCACATAGCGATCAGTCGAATCAGAGCACCGATCGATGGGCTCAGCAACACCATATCGTCAGAATAACTAATATCGTTAATGCACACCCCGTTATTATGACATCCGACATAGGTGCTGCTGAGCTCAAAGATCAGCTGATTCATGTATAGGTTAAGTACCAAAAGCAGTATGTTAATGCTGTTGAAAGTCTTTGTAGAAATATGAAAAGCTTTGAAAGGTATTGCAATAAGCACTTCAAAAATTTGACGTGTACTTTTTTCATCAAATGACAGATAAGGCACATTCTGCGGTTAACATTAACATTAACGGTTGTGACTTAGCAATTTTAAATAGGCAGACATTCTCATCAGATGGGCCATCTACAAGTTCTAGCGCTTGATAGCCTATTAAATTTAATCTATGGTCCAACATCATGCTAACTCATTGATGATAAAAATTTGACCTGAGTTTATGAAGGTTGTAGTAATTTTGGACGACCAATCATAAAAACTACAGAAGGTGTAACATCAGAGAAACTGATCAGTGACAGGCTTTTTATGGGTTTTCTAAAAGCTGTAGATTAGGTATTTCTTGTCCGTTCTTCTCCATAAGTAAGTACTACGCTTTGGAATGGGCAACTCTCTTAATATTTCTGAATAACCAACCCGTTGACAATTCTAAAGTGCCTGCAAATAGCTTTATTGAGTTTGACCCTGAATACGATTTTCTGCCCAACTTAGTTTGAATGTTCCTTTTTGCTTTTTAAAGGGTGTGAAGTGGGAGGTAGGTTTTATGTTTGAATAGATTATAAACATAGTTTGAGTTGTAAATATAACGTACTATTAAGTGTTGTTATGTGCCAGTTAATTAACAATTGTCTTTACCAGTATTTTATGTGCCAAAATGTTAGGGAGATTTCACACTGTTATTTGTGTTTTTTTTGGAGAATATTTCTAACCTTTTTTATCTTCTAATTATGATCGCCTTTTTAGAAGAAAGAAAAGAAAAAACGTTTATTTAGCACAGACTAAAAGGCACACAAAACGGGTAAAAATTATGAGAAAAACAATCAAAATAAAGATAAAAATAAAAATAAGGTGTACAGTGCGAAGTATGAAACTAGCAGGGTAGTGTGCCTCACGGCTGCGCCAAAAAGGCCCAGTTCAGCAAAAAAATGCCAGACAACTAGTGCTTGACGCTGGTTTGCAACTCAAACATCTTCTTTTAACTAAGCTAGGGCACCCCAGTTAAGTGGGTTGGGAAGGTTAGAACTGTGACCAAACACCCGCGACCCGAGCGAACAGGCGAGCGGCGTACAGCGAGGTACATCCAAGTTGGTCGCAGCACAGATAACATACCCAACTACGAACAGATACCCAATCCCATACAAAGAAATGAAACCTCCCTAAGTCTGCCAATTGAGCTGGCAATTTTTCGTCGTCAATTTTTTCAACAGATGGCAGCATCAGCGACACTAATTGCCAAAAATTGTGTAGTTTGACAACGCCATCTAGGAGTCGACCTACTTTTAAAACGTTTTGTGCCATCCTTTTTCTATAGAGTTTTATAGTTCCGGGTTTAGAATAACATGTTATTAGATTTATTTCATCTTTCTATGTAAAATAAAATAAAAAATAAAGTAGGTAATTTAAATAAGTATCAAAATTTTGGAAACTGTGAAGAGCCATCCAGCCAGTCATGGTCCTGACCAATTGAGTAAAACGCCATCTATTGCCAAACAAAATGATTAACAGATATCACTAAAAGACCAATTGAAGTTAAAGGCTTCATTTTTATTTTATTTTTAAAATACGTGCAAAATAGATACAACAGCACTTAACAAGTAAGTTTTGACTTTTACCAATTATATTTCAGCCAAAATTCTGCCTTTTATCGCTTTTTAATAATTGTTTATTTCATAATGGTTACTTATGCTTAGGTCTTGGCAAATCACAAAATATGACCAGTGAGTCTGTATACCTTTATGCGTTTTAATACGTATTTTTTGAAGTCAAGGTGCGAATTATTAATTGGTGATCGAATGTACATGCCTTTTTTTCTGATGTTATTTTATTAACAAAACTACTACAAAACAGAGTGGTCTGATCTGGGCCAATTTGCTCCAAGTTTATTTGCGTATATGTAACATAAGATGATTACTTATAGTTCTTCAAGAATTTGGCATGACATTTCGAACTTCAGTCAAACAGTCTAAAGTACTAATGGGGTGCAACCACAATTTTGATTGCTCTAGAATTCGAGATGTCAAAATCAGTCTCCTTGAACTATAATTTACAGGGATGAGCAGTTGAAGTGATGCGACCAATTAAAACTAAGGAAACATTCGACTTTTTTTAAAGCAGTTAATTCTGTATTTTTTTTTTACTTCAATGTAAAAAAGTAACTACGAGAAAAGTTGTTATAGGGCACCAATCGAAGGAGTAGCATAAAATCTCTCTAAATAACATTGCATCATAGTTTGAAGATCATGATATGTTGAAAAGAAAATTTGTTTTCTGTATACCGAGGATATTCTATCTAACTATTTGTAGCCACATACGAACTACACATTACACTGACGTCACGCGAAATCATGCATCGCGCAAGCGAAGTTCACCATGCAACTAACATCTCGACAACAATCGTCGGGCAGTTGCCCAACAGACACAACACCCGTCCGGTAGGAGGATCTTCTCTTTTCTATGGAGGATGAGCGACCTTTACACCCTGTTCCTTATACCTCTATATATTGAGCCCATAATGTTCCACTGCTAGCCAAAGGCCTCCTCTTCCATCTTTCACACACGTTTGTCCTCTACCATTATGTGCCAGTCCTGCAGGTAGGAGTCGAGTTCGTCGCTTCATCTTCGGCTTAGTCTGCCGCAATGACGCCAAATATTTTTTATGTTATTTGCCGAAATTAATATAAGCGAAATGATACAACGTTTGATCTGTAAAATGTAGAAATAAACATTCTAAAACCGATTTCATCACAATATAACGTTACAACTTCGAACTTCTACACGACTCTTAGCGAGCTTCTGAAAAATTTCCTTTCGAAGTTTTCTTTGAAAAATATCGCAGCTCTATACCGTGTTGCCTTTTACTTTTTATCAAGAAGAAACAGTATTTTAGTTTTCCGTTTCACGTAGCTAAAGTTTTCCGGTTTGGAAGAAAGCAGCTGTTTCAGGTTGAAAGGTTGTTTTCGATGCTGTGGAGGGTGGCAGAGACATCGACGTGCAAAACTGTAACTATGAATTCAACACAATATTCTGCTATTTATCGTACCAATTCATACAGCATTTTTTTGTCAAATAACCGTCACAATTTTTTATGCAGGGGTTTCGGAATAATGTACTTAATATATGATACAAGGTGTATCGATGTCCTCACCCTGTATTTCAATTAAACCCGGCACTTTTGAGGTGTCAAAGGAGTCCGCCAGTCAGAAAGATGAAACTAGTTGCCCATTACAAATATAGTATTAGGTTCCTAAACTTATCTTAACGGTTACATACATAGCGCAGTGGTGGCTCAGTGGTAACGGCTGCGCCTTACGAGTTGTAGTTAGTAGGTTTGTAGGAACCCTGATAGACACTTTACTTCGTGTACATTGTTTTCAAAACGGTGAATGAAACTTGTATTCTAGAACTAAAAATTTGAAGATATGTGACATCTACCAACCCGCTGGTCCCACGTGGTAGATTACGACCTCCTCCCTCTCACAGAGAGGAGGCCTGTCTTCCAGTAGTGGGAACGTTACAGGCTGATTATTATTAACACAAGGATTTTAAGTTAAATAAAATTGGGACCTAAACTTACTGTGTAGGTACCGATTTTAATTTATTTTCTACACAAGTGACAGTCGCTTTTAAAGCGTTTCGTATTTCTACAACGACTTTTAACAGGATTGACATAAGCTTTTCGGTAGCTTATTTCAGTACCATACATTTATGATTTGTCTACCATCTTCTGATAGAATGTCCCATTATCTAAGCCCTCATCTGTTCTAACGTGCTTCAGTGACAAAATGAGAGAAGGACAGACTGTAAACAAATTAATAAAGTTGAGGTATGAGTCACCAAGTTGGAACGCGGTTCCTTTCGCTGTATATTATATATTAAAACAGAGCCTATTGATGGTCTCGAGTTTCAAGTGTCTAATGTTTAACTTTTTGTTTCTGCTGTAATAAAAAACAATAAAATAAGGTGCTTGGACTTGCATGAAACCTTTTTCGTAACGTGACACATGCCACAATTTTCTAAAATTTTTACTTCTACCTTAAACTCCGTTAAACAAATTCGTTCCGAAATATGATTCGTGTTTTTTGTACTTTTTCTACCCGGATACCAAGTTTTTTTTTTAATTATCAGGATTTAGAGACGTTTTGTTACAATGTAGGTGTGTAGGTAGTATGATAGAAGAAAATATTGATTTTAGATTCCTCTTTAAGATAAACGTAAACGTAGATTGGCAAAGCGACAAGTGAGTGCATAACATAACATCACGCCTTGTTTCCCGGAAGGGTTGGGCAGAGGTGTACCTATAGTACACCCACATTTCGCCAGTTATGTTTTTAAGTCCCATGTAATAGGGGCGAGCCTATTGCCATCAACCAGGCACAAATCCAGACTCCGGGCTGCTACTGAGAAATTCCAGATAGAAAAACCCAATAACACATTGCCCGACCTGGGAATCAAACCCAGGACCTCTTGGTCAGCAGTAGCGATTGCGACCACTAGACCAACGAGGCAGCCCTAACCGCTATTTTGTTAAAGCCTACGCCCGCCGCGTTTATGAGCATGAGTCCAACTGGCCTTATAATTACTACGGGTCGATAAATTAATTATTATATTATGCTATATTACTATTATCTATCCCAGAATTCAGGCATTTTACGGTATTTTAAGGTTATGTGTTTATTTTAGCAGGTAGTTTCTTGTTATGGGATATTTGCGTTCTGTATAGTCTAGACTAATTAACAAAATGGGCAGTAATATAAAATACACTACAATTAGCTTTAACCGACCTTACCCATTGGTAAGGTCGGTTAAAGCTAATTGTAGATGGCGTGACCATAGCTAGGTCCCTACAGCCTACTATCATTCATTCCGTTTCGTGTTCATTCATGAGTTTGGTTATAATCCACTTTTTCGTTATTTTCATTGATTTCAATATTAAATGTCAATAATTATTCGATTTGGAATATGTCAGAATTGAAAACCTTAAATATTGCTTAATTCCTAGTCATCACTTTCTTTAAAATGTTTCCGACATAACCTCGAACTCTGTTGTTATTGAAATAATTCTCTTCCAATAGCTTTATGCCACAATGCTTAGCTTAGGGTATTTCGGAAAATGGTAGACTCAAATTTTCGAGCATTTAGGAACTTATCAAAGAATAATTTTCGCAAAAATTAATAAAAACCGCTTCACGCCTTGCATGGGGCTCGTTTTGGGAACTAGCTACGACAGCGCCATTTTGACAGTTGCCTTCCCTATTCGTTGTATCTTACGAGTATGTACCCCACCTCGTTAATAGATTATGTTTTTACCGAATTACAAGTACTATACCAACAGCTTCAGTGCCCTTCAAAAGTTAATTGAAAATTTACCTCAAACTCAAACTCAAAAACTCAAACTCAAATCATTTATTTCAATTAAACCATTTACAGGCACTTTTGAATTGTCAAGGAGTCGGTCAGTCAGAAATATGAAGCTAGTTGCCCATTCCAAAGCGTAGTAGGTACCTATGGAGAAGAACGGGCAAGAAACTCCATGGACACTCTTTTAAATAATAATGTTTTTACATATATCTTAGTTACATCGATTAATGTTGACACTAAAAGTGAGAACGATGTACAAAAAACCGTACACGTTAAAAGCGTCCAGAGTGCATCAAAACATAATTAAAAACAATCCAGCTAATTAATTATTAAAATAAGCCGTGGCAGCTAAGAGATGACCAGTCCCAACTGACGGCGCCCGTTCACGAATATGACGCATGGATCAGCACCATTCAGCTCAACCATTTTGAAGGGAGCTAAATGATCCGACACACGCGCCACCGTCAACGAGACATTTGAGTGAGCATGACATACTATCAGTCGCCAAGGCACATTCAAGTCAATCTATGACATTACCCGGTAAATGGTAGCTCTATAGTACAAAGTACTCACATCTGTGCAATGCATCTATATAATAAAAAGGAGATTGAGTTTATATAATGCAAATACATTCTTACTATCTTCAGCAGCTTCAACAGTGTTTCAAATGTCAATTAATTAGTTGTGGTGTAGAGCAGGACCGGCATTAAGCCAGGCATTTTTATCAGTTATGTAATCCTCCAACCTATAATATGCTTGCCTGAATAGTGTGCGTTTGACAAAGGATTTAAATTTTGTCTCATTCAGTTGAAGTATGTGGGGAGGTATTTTATTATAACATTTTAGACAGTACCCCATGAAAGATGAGTCTACTTTAGCCAGTCTGAAACCTGGTTGAACTAATAGGTCCCGATTTCTATTACTATAATTATGTCTTTCACCTCTTTTACTGTAAAGATGTAATTTTTTTCTTACGAACATGATGTTTTCATAGATGTATTGACAAGGTACAGTCATGATGTTAATATCCTTAAACAATTCCCGTAGAGAATCGCGCCTGCGGAGATTATATATGGCTCTGATGGCTCTTTTCTGCAGAATAAAAATAGACTCGATGTCTGCAGCCCGTCCCCAAAGTAAAATACCGTAAGACATGATACTATGAAAGTAACTAAAATAGACCAGCCTCGCGGTATCTACATCAGTAAATTGACGGATTTATCTGACAGCGTAAGCTGCTGAACTTAGCCGTCCTGCTAGAGATATTAAATGAGGACCCCATTGTAGCCTTGAGTCGAGCGTGATCCCCAAGAAAACCGTTTTATCGACGAATTCTAGCTTCTCTTGATTCAATACTATCTCACAATCACTAATCTTGACGTTTGGTAAAGAAAATCTTATATACTTAGTTTTATTTCCATTTAGTACTAAATTATTAGCCGTGAACCAATTTTGGACCAGCAGTAGGGCGTTATTCAAGTCGTCAAAATTTGAAGCACGTCTATCTACCTTAAAAATTAAGGAAGTATCGTCAGCAAATACCACCATTTGTGGTTGATTTATTAATAAATGGAGTAGGTCATTAATATATACTAAAAAGAGGAAAGGACCCAATATCGAGCCTTGTGGAACACCCATTTTTACCTTTAAACCAAGTGAATTGACACCATTTATTTGAACTTGCTGTTGTCTATCATTTAAATAAGATTTTATTAAACTGAGCGCAAGTTTTCCAAGTCCGTAATGCTCAAGTTTCAAAAGCAGGGTTTCGTGATCGACGCAATCAAATTCCTTGGAGAGGTCACAAAAGATTCCTATGGCATCTTGAGCCTCTTCCCACGCGTTAAAAATATGTTTTAATAAGGTAACACCAGCGTCGGTCGGACAACGCCCTTTGGTGAAACCATACTGTTGCTCGTGAAGGATTTTATTAGTATTAAAATGATTGAGCATCTGATTAAGTATTATCTTTTCAAAAACCTTGCTGAAAACCGGCAACACGGACACAGGTCTATAATTATTAGTGTCTTGTTGTACTGTCCCTGGATTTGAAAAGTGGTATTACCTTACTGTATTTCATTAGATCCGGGAAGACTCCTTGATCCACACACAAATTAAATATTAAGGCTAAGTAAGGTGCTATAGTTTCAATTATGGAGGTACAGACTTTAATAGACATTCCCCAAAGATCTTCGGTCAATTTGATCTTGATTTGCTTAAAAGATTGTATTACTGTTAAGGGGTTAATATGCTTAAAGTTAAATTCAATCGGGCAGGCAGAAACATTCGCCCTCATTAAATCAAAAGCACGCGAGGGCGAAGAATTTAAGATTTCAGTGGTTTTTAGTGGGACACTGGTAAAGAAATTCACAAATTCCTGAGCAACTTTTTTGTTATCGCAAATGAGACCACGTGACGTCTCCAGTGTGTAATCAGAATTTAGCTTTTTGATCCTGTTCGTTTCATTATTGATAATTTTCCAAACCGTCTTTAATTTATTGTCTGCTGATTTTACCTTGTTGCTAATGTATGAGGCTTTAGCAGCCTTACAAGTGTTCTTAAAATTTTTTGAGTAAGAAGCAACATACTTATTAAAAGTTTCCGTGTTAATATAAGGCTTAAGGCCATACAGCTCGTAAAGTTTTTCCCTACTTTACCTAAGTCCTTTAGTTGCCCAGTCACTAAATAAAAACTTAGGGCTGATACTTTAAGACTTCTTCTTAAAAATATTATTAAACTCGGTTTGAACTACCGAAAATAATTCTCTATACAAACTATTAACATTATTCATTGTAAGGTCCTGATTACTTAACTTACAAATTAAAGTGCTTTTAAATTTATTTAAATTGACAAATGTTATTGGTCTGAATTGTATCTGCACTTTTTGTATCGGTATGTTGGACTCAAAAGTTACGGTTTGACCGCTGTGATCTGAAGGGAGATAATTAACGATAGCTTTATCTAAGTAGTCGCAGCAACAAAATACATTATCAATACATGAAACAGAAGTTGTAGTTGTTCGGGTTGGTTCCAAAAACACATTTGACAAATTGAATGATTTAAACAAATTCAATAATCTACTGGTATTTGAATTATTTTCTAAAATATTAATGTTAAAGTCTCCACAGATAATAACTGATTTATTACCAGTTGCAAGTATAACCAAAACATCTTCCATTACTGACTCAAATATAGAGAAGTTTTGATAATTTGGGGGTCTGTAAACGCACACTATAACATGCTTATCTAGATCAACACAAGACAGTTCAACGCTATGTTCAACCGATAGTTCAACTATGTCTTTACGAGCTTTCGATTTTATACAACGTTTAATTAGGATTAGTGAACCACCACGCAGCATTGATTTTCGGTTAAAACAACTGGCCACATTATAATTCTCGTAATTAATTAACATTTCAGAACCACTTTACACACTAACTTTTGGAGGGCTTTAACTTCAGCCTTTTTTTGCTAAGTTCGCTAGTTAAGCTGTACTTAAAACGTACACAGACAGAGTGACTTTATTTTCTGTTTTTAACCTGATAAAATCTCTGACCAAATCTGACGTCAAAACATGTCTTGGATATTATGTAATTGGTTGATCAAAACAACAACGCGACAGATTAAAAAAACAAAATTGAGAAATAATTTGGTTTCGCATTTATAATAGTCTAGACAATTTTTATACAGCCAGCGGGCTAATTGCGTAACACACGAACTACTAAGAAGCTAGGCTTTCGTTTTGACAACTCAACATTACATTGATTGCGTTATGTACGTTGTTGAGCAGACAATTTGTTTGATCATATGAAGCAATGGAATAGTAACATCCTTCAAAACAATAGATAAATTTTCGCAAAATAATGTAAGTAGGTTACCTAACCAACTTTTTGGACAAGTATTTTTCATTTGGTGGCCCTAAGTACGAAATTATCGATATCTTTCTTCGTGAAAACTGTGACCTTGTAGCTGGTAGTTTTTTTTTTTTTTTTAAACCGATAAATTAACATAATTCTTCATTTAATATGAATAAATATGTTAATTTAATCACTAGCTTCTTCCCGTGACTTCGCCCTCTTCGATTTTGGAACCGGGACAAAAAGTAGCCTATGTAATGCCCGAGGATGCCATCTATCTCCTTTCCAAATTTTATTGAAATCCTTTCAGTGGTTTAGTCGTGATATGGTATTATGGATACAGAGTTACTTTGAAATTTATAATCAGACACAATATTACTAAACAATTTTATGTTTTGTCTGTATAGTTGTTTGTTATATGGAATATGTGCTCGGAGGAGTTGAACTTTGATATTTTTTGGAAAGTTCATCAAATTAAGTAAGAAAAACTTCTTCCGTTAGCGAATCCACTCGTTTTTCTGCCTTCCACTTCATAGACATGTCGTAAGTATTTAAAAAAAAAGCTTAGTGACCTTAACGGCAATTGATTAATTAATTTGTGGATGGAAGAGAAAGATTTTTTTTTTCCTTTCTCTTCCATCTACATATTAGGGTCTCCATTCTAACTAGATGATGACTGATTTTCACTCTTGTAAAATAAATTACGGTCACCAATTCAATTTTAAATAGAAGACAAATCTAACATATCGCACCAATGCTTTTTTTTAAATTTCTTCAACGATTTCTGTAATAGCCGAAAAAAAACCGTTAGAGAAAAATATGCTATTTTATCTTCACTCTGGTACGCTACAATGACAGACTTTTTGAACAAGAGAAGTAAAAAGTTATTACACACACAATAAAAATGAATGTTGTCATTTTTGTGGAAAGATGAATATTTCTGCCAGCGTAAAACACCTACATCGATATGTTTGTCTTAATCTAGGCTTATCTAGGACATAATTTATCGTTTTGCCAGTCCAATGTTTATAGAGCAACAAATTAATTTAATATACAGCATGTAACGAAAACCCTGTCCGATCCTGAAGGGTATTATTTGGTATCGTAGTGCGTACACAAATACGTAATCATTGAATGGATACGAGATAATTATTTTTCCCCAATGAAAACAATTAATTAAAAAAATTAAAAATAATCATACCAAAGGCAACACTGATCGCTCGACAGGGTTCACCAGAGTTCACCTACAGTTTCGTGTCAAAGAAGCCACCTGAGCGCGGCGGTCTTTTGTCGCATGCCGCCAAAGAAACGTAGGACTAAAGATCATCTACGTTTTGCCTACGCGTAGGTATCAGCTGATATTTTATTGTAGGCTTACGCACAATGACCCCGATTTCTGACCTTCTGTTTATCAAGAAACAGTTATTATTGAGTTAATGTGATGTGCTTTTGGCAATGTACCCACTGTAGGTATCAGTTTATTAAAACATTTACTTGTTACATACCTCTATCTATCTAGAACATTAGTACACATTCGACACCTTTTTATTAAATTTGCACGTACTCTTCGCAGCGCACATGTGTACGATTTGAGTGACTCGAAAGCTTCCACAATCCGAGCTGTTACTACGATTTCCGAATCACACAATCACTCACAAATAAAAATTAACATATTCAAATATTACTGATTGGTATACGACATTGTTCGCGATACGATAGCGGCACTGGCGAAGTGTCCAAACAAGTAGCGACCAGTCGGCTACATCAAAGGGTCGAGGACTCGTTATGAGTACTCACAATGCGGCTAAAGCACGGCGGTGTCCTTTGAAATAAAAATAGGCAAAAAATAAAAGATTTCGCCGGCCGGTGGAGTGTTGTCAACTTATGAAAATTTACCATATTTAGTGTTACATTTCGCATGGTAACTAAAAATAGAAAAATCAATAACTTTTGGTTTTTATGAGTTACATTTTTTTTACTATTTTTTCTAGTACGTATGTTAAACCAGGAATACGCCTTTTTTGGATCGGATAGGGTTTTTGTTACATATTGTATATGAATTAAAAATTTAAATTAAATGAATAAATAATAACTTACTAGTCAAAGTTATTGAAATGGTAGCTATTGTATAGTGGGAAATAGATTTCACATACATATATATTTTATAGAACAATAAAATATTTTGTGCAACGACGGTCTCTTACGACTCAGTCGATTGGCTAGTTGCGGACTATATATGGAGATGAATGATTATTCACTGAAGCATGGCCGGCAAGATTATACTGTCTCAATACAATGCAGATTTACTGCATATATCCTAGAACTCCGATGAATTTACTGGAGTGCGAAATTGATTGAAATCGAGATGGTGATGGAATTACATTAAGACGAATAGATTGTCAATTTTGCCTTATTAGTTTGTGAAGCTGGTTAGGGTTCCAATAAAATAGTTAAATAAGCAGCTTCTAAACAATTAAAATGCAGCCATTTTAATTGTTTAGAAGCTGCTTATTTAAAAGAAAAACAATGGTTCTTTACTTTGTTTAAATAATTTCATCTCTACTGCTCTCAAAACGGTGAAGGGGAACATCGTGAGGAAACCGGTATGCCCTAATATATCAAAAATTTGTTGTAGCTTCTACCAACCCACACTTGGCCCGCATGGTGAATGACAGCCCACTCTCTCTCGAAGAGAGGTCTGCGTGGCCTGTGAAGGCAAAATTTGTTATAATATTATCCTAACTATCCTAACTATTAATACCGATACTTACATATATTTATCCTTCCTACTCCGAATACTATAAACGCGAATAATAAGCTAATAATAGCAAATAATAATAGCAATAATAGTAGAATAAGCTAATTTCTGTCCTGATACCCTGTTCCCGTAGGAGAATTTCCGATATCAATGCGCACGAAGCCGCGCGCTTAATACTAGTATATTATATAAATATAAACTAAGTTTGGTTGTTTGCTTGTTACGCTTTCACGCCAAAACAGCTAAAGGGATTTGGATGAAATTTGGCACACATATAGACCATGACCTAGGTAAGGACATACGTTGCTTTATATCCTGGATTACAGACGAAGTCGCGGGCAACAGCTAGTATTTTACTAAAACGCTGCTATTACTAGGTAGATATAAAAATATGCAGATTGACTTCAATCTATTGAACTTGCACAGCTATCGCAAAGTTATCAAAGTAAATACAACCGCGGCAACCAATTTTGATTTAAATTTAAACGTTTAAAACCGATTCCTTTGTTTTCAATCCAGATATATTTTCAGAAATACTTTACTTTACTACAGAAGGTACTAGTATAGTGTGAAGTGTTGCTGGTATGAGTTGTTGGAAAACCAATGAAAATACGAAATTCTCTTTTGTTTTTAGGATTCAATACCTCAATGCAAAAAAAAACGAAACCCATATAGGGTCACTTCCTTGTCCATCTGTCTGTCAGTCTGTCAAGACCCGTTTTCTGAGGAACGCATGAAGGTATCAAGTTAAAATTAATTTTATAATCGTAAGTCCACGGTCTCTTGAAGCTCTTAAAAATGACAAGCTTCTAAATCAACGCAATATAATAATAGTACGTCGATTTATGTGACTTATTTTGATACTTGCAAATAAATCAAAATCTTTAGGGGTACTTCACGTTGACCTAGAATCATAAAATTTTGCAAGAAGTAAGGTCTCACAGCGCAAGTTAAGGAAAAAGTCCAAAAATCGTTAATATATAGTGAAAAAAGTTTGAGAATTTACCGTAACGTATATCTGTGAGAACATGTTTTTACTTCAATGTTAAGTTTGTATTAAGGATAAATTCATCCAAACTACAGAACCCCTCATTAGTGCATTAAACCTTTTTATTTAGAAATTATACAAAAATATGTGTCAGACCCTCAAAACGAGCCCTTTCATTTGACATGTCTCACGTTACAGTTTGCAAAACTTTTATTTTAAATTTACTAGTTTTCCCCCAAAATTGAACCCCTTATTCAAAATTCGTTTATTTGCGTTATACGACTGTGTTTGGGTCACAGAACTTCACATGTTTACCAAATTTTAAGTTTAAATTCATTCTTGTAAATTCGGAACAAATTGGCTGTGGCAGAAAATTAAACAAAACCACGCGGTTTGGTCTGACCGCATAGTGACATGAAGTCATTATAACATCATCAATATACACTAAGTGGAAAAAATACCTATTATTACTCTGGTTCTGTGCCCGGTTGATGGCAATAAGCTCGCCTCCTATTATATGGAACTTAAACATTATTACTAAGTCAAACGAACTTACCTAAGTGAAGTTCTATTGTAATTATACGAAGTGCGTGGTCCTCGATAATTATCCTGATTTGCTATGTAGTCCCACTATTGTCCATTGTGTACACGCGAATATTCAGAGATTAAAATCCTCCAAAAAAAAAACTTTTATGCTGGCAACTATATCCAGCTTATGTAATCAAATAAGTAATCTGCAATGAGAGAATTAAAATTAACAGACAGAAACTTCTCAACTTCAATCCTAGGGTCGAAAAACAAACCATGGTCTTGTTTAGGGCTTGGGAGGTTACATAGTATCGAGGACTAAGCACTTCGTATAATTAGAATAAAACTTCACCTAGGGAAGTTCGTTTAATTTAGTTATTATACTTATAATATGTTTCTATATTATATTGCAATAATAAACTAAATTGTGTTGCTCTGAAAAGAGAGGACATTTATTAATTACAATATTTTACATTAACATTGTGTAAAATAGAACAAAACCAAACATAAACCTTACCTGAAAAGAGAAACAACATTTAAAGCTATTATTTACAATTATTAAATTATTTCTATATTTTACATGGTTGTCATTTTGACTGTCATCTTCATATTAACAGTTCTATTGTTTAGTCCATAGAGTTATGTACTAAACATAGTTTGTATATGTCATAGACTATGCGAATGAAGTAAACCTTCATTTACATCTCCCACCCCAAGACAATATATATAAATATATATTTAAAAATAATATTCAAATAAGTCAAAGTCAAAGCATTTATTTCAAATAGGCCCATAAAAAGGCACTTTTGAACGTCAAAATTTACATTAAAAATAGAACTGATTCTAGGCGCCACTTCCAAAAAGTAGTTTCGTATGGAGAAGAAGTGGCAAGAAACTCCACCGTTACTCTTTTAAAATGTTTTACAATATTTTGTATACACTAATTATATTTCTATATGTGAAGACGATGCACCAAGAATAAAAATACTATACCACTATTGGTACAAAAAAATAAAAATAAAGCAAAGGTATATAAATTAATCACGTGATAGGTACATTGTGCTCACATATTTACAAACAATTGTAAAAATATATGATTTTCCTAAAATATTAACTTGGAATAAGTCAGTGTGTGAGTAAAGTAAAAATAACCAAATATACAATACAATAAGCAAATAGTATGATTTTGTCTAGCCTCTAGATTGTCCTATGGAGCAGGACCAGCATGTTTCCAAGCATTCTTATCAAGGATATTCTAATTTGTAATATGCTTGATTACAAAGTGTTTTTTTAACATGAGTTTTAAACTTTCTTTCATTTAATTGCAAAAGTAAATGTTAAGTCTTATCTGGAACAGGAGCAAGTTTTGTTATGTGGAAAAGATTTGATTCAAGTTTCTTATGACCTGTGTTTATTTTGTAAATTGATTTTGATAATTTCTCTATAACTTCATAGGGACCAATTTTTAACTCATCTATTTTTTTTCTGTTTAATCTATTTCCGTTTTCAACATACACTAAGTCACCTAATTTTAGTTCCCATTCTTTTCTGTTTTTGTCAAATTGTTGCTTATTATAATTGTGTGATTTTATAGTATTTTCTAATGCAATTTTTCTATCATGCAATAAATCATTAAGTGTTATTTATTGTTTCAATTCATCTGGTAAAATATTAACATTTTTCCCTCCAATATTTTTCCAGTATTTTGGGGAAAATCTTGTCACAGTATGCTCAGTTTCATTATATCTCTGAGTAAATTCATGAGCAATAGTGGTCCAGGCTAGTTTATCCTTTCTTTCATTTATCTTACATCTAATTTTATTAACTAATGTTTGGTTCAATCTTTCATTCAAACCATTAGAAAATGGTGCATTTACTGCAGTGAAGATAATAGGTACATTTTCCTTATCTAAAAAGTTTTTAAAATCTTTCGAATTTATACCTGGATATTGATCTGATAGAATCATGCCAATTTTATTTCCCTGTGTTACTTTTTGAACAAGCTTTATAAAATCATTCGAATTTTGAGATTTAGAAGTCAAGATTTATAGGCATATCTTGTAAAGTGGTCCACCAAAAGGTGTAAATATGTTTTTGTCGAACGAGAGCCACCAAATCCACAAATAGTATCTATAGATACTATTTCAAACGGGTGAGTAGCGGGACCTAAGTGAGACATAAGTCCAAATTTATATTTAGCTCTAGATTTGTTTTTTATACAGATTTCACAGGTGTCACAGATTTTTCTAATATTATATGTTAAATTTTTCGCTATATAAAACGGTTTAATTTTATTTTCCATTTTATGTATTCCTATATGACAGTAAAGATAATGTATGTTTTTTATAATAATTTTACTAAACTCCTCAGTCAATAAAATCTTTTCCTTTTTTCCTACTTTTTTATAGTATATTTTATCTTTTATTCTTAATTTATTAGTATTTTGCTTGATCTCTTCATTTTTTTCTTGATCGTTTTGAATGTCTTCTAATTTAATTAAGTTTACAACTTTTAAACCTTCGTCTTGGTTTTCATACGATTCCAAAACAGGATTTCTGCTTAAACAATCTGCTTCTAAGTTGTATTTTCCTGGAGAATATACTACTTCGAAATTATACTGAGATAGATAATACGTGAGGTCCCCTAATTCTTCATCTGTCCTAGCTTAATTATTCATTTTCTCTAGAGGCTTATGATCTGAGAAAACCGTAAACTTTTTTCCCATGAGCCAATGTTGCCAAAATTTTACGGCCTCTTTTATTGCTAAACATTCCAGATATATAGCTTTTTTTGTTTTTTGGGTATCATTTAGTTTTTTCGATAAATATGCACAAGGTTTTTCGTCTCCATTATGTTGTACCTATTTCAAGATAGCACCTATGCCCTGTATACTAGCATCCGTATTAATATGTATCGGAAGATCTGGGTCAAAGATTGTTAAAATAGGTTTTGAACAAAGCAACTTTTTTATTGTATCAAAAGATTCTTGACATTTTTTCTGACCAAATAAATTTTTGAACTTTTCTTAACAAATTATGTAACGAATCTTATATAATTGGTATGTTTGGTACATATTTACCATAAAAATTAATTTTACCCAGAAACTGTCGGACATTTTTTTGTGTTTTCGGAACAGGAAAATCTTTTATAGCAACTAAATTATCCTTCAGAGGTTTTCAAATTAGGCTGAGAATCAGCACTTTAAGAACATCAAAATTACATAAGACAGTCCCCCAAAACGCCCGCCCGTCAGTCCCGACAAGGCTGAATGTCTTGCTGACAGCCTAGAGTCCCAATGATCTCCCAGCTCCCAACCAGTAGACCAAGCTCACCTGAACCAGGTCGACGCTGAAGTCGAACGAAGAGCCTCCCTCGCTCCCGTCGAAGACCCTGATGATACTCTGCCACCCGTCACTCCAGACGAAGTGCACGACATCATTAAAGGGCTCCACGCTCGTAAGGCCCCCGGTTCGGATGGTATTACCAATAAGGTATACAAACTCCTCCCTGCCCCGCTAATAATGCTTATGACCGCCATCTTCAATGGCGCCTTGAGCAACAACATTTTCCCACAAGCATGGAAAGAAGCCACCGTCATCGGTATCCCAAAGCCAGGCAAGCCAAAGTCTGAGCCCTCCAGCTACCGCCCTATTAGTTTACTCAATGTTCTCGGCAAAATCTACGAGAGGCTTATTTATAAGCGCCTCAAAGACTACGCCGAAGCAAAGAGCCTCATACCAAACGAGCAGTTTGGTTTCCGTAGCCAACACTCGGGCACCCAACAGGTCCACCGTATAGTAGAGCACTTATGCGCTGGTCTGCAGCGTAACGCGACGACGGGTGTGCTATTCTTCGACATAGCGAAAGCCTTCGACAAAGTCTGGCACAACGGCTTGATATACAAGCTCTACCAACTAGGAGTGCCAGATCGTCTCGTGCTCATCTTACGAGACTTTTTGTCGAACCGGACCTTTCGCTATCGCGTCAAGGGAGCACTCTCGTCCCCTCATCCTATTCGCGCCGGTGTCCCTCAGGGTTCCGTACTATCTCCTCTCGCCTTCACGCTGTTCACTAGCGATATCCCAAAAAGTAAAAAGGCTCAGTTGGCTCTCTTCGCCGACGACACTGCCGTTTACTATACCGGTCACTGTCCCAACGCTATAGCTCGTACTCTCCAAACCTCCGCAAACGTCTTAGGCGCTTGGTTCCGGAAATGGAGAATCGAGGTCAACCCCGATAAGAGTCAGGCGGTTCTCTTCTCGAGACGTCGTCGACTCCCTCTCCCACTTCCCAGCCCGATCACTATGTATGGCAAGCCAATCCCTTGGGAGAAGCAAGCCAAATACCTAGGCGTGATCCTCGATGAGAACCTTACCTTTAAGGCTCATATTAAGGCGGTTCGCGCGCGCGCCTCCTTCGCTCTTAGCAGGCTCCAATTCGTACTGACAGCCCGTAGTAAACTGTCCCTCAAATGCAAGCTCCGCATCTATACCGCAGTCATCCGTCCCATTATGACCTATGCCTGCGTTGTATTTGCGCACGCTCACCCACGTCATCTCCATAAGATGCAGACCCTCCAAAACCGTTTCCTCAGAAGGGTCACGGGTGCCCCCTTCTATGTCCGTAATATAGATCTTCACGTCGACCTCAAAATGCCAACCATAAAACAGTTCATGAAACGCTTATCAAAGCGTTTCTTCGACTGCGGCATCAAACATTCTAACCCCCTGATTACAGCGGCCGCCCGCTACACTCCCTCTCGCATTAGCTGTATTCGCCGACCAAGGCATACTTTAATCGACCCCGACGACGCCACTACCCTCCTCCAGGAGAGTAGTAAGGCCACTAGCACGCTACATAAGCCCAAAACCCGATCGCCGTCCTACCGCCCTCGCCGCCGAGGCCCGCCGCGACGCCCAAATCGACGCCCCTCCCGACCCTTGCTCGAGCCAGCCCGCGCCGCTGAGCCTGTAGCTTTAAATTTGTCCGTTAATAATACCAATCCTGATCCAGCTAGTCATTTGCTGCCCTCTTCCAGCGACGCCCTAAGCCGAGGTTCGTACCCCACAGGGGGTGCCCTTAGCGTTGTCGCTTAGTTTTAGTTAGTATATAAGTTTAAGTCCTGGCTGGAGGCCTTAATTTATTAGGGAATCCACAGGCAAGTCCGCTTAAGCAGACGACAACCGCATAGGTTGACCTGCGAGATGCCAAACAAACAAACAAACAAAAAAGCCCGCCCGTCACCACTTCCTAGTGCTTTAGCTGGGGAGAAGAAGTGGCGCAACAAACTCCCCAGCGGCACAGCTGTCTGTTCTGTTAGAAGAACTGGATTCTAAACAATTGTAAGCAAATTACCAAAACATTAACTTAATTGCCATACGTCAGCTAGCCACGCCAATACAAAAAAAAATATACAAAAAATGAATGTAAATAAAACTTAAAACATAAATAAAAGCCTCCAGGCCTAAAGGGCATGGTAGCTTACATACACAATACTGGATTTATTATACAAACAAATAAAATAAATAAATGATAAACTAGGACCATCAAAGTAATATAAATGAACATAACAATTACTGTAACAATAATAAAACCATAGATTAATTTATCTATTAATTTATTACCACAAATTAATTTATCTATCTCCGACTGTTTCTGAAGGTCTAGATGATTAAACGCAATATTAAAATTTGACACTTCTATGTGCTCATTAAAGTTTATTTTATATTCATCATTTTCCTCCAAGACATCCAACGTATTTTTAATATAAAAATCTTCTTCTACCTTTCTACCTGAAAAGCCAGAAATTATTTTTGTATTATTGGTAGTTATTTCTTCTTTATTATCATTCTTTTTTTATATCGTGGATGTTTTGTGAAATGTCTAATTTTTCATTTTGAATTAGTTGAAATTTTTCTATACAATCTAATCCAATTAAGAAATCGTAATCGAAATTTTCTTCATCTAGCACAAAAACATTAACATTCTTCTCGATTTTAAATATCTTTATCTTTAATGTTACGGTTCCAATAGATTTTTTTACACCATTAATCGTTCTTAATTTTGCATTATTCTTATAATTTTTTATTGGGTTATTTTTAAAAGTCAATAATCTCGAATTTATCAAAGACACGTTTGAACCTGAATCATAAATTCCCATAATTTCTAAGGTATCATTTATTAATAATTTAATGTTGATTAATGGTATAATTATTAGTTTTTTTTTATCTACTTCATTTAATTCTATTTCTAATTGAGAATTATTTACACTCCTAATTTGGTCTCTTTTTGGTCCATCAATATTTTTACTCTTGAACCAACATAAAGCTTCAGGATGATATCGGTTTCCTTTATTTTCTTTTACACAGATTGGGCACGGTAATCGGTCTTTTTTTTCTTTAACTTTATTTTCAAAACCTACCATATTTTTTTCAAAATTCTTTTTATCACTAAATATTCTAGACCTCTGATGTTATTAAATAAATCCTCAGCTTTAAATTATTTATATAAAATATTCTATCCACTATGAAACTTGGTAGACCTGTAGCAATCAGGTCTATTACAGTGTTTTTGTCCATAGATTTATTTATCTCCAATAACAGTCTTTCTTTTTTAAAGCATATTCTAACAATGAGCCCTGTATACTAAACATAGTTTGTATATGTCATAGACTATGCGAATGAAGTAAGGTTTACTACATTTACATACTTTTGCTTAGTTTTCGATAATTATCCTGATTTACTATGTAGATGTTTAGAGATGAAGTTGGAAATTACAAACATGTTTGACACTATTAAACAATAAAACATCCAAGTAACATGAAATCAAACCTTTATTGAAATGAATTAATTTTATACATTTTAAACTAAAATTCTATTCTAATTGTGACTTAAGTATTCAGTATACTCTTTTAGCTTCATAAAATTTACGACAAAATCACATCAGTCTCAACATTACAAACAGTCTTGGCAAAGAGATATTTATCATGGGTATATATCTAATCAAAGGTATATTATAATGGTTTGCAAAAACTCCTTCATCACACCTTCTCTATTTGCCATTGATGTGGATGCATGACGTGTTGAATGAGGAGTAAACTTCTTGATATCTATGCCACGATGGACAATCATTGTTTGTTTAATCCAAGGACTAATTGTTTGGCTACTAACATAATTATGAGGCTTTTTAAAACTAATCAATATTTTTTCTGTTTTATCTAACTCTGGCTTTCTTGTATGTATAATTTATTTAATATTGTAATGTATATAATATAATAATTTGTTTAATATGTACTGTAATTTGTGTGTATAATTTATTGAATATTGTAATGTAATCCACGACAAATTACTGGTTTCTTTTGAAAATAAGGTAACGTAACACTGATTTGCTGTTTTCCTGGCCTTGATGTTTTAACAAATCATTAGGGTAACACCTGAATCAATAAATTGAATGTTATTAGTCTTATTACAGATAAAGTTTGTACTCTTTGTGCACTAGTAAGAGCTAAAAGAGTTACCAACTTCTTGGTTACTTTGTCAAGTGATAATTTTTGTAACGGGTACCAACTTTCTATTGAATGTAATACTATCGATGGATCCCACGTATCATTGTATTTAGGTTAGCTTGGTCGAAATTGGAAGGTACCTTTAAAGAACCGCTTAATTTGAGGATCCGCCCCTACATCAGTTTAAAAAAAAATTGACTGTTATCAGTAAAAAAAAAAACAGAAAATTTGGTAAATGCAAAACAGTTATTTTCAAAGAATCTTGACAAACCTTCTTGAATAACTATCTTAAATTAACCTTAAATATAGTATTACACCTTCTGACACAGCTGGACACAGCCTTCCGGAAAACTTTAATAAAAATAATAGCAAAAGTCTGTAAGTGTTGTTTAATATAGAGACTATAATATAATTTATGAACTATCAAATACAAAGCAAATAAATATTCAGATCTATATAAAATGTTCAGTCAAAAATTGTTCTTAATCAATACTTAATGTTTGTCTCTCAGATATTGACAATGCAAACCATTGTCAATATCTCGGTAACGGTGTGAGCTAGCCGGGCACGGTATCATCCTCTAACACGTTGCAAGTTATCCTGGGTTGGCACAAACCTACTAATGCGTTCCCATGATTTCAATTTTATAAAAAAAATGTCTCCATGCGGCCGCTCAGACTATGATTAGTACACTAGGTAGGCTGGTAGGGTTTTACAATTTTGCGCGTCGTTCACAATGCTTTTACATGTGTATATCAATATGTAATTATCCTTAAGCTTACAACGTATTTTGTGAAAACACACCGCTTTTCATTTATTTTTCCCACCGACCACCTTTTGAACGGCTAAAAATTATTAAAAACACTCTTATTTTCAGTAAATTTTACATCACTGAAAATTCTTTATGTTATTAAGCCAGCACTTTCTTACTTCCACGTGTTGAGTGCTTTTCTTAATTATAATGGTTTACCGCTGCGTTAAAAGCTTTCAATGGCACAAATGAAAGGTTTAAAACAAAGATTATAGAATCGCAGGAAATTTCTTTTGAAATTAAGGTTTAAATTTAAAGGGGTTTAAATATATTTCTTTCCAATTGAAGCTTCTGTCAAATCTACTTTGTTTATTCTGTAATGATGCACCAAAACGATGAGAAATATTTTTATTTATATCGTCATACCGTAGACTTTTTTCACCATCACCAGCAATATAAAATTTAAAAATATATAATAAATATGCATACTAACGACTAACAAGTTATTTAATTATTAAATTATTCGTTCAAACATTGTAATCGTATTGATTTCAAAGGTCTACGTTGAACTAGGTCTAGGCAAACAGCTCCTCAAAAGTTTTTTTCAAGAGTCCTACCATTCCACTTAATCAGCTTTTCTACGTTTAACAGACGCCCCTCTTCTCTTTAACTCGGCTTTAAGTTCAAGCAAGCTCCAAGTAGAATACAATTTCGCGTCCATGTTTTCAAATAAACTACACTAACCGCCCACAATGTTCGTTTTTTTCGTTTGTTTACACGATTCAAGAAATGTCATACTGACGCCATTGAGAACAACTGTACGCAGCGCCATCTGAGATTAGCTTTAACTTGCCATCCCCATTTGTTACTTATTTAAATCAAACCACATTTTTTTTTTACATAGAAACATAAAAGAAATCTAATAACATGTTTTTCTGAACCCGGAATTATAAAACTTTATATAAAAGGATTGCATTAAACGTTTTAAAAGTAGGTCGACTCCTAGATGGCGTTGTAATACTATAGTCTCTGGCAATTAGTGAGTCGCTTATGCTGCGATCTGTTGAAGAATTGGAAGAATAAAAATTGCCAGCTCAATTGCCAGACTTAGGGAGGTTTCATTTCCTTGTATGGGATTGGGTATCTGTACGTAGTATTATAATAGCTGTGCTTACGTACATATCTACTTCTAAACTCTAATCGATTGGCTCACTCTTCTTGAAGTACGACCTCATTTCTCATCTCTAATATTTTCGGTTACCTTAATATTAGGAAAGTATGTGACTTCATAATTGTATCTTTGCGGTATAACAAATTGTGCCACTTTTCGTGAAATTGGAACCATATAAAATATCTTATGAGTTCAATTTAGTGAATGTGAAGGGTAAACCATTCACCGTTATGAACAAAAATTACTTCAACATTTTCAGACACAAGATATATTTTTCTCAGCAATGTTATACATTTTGTCAGTAGGAGTCAAATCAAGTTAAAAGTTTTATAGATATTAATGGCCTAAGTTTTGTGAAACAGACATTAATAGTAGTATCTTAGTTTAAAGTATATGTGAACTTTTAATCTATTACATCGCAGAAGTAAAAATTGAGTTCTTTAGGAGTTAGGGTTGTCACTTATTCAATATAGCGGTGCTTGATCAATTTTCAACAACTCAATTTGTTAACATCGAGTTAGAGTTCGTTCTCAACAAAAACGTTCTCCTTTTCTCCCATTTGCGGACATGGGCCGCTTAGAAAAAATACATTATAGGGGTTTCGCATTTTTTACCACCGATTGCTGTAAGATTAGATCTACTCAAATGGGAAGGCTTTCGACATTTTAAGATGAGTTGCGAAAAACGCAAACAACTTAATTAACCGTCTTGAAAATACAGTTCAAAAAGTTTTTATTGCAAGAACTAACATAAAATTAAAAAGTTACGACGTGTAAAGCGTTAAACCGTCAACATATCAATATTGGCTGTTATTTTACACCGTTTTTTATTTATTAAGCGCCGTTTAATTTAATCAGTAGTTACGTACCTCGATACTACTAACCCAAAATATGTGTATAAATGTGACCACAGTTAATGTAAGATAGCTTAATTAAGAAAGAAACTGCATTTCTGTACTATTGTAAATAATTTAAACGACAAAAAACATTGTAGTAGTATTATATTGACATAGATTAAGGAAGTTAAACGATTTTTTTCTTGTAAAGTATTCATTAGCTTAAGTCTTAAGAATATTTTGACAACATAAGTTAGCAAATTAATTACAGAAATTTATATTTGTCGACGTGATAAAATATCTTCATTTTTCGTAAAAATTAATACTTACTACAGAAAAAATATTAACTTCATAGACGGTAACTAAATACCTTGCAGCTTTTTCGTAAATTAAAAGCATGCTCGTATTTGAATTGTTAGACTTTTTTTTATTTTAACAATGTTTAAAATTGTCTTTGTTGTTTATTGTTTAATTTTTACGGCAGTGTAATGATAAATAAATCTTATTCATTTAAAACAAAAAAAAAAAAAACTAGAGGACTGATAATAATTCAAACTTAAACATTTAGAAGTTTTATAAAAATTGTATTTCATTTTTCACGAAGTATTTGAAAGATTGATTAATTAAATTATTGATTTCATTTAGTGATTTTACAAGGCGATAAATAACGAATGGAAAGTTATTCAACTGTAAAATATCTTTATATGTCTAGTTTTTAATTGAAAATGTATGTTTTATACGAGATCTCTGGACGTAAAAATATAATAATTATCGAATTATATCTAAATGTGTAGTTAGAACGAACGATTAAAAGAGACGCCATCCATCTTTATGTAATGTGAACACTGCGAATATCGAATATCTAACTGGGTTTATAATTGTGTCGCCAAGTGTATAGGTGCGTCCAGACAGTGGGAGGCATGTGCTTGGAATGGAAACCAACTCATAGGGAGAATGCCTGAGGCTGAGGCATCGGGTCATAACCATAACATCGCGCATGGAATTCCTGAGTCCCATGTAATCGGGGGCAAGCTTAACCCAGGTAACGGGCTGCTACTGAGAAATTCCTGATGAAAAAGCCCAATAACTCTTTCCCAGACCTGGAAATCGCACACAAGACCTCATGCTCAACCGTAGTGCTTACGAATACTAAACCAATGTGGCAGTCAGGCATCTGACATACCGATAAAAACTGCGAAGTATGCCTCGCATTGTCTGAACGCAACCTTAAGATTTTTGAAGGATCAATGTTTCAAGATTGTAAATAAAGCTGAAAACTTTCGAGCTTTTCTACTTTTAAGAATTTTATTCATATTCAGGCAGAACTGGTACAAGACAAATCGTAAACATCTAAATTGAGAAAGGAAAAAATATGCCGTGATGACTAAAAGAGTATATATTTTTTTTTTTGTGAATAATTTTTTATCTTACTTCTCTAAGCAGATCATGCAGAGCTCCTAAGGTACTCCCACGAGAAAAAACATTAGAAGAATAGCAAAGTTCTTCAATCAATCATCAAGCAACATTTCTCTCGAAATAATAAACTTAGAACGTTCCATTTATCACAACACCCACATGCCAACATGCCTTTACATAAGTTTAAGTCCTGGCTGGAGGCCTTAATTTATTAGGGCAGCCACAGGCAAGTCCGTCTAAGCAGACGACAACCTCATAGGTTGACCTGCGAGATGCCATTCCCAAAAAAAAAACAACATGGCTTTATCGCAGCCCACACCGCGAGAGAAACGGCGTCTTTTCATAATTTGATTTACAGGTCTTAACTTAAAGACCTTAAATCCTTAGTTTTTGGTGTGAACCCAGATGTTTAAGTTCGCTTAGCTTTCATTAGCTCGTATAGCTGGTAGCACGCCGAGCTACATAAACTAAGCTTAATTTTATTAAGCGTCGTTCCGAAAGTATCTAATTAAAATGTAAACAAATGGATCAAAAAACGTACCTACACGTGGATGCCAATTTTTTGTGGCACTTACAAATTGAGTGCTTTCATTTGATTATTTTAATAACGAAATAAACCTGAAATTTCAATCATAAATCAACTTAAAAATGCTTTTAATTTGACAATTTAAGTTAATTATGTTGTCTTGCTTCGGCTTTGTTGACATTGTCCTAAAACATTTTGAATAATTGGTCTGTGACTAAGCTGAATTTTCATGCGTTTGCTGAAATTACAATACATTAATGTTATCTAAACAATTATAAGTGGTGAGATATACAGTTCAATAATTCAAATGTACCAATTCCCTTTTACTGAGTCATTGCGTGAGAATGTAACCTGAAGAGGGTTTGTTTACACTTATAAAATATATTTTTAGAATAGACAAACGTGAGGTTAGCTTAGCACACCATGTGACATGCGCATTGGGAAATTTTCATTTATTTTAATAATAATATTATAATAATAATTTATTTAGGTACATAAAGGTTTTGAAGTACATGAGGGACTTACAAACTATGCATAATTGATGACATGTATCAGGTACAACTAATTGTTGGGTGAATCGCTGCTCACCTAGCTAGATCACTGAGTGATCTGTATTAAGGAGAGACAGTTTAGACTCCCAATTGGGATATCACAATAATCATGTTACTTATTCTTTCGATCTTAACATATAAAATAAATAAAAAACTTTAAATTTAAATTAAATAAGACTAATAAATTGAGAAGTGGAGTGTTGTGAGTCGAGTGAGTGCGTGCGAGGGTGTGTGTGTGTGTGTGAAAGAGTGAGAGTATGTGTGACCATTTGGAACTTGAAATAATAGGAAATAGGGTTACTTTCATGTAGGTGTTAAAAAGAACTTTTCAGTCTCGTCGTAGGTTTTATTCAGGAGGAATGCACGGAGGGCGAGTTTGCATTTGCTATGTGGTAAATTATAGATATATAAGGACTATTTTATTTTATTGTACAAGTAAGGGCCAAGATAGTAGAAAAATCTCTTAGTGTATTTCACCTGAGTTTGTGGAACAGTACAAATCATATCTTTCCGACGTTTGTTAATAGTAGTAAGAGGGGTTTTTAAGTGTTGGAGAAGAATGGTTTGCAGAATGAAATGTTGCCTTACGTTGAGGACACTACAGTTTTTGTAAAGTTCTGTAGTTGGAAACAGAATAGGTCGAAATGTTGCAATTTTCAGTATAGCTCTGTGGGAAACTTCCAAAGGTTTTAGGGCAGTTTTTGTGGCGCCACCCCAGCATCTAATACAATAAGTAATAATAGATTGACATAAGGCGTAATATACATTGCGAATAAGAGACTGCTTGGCGACGTGTCGCAGAGTTTAAAAAATATATATAAGTTTTCTGACCCTGCCTGTTACCAAGTTTATATGTGTTTTATAATTCAGATATTGATCTAAAGTTATACCTTGGTACTTAAAACTTCCTGTGAGCATAGTAAAAATTCGAACTTTGTGCACAGGTACCGATGTTAAGTAAGAATCTGTGTATCACAAAGTTCGGGCCCTCACGGGGTAGGCAGGGTTTCAGGTAGTTTTGTAAAGAGAGATGTGTGGGTGTAAAAATATTATAACATCAGCTGTTACAAGCGTTTCGCCCGCGTGGAGGCCTAAAATTCATACGAGAAGATTCATAGATTCATACTACCTGAACGAAAAGTATCCCATGTCCCAGGACCAAAAATGTCAAAGACCCAGTTCTAAAAGTATCTGTGCGCAAACGTTAGACAGACTTACTTTTATATTTATAATATAAGTGTAAATGTGGACAGTATGGGTGAGGTCAGTGTTATTTTTTCTGAGTAAAAAGTCACTTTGGATTACTCCATTCACAGTAGTTACATATTGTTATTCTAGGTTCTTCTGCCTTGTACCATTTCTATCTAAGCTGTAACAATAAGGCTAGGAACATACGTCTCTAGCTCTGTATTACTAATCTTGTACATAATAAAATGAATAAGATGAACTTTACCTGTCTTTGCTTCTGATCTACCGGTACCCATAGCGTTGGTTTTAAAAAAAACAACCGACTTCCAAAAAAAAAAAACACTACTGAGTGTAGAAAAAAAACTTTGATTTCGGAAATCGGTGTTTTTGGATCTGTATTAAAGGTTTTTGTCACCAAAAAATCACAAGTACCTATCACTGATCACAATACCTCCTCCTTTTTGGAATTCGGTTAAAATTAACGGAACAGATTAAAATATGTCCGTATTTCGACAGTAATGTTTAAATCCCACGTTATGGGGGCCAGGTGGCCAGTAAACGGGCACAAATCCAGACTGCTGTGGCTGCTACTGAAAATGGAAGTACCAAATGACAAAACTAATGGATTGTCAATGATGACGTTGATTTGAAATTCTAGACATTGTATAGGTAATAGAGTACAATGACCTTTTGGCGCCTAAATGTCTATGCCGGAGGCGCTGTATTTTGTGGAATTGTCACGAACATTGTACTGAGAAAACAAGATTAAAGAGTGGAGGCATTCGTTCATATTTAGCTAACGAGCCAAAACAATATTGTATCGTTGTTACAAATTTATTGACGTGACAAATAAAAAATCGATTGTGTTCGCTATGAATGAAAAACTTTTATTTCGACCAACAAAGGGTTATAAGCATAAAAATTACAAAAATTAAAATAATGACATACACTGAAACATACAACACAAACATACTACATATCTCGATTGGTCAGTATGTGAACCAGACAGCAATGGTTCAGGTACTGCCAATCGAACCTCTGCGCGAATGCCCTCAGGATGCCGTTGGAGCTAGCCCGAACCCTGCGCACCAGGGATGTGCATCGTTTTCGCATAGTAGAGTAAAAACAGTCTACTTGCGACCCGGCGAACATCCCTGATGCGCTGCAGAATCGAGGCAGCCCCATCAGCACCCTGAATGCATTATTATATTGCACACGCAAAGCGTTGTACTGTCCGCGCGTGTATGACACCCACAGGCTGCTCGTGTAGAATGATGAACAATATGCTCTAAACAATATTGTGTTGTGTAACAATATTGTATTGAGGGGTCGCATGTTGTAGGGTGCGCCTCCACGTGGCGCACCCTGGGCAACGTCAGCTCCAACTGTCCACCTGCTTTTGGTGGACAGTTGGGGTTGGCGGCCAATCTTCAACAAACGGGGAAGGGTCATGGTTCCAATCATCGCTCATTTATAGTGGTCGATGAAGGGAACCGGGCTAGGTTTGGGGCGGCCAGTCCGTCGTCGGGATAGGTCAGGTGGCCAGTTCCGTCCACACCACCTCTGTTTGCAGAGGGTGAGTTTTGTGGGCGTCGAGTGGAAAGGGGAGAGGAAGACAACCTCTTTAAAAATTACCCCAATCCCAAGGTCGAGCGTGCCGAGGGGATGAGTGGCCGGAGGGAATCCGTTCACTAGCGCTGGGGAGGGTTAACAGAGGAAAAAGGGACCACACCCTTCAAAGGAACAAAAAAAAAATGACATGAAGACAAATGTAGAAAAACTACCCCAGGGCGGTACCCGCTGCTTAGCAGCCGGAGAATCCACCACGTTCCCTTTGGGAACGTCAAGCCCCCATTCGTATTCTGGGGGGGGGCAACAAATGTCTTCAGAGCCAAGGAGGCTCATCGCGCTCTCGTTCATTCGAGGACGAGGAGAAGGAGGTTTGTGATGCGCGGTCAGAGTCTGACGCTGCATCTGGCGCGGAGGGCTCCTTTAAGAGCCCGGAGCGCGTAGTGATGGGGGCTACTAGGAAGGACAAAAGATTCTTCCTGAAGCGGCCCAAAACCGGGGGATGGCCAGGGGTCCGCCCGAAAAATTGGTCGGTGGGGTGGGGTCCGAGGAAGAGGCGGAGGGCTCACCACCCAGGAAGACAGAGAGCGAAATGCAGCCAGTCCCGCCGCACCAGCCCAGCGAGCCGGCAGGCTCGCTACGAAGGGACGCCGCCCTAACGTGGCCAGCCGCAGTACAGCTCTTTCAGAGTTGTCAGGTGATGAGCCGGATGCGCTCCAAATCGGAGCGATCGGCCAGATTTGCGGAGGTCGTGGTTGCCGCAATCAACGGTGTGGCCTTGAAGAGGGTTCAATCCTCTAAAGACAAATCTTCTCCGGCCGTCACCGAATGGGAAGTGGTCGGAGAGAAGGGGAAAAAAGCAAGGCAGCAAGGGCGGCCAGGAGGAGGACAAACAGGCCCCAAAGTCCGAAGCTGTACTGATTACACAACAGCCGGAAGCGGAGAAGAAAGATACGACCTACCGCGAGGTGCTCGCTAAGGCGAAGGCGGCGGTAAACCTCGGGGAGCTCGGTGTCACCCATGGCCTCCGGCTAAGGATCACTGCGACTGGGGCCCGGATGCTGGAGGTTCCCGGTGCGGCCATCGGCCCGACCGCGGACGCTTTGGCTGAAAAGCTGAAGGAGTACCTGAATGCGGACGAGGCTCGAGTGTCCAGGCCAACGAAGTGCGCTGATATGCGCATTCTGGGCCTAGACGACTCCGTGACGGAAGAGGAGGTGGTGGCTGCCGTCGTTAGGACCGGGGGGTGCTCTGCCGAGCAGGTTAGGGCAGGCACCATCCGTCCTCGCACGATCTCCTTCGAGGCGGGTTGTGCACTGGCCGGATCACCGCCCTGGGACCTGGAGGCGAAGGTGCTCGCGTCACTGTACCGGTGGCGCGAGGCAGCGCGGGAGCGGGGCGAGCGACCGATGCAGCAACATATCGAGCAGCATCGGTTGCAGCTCCGCGAGGTGCTGGTGGCGGAATGGCGGGTGAGGCTGTCACGCCCTACCGCCGGCCTCAGCACCATCGAGGCGATCCGGCCAGTGCTCGACCGCTGGCTCGGGAGAAGGCACGGCTCCCTGACGTTTCGGGCGACGCAGGTGCTCACGGGGCATGGTTGCTTCGGGAAGTACCTGTGTCGCATAAACAGTGAGCCGGACGCCCGGTGTCACCACTGCGTCGACTGCCGGGAGGACACGGCGTGGCACACGCCCTACCGCCGGCCTCAGCACCATCGAGGCGATCCGGCCAGTGCTCGACCGCTGGCTCGGGAGAAGGCACGGCTCCCTGACGTTTCGGGCGACGCAGGTGCTCACGGGGCATGGTTGCTTCGGGAAGTACCTGTGTCGCATAAACAGTGAGCCGGACGCCCGGTGTCACCACTGCGTCGACTGCCGGGAGGACACGGCGTGGCACACGCTGGCAGAGTGTGCCGCTTGGGAGGAGCCGCGCCGTGCCCTCATCACCGAAGTAGGCAACGACCTGTCGCTGCCGGCCGTCGTGAACGCGATGGTCGGCGGCGCAGAGTCCTGGGACGCAGTGGTCTCCTTTTGCGAAACGGTCATCTCGCAGAAGGAGGCTGCGGAAAGGGAGAGAGAGATCTCGACTCTCGACCCGGCCCGCAGCAGACGCACCGGGCGTCGGAGGAGGGCGGACAACGGCCTCTTCCGGCCCCCCTAAATGGGTCCAAGGGCGACGGATTCGGGGACATCCGTCGCCCCCCAACATCAGGACCCGAGAAGGTGGCGCGCGTAGTGTTCCTCGCGCGCCGACCACAGACGTTGCGGGGGGAGTACACCTCACTCCCCCCGCCCGAGACGGGGCCCGCGCAAGCGGGCCGGCACCAGCCGGGGTTGTGGAAGAATAATGTGTTCCCGCGACCCCGGCGTAGGTGTGAGATGGAACACCGGGGTGGTTTTTAGTCAGTAAGAGTCTGACATACCCCTCCGCCCGCCCCAGGGCGGACGCCATCCATGAGGATTTTCCACCCCGGGAACAAAAAAATAAATAAAAAAAAAGGCACCATCCGTCCTGACTTCACGGGGTTGCGATTCATTACGGTGAGCTGCCCCGTGACCACGGCACAAAAAATTGCCGGGGAGAGCCGAAGGCTCCTGGTGGACTGGGTGTCTGCGCAGGTGAAACTGCTGGAGCCCAGACCTCTGCGGTGCTTCCGCTGTCAGGGGGGCAGCCACGTGGGAGTGCAATGCACCTCGGAGGTGGACCGCAGCGGTCACTGCCTCGCTGCGGTCAGCCCGGACACAAGGCCGGCTCGTGCAGTGCCGCGCCGCACTGCTTTATATGTGCGGCAGCTGGCAAGCCGGCCGATCACCGGGTGGGGAGTAAGGCCTGCGCTCCACCCGCCAAAGCCAGGGGCAGGGGCAAGCCCACTGCCACTGCCGTCAATGCCGCGTCCGCCAACACTGCCGCGTCCGCCGACACTGCCGCCGCAGCTGTCGCCTCCAACGTCGTCACCGCCGCAACCATTGTGGCAGGGCCTTCACAGGGGGCTCGCGAGGGGGCTGATATGGAGTGCCAGTAATGGCCCCATTCCGCCTCCTCCAGGCGAACATCAACCACTGCGCCTCTGCTCAGGATCTGTTGCTCCAGAGCATGGCGGAGTGGTCGATTAACATCGCCGCGGTTGCTGAGCCGTACTTTGTCCCGCCCAGGGATGGCTGGGTGGAGGACCTGAGCGTCTCAGTGGCCCTATTTTCGTCGGTCGCCGCTGGTACCCTGTCCCTCGAGGCCGTCAAGAGGGGCGAGCTTCCTTGCCGGATTGCCACCATGGGATCTGGAGGCAAAAGCCCTCGCGCACGTATGGGAGTGGCGCGAGGAGGCAAAATGCCGGGGTGTAACTCCGCTGCCGCGAGAAATCACGGTACAGCGGACAGAGCTCCGGCGGGATCTCATCGCGACATGGAAGGTGCGATTGTCGCAACCCAGTGCTGGGCACGCCACAATAGCGGCGGTAAGTCCCCTCTTTGAGGTGTGGTTGGAGAGGCGCCACGGCGTCCTCACCTTCCGCCTGACACAGGTCCTCACCGGACACGGTTGTTTCGGGAGGTTCCTGTTTCGCATAAGGCGGGAGGAAACGCTCGGGTGTCACCATTGTGTGGATCGCCCGGAGGACACGGTGGAGCATACGGTGGAGGTATGCCCAGCTTGGGCGGAGCACCGTAGTGTCCTTGCGGAGGCTTTTGGCGGCGGCGATCTCTCGCGTCCGGCCCTGGTACGGAGCGAGAGGAAGACGCGAGATGACGGAACACGGGTGGGTTTTAGTCCGTAAAAGTCTGACACGCCCGCCCGCTCTACCCAGAGCGGGATAAGTCATTTGCTGATTTCGCACCCAAAAAAAAAAATAAGGCCATGGCTGTGAGCTTACTTTTCACAGATGCCCAAAAGCTTTGAAAGGCCACATACAGAAGCACTCAGCAGAACCATGTCGTCCGCGTAACTGATATTATGGAGACAGACATCATCTATATGGCAGCCGACACGGGTGCTGCTGAGCTTCTCTATCAGCGCATTGACGCTATGAAACAGTTCTGATTCGAGTAACTGATTAATAAAGCACGTGGCTGCGCTGGATCAGTGATCATAAATAATAATAAGCTATCCTGGGTTCCAATCCAATCCTGGACATAGTTCGAAGAAAGTTTTTAACACCCAAATAACTTACAAGGCTAGATGAGTTCGGAGTTTAAGAGCACATAGGTTATGCTTACGTTAAAGCAAAAAACACTAGGAAACTAGGGTAAGTACTTTTACAAGTTTAATAATACGTAAAATATTAATTGGAGGAAACTACAGACTAAGCAATCATAATTAATGATAATGTTAGACTATTTTCAACGAGCTACACGTGCAATCGACACGCTTCTTGCGACAGCGACTGCGGAGAAGACAAATGAAAGAAGTTGTTTAAAATGTGGCGGCATCTACAACGACATACGCAAACTACGCATTATGAGGAGGTCACGCAAAATCTTGCATCGCGCAATAAAAGGTACGGTGGTAGTAGGAACTTCCCCAGACAAGATCCTTCACAAAGAGTTCTTCTAGTTCTATGTACATAAGTACAGTCAAGGAAATTAATTGTAAATAAATTAACACACAACGTCAATTTGCCGTTTTATAGCGGTCACCGTATGATTGTGAACACCGGTAGTTTATAAACAATTAGCTGTTGCCCACAGGAATTCGTCTGCGATCCAGAATGAAAAGTAGCATATGTCCTTACTTTGGTCATGGTCTATCTGTATGCCAAATTTCATCCAAATCCGTTCATCTGTTGTGGGGTGAAAGTGTAACATACAAACTTACTTTCGCATCTATATCGCAGTTAGGATCTCGCGAGATTGTAAACTGTCGATACATTGTGAACTGTACCATACTGCTTACAATATAACGTTTTAATTTTCGAAAGTTTATTATCTATCCATGTCAAACCGTCTAGTTCTGAACAAACCTGCACTCACAGGGTTTACAATCTTTCAGATTTGATTACTCGTAAAATTGTGAACCGACTCTGATTTGTTGGTCTTGGCGGTAGCCAAATTGATCACAGTGAAGAGATATGAGGAACAGGGTGTAATGTTCACTCACACCCTTTAGAAAAGGGAGGATCCTCCGCCCAGATGGATATCGTATCTGGTGGGCAGCTGCCCAACGTTTAATGTCGGGAAGTTGTATATATGCTATCTGTGCGGTAAATACTGCTTGCGCGATGCAGGATTTGTCAGACGTCAGTGTGATGCGTTTGTTAGGATTTGACGGTGTAGATGCCGCCACATCACTTCCCTCCGGAGACCGGAGGTCGATAGTGGGCTAAGTCTTGTATCTTGCGATGCTTTTTTGCCGGTGCCAGCTGAGGTTCCAGCGGGTCGGAACCGGGTGCCGCGTAGTTCGCGGTGAGTCGGAACTGTCTGCGAAGATGCCGCCAGTGAGTCGGGGTGGCGCTGCTTGTGCACCAGTGCGTCGGGTGTGGTACAGCGCCGGGTTGTGGCTGGCTGCTGCTGTTCGACCAGGAGAGGTATTCAGGGCTCTGCTTGTGGACCGGCCGAATGTGCAGTGTGCTGTGCCAAAGTTGCTGATGAGGCTGAGGGTGATGACCAGGTATGCACTCGCGCTGCATGCTGTTGGTCAGAATACCTGTTGAAGCCGTGGTTGCTGGCTGGATGTGTAACTCGCCGCTCTAAAGCTTGCCGGAGTGATGATGATGACGTCACGCTGAAGTAGTTGCACGAAGGCTGCGCTGACGTTCATACTCGGGGTCACCAGTGAAATGATATGAGGAACAGGGTGTAAAGTTCACTCATACTCTTTAGTAAAGGGAGGATCCTCCGACCAGATGGATGTCGTATCTGGTGGGCAACTGCCCAACGTTTGATGTCGGGAAGTTGTATATATGCTATATGCGCGGTAAACTCTGCTTGCGCGATGCAGGAATTGTCAGACGTCAGTTTGATGCATTTGTTCGCATGTGACGGTGTCGATGCCGCCACAGCAGTAACTATGTCAGGACATTTCGACCAAATGGGTTAGGTTAGGTTAGAAGTGTGACCAATCGCGTGCGAGCCGAACGAGCGGAGCGAGCGATGCCGCGGCAGCAGCGGGCGAGCGCTACTTCCAAGTTGGTTGCAGTTAATTGGCGCAAGTTGCGATCCGTCGCATGCAAGTTTGAAACCAGTTCACAATGTGTCGGTTTGCCATGGAATAACATAAACTAGTTATAATTATGCGTTAAATTATAAAGGGTTTGTTGCAGTTCAGAAATGTTCTCTAATATATAATTTCGCGTGATAGATTTATAAACTAACGAAGTTCATATTTAAATAGTGACATTGCCATTTCATATAACTGTCAAAGAGTGACGGTGTTGATTTGAATATACGGGCAATTTAAGTTGGTAGTATTTTTTTTTGTTGTTTTAGATATTATTTGTAAGATTAGGAAATTAATGTTACCACTAAAACACTACAAGCTAAAATTTATCAATCATTTTGATTATTATATAACTACTTTTCTCATTGTGCTGATAGGTAGTAATCAAGACCAACATATTTGGTAGGGTTCACTCCCTAGAGAACGAAACTGTAGTGTTTTCAGTTACAAAGTTTTCATTTAAAAGGGTTGATTGTACCCGGTTTTTGACAATAGCCTTTATTAAATTGGGTTTTGAAAGTCCTTTTCAAATTATTCTACCTATTTTAACAAGCTATAACAGCTTATATTTACTGACAGAATCTAGCTTTTAAAAACCTAAATAATGCGCACGGCAAAAGCGTGAAATTCACTACCTGCGTCTGTGTTCCCGAACGCATTCAACCTGAATCTCTTCAAAGTTAGAGTGAACAGGCTTCTTCTGGGTAAGCTCACACCATCGTAGACTTTGTCTCTGTCACTTCTGACCTAGACTAGAGTCAACCCATCCCAAATAAAATAAAATAAATGAAACCTATAAAATTCAAATAAATAAATATCTGCTAAGTAGCTCATTTCTCGAGTAAGCCTCGTATCTTCATCAAATCTGGAATATCTGAAGCATTCATGTGCAGGAAAAGGAAGAAAAATGCACGCCATTTAGGCTTCGTAAAACACCATAGTATGATAGATCGAAGATTGTCGACCAATCACAGAGGAGACCAGTCCAGGCCTTTGGCGCGAGAGATACTACTACCTCCGCCACTACCATAGTAAACAGTCGTAGTTGCACAACGGTTTGTTGTTGCTCATTGGGTCCCACCCAGGTCCTATTTCTTGAAAGCACGAGCTCTGATGTCGTTAAGAACGTACGTAACCTGTTGCTTATTATTTATTTAAGAATCACAATTTCGGTTTTCAACCGAACTCGAATCCGAACTCCACTCAAAGCAATGATCAGCTCGGACCTTTGGTTCCAAAGCCATAGTCGGCTTAATAGACTTAAAAGTGTCTGTGACCTCTGAGTTGGTTTCAGTCTTTCTTCCCAGAGAAGTTGATAAGGAAATAACTAAATCATTTAGCTTTAAAACGTACTTACATTTAGTTGTGTACCCTCCACGATTTTAAACCAAGGGCCTCTGTGTACCAAAAAGCTTTTAAAATAGTCGTACTTAGTTATTGTTTACAAAGATTAATAGTGTAATTTACAATAACTAATTTGGTGGTTTAATAAATTTGGGCTTTTCTCCAAACTAGATTTTTTGGAGCAGAAAATGTAATATATTATGTGTAGGATAATAGCTTTCGTACCCAACTGTTTTCAAAATACATTGATGCGATCTATACAAAGTGTCGTTTGGCATCCTCGTCAAATTCAAGGAGGTTACTATGCTAATGTGAGTGGAACGTGCATGTTAAAACGCGGCCCGTGTGATACAGCACTGTAACTGCCCTTTTGTGTGATATAGCCGTGCAACATTGCCTACCGCATACGCAGCGGGGCGATTCTGTTCTTTGAAAGTGGTTTATTCTGAAAAACTGTCAAACTTAAATAGGTAACTAAAAAAACAAGTATGTGTTTATAATTGAGCAAGTATCGTAATTTAATTTGATTTTTTATATCTTTCATAACAGCCTCCTGAAATTTGACCAGGATTCAAAACGACACGTTGTATAAAACATGACGAAGAATTAAATAAGCACAACAAAAATCTGCAATGACGAAGAATTCTTGCAGCATGGACTAAACTAACAACAAAGCCATTTTTTATATGTGGCACAAAATGAAAAGACGGAATAAAATGTTAAGAGAAGACAAAAAAAAAATCTAACAGTTATAATAAGATAGGCAGTAGTAGTTAAAAGCTCCTTCATCCGCGAATCGCACGCGACACAAAGGCATCACGTGTCGCGCGGCTAGCAGTGCCTGTGTGTCGCACGCCATTCGCGTCGCGTACCGCGCCTGCTCCATTTACTGTTTCCTTTACTCGTCATACTTTTGCCCCTATGCCAATTTATTTGGGGTTGGCACAGCATATTTTCTAGTTCTATGCTTCTCAATTATTCGTCATCTCGGTAGTCACGCCCATTCTAGGCATAATTCATCTTTCTCGTTTTGGTATATATAACCCCCAAAATATAAATCATATACTAATAATCGCTGAGTAAAGTAAAGACATGAATAAAATGTCTGTTACCTTACGAGTAGGTATTACTGAATTCGTGTATAAATGTCTTTTTTCATTGTCTGCTCCAACGACTGTCGATCGGCGCATAGTCACAAATATCAGCATCGTCGTGCGGCGAATGTGGAACACAGAACTAATCAATGTTTATTTATTGATATGGCACTTCAACGACCTACTCACTAAAACATACACAAACAAAAATTAATATAGTTAAATATTAAATATCTTAATATATATATTATTTAACAATATACCGGTCAAGGTCTTTATTAACCTATCAGGCTTCTTATATGAGAAATCAAATTAATCGATTGAAGGACACTGAACGAGACATGAAGAAGTTTTATTGTAATTACATCATGATGCGTTGTTAATTTGCGTGGTCAAATGTTCGTTGCTCTCTTGAGACCTGATGGAACTAGGTTTTGGTTTTAAAAACACCCACATAGGTAATAGGTAATACGGGCTGGTGTCCGCAACTCCACGACAATGCGCGTATTTTGCGTACGGTGGGAAAATCGATCATTCGATCCACCCCAGCTCCTCGAGGAAGGCCAGCAATGCCTTGATGTTACTAACAGCCTCGCGTAGAGTACCTGGGTTACCGAAGTGCTTTGCCCTGTATGTGGCGACCACCGGGCAGTTTAGAAGCAAATGAGCTGCTGTCTCGTCCTCCTCCATGCAGGCCCTACTGTCTGTGACTCCTATGACAAAGAGGTGTTTATTAAATGACCCATGGCCAGTTAAGGCTGCCGTAACTATGCGCAGCTGTTGTTTAGTTAGTAGGAGAACTTGTTACGTGAGGCTATCAATTGCAGGGAGTGCATTCCTAGCCGTCCTGCACTCACCTTGTTCCAACCATTGTTTGTGATGTTGTTCCCTGGTGCGATTTCTTAACAGAGTGCGTAAATATCCCAAGGGGAGTGGCACGATGGGTTCAGGTCCCACTGCTGTCTTACTCGACCCTCTTCTGGCAAGTTCGTAGGCTCCATCGTTGCCCAGCGAACCGCTGTGTCTTTTGATCCATTGAATGGTTATTTTATTGAGTCTACCCACCTGGTTAAGGCGCTGGTGACACTCGTATATTAGCCCAGATTCAACTGTGTAGCTGTTTAGCGCTTGCAAAACAGCCATGCTGTCTGAGAGTATACGGATCGAGTGGTCCTTAACTTCCCTGGCCATGATGGCCGAAGCAGCCATACAAATACCCTTGCATTCGGCCTGGAACACTGTGTTATGGACCCCAATGGTGTGGCTATACGTATGTTGAGGTCCTCCGAGAAGACTACAGCACCTGTGCCATTACCTGTTTTGGATCCGTCTGTAAAGATGCGCAGCTCTGCAGGGTACAAACCCTCGCATCTGCGATCCTCGTGAAGCTGGATCTTGAATTTTTTATCAAAGAAAAATTGTTTGGGTACCCGATCATTGATGGTCCCCACTTTTTACCTTTCATTTTCTTGCACTGCCAGGAGCTTTCCTTAACTTGCCGCGCTTGCGCTCCAGATCAGCACCCCACCAGGGTTGTTTGCCTGGTGTGTTACGTGGGGTGGTCTCTAGGCAAGCAGTTTGGTAGCTGTCTATCATTGATTTAGTAAGATGGCTTACTTGTACCTTAATTTGTGCCGTATCCGAAAGTGTCAATGGAACGCTTGATAATGCCAGCTTGGATTCTTGGATTCAAGGCTGCGTGCCACCTACGGCACGATCCATGTCAAAGCGGATCCACCGATGATCAGAGCAGGAGGCCTCCTTAGAGACCTGCCACCCCGTGGTAATTTCCGCTGCGCCCTCTGTTAGATCTATGATTGTGCGGCTTCGCCTGGTTACGAATGTTGGTTCGGAGCCAGTGGTTAGTAGGGATAGGTTAGTCGAGAATAAGTAATCAACCAAGGCCTTACCCCTCTCGTTCTGCGTGTCCATACCCCAAAGTTGGTGGTAAGCATTGGCGTCGCCCCGACGACGGCCTCAAACCCACTTCTCCCGCAATGGCTCACGAGGCGAGCGAGGTTGTGTGAAGGCGGCGCCTCCGCCTCGGGCATGTAGGCCGAGACAAAAACGATCACCATCTCCTTGGCTCCGTCACGCTGTATTAGCAGCTTTACTGCAGAGACATCTCTGCAACAGAAGTAATTTAAAAGCTGTGTTTTAAGGTTACCTATGACATAGATGCACGATCTAGGATGATTGTCTGTGGTGACCAGGAGCTTACCGCCAAGATTGGAGAGTCCTTGTATGTGGCCAGCCCGAACTCACGGCTCCTGGATCAAGGCAATGGCTGTGTGTTGTACCTCCAACCACTTGCGAAGGTGAGCCGTTACGGGGACGCCATCGTTGGCCGAACCCTCTTCGTCCCCCTCCAGTCTGAGCCCGGCAAACAAATCGCCCCCTGGCCCGCCCGAAGCCGGGGACAGGATGATGTCGTCCAGCTCCTCACCCGACGAAGGGACGGCGTCCACGATGGCGGCAGCAGGGGCGGCCAACTCTGCTATAGTAGGTTTAGCCGCTGATGCTTCCGGGTTGCTTAACGGGGGAGTGTACTTCCCTGCTGGTGCTGGTGTCTCGCCGATGGTTTCCGTGGCGGGGTCCCAATCCTGGGGGACGTCGGTGAACCTGCCGTTCCGACCCTGGAACTTCACGTACACCGTCCCCAATCCTATTGAGAGATAGCGTCCGGCCTTCATCAGGGTCGGGATTTGGTCCACAGGGAAACCGACCACCACGAACCATGCCGCAGCCTGTTTGTCGGCATGCAGGAGTACCCACCTATTTATGTCGACCCAGGGGTTCTGGTAGCTGAGAGCGCGCCCAATATTGGTCGGCTCCCCGAAGACCCCCTGCTCGTCTGGGATCACGACTCCATATCTTGCTCGCTTCATAATCTCCGACTGGCTCTTGACAACTAGCGAGATTCTAGTTGGGAGAGAAAGGTCGGGGACAGTCTTCTTTAGCCAGGCTAAGGTGTGGTCCTTGCCGCACCACAGTTTTAAAATACCCCCGGCGAACAGCGGCTTGGCGTATAAGGTCGGCCCTGGAGTGTCTTGCTTGGGGGAGCAGGCCTCAAGTATAATCTATTTCTGGATAGCAGCGAGTACCTGGTCCGATACGTCCTTGCTAAGTATCCCCGTGCGGTCGCAGGTGATCGCGACGTCAAGGGCAGCGCTGGCAGCTTGGGCGTAGCTTCGTTGGGCAACTCGTTTGGATTGATCAAGGCGCGGCCGCTTATGCTCTCCCCGAGGTGTTAAGGTCTCGTTGAGAGCTCGCTTGGCCGCGGCCTGATCCTTCCAACCGGGTCGCTGTGTTTTGGTGGTACCTTCAGCTCTCTCTGGGACACTGGTTGGCGGTTGACTGGGCGCTGGTCGGCTAGTGCCGGCCTCTGCCTGTGACCGCTTCCCGGCGGAGAAGTTTAGCTGGCCGCTGGTCGGTTTGACGGACCTGGCGGCAGTAGCCTGTTTGTTTCGGTAGCCTTTACCTTGCTTCCATCGTGTTTGGCGGCGCTCCTTCCTCGTGATCCTGTCCCTCTGGTCGACTTGTAATGAGGCAGCCGGTGGACCTGAAGGGTCAGTGCAAGGGCAATGGGCTTGTTTATTGGCTTTACCCTTGCCCTTGCGTTTCTGCACTTGCCAGGCGCGTGAAAACGCGTCCTCAGTGCACCTGGCCGTCTCCGTTTGACCGGTGACGGCCTTATGGTGAGGGGAGGCTAGAAGAGACCCGGTGCCAGTATTACCCAGCGCCGGGGTCTGTGTGGAGAGGGTCAGACTGGCAGTGGTATTAATCTTCGCCGTCTTCGCCGCTGTATTAGAAGGGTCGGTACTGGTCCCAATCAGCGCCGACGTCCTTTGTATCTACTTTTCTTTCAGACAGGATATTTAGGGTGGTGGTCGACGGCACGCTTTTCAGCGCCCGCACGGTTAACGGACGACATCCCCACTACCGCAGACTCGACGCTCGCGCTGTACGCAGACAACGCCGCGTAAATTAATTCATCGCTCAATGCGAAGTACGCGGCGGTCAAGATGCAGCGCGCCCTCGATCTTCTTCCCGAGTGGCTGTCGAAATGGCGGCTGTCGGTAAGTGAACGTGGGTAAGACGCAGGCGATGGTTACCAGCTTCGCTCGCCTCCCACCACCCTTGCGGCTACAAGGAGCTGACATCGATTGGTCGCCCCGGGTGTAATATCTGGGTGTCACCATCGACTGTCGGTTCACGATGGAGCCACATGTCCGCAGGGTCGCCGCACGGGGTAGGGTCGCCCGCAACCTGCTCAAACCGGTGCTCTCATCCCGCATCCCGGCGCGGGTCAAGTTGGTCGTGGACAAGATGTGCGTACGCCCAATCTTGACGTACGCTGCTCTGGCATGGTTCGCTCTCACGAGCAAGTCGAGCCGAAAGATACTCCGCGCGCAGCACCTGATTGCCCCCGCGACCTGATTGCGGACCACGACTCCATCGCTCGCGACGCCCCCCAACGGGCGTCGCGATTTCCAATAGTCATAAATTGTCTTCGTCAAAGTAAACATTGCTTTTTATTCATGTTCATTCGAGTCGGATTTATCGAATGCAGCCGTGACTGATGCACCGTGAGCTTTGGACATTACGACAGTGGCGCTCCCTGTCCGTGAAATTTAACTGTTTAAATGTAAAAAGTGTTTGTGAAAGTGCAAATTATTTGGACAAACTGTGAGTACTTTAAAACATTACAAAGTTAGTGATTCGTTCAAGACAATAAAGTGGAAATGAACTTAGACAATCAGCTAGCTTTATCTTTCATTAATGGACTTGTAAAATTTCCATGCAAAAGTGTGTTTAGACGGGGAAACCATAGCCAATTTCGGAAAAGTGCTTACAAACACTCCAAGATTTTGAACTTATCAATTTTAAGAAGTTTAATCAACAATTCTGCAGAACTTTGGCTATTTTATTTAAACTAATTCTGGAATATCAATACTTTATTAAAAATGGATTCATTTCTACGATTGCAAGTAGATATAAATTAAAAGATAGAGAAAGTATCCATCAACTTTTAAAAGTCTCCTAAAGAAAGAGTTACCGTTAGCTACGTGGAAACAAGATTGGAATGTTAAGAGATACAGTGGTCTATGTTAGAAGAGACTCATCGTAAAATAATATCCGATGTTAAAAGGGAAGTATATGAAAATTCAGAGTACAACTTAGGTGATATGTATAGTTTGTTGGAAGAGTTGTCCATGGATCACAAATTCGAATTAAAAGAACGTTTGAAAAAAAATTGTTATGAATGTGCGAAAAACAGCAACCAGATAACTCAGACTGGCGTGAAATTGCCTAGAATAGCCATACCTACATTTTCGGTTCATTATTCTCAGTGGACAACGTTTCGTGATCTCTTTCAAACATTAATTCCCTTCAGGATTGTATCATTGCTTTGAAAAGGTTATGGATGAAGTGTTAAACAAAATCTGTAATTCAAACAAGTCTATCATCACTTGTGGTGAATTAAATTTTAATTTGTTAGAAAACTCTGGGATTAGTACTAAAATTATAAGTTTGTTTCAGTTATACAATCTTGCTAACCAAATATTGGAGCCCACTAGAATAACTCCCACTAGTGCCACATGCCTGGATAACATTTATACAGATGTTATACCGACATACAAAGAAATTATTAATTTAATAGACTCAATGATCCGAGTCTATTAAATTAATAATTTCTTTGTATGTCGGTATAACATCTGTATAAATGTTATCCAGGCATGTGGCGGACTATTGATCACTATTTCAAATATAAACAAAAAAGTTACTAAAAAAGATGTCACTGTTAATACAAAAACCACTAAATGTTTGGAAATATTTAAAACTAAACTTTTGAGTAATTTACCACTTTTGTCAAGTAATGGTGACTCTAATCATCAATATAACGTTTTTTTTTTAATGTATTGCACACAACTTTTTAATGTATTGCATAAAACTTTCATTCCAAAGACATTCTTGGTTACTGGTAACGCTTCCTTCAGTGATTGGGCCACTGTTGGTATACATAAAAGTAGAAAACGACTTTATGAGTTGTATGAAGACGGACTTGTATAAACGCTGCTGAATTTAATTTATATGTTTGTTGCATGGCCAAGTCACGTTACTTGAGTTCAAAGATTAAAAATAGCAGTAATGTAATTAAACTGACATGGAATATCAGTAATAGCGAAACGGGAAGATCATGCAACCGAAGTAGTGACTACAGCCTTGCAATTGATGGCAATTTAATTCAATTGAATTCTCAAGGCGCCGCGACCTTTGAAAATTTATTTGCAGAGATTCCCGTTTCGACTACTAAATCTCTAAACTCATCGCCCACTGCTGCAGAGTCTTTACTTACTACAGAAAACGTTCCTGTTTGTGATTCTGAATTTAATTTCCAATATGTCACGTGTAGAGATATCATTTAAACCTTTCACACATTAAATGTTTAAAAAAACCGCAGATCTATGGGGTAACTCTGTGGATGTAGCTAAGTCTATTATAAATATTGTAGCACCTACTTTGGTTGTTATTTTTAATCATTGTATTGACTGTGGTGAGTTTCCTGATCTTATGAAAAACAGTAAAATAATACCATTGTTTAAATCTGGTAGCACATCAGACCCTACTAATTATATACATATTTCAGTGCTACCTACCTTTAGTAAAATTTTTGAAAAACTAATTTTACATCAAATGCAAAGATTGTTTAATAAACACAAATTACTGCATAACAAACAGTTCGGTTTTACAAGGGGTCGTTCGACTACTGATTTGAACTTTTAGGATATGTTTACAAGGCATGGGAGGACAAACGCGCTGGTTTGTAGAATCTTTTGCGTTTTGTCCAAGGCATTCGATTGTGTTCTTCATGAAACATTGATCAGGAAACTGCACCACTACGGAATCCGGAACGCCTCTCTGGATCTTCTTTCTTCTTATATAAGTGATAGGATTCAGAGAGTTGATGTTAACGTAAAAAGATCACCTGGATCTGTAGTAAGAATGGGGGTCGCCCAGGGTTCAATTCTTGCCCCATTTTTGTTTCTTATTTATATTAATGACTTGCCTTACCTCATAAAGGATAATCATTATATAGTGTTGTTTGCAGACGTCACTTCACTTTTATTTAAACTCAAACGTCAGCAGCTGGTTACTCAAAATAAAAAACAAAAGTCATTTATTCAAACTAGGCTGAGAGTCAGCACTTTTTGAACGTCAAAATTACAAAAGACAGTCTCCCAAAACGCTCGCCCTTCACCGCTTCCTAGTGCTTTAGCTGGAAAGAAGAAGTGGCGCTACAAACTCCCCAGCAGCACAGCTGTCTATTTAGTTAGAAAAACCATTGAACTATACAATTATAAGGTAATCAAAGAAGAAAAACCGAAACACAAAAAATCTTATTTATTTTAAGTACACACAAATGATAAACAAGGACCATCGAAGTAAAATAAACTAACAGAACAATTACTTTAACAAAACTTTTTTTTTTTTTTTTTGGGTGGGAAATGATCAAATGACTTCTCCCGCTCTGGGTGGAGCGGGAGGGCGTGTCAGACTTTTACTGACTAAAACCCACCCGTGTTCCTTCAGTTGCCTGTGCCAGGGCCACGGTTTTCTCTGTAGAATAACCCGCGACCCTGAGGCGTCGGCCCTATCGGACCCCGTCACTTTGTGCTGACATCTCTTTGAGGCGCGCGTGGAACACAACGCGCCGTCGACCCGGGCCTGGTCCTTACCGGCGGCGAGCTACCCATTGCTCGCCGTCCGCAAGCCCGCGCCTACGGTGGCCGGGAATCTGCAGGCGACTCCCGACGCCCAGGGCGTCTCCTGCGGCGGCTAGTGGGGGCGTGAGGGCGCAAGGCTCTCTCCCTCACCCGCTCCGCCTCCTCCTTCGCGAGCATTACTGCTTCGCAGAAGGAGGTGACGGCTTTCCATTCTCTCTCGCTCCGTACCATGGCCTGGACCAGGGCCGGATGCGAGAGATCGCCGCCGCCAATTGCCTCCCTGAGGACACTGCGGTGCTCCGCCCAAGCTGGGCATACCTCCACCGTATGCTCCACCGTGTCCTCCGGGCGATCCACACAATGGTGACACCCGGGCGTTTCCTCCCGCCTTATGCGAAACAGGAACCTCCCGAAACAACCGTGTCCGGTGAGAACCTGTGTCAGCCGGAAGGTGAGGACGCCGTGGCGCCTCTCCAACCACTCCTCAAAGAGGGGACTTACCGCCGCTATTGTGGCGTGCCCAGCACTGGGTTGCGACAATCGCACCCTCCATGTCGCCATGAGATCCCGCCGGAGCTCTGTCCGCTGTACCGTGATTTCTCGCGGCAGCGGAGTTACACCCCGGCGTTTTGCCTCCTCGCGCCACTCCCATACGTGCGCGAGGGCTTTTGCCTCCAGATCCCATGGCGGCAATCCGGCAAGGAGGCTCGCCGCCTCGCATGAGACCGTGCGGTATCCCCGGACCAGCCGGATGGCCATGACCCTTTGGGACGCGTTCAACCTGCGGGCCGGTCGGCGCCTCAAAGAACGCGCCCACACCGGTGCCCCGTAAAGAGCCATGGACCGCACGACTCCCGCGTAGAGCCTCCGGCAGGAGGCGTTTGGACCCCTAGATTGGGCAGGAGCCGCCTCAAGGCAGCCCCAGCCCGCTCCAGTCTGGGAGCCAAACGTCGGAAATGCTCCACGAAGTTCCACCGGCTGTCGAGGACGAGTCCCAAGTACTTCATCGTCGACTCGACGCCGATATGAACCCCTCCCGCCGTTATCTGGGAACCCGACAGTGGCGCGTTCCGAGGACCACGAAAACACATGGCCTCGGACTTGTGCAGGGCCACTTCGAGTCCCAACTGCCGGATCCTCTCGACGATTGTCGCAACCCCGAGTGTCGCTTGTTCGGCCGCCTCCTTGTGCGACCTCCCCTGTGCCAGGACCAGCGTGTCGTCAGCGTAGCACACCACGCTGACGCCATTCGGGAGGTCGGCGCGCAGCACCCAGTCGTAACCGATATCCCACAGAAGCGGCCCCAGGACCGATCCCTGTGGGACACCGCACGACATCTCTCGCCGGTTCCACTCTCCCCGGTGACCGGGGTAGATGACGGCCCTGTCCGTCAAATAGGCCTCGACCACGCGACAGAGGTAGGTCGGCATCCGGTGATACCGCAATGCCTCCCTGATGCAACTCCAGGGCAGGGTGTTGAAGGCATTGGCGATGTCTAGAGACACCCGGGCAACAGCATCCCCCGTCGTGAGGGCTCGCACGCGCATGATGGCGTCCACCGTAGAGCGCCCCCTGCGGAAACCAAACTGGCTCTCCGCCAAATCCGGCCCCACCCGCACCAGCCGCCCGACAAGGCGGTTTGCAATAACTCTTTCAAAGAGCTTGCCCACCTCGTCGAGCAGAACGATGGGCCGGTAAGCGGACGGAGAGTCCACAGGGCGCCCCGGCTTCTTAATAAGGACCAGTTTCCCCGTCTTTCAGCGAAGTGGGAACTGGCCCTCCTCCATGCATGCGCCCCATAAGTCGAGGCCCGAGAGCCTCTATGGCCAGAACCCAGGCTCTTCCAGGTAAGCCGTCGGGTCCTGGGGCGGTATTTTTGGCACTAAGCCTATGTACCGCCACTCTCAGCTCTACCTCGGTCACCTCCGAAGCATCGTCGTCGTCGACGGCAGTGTGGTCCGCATCCGGCACTGCAGTAGGCGGGAACAAAGTGCTCACCACCTCCTCCATGAGCTGGGGCCGGAGACTCTGCGTCAGTGGGGGAGCCCATGGGCGGAGTTTATCCCGCACCATTTTGTAGGGGCGTCCCCACGGGTCCCTGGTCAGAGTCTCCAGCGACTCCTCGCGGGCCAGAGCCCTGGCCCGCAGGATCTCCGCTTGGAGGGCGGTCTTCGCCGCTCTGTACCCCTCGTACAGCTCCGCCTGAATGGCTTCCGTATTCGGAGGGCGAATACGTAGCCTGCGGTGCCTGGTGTACAGGTGTCGCGCAGCCACGCACGCCTTGCGCAAAGCCGTCAGCTCCGGCGACCACCAGCACACCTGGCGCCAAGCACGTCCGGGCTGGACCCGGGGCATTGCCACGTCACATATTTCGGACATGGCCTCCCGGAACCACTCCGCCTCGTCGTTGATGTCAGCAGGCCTGTCCGGTGGTGTCACCCAGGCCTGCACGATCGAGGCTTCCAGGAGGAGCTCCCGGTCCAGCTGCTTCAGCGCCCACCGCGGACCACTCGGGGCCTGTCGGACCGGCGCGCTCGAGGTCTGGGCGGAGACGTCGAACCGGATGTACCGGTGGTCGGAATAGGTCTCCACCCCCTCCATGACGCGCCAGTCAATGACGTGCGGCGATAGAGCGGGGCTGGCGAACGAAATGTCCACCACTGATTCACCCCGCATACGCACACACGTTGGGACAGAACCCCGGTTTAGGACGACCAGGCCTGTCTCCAGAGCCCAGTCCTCCACCATCCTGCCCCGCGTGTCCGTGAGCCGGGAACCCCAAGCCAAGTTCTTGGCATTGAACTCCCCGAGGACGAGCACGGGGAGGGAACGAAACCCGACGACGACGACTCTCAACTCCGCTAGGGAGTTGTGGAACTCGGCGAGAGTTCGGTTCGGAGAGAAGTACACTCCTACCACGACTATCTCCCCGAACCGTGCTGCCACGCAACCCTGTCCCCTCTTGAAGGCCTCGGCCATTACTGACACTCCATATCAGCCCCCTCCCGAGCCTCCTGTGGAGGCCCTGCCACTATGGTTGCGGCTGCGACGACGGTGGAGGCGGCAACGGCGGCGGCAGTAGCGGCGGATGCAGCCTTGACGGCGGTGGCAGTGGGCTTACCCCTGCCCCTGCCCCTGGCTTTGGCAGGTGGAGCGCAGACCTTACTCCCAACCCGGTGATCGGCCGGCTTGCCAGCTGCCGCACATATAAAGCAGTGCGGCGCGGCATTGCACGAGCCGGCCTTGTGACCGGGCTGACCACAGCGGAAGCAGTGACCGCTGCGGTCCACCTCCGAGGCGCATTGCACTCCCACGTGGTTGCCCACTTGGCAGCGGAAGCACCTCAGAGGTCTGGGTTCCAGCAGTTTGACCTGCGCGTAGACCCAGCCCACCAGGAGCCTTCGGCCCTCCCCAGCAATTTTTTAAGCCGCCGTTACGGGGCAGCTCACCGTAATGGATTACATCCCCGTGAAGTCAGGACGAATGGTGCCTGCCCTTACCGGCTGGGCAGAGCACCCCCCGTCCTAATAACGGCAGCCACGACCTCTTCCTCCGTCACGGAGTCGTCCAGGCCCAGTATACGCATGTCAGCGCACTTGGTGGGCCTGGATACTCGGACCTCGTCCGCATTCAGGGACGCCCTAAGCTTTTCAGCTAGAGCGTCTGCGGTCGGGCCGCTGGCCGCACCGGGGACCTCCAGCATCCGGGCCCCAGTCGCAGTGACCCTAAACCGAAGGCCATTGGTGACGCCGATCTCCTGGAGGTTCACCGCCGTCCTCGCCTTGCCGAGCATCTCGCGGTAGGTCATGCCCTTCTTTTCCGCTTCCGGCTGTAGTGTGATAACTACAGCTGCGGACTTCGGGGCACGGAGCCTAGCCACGACGTTTCGCTCCTTGCGCCGCTGCCGCCTCTGCCTTCTTCTGGCCGCCCTTGCTGCCTTACCCACCTTCCCCTTCTCTCCGACAATTTGCCATTCGGCGTCGGCCGGAGGAGATTTAGAAGGCGGGGGCGGCCGTCTCTCCGTCACGGCTGGGGCATTCGCCGTCTGTGCAGTCCCCCCACCCTTCCTGGTCTGGGGCGACGCAGGTTTCGCCAGGGGCGGGCCCGCCACGGCCCCACTTTGGGTCTGCCCCTGGATCCGGCATACGACGCCGCCCTTCGCTGGCCCGAGGCCGAATGGCTCGCCGCCAGCGGAGGGCGCAGGACAATGGCCTCCAGAGCGGAGAACCGACTCTGAAAGGCAGCCATCTCATGCCGCACCAGGGTCAAAACCCGGTCCTCGGCAGACACGGGCTGGCCTTGCCCATGCTGCGCCCTTCCTATTTGCGCCTCCCGGTGGCCGGCTCCTTGAACCTTTGCCAGGTCTGCTCGGAGCTCCACATTCTCTTTTCGGAGACGCTCCATGACGGCTGTCAAGCGGGCGACCTCCGCCCGCATCTCGGACATGCCGTCCGGCGGAGGCCCGAAATAAATGGCCTCCGCTGCCTCTATAATGGAGGCCGTGGCTGCAAATATGGCCTTGTCTTAAGAGGGCTGAGTCCTCTTCAAGGCCACACCCTTTATCGCGGCAACCACGACCTCCGCAAACCTGGCCGCTTGCTCAGACTTTGAGCTGCCAGCAGCAACCCGTCCACCACCTGACGACTCCGACAGGGCCACCCTACGGCCGTCCACTTCAGTGTGGCGCCCTTCCGTGGCAAGACTCACGGCTGGCTGGGCTGGCTCGGCCGGACTGGCCTCCCTGCCCTCCTGGGTGGTGAGCCGCCTCTTTTTTTCCTCCCACAACGTCGACCGATTTTTCGGGCCGAGGCCATCCCGCCATCCGAGTGTGACCCCTGGCCATCACTCGGTTTGGGCCGCTTCAGGAAGAACCGTTTGTTCTTCCCAACAGCGCTCACTTTCACTACGCGCTCCGGGCTCTTACATGAGCCCTCCGCGCCAGATGCCGCGTCAGACTCTGACCGCGCATCACTCGACGAGCCTCCTCGGCTCAGAAGACATTTGTTGCCCCCCCCAGAATACGAATGGGGGCTTGACGTTCCCGAAGGGAACGTGGCGGATTCTCCGGCTGCTGCGCAGCCGGTACCGCCCTGGGGTAGTTTTTCTACATCTGTCTTTTTCATTTTTAGTTTTCCTTTTCCGACCTTGGGATTGAGGTAATTTTTTTAAGAGGTTGTCTTCCTCTCCCCTCCCCACTCGACGCCCACAAAACTCACCCTCTGCAAACAGAGGGGGTGTGGACGGAGATGGCCACCAGACCTGTCCCGAAGACGGACTGGCCGCCCAAACCCTAGCCCGGTTCCCTTCATCGACCATTATAAATGATCGATGATTGGAACCATGACCCTTCCCCGTTTGTTGAAGATTGGCCGCCAACCCCAACTGTCCACCAAAAGCAGGTGGTCAGTTGGAGCTGACGTTGCCCAGGGTGCGCCGCGTGGAGGCTCTTCAACATGCGACCCCTACTTTAACAATACTGACAATGTAAATAGCGCCCTTGCTAAAGTATTTAACTGGTTTAATGATAATTACCTACTTCTAAACGAGAAAAAAAACTAAATGCATTAAGTTTACGATACCTCATGTTAGAAAAGCAGAAACTAGTGTTCTTACAAAGGGTGAAGAGTTGAAACCCGAAAACACCACAGTATTCTTAGGCATAACATTGTATGCCAAGCTTCAATAGGGCCCCCATATAGATAAATTGTCAAAAAAACTAAGCTCTGCAGCATACGCCGTTAGAAAAATTCGTAATTTAACTGATTTAGAGACAGCCCGTTTAGTATACTTTAGTTATTTTCTTAGTGTGATGTCGTACGGTATTCTTAAATGCTGCCGATATTCAAACAGTTTCTGTTTTACAAAAAAGAGCAATTCGTTCAATTTATAAATTAAGTCCCAGACACTCCCTCGGAAACAAATTTAAATAGATTAATATAATGACTGTGCCTTCTCAGTATATTTATGAAAATCTTTTGTATGCACATAAAAATATTAATCTGTTTAAAAAATACAGTGAAATCCATAATATAAATACTAGGAACAAACACAAATTTGTTGTTCCTACTACCAGGCTCAAGAAAATTGGTGGCTCGTTTAAATGTCAATGTATACGTTTTTATAATAAACTTCCTAATCACTTTCAAGGACTAAGCCTTAATAAGTTCAAATCATATCGGGAAATTATGCCATAAAGCCCAATATACTGTCAAAGACTATATTGAGGACAGGAAGGCTTGGGATTGAGCTGCTCCAATAAATGTACACAGACAATCTTGATGTTTAATATTATTTTGCTTTTTTTTTAAAATTATTTTTTCAATATTTGTACCTGTTTACATACACAATGACGTGTATATATTTACTGTATAAAGTATAATATTATTTCAATTTTGTGAATGTGAGGACTATGTGGGTTATTGTATTTTTCTTTTTTTTCTTTCAATTGTTTTAATCATGGTCTGGCTGTTTGAGTACTTTATGCGGCCTACCCAAATGTCCTTTCTTTTGTATTGTTCGTCGAATCGTTGAGCTCCTTAGTTCTGAGTTGAGCTGCACCTTGATTGACAAATGCGCGCACTGACTGGACAGATCCACTCAAATCAGTGTGGTTATTTCCTCAAAAGACCATTTCAGACACCAGTCTACAGGGTCCTCATATGATCTGGCCAAGTTTATTCTCGGATTTTTGTACACTTTGACATTAATGGACTTAATATACTATACAATGACATGAAAATTTTCTTTGTAAAGTATTATAATATTTTAATTATTGTGAATGTGAAGGCAGTGTGGATTTGTTGTTTTTTTTTATATTTAGTTTATTTATATTTTTTAAAGTTAGTTTTAATCATGGTCTGGCAGTTTGAGTAATTTATGCGGCCTATCCAAATGTCCTTTCTTTGGTAATGTTCGTCGAATCGTTGAGCTCCTTAAGTTCTGTGTTGAGCTGCATGATTACTGACAAATGCGTGCACTGACTGGTCAGGTCCACTCATTCTGTGTGGTTCTTTCCTCCAAAGACCATTTCAGACATCAATCTACATGGTCTTCACATGACCTGACCAAGATTATGTCTGGACTTTAAAAGACCTTTGAGTTTGTTTCGGCCTTTCATCTCAGAGTAGTCAGATAGGAAACGCCGAACTCATCTACTTTTAAATATAATTGACGTGTAAAAGTGTTTGTAAAAACCTACTTACAGAAATAAAATCATTTATCATTTAATACACAAAAACCATGCACTGGATAACGTACAAAAACTGCATTTCTTAAAAACTTATCTTCCCGGCAAAGCTGAACAACTGTTGTGTCACCGACCTATGACTAGTGAAAACTATTTGAGTAGTAGTGGAACCTTTTAGAATACAGTTTTAATAATAAGAAGTTTATTACGTATTAGTAGTGTAAGCAGATGTTGGTAAACCTAAAGAAAAAAAAAACTGAAAGGCGAAAAATTAAAGAATATTAAACTGACGAAAAAAGAAACTGAAAAGCAAAAAATTAACGTCTAGTCGTACCACGCTCCTCCATGAATAAAAATTAGCCAGTGGCCCAGATAATTGAATTGCGAGACTTTTTTAAGGAGACTTCTATTCAGCATGTCCTGCGGGACAGTGTCATAAGTTTTAGATCCCGCTTTAAGCACCATAGCTCGCTTTTAATGACGTTATATCTAAGCCCGTGGGCCCCCACATACCGCTTGCAGATCGAAATCAGTTTTCGAAGAGCACTGATTGATGAACTCAGCAGTACCATGTCGTGCGCGTAACTGATGTTGTTGACAAGAACACCATCAATCGAACAGCCCACACCAGCGCTACTGAGTTCACGGATCAGACGGTCAATATAAAAGTTGCAGAGGGTCGGCGAGGTTATCCCTCCTTGCCTTACACCACACTCTAACCCGTAATCAACCGAAAGTGACCCCGACCACCGCACTAAATTGCTCTGGTTGCCATACCAATACTCCAGGAGACTTATGTACTCAGTAGGTACATCCGTATCATCCGAGAACTTTTGCCTCTCGTATGCAACAAGATCAAAAGCTCTAGGTAAATTTAAGAAACAGGCATAGCCAGGTGTGCTTCTGTCAGTGTAGTATCGGACGGTATGCTTGAGATTCAGTATAGCCATTTCTGTTGACAAACCAGGGCGAAAGCCAAACTATGCATCATGAAGCCGTAGGTGTTGTCTTAACTGAATATCACCAACACCTTAGCAATGACTGTTGCGAGTGACATAGGCCTGTAGTTACTTAATAAATACTACATAACAAGAGGCGTCTACGGTCTTACTATGGGGACAACTAAAGTTCTCATCATTGCCTCAGGGAGGTATGAATGCCTTATGCAGAATGTAAACAGCATAGCGAGCACCCTCGGCAGATGAATACCCGCATGCTGCAAATGTTCTATGCCGAGCGAGACATGGCCCGGGGACTTTCTTCGCTTCATGTCTCTAATCACCTTGGCAACTTGTTTTGCGATATTTGTTCCAGCCTGTCACATACCCATTATTTTTATTTTTTATTGTTCGACTCTTAGAGCACGCCACCACAGCGACCCTACGCACATTCACTACATTATGATACAATTTATCAACTATTTGTCTGTGGTCTATATTAATTAAATCTGCATAGTTATGTTATTCACAAGGAAAGTTGATATCACGCAGCTTAGTTGAGCAAATTGTAGAAACAACCAGAATTGAAACAGCAGGATCGTTATTTAAGCGTTTTAATGTAGACTGACAATAATTTGATTTTATAATATATAGCTTAACTTTAAAAATAAATGCTCATTTGTAGGAAAATCTAGTCTAGCAAATAATAACGTGTCGACCTTTTAAGGAGTGACTGCTCGCCATGACATCAAGATTAACTATGATCTTGGAAAAGGACTCGTTGCTACCTGGGCGTAGATTAATCCACACTCAACCAACGGAACTTCTGACACAGTGTTGCCATTAAAATAATATAGGGTGAATAAAATCTGTTTTAGCCTCAAAAGTTTACATTCGGCCATCCAGAAGAAACGAGTCCCTTCGTTTATTTAAAATCAATTTCATCATACAAAAAAATTACAAAACTTTCCAACAATCTTTCTTTCGTCAGTACTACGAACCGGTGCTAAATTAACAGACTTAGTAAAAGAATCAACTATTTCTAACAAATAGCAATTTTTAGTTTTGGCACGTAAAAATGGACCCAGGTGGACGCATGGATAGTGTGAAAGGACACTTCTATTTTCGGTATGGGATGTAGTAATACTTCTCTAGCACCAGAGTCTCACCATCTTGTGGTGAGCGCACTCAAGGCAGGCGGCAGAAACATCTTTTTTTTTATTTCCTAGTTTTAGAGAACCAAAAGTAACCACGAATTCCATCTAGAGTCTTTTCAAAACCGAAATGTCCAACGGAATCGTGATTAGTTTTTAGTATTTGCCATCTTACGCCATATGGTACGACCCATCGCAAGGTATTTTCTTTTATAACGCGGAATACACGACCGTAAAAAAAATCCCTATGTATACTTGCAATTTTAGCTGTCTCTGGATCTTTTAAAATTTCTTTTATGCGTCTAATTTCTGTGGATCGAATATGTTTTTTTTTTAAAGGACAATTTATGGAAAACATCAAGCAACGGTTTATTTAGAATTAAAATGAAATGTACATAAATTAAAACTTATATCTAATAATTAACAAAATAAAAGATACTAAAGAGAATTAATTCAAATTAATTAAAACTTAACAACATATGTGTGGCGGCATCTACACCGCCACATGAGAACAAACGCATCAATCCTGCATCGCGCAAGCAGAGTTTACCGCGCAGATAGCATATATACAACTTCCCGACATCAATCGTCGGGCAGTTGCCCACCAGATACGACATCCATCTGGTCGGAGGATCCTCCCTTTTCCAAGAGTATGAGTGAACTTTACACCCTGTTCCTCATATCTCTAAACTGGTGACCCCGACGTGATCAACGTCAGCGCAGCCTCATTATCTCTTCACTGGTGACCCCGACGTGATGAACATCACCTCTTCACTGGTGACCCCGAGTATGAACGTCAGCGCAGCCTTCGTGCAACTACTTCAGCGTGACGTCATCATCATCACTCCCGCAAGTCACACAGCCAGCCAGCAACCACGGCTTGAACAGTTGTCCTGACCATCAGCATGCAGCGCAAGCGCATACCTGGTCATCACCTTCAGCCTCATTAGCAACCTTGGCACAGCACACTGCACATTCGGCCGGTCCACAAGCAGAGTGCTTAATCCCTCTCCTGGTCGACATCAGCAGTCAGCCACCCCGACTCACTGGGGCATCTTCGCAGACAGTTCCGACTCACCGCGAACTATGCGATACCCGGTTCCAACCCACTGGAACCCAACTGGCATTGGCAAGCATCGCAAGATACAAGACTTAGTCCACTATCGACCTCCGGTCTTCGGAGGGGAGTGATGTGGCGGCATCTACACCGCCACATGCGAACAAACGCATCAATCCTGCATCGCGCAAGCAGAGTTTACCGCGCAGATAGCATATATACAACTTCCCGACATCAATCGTCGGGCAGTTGCCCACCAGATACGACATCCATCTGGTCGGAAGATCCTCCCTTTTCCAAGAAAATGAGTGAACTTTACACCCTGTTCCTCATACTCCTAAATATGTATACAGTATGGAGACCACATATAAAATAAATGAAACCACATATTAGCTATCGCCTTTGCTGACGATACACAAAAAAATATCGAAATCGGTACAGTAATTAGGTCAAAAAGTGGATTTTTAACTTTGAGCAGTTTTTAACACTCTGTAGAATTGGATCACTAGGTCAATGATTCAATGAACTTGAATCCTTGAACATTGAAAAGCGACGTTGCCACGAAGTGTAAACTCTGTTACCTATTCTACTCATTTTCCTAAAATGTAAAATAGGTACACTTCAACGACAGGCTGGAATTTAATGGAGTCCGCCTTTGTACTTTTTTGTGTGGAATAAATAAATAAATGTAACGTGTGTGATACATTTATTTATTTATTTGAGTCGCGTTGTCGCGTCGCGCCAGTGTGCACGAGCCTGAAAACATTTTAGTTAAGGGGGCTAGAGGCTAAGCAATAACAGCCGCACGGATCGATCGATCAGGTTAAACTACGCTTGAAGCTTTTGGTCCGATGATGGATCTTTACATACCAAGACCCCTCCGTGCCACGGAAAGTACGTTATGCCGTTTGTCCCAGCTGTTATTCGTGGATCTTTGACAGACGTTACGGGTCGTCAGAAGCCTGAAAGTCGGACAACCAGTCTTACCTAGGTTTATCGTATTACCCAAGAACTGGGCTTGTAGAGGTCAGATAGGTATCATTGTTGGCTGGTTATTAAATTTTATGTTATCTTTGGTTATTTTGGTACATTGTGCACTTAGTAGTAAATGTACGCTTAGACATAAGTTTGCAATGTACAAATTTTAAAGTGACAGTGTACCTACTCATTGTTGAAAAGCCTATTAATAATAAATAAATTAAACTTATCACTGGGACGCACAACCCCTGTGGGTGTACTAGTACGTCACACACACAGGGGGAATACCCTGCCAACATACGAGCCGACAAAGGAAGACGCAAAAACACATTTTGCGCCTTCCTTTGTCGGCTTTTCCAGACAGGCGGCACGAGGCAGCGGCGACATTCTCAAAGAACACGGGCACGTGCGCGCGCGCTTTCTTCTTAGGGTAGGGCACCTGTTATCGACCATTAGTATATTTTATTGGCAATGATAGATAAACATAGATTAAGCTGTTTTGCTTTAAATGCTTTGTTTTAAGGATTATTGGGCTGTTATGAAAATTATAAAAACACTATGTTTACAACTATTTAAAGGTAAACAGCTTTTTGTTTAAGGGTGTTCTTCATTGCGCCGCAAGCGCTCGTGTAAACCGGTTGTGGTCTTACACTTCTCCGCTAATTAGTTATTTACGCGTGTGAGTGTGCGTACTGTACGTGTTATCGCAACTGCGCGGCCCTCGATCCGCTGCCATAGAGTAGATTGTGAGCCAGAGACTGCAGTCGCCAGCATGACAACATTAAATAGCACATTTGATCATGATGCTGATGATGTACCTCGACATGGCGAAATGAGTGTAGACGGATCGCTTATTGATGAAGAATCGCCACCTCCTTGCATCACGTTCCGGAAAGGAGTTTATCACGGTCACTCTTCCAAATTCCGGCAAGAATTCAAATTATTTCAGGACAATATGCAGGGCATGCTGGAGAAGTGGTTCACAAAACAAGATGCTAAGTTCTGTAAATTACTGGATGAGTTCGCAGGTGTACAAAAATCTATCGAGTACATAAGCAACAAATATGATGACCTAGAAAAAACTACGCAGGAAGTCAATGGTCGCGTTCTAGTGGTCGAAAGAAACATCCAAACCCATGGACGACGCCTCGCTGACTTGGAACAAAAAGTTAAGCACATGGGACAGAGAGCGCGCCGCTGTAATCTTGAAATTAGCAACCTGCCTGAGAGTCGTGGGGAGAACCTAATATCAAACTCAAACTCAAACTCAAAGCATTTATTTCAAATAAACCCATTACAGGCACTTTTGAATTGTCAAGGGGTCGGTCAGTCAGAAATATGAAGCTAGTTGCCCATTCCAAAGCGAAGTAGGTACCAATGGAGAAGAACGGGCAAGAAACTCCATGGACACTCTTTTAAATAATATGGTTACAGTAATTTGTTACATCAGTCTTGTTGAAATTAAACATGTGAGAACGATGTAGAAAGACCCGTAATAAAAAACATAAAAATCGGAAAAGAAAAATTAAAAATTAAAAAAATATCGGTTGTTGAAAACATCGCAAATGTTATAAAACAGCCTATATATGCTCGTGATGTGATCTCAATCCATCTTGTGCCACAAAGGAACCCTAACAATTCACGACCAAAGAACATAATAGTCAAATTTGCAACCCAAATAATTAGGGACAACTTTGTATCAGCTGTGCGGCTCAACAAGGGCATCACGTCGGAGCAGATAAACATACAGAGATCGCCGCGGACAATTTATATAAATGGACACTTGACATTGCAAAACAATATATTATTTCGTCAAGCCAAGGAAAAAGCCAAAGAAATTGGATACAAGTTCGTCTGGATCAAGCACGGCATTATACTTGTTAGGGCTGACGTCACCACCGCTGCGGACCATTCGCTCGGAAAACGATATTACCAAACTTACACCCTGTGTCTCGGGAAACTAATTGTTTAATATTTTGTGTGTGTATATTGTGTGCAAAAAATCTCAGTGAAGTTATCGTAAGTAACGCAAATCTTATGATGTTCTATGTAATACTTAATGTTCTGCGCGTAGACTCTGGTTCCTGCATTACTCTGTGGACCGACAAGGTATGCGACTCATCCTTTGTCTTTTTTTTTACGTCCACCGCCATAATAATTTGTATGTTTGGTTTTCCATTAAATATTAAATATCTGGTTTTAAAATTAATGATACAACGTAATAATATATACAGGAAATATAATAATAATAGTATACAACAAATTTAGTATAAATCTAAAATTATCTTCAATACTATAAAACAAAACCAATTTATGGAGTGCGTTATGTGGTGATTCCGATGGGTCACTTGTTTTCTTTTTTACTGGTAACAGTTATTAACATATTGTCCCAGTACAATGACTAATGACATTTCGATTTATTACCAAAACTGCCGAGGTTTCAGAACCAAATTAAATACTATTTATAATAACATTCTGGCGGACTCAAATGATGTCATTGTTCTGTCTGAGACGTGGTTGATACCTGAAATTAGCGATGGTGAATTCATTGACTCGCGGTACATTGTTTATCGCTGTGATAGAAATCGTGTGTTATCTGGTAAATCTGACGGTGGGGTTGTTTTAATTGCAGTGCGTCGCGGTTTGAATGTAATGCGTTGTGATTTTACGGCGATGCCTTGTCAGGACGGTTGTTATGACGCCTTGCCACTTAATATTGATTACGTTATTTTAAAATTTTACTCCAAGACTGTTAATGAGTTTCACATTGTGTGTAGCGTGTATGTTCCACCCAGTCAAACACTAACAACCTATCAATCACTATTTAATTTGCTTGAGAAAGAAATTTCTTCTTCCATTATTAGTAACACATATATTTTTGGGGACTTTAACTTACCACAGATTGACTGGCTCGTACATGACGCATCTGCACGTATGCCGCGCGTACACAGTGATAGTGCCTCTATGGAAATCTTGCTACTTAATTTCTTATCAACTATAAACTTTAAACAATATAACTGTATAAAAAACCACATGGGTCGCATTCTGGATCTATTGATTTCTAGTGACGTATGTGTGTGTGTGCCGGCACCCATTTCCCTTACGCATGTAGATACTTTTCATCCACCGTTTTTTACTGTTATCTCTTTTGAACTAATTCATAGTCCTATGGTTCAGTGCTCCACGCCTAGATATCGTTTTGTAGAAGCCGATTACTCTGCCATTAATAAAGACATTAATTTAGTCAACTGGACTTCCGTACTAGACAAAATCTCACTGGATACTGCTACCAGAGTTTTTATGAAATTATTTATGAAATTATCAGGACTCACGTGCCAAAGCGGCCAGTAAAATCCAATGAATACCCGATTTGGTTTTCACGACCACTAATCCATATTTTTAGGAATAAAGAAAAGGCCTGGATCAAATGGAAAAAATATAAAACTGTGTGGATTATGAGCAATTCTCCATAGACCGACAGAGGTTTAAGTTACTCTCTGCCGTTTGTTTTAATGGGTACATGCATTCAATCGAAACCGGCATGCGTAAAGATTTCAAACGTTTTTAAGGCCGTTTATAAAAATTCGAAAGCGTAAAACAGGTATACCTAACACTACGTTGTATAATAATGAGGTATGTAACGGACCTGTGAATGTATGTAAATTATTCTCAAAGTTTTTTAGTTCCGTGTATGAGCCGTCAGATAACAATGTTAGTAACGCAAATAATAAATATTCGGCGTCTTCGTTAAATTACGAAGTGAATATATCCAACCTGTCTTTATCTAAAGACACGATAGCTGATTCACTTAAATGCCTGGACATAACCAAAGGCTCTGGACCAGATTGTGTTCCTCCTTTATTTTTGAAGCATACTGCTGAGTCAATGAGTGTGCCTTTATTTCATCTATTTAACCGTAGTCTTAGGGAGGGTATTGTGCCACTATCGTGGAAAACTGCCAATATAAACTGCCAAAGGCGGCGCAAAAAATGATGTTACCAACTATCGTCCAATATCATTGTTGTCTACAATGTCAAAAGTATTGGAGCGACTAGTTCATAATGTAATTTACCCCATCTTGCATAATAATATTATCCCTGAACAGCATGGTTTTGTTCGAAATCGCTCCACAGTTAGTAACCTAATTTTGTATTCTAACATTTTGTTTGAGAATATGGACAATCAACTGCAAGTTGACGCAGTCTACACGGATTTCTGCAAGGCTTTTGACAAGGTGAACCATACCATGCTTTTACAAAAAATTTAATTTAATGGTATTCATAGGAATTTGCTTCGTTGGCTTACGTCTTATGTAAAAAATAGAACTCAGAAGGTTGTGGTCAATGGATTCTCTTCAGATGTGATCAGCGTGACATCTGATGTTCCACAGGGGTCGATACTGGGTCCATTACTTTTTATCCTATTCTTATATGAAATAAACGCATGTTTTAAAAATTGTGGTTTCCTCCTCTATGCTGATGATCTTAAAGTATTTCATAAAATAAGAACCGTTGAAGACTGTGTTAAATTGCAAGAGGATCTTGACCGTTTTAGTGCCTACTGTCTGACCAATAAACTACATCTAAGTTTATCCAAATGTAAGTATATCTCTTTTACCAAAAAAAATAATACCGTTCAATTCTCTTACTCTCTTTGTAGCTCCCCTCTGGAAAAAGTTTTCCTAATTATAGATTTAGGTATACTCTTTGATTCAAAGTTACACTTTGATGCACACGTTGATCACATCACTGCCAAAGGTTTTCAATTATATGGGTTTGTAAGGCGGACCTGCCACCTATTCAAGAAGACATCAACATTCTTATTATTGTACAAATCACTTATTAGATCTCAACTTGAATATGCAACTTGTGTTTGGAACCCCATTTACAATAAATATAGTGACCAATTGGAATCAGTGCAACGTAAATATCTTAGCTTTCTTAACTATAAATTGTTTAAGAGGTGGTCATCGTATCACACTCTTCTCGATGAATTTTCCCTGTCAACTCTTAAAGTAAGGAGAGTGTTTCATGATCAATCGTTCCTATACAAGATTTGTCACAATTCATTTGATTGTAATAACCTAATAAACCAAATATATCTTCGTATACCTAGTCGTTCCCAACGTATTCGTGACACTTACACTCATAGTCTATTTGCACCGAAGAGTTGCAGAACCAACGCAGGAGAACGAGCTCCTCTACGTCGACGAATGAAAAGTTACAACGATAATTTTTCTGATATTGACAAATTTGCATTGTCACACGCACAATTAAAAAAAAAAAAATATGAAAAAATCCTTGTTAAATACCTCATAGTTATTACACGAAGTATTTCTTATATTCTCACATCTAGTTTTGTTATCGTACACGTTATTATTTCACAATATTCAATAGTTATTCCACGAAATACAATTGTTTGCTAAGTTTGTTTGGACCGTATTTAAACTGTGGGATTAATTTGTGGATAACGATGCTGGTTGCGTGATTACTTATGTCCTTTGTTAAAACCTCTGTACTTAAATATTATGCAATATTGCGCAATTGTTTGTTATCCTGAAGAAATAAAAATAAAAAAATTAAAATAAAATCAAATATTTTCAAGTACATTTAGAGATAATTTATTGTTTTAACATGTTACGTATAGGAAGCAACCTATTAAAAAAGTCAATACCCGTTTGCTGGAACTCACAAAACGTTAGTTTCGTAAGTTCAATCGTACCAAAGCATTTTTTAAATAGAGTATCCAATCAATAATTTGTGTATGAAAAATCAAAAGGTACTTACTTGTATTCTAATGCCTTGTTTAGGTAGTAGGTAAGTAAGTGTAAATAAGTATCGATAAACGATAATTGTGCCGTTTGACCTATTTATGACTTTATTTTTTTACCATTTTGGATCTGTAGCTTCATTGTTAATTCACCGCGAATCTTCCGAGATAGTGCGTGTGCTTTTCGCTAATTCAGTATTCTAGTAAAAAACATTCAAACTAAAAAATTGTTTAAAGTGAAATGTACACTAAGTAGTTACTTGACTTTGTGTGTGTAAATTGTGTTTTAAGTTTATTTTAATTATATTTTACTTTGAATTTGACACTGCTTGACTTTCGTGTGTGGAAAGGGTTTTTTGAACAAAATGCCGGGACAACCACATTTTTTGGGCACGCCACAAATGCGGCGGTAAGTCCCCTCTTTGAGAAGTGGTTGGAGAGGTGCCACGGCGTCCTCACCTTCCGCCTGACATAGATCTTCACCGGACACGGTTGTTTCGAGAGGTTCCTGTTTTCGCATAAGGCGGGAGGAAACACTCGGGTGTCACCACTGTGTGGATCGCCCGGAGGACACGGTGGAGCATACGGTGGAGGTATGCCCAGCTTGGGCGGAGCACCGCAGTGTCCTCGTGGAGGCGATCGGCGGCGGCGATCTCTCGCGTCCTGCCCTGGTCCAGGCCATGGTACGGAGCGAGAGAGAATGGAAAGCCGTCACCTCCTTCTGCGAAGCAGTAATGCTCGCGAAGGAGGAGGCGGAGCGCGTGAGGGAGAGAGCCTTGCGCTCTCACGCCCTAGTCGCTGCAGGAGACGCCCTGGGCGTCGGGAGTCGCCTGCAGATTCCCGGCCACCGCAGGCGCGGGCTTGCGGACGGCGAGCAATGGGTAGCTCGCCGTCCGGTAGGGACCAGGAACGGGTCGACGGCGCGTCGTGATCCACGCGCGCCTCAAAGAGATGTCAGCACAAAATGACGGGGTCCGTTAGGGCCGACGCCTCAGGGTCGCGGGTAATTCGATAGAGATAACCGTGGCCCTGGCACAGGCAACTGAAGGAACACGGGTGGGTTTTAGTCAGTAAAAGTCTGACACGCCCTCCCGCTCCACCCAGAGCGGGAGAAGTCATTTGATGATTTCCCACCCAAAAAAAAAACCACATTTTTATACTGCTTCTGAGTATTCAGACATGGTTTTAATGTATGGCGAATGCCGCCAAAATTCTGCGTTAACTGTACGTACTTATCGTGGGCGATACGGCGCAACTCGCGTCTGCCCTTCTAGCGTCCGGACAATTCTAGGAGCTGTCCAAAGAATGAGGGAAAATCGGCACATAGTGCCCAACAATCATGAAGGAGTTGCTCCGCACCACGTCCCCTCCTCTTTAGAACAACGAGACTTAGATAATTTCAATCGGAACCCAACCTGCAGCCTTGATCTATGCGTTTGTTTAGAGTGACTCATAAAACAATGCATCGAGTTCTAAAAAGGAACAACCTACGTCCTTTTAAATATGCAAAATTGCATTCGTTGCTTCCCCGTGATAAGCCAATTAAAGAGTTTTACTGCCACTGGGTACTGGAAAAAATGTCTCAAGACCAACGTTTCCTTTCAGATGTGTTTTGGACAAATGAAAGCACGTTTACTCGAAACGGCTTATGGAACCAACAAACCATGCGTCACTAGAGCTAGACAAATCCCCATGTATTTAGGGAATCAGCTCATCAATACCGCTTTTCCGTGAATGTTTGGGCAGGCATTCACGGAGATGAAATAATCGGCCCTGTTTTTATCAACGGAAACCTGAATGCACAAAAGTTCCTAGATCTTCTTAACGGCTCAATAACAGAATATTTAGAAGAATTGTCTGTGGAAGCATACAGGCGGGTATGGTTTCAGTTAGATGGAGCTCCTCCACACTCCGTACTCCTCGCGAGAGAGCAGCTTAACACCATGTTCGGCGAACAATGGATTGGGCGCTATGGCCCCCGCAGGTGGCCAGCTAGGTCGCCCGACCTCACTCCTCTCGACCTCTTTTAATGGGGCTTTATTAAAAATGAAGTGTACTCGCGGATCTGTGAAACCGAAGATGAATTTCGCAATCGAATTGTCGCCACTCTGGATTTTATTAAGCAGTCTTCGGGAAAGCAATGTGCTGCGATGTAACTTGTGCATTCAACCAAGTGGTGGACATTTTGAACATTTCAAAATGTAGGTTTCCATTAATTTCGGAATTAATGTGCAATTTTGAATTTATTACGTTCAATTTAGTTATCACGAAATAAAAACTGAAGATGAACTTAGTGAATTTTTTTTCGTCGGCTTTTGTCAAACGGATCAAAGCTGACGCCGACAATACCTTAAGCCGCCATGCCGCCCGCGTGGATTGTTGCCGTTCTTCCAAAGGGTCAAGGTACATTGTCTAAACAGAGTGTTTACTTTTACTGAATTTATTTTGATAATTTATTTTGTTTGAAAATTTTACTTTTTTAATTTTGTTTTTTTTTGTTATATTCAATTTTGCTATTCTTCTATGGACTGGTATTACTTGTGGTTTCATTTATTGTATATAAGTGGTATCCATATTGTATATTATTTATTGGGCATTCGGTAACAGTTTGACCTATAAATTTGCAATGGCCAAATTTAATAATAGGATTCGGACATTTAAAAGTTACATGACCCTTTTCCTTGCAATGATAGCAAACTAAGCTATCGGAGTTTTGACGAGCTTTATTCGACTGATCTCAATCAGATTCATTACTTTTCGTTGCCACTTGAGAACTATTTTGATCCAGATAAAATCCTTCTCCTAAACTTGCTGTTTTTCCCTATTTTTAGTTTTAACAGTTTTGAAACATTCTAATACATCTTCAGAGTTTTTAAATTTTGCGGCCTGAGCACCTAACCTTATACTCCTGTCATCTATCCCATTGATAATACAGTCAATAGCCTGCTTTCCAAATAGTTGGCACCGATTTAGTAAGTTAATTTTAGAAAAATTCATTTCATTCATTTCTAGAGATTCCCCCTGGCCCACCCTTCTATTAAGCGTTTCTGTACACAATTCAGCTTAATTCTCTGTATCCGGAAAAGATTCTTTCAAAAGTTGCTTCCGTTCAGACCAAATTCGCTTAAGAAAAGGAAGGCCTTGGTACCATCATTTTGCCTGACCTTCTAGTTTGGATGGAGCATAATGTATTTTGTTTACTGCTCCATCCATATATTTCCGTGCACTCATCCACTTTATTTAACCAAACGGTAATGGTTTGCTCTTTGGAAAGAGGATCAAATTCAAGGATTACGTTATTGTTCATTGGTGGAAACTTTCACCAGACCTATTCCGGAGCAATTTAATCATTTCTTCAAAACATAATGATGTTGTGTCATACTTTGATCTATCCCTGGATATATAGCTGCTCTCTATCTCTTTTGCACCATATATCCTTATCCGGCAATGAGCTTATCATTTGTACTTTTGGTACCAAAATATTAAGGTCACATAACAGCTCGATTGCGAAATGATCATAACATGACATCTCATACCGTATACTAGAGCCCAGAACAGTTTCTCTTGCGACTTCGGTAATAATGACATGGTCCAACCATAACGTAGTCCCGTAAGCATTACTAAGGAATATATAAGGTGTATCTATTCATACACGAAATATTTGAAGAGGTGCATCCATAGGTCGAACTTGGGCTATAGAAATGAAAAAGAGTTTTTTATCTAAACATCTAATTAAAAAAAAAATATTTTAATATTACTTAAACACACATAAAAATACTGGCTCTTTCATATTTTGTAACATACATTACGCTAGTTTCTACGAAAATACTAAGTAGAAACTACTTTCATTGAACCGGGCGAGGTCATGGCGGTGCCCTTAGATGTCACGTGGCTTTTATGAATGATCAAAAGAGACTCGACTCGCGGCGCCGTCGAGCCGCCAGCGCCGGCTTCAGTTGCCTCGCCCCGCGCCTGCCGCGCCGTCCGCCGCCGTGTTCAGTCTCGCGCGAACTGCATGTTGCACTGCACGCGGCTTAACTAACGTGGAACGCTTCGCGCAACAAACGCAACAATGCCGTAATATTCCAACTAGGAGTACCATACATGGTGGACTGCTACAATGAGGGTGGTCTTATTTTTCTCAAAGCACAAGCCCCCTTCCTAGAGATCCTAGAAGCTCGACAGCGGCAACGGGACTACGGGGTCTACATGCCCCAGCTGCAGACGGAGGCAGGCCTGATCTTACGCCTTTGGATTTCCATGTGTGGGGTAGGGATAGACCTGATTTATAGTAATGACGGCCAGACCATTTCTAGTGCGGAACAACAAAACGTGAATCGTGAAAGCTTGTTTACGCAGTGATAGCTAGAGAGACATTGTTAAAAGTGCAACGACACATTATTTAACGTGCAACTGCAGGGTGAATATGTACAGCAATTTTGGTGTAAATAGTGTAAATAAAAACTACGTCGTTATGAGGTATGTACATTTTAAATTGTTCGCGCTATGCACTTCTTACAGTTTACATCTGTACAAACAGGTAGGTACACAACCTATCAATCAGCTGACAGATACGACTCGACGCACAGTTCGTAACCTAACAGAAGTCATTACCTTACGCGAATTCGCGTTGCGTCAGCTGTTTATTTTTCTATTATTATTATCTAAAAGATGTGTAACACTGTAGAATATGAATGTTTTAATCGAATCTAGGATCCTTTTCGTAAAAAAAATAAGAAAATGATTGAAACGTTTCGATGCTCGCTCGTAAAAGTCGAAACCCCACAGAGGTCATTAGCTGCTTATTTAGATGTAAGTACCTGGTTTACAGAAGGTACTGTTTTTGTAAAACTGCGAGGAGGGAATTCAATATTGTACCTACTTAGATTTAGGTCGTTTTGTATTTTAAATTCACATTTATTTTTATTGTAAGCGATAACTCTGTTATCAAAATAAGACGAGGTCGAGTTACGAAGTCTACCTAAATTGGTTTATTGTGAACATCATCACGCCTGCATTCCCCGTAGAGATAGGCAGAGGTGTATTGTCGAATGTTCATTACAGTTCACCAGTGATATGTTTAACAGAGAGACGGCATGCGCCCCGCGGACGCAAACGCCCCTCAGACGGAAAGGCACCGCACCCGCGCCTCTCCCCGCCGCCGCGTCTTTGATTCATAGAGCAGGCCGGTTTTATAAAAAACATCTCAAGCAGTTTTAAATTATGATAATTACGTAAACTTAAAAAAATCTCTAAACGACCTATAGAGGTCCCTCTTAAAATATTTCGTGTATGAATAGATACACCATATATATGTATCTGAATCTAGTCCCAAACATTTTATATCTGCACACGACCACCGTTGCTCAGCACAGAACTTCAAAAGCTCATTGCCAACTAAGGCGCCTAGATTAGCGTTGAAATCCCCTTTGAGGCTGCAGGTTTTTTTCAGAAAACTTTCTTCTCACTGTACTGTCACTAATGAAGTCTCTTCTGGTCTGGAGAAGCTGTTACTGGACTTGAACTGCGTTGAGGTAGCAATTTCTCAACACACTGGTGACAATATAGTGGTCTGCTCTGGTACTAGTGAACCTGGGTCTGCCATTACAAGATATCCATAGATGGTTTACATTACTGGTTTACATGTACTTAATGCTACACCCACCATTTTTGCAGTACGACGCATACTGATACCTAGTTCCAGAACCATCATCTTGCACATTTTTCATTTGAAAGAGGCGTGATAAATAAAGTTAACTTGCTTTTGAATAAAAATTCATGTGAACACAACAATGACAAAAAAGTCTAAAGTAAGACAGCAATTTGAAAGCTAGTGTAATGTAATTTTATCTTTTTGTTTGTTTTAGTCCAGTACTGACCCCACAAGATCTACATTAAGTTCAACAGTATCATCGTAGATTTATATCCATTTTATTTTTAAATTTTATCAATTTCATACTTCTTTTCCAATTCACTTTAGAAATGGCAGAATAGTCGACATCGGCAATGCTTGCCATAATCGAAATAGAATAGAATTGTAAAATGTATTGCAGAGTCAGTCACCTTTGAGCAACGAAGTATGTTGGTGGTCACAGTTTTTAGGTTTGTGTGTAAGTAATAAAGGTAATTTGCCGAAGTTTTTGAATTACAAATCGGTAACTATAAACACGTATTTCAAGATCGCATATAAAACTGGTATTAAATTTATTTAGATTTCTAAACTTTCTAGATGAACAATGATTTTTAAACGAAACCTGTGTAGTAGACAGTGGTCTGTCTAAATAACTACAAATACTAATCTTACTATAAACAAAATATTTATGATATCAGATTTACAAACTATACTTATATGTTTACTTGAATTTACATGCTTTTTCGATCTATAACATGTTTTATATTAATAGTTTATAATGAGACTCAAAAGACTATTATCCGAAACAACGATACTAGACGAAAAGTAAGTATATCCAAAAATACGTTTTTATTTTTGGTTTTGAATCACCAAAATTTGTTTTAATTTATTTTCATACATTAAATTATTAAAAATCATTAATGCGGTACTTATAATATTTATTACGATTTTATATTGCAAGTAACAAGTAGTTTCAAACGATTTTCACAACTTTTAGTAGATGTCATTATCTTACTATTTGGAAATAAACATTTTATTGAGATAAAAATAAAAAAAATTGTCATCATCCCCATTTCTCAGTAGCAGCCCGGAGTCTGTATTTGTGCCGGATTGATGGCAATAGGCTCGCCCCCTCCCTATCACATAGGACTTAAAAATAACCGGCGAAATGTGAGTGGACTATAGGATCAACTCTATCTAACCCTTCTGGGATTGCAGGCGTGATGTTTTTGTTATAGTTTTCATCACCCTTCGAGGTTCCTAAATTAAGATCAGTGCAGTATTCAATATCCAGTGGCCTGAACCTTTAACAGAATTGAAGGATAATTAGGTACAAAAACATGGTAAAACACATCTAGCACATACTAAATGTTTCAAAGAGTTTTAATGCTATAAAGATTACAATAAAGCAAACTGTAGCAACACAATAGTATAGTTAGTAATTAACAGTATCATTTCAAGCGGTAGAGTTGCATCAACGTAGAACATTCCGCACGCATCCATCTTTTGGAATGTCGTTTCGTGTAGGCGTTTTATATTCTTGCACAACCTTTTTTCTTCATCTGCAATACATATGAATGTAATAAATACGGGTTTTTAACTTTCTATTTGATATGAAATTGGCTCATTTGCTGGTAATCACCATCGCCTATTTACCCAAACATCGCAGGTGTATAGTCATATCAGGAAAAAGACTGATGCACCTGCCATAGAACCGGGACTCATACTCTTCAAACTGATATACAGCAACGCTGCATGGCAACAAAAAACTGCATAAATATGTCGCAGATGGGATGGCCGAATCGGCTGTTTTACGAAACCGTAAGTTGTTCTACAAAACAGCTCCGTTATATACAACAGCTTAACAGCGTTCACCTTTATAACCATTGCATAATCAGCCTATAACGTTGGACCACTCGACGCTCGACTCTCGCCGCGGACGGACGTGTTTGTGCGCTCTCCCGCTCCAGTGTTGTGTTTCGTGATTCTACTCGTCGCTACCACGTGACGTCATCGTAGTCGCCCCGACTACTCCGATTTAAAATCAAGTCAAGAAATTGATTTGATTTTAATCAATCAAAAAGTGCCTTTTTCAAGGCAAATCTTATTTCTTTTTCGCGCGTTTTGTGAGTAGCTTCACTAGGCCCCTTCTGGGTAAAACCACAGTTTCGTGGTCCTCGGTTGAAACCTTACGGTGTCAACGATGCCGGGAAGTGGGGTGTTGACCCAATCACACCCGCCAAACCCCTTCAGGGCGAGGCAGTTAGTTGGACGGATCCCAGATAACCGGCCTTGGGGGATCTCCTAGTCGGCTCTGGTGACAGTTTTGCTTTCCAGCTACTCACCTAGTGTCTTTAGGGTGTGTCTACACCCTTCGCGCTAGACTGGTCAGGGCCCCGTTCGCACAATAAGACTGGCGACGGGTTTACAAGCTTAGGGCTCACCAATAGGTACACACCTCCCTGTCTGCACCCGACAGGGAGGGAACTCATCCCCGGGCCAATCCACCCGGGGAGTTAGGTATAGGGTTAGGCTACGTGGAAACTTAATTTCCACCATTCCCTCCCATAAATAGTCCCCCCTCCTCCGACCATGGGGGACGCCCTCCTCTTGGCGTTCCTCAAAGAGGTCCTTTTTAAGGACCCCGACTTCGTCAACAAGTATGGCGCCAAATTCGCTGCACTGCAGCAGTCCGCCCCCGGTCCCTCTGACCAAGTAGGCACCGCCAGCGCGGACATCGCTACATTTAACGATGCCCTCGAGCCCTCTCCGTCGCAACTTCCAAGTTGCTCGCCGCCGGCTGTCCACATGGACACCAGCGAGCCTTCCCCTCGCCCGACCTCGCCTTACTTAGTTGAGAGCGACGACCAGAGCTCCTCCCCCTCTTCCGACGAAGGCGTCTTCAAGACGGTCGGCTCGAAAAAGAGGAGTCTGAAGGAGAAACCGAGTCCTGACACAAGGACCAAGAAACCGGGTATAGAAGCCACCTCCGCTCCCGTGGCTCCATCCGCCACCGCCCCCTCTCAGGCCGCCTCGGCCTCAACCTCTTCCCTCAGCCACAGTGCTGCCAAGCCCGCTGCCCAGCCTTCTGCGGCAAAGAAGATCGCCCCCCCCTCCCCCTGTGTACATCCAGGACAAGGGGAAATAGACAGATCTGTCCAAATGGTGCACCGATCTGAGAATCGGCTACACCAGCTCTAAATCTACCCAACAGGGTATTAAGGTTCTAGTCCCGACATCAAACGACTACAGAGAGCTCACGAAGACTCTCCGTCTTAGAGGTGTGTCCTTCCACACCTACGCTCTCCCCGAAGACCGTCAAACCCGAGTCGTGATCCGTAGGATCCCGAAGGAAATTCCCGCGGAAGACATCAAAGCCGACCTTCTGTCGCAAAACGTCCCCGTTGCGGAGGTCCACCGCATGCACCGCGCCCGAGGCAGAGAACCCTTCGACATGGTTCTCGTCGTCTGTCACCCCACCGAGGGGCATCACCCCGTCTTCAATGTCCGCTCTATCTGCAACCTCACCGGCTTGCAGATCGAAAAACCCTTTAAGACCGGTGTCATAGGGCAGTGTCACCGCTGCCAGCTGTACGGGCATTCGCAGATGCACTGCCATGCGAAACCCAGGTGCGTCAAGTGCCTGGGCGAACACGGCACAGTAGATTGCTCCCGTCTAAAAGACCGCACCTTGTGCACAGAGCCGCCAAGCTGTGTGCTGTGCGGCGAGTCAGGCCATCCGGCCAATTAATGTGGGTGCCCCAAGGCCCCCAAAACCTCATCTCCCAAGCTGACGAAGCGTGCAGACGCCCGTCAGCAAAGGGAAAGCCCCCGCTACGCCCACGCGTGGCCTACCACACATCACCAGGAGCGACTCAGTCCTCAGAGGCCCTCGCCCTGGAATTACCTCCACCATTAGCAGGCTTTTCCAGCCTTAGCTCCCAGACCCGTTCCTGCCATCCCTCCCTCCCATCATCCGGCCATCCCTCCACTCATGGACCGCCGCATCCGCGTCAACGCGCCCCCAGGCATTCCTATGCCCATGAACAAAGCCGCTCCCGCCGCTTCAGCTCCACCCGCAGCCACCCGTGTTATCGGCCAGAACCCGATGGACGCGTTTAACATCATCTCGAGTACTTTTACGGCCTTCCTTACCCCTCGCGCCAGGAAAATGGCCAGCGAAATTGTTGCCGCTAGAAATGCCGGCAACATAGTCATGATCCAGAGTATTTATAATGCGTACCCGGACATTACGCAAGCCCTGATGTCCTTTTCCAACCAACCCAATCCTAATAATGGATAAAGGAATCCTCGCGCGAACCAAACTCCGATCCCTAAAGTTAGGTTATTTCAATGCCAATGGCATCCTGCTACAACGCGCTGAAATCAGAGAGTTCCTCCGCGACCACCACATCGACATCCTCCTTGTTCAGGAAACGTTCCTTAAACCGAGTTACCGAAATCCGTCAATTGCAAACTATCGTACAGTTCGCAATGACAGGACGCGTTGCCATAAGGGCGGTACCCTTATCTATTACAAAAAGGAGCTATACTGCATTCCCATAGACCCTCCCACACTCTCACGATTAGAAGTGTCTTGCTGTCGGCTTGGCATGACAGGTCATCAACCGATCACCATAGTTTCGGCCTACCTCCCCCCCATTAATACTTCGGAGAACTTCCAACTCCTTACTGAAGATCTTTCTGTACTTTTTAGCCTGAGTGACTCCGTTATCATAGCGGGTGATCTCAACGCAAAACATCCCTCCTGGAATAGCACCAGGACCTCTTCCAGAGGGAGACACTTGTTCAACCTCTCCTCCTCTCAGAATTTCGATGTCATCGCGCCGATGACTCCCACTCATTTTTCCCCCGATCCCAATCACACCGCCGATGTTCTCAACGTGGCGCTCCTACAGAACGTCCACCTACGGTTGGACTCTATAGAAGTGGTACAAGAGCTCGCTTCCGATCACCGGCCAGTAGTCATGAAACTGGTCCCCCGCATAGGTCTGCCCGATTCCACCCAACCCCTTCCCAACAAAGTGGTAACGGACTGGAGGAAAGTAAGCGATCGCTTAAAATCCACCACGTCCCCCCACTTGGACCCAATCCCCGATCATTTTGACTCTATCGCTGACACGACGGCCGTGATCGACTCATTCACAGCTCACGTGCAATCAGTCCTGAACGATTGTTTGATTGTCTTGAACGTTCGGCAACTTCCAGCGACGGAGGACCGTCGCTGGAAGTTGCCGGACGATGTACGCGAACTGTTGAATGAGAAGAACGCGGCTGTCCGTGCCTACAGCAACTTCCCCTGCGACGCGAACAAAGCCCATAATTATGCGTTACTTACAGCGTACTGTAAGAACACGCATAGAGGAGCTGCGTACCGCCGGCTGGGACAAGATGTTGAGCGAACTAGAGCCCACCCACCTAGCCTTCTGGCAACTCCAGAGGAAGCTCAGATCCGAAGAAATAGTCTCCATGCCACCCCTGATCCGTCCCGACAAGACCATCGCCTTCGATGATGTCGACAAGGCTGAGCTTCTAGACGACAGTCTAGAAGTCCAATGCTCGCCTAGCTCTCAACCAGTAGACCAAGCTCACCTCTCTGAGGTCGACGCTGAAATCGAACATAGAGCCTCCCTCCCTCCCGTCGAAGACCCGGAGTATCCACTGCCCCCCGTCACGCCTGACGAAGTGCACGACCTCATCAAAGGTCTTAAGGCTCGTAAAGCCCCCGGCTCAGATGGAATCACCAATAGGGTATTCCAACTTTTCCCTGCCCACCTGATAATGCTACTGACCACCATCTTCAATGGTGCTCTGAGCAACAACATCTTCCCACAGGCATTCAAAGAAGCCACCGTCATCGGTATCCCGAAGCTCGGCAAGCCAAAGTCGGAGCCTAGTAGTTACATTGAGGTAGAGGACATTGAGCAGACTGATGGGGCCATCAGTCTGCTCAATGTCCTCGGCAAAATCTATGAGAGGCTTATTTATAAGCGCCTCAGAGACTACGCCGAGACAAAGGGCCTCATCCCCAACGAACAGTTTGGTTTTAGAACCCAACACTCGTGCGTACAACAGGTCCACCGCATAGTCGAACACATCTACCTCGGTTTCCAACGAGGTTTGATGACCGGTGCTGTCTTCTTCGACATAGCGAAAGCGTTCGACAAAGTCTGGCACAACGGCTTATTATATAAGCTGTACCAACTCGGTGTGCCAGATCGTCTCGTGCTCATCTTACGGGACTTTTTGTCGAACCGCACCTTCCGATATCGCATCGAAGGAGCGCTATCCTCCCCCCACCCTATTCGCGCAGGAGTCCCTCAGGGCTCTCTCCTCTAGCATTCACGCTATTCACCAGCGATATGCCCAAGTGCAGCAAGGCACAGTTGGCTCTGTTCGCAGACGACACGGCCATTTACTACACCTGCCGCGATGAAAATTCGATAGCTCGCATTCTCCAAACCCAAGTGAATAAGCTTGGCGCTTGGTTCAGAAAATGGCGAATCGAAGTCAATCCCGACAAAAGTCAAGCGGTTCTATTCTCGAAGCCGCGTCATACCCCCTGCCCCCCTCTACCGATCACCATGTTCGGCAAGCCGATCCCTTGGGAGAAGCGAGCCAAATATCTTGGTGTAGTTCTCGACGAACATCTCTCGTTTTCAGAGCACATTAAGGCGGCTCGTTCGCGCGCCGCCTTCGCTCTAGGTAGACTCCACTTCGTCCTCAATGCACGTAGCAAATTGTCACTAAAGTGCAAATTGCGTATCTACACAGCGTGCATTCGCCCGATCATGACCTATGCCAGTGCAGTCTTCGCACACGCCAAGCCCGTTCGCTTCAATAGAATGCAGACCCTCCAGAACAAGTTCCTCCGTAGGATAACAGGCTCCCCCTGGTACGTTCGCAACGAAATCCTCCACGTAGACCTCAGGATTCCCACCATCCGTCAGTTCATGAAACGCATTTCAAAGCGTTTCTTCGAGACCGCCGCGAATCAACGCAACCCTCTGGTTGTGAAAGCCGCTAGCTATATTCCCTCCTCCATTAGTCATGTCCGCCGTCCCAAGCATGTCCTCACCGATCCCGATGACCACATAACTCTCATTCAGGAGAGCAGTAGGGCCACCAGTACAGTGCATAAACACAGACCGACTTTCCGACCTCGCCGCCGAGGCTCCTCGCGAAGATCCCGACGTAATTGTCCCCCCCGACCCTTGCTCGACGAAGTGCCAGCCCGCGCCGTAGCTGAGCCTGTACCTTTAAATTCCCCGAATAATAATAATCAACAAAATCTGATCCAGCCTGTCCCATCTTGCTGTCCTCCCGTCAGCGACGCCCTAAGCCGAGGTCCGTACCCCACAGCCAGGGGGTGCCCCCACAGACAGGGGGTGCCCTTAGCGAGCGTTCGCTTAGTAATGTAAGTAGTTATACGCCCCTGGCTGGAGGCTTTGAGTCCGCTTAAGGCAGCCACAGGATAGTCCGGTTAAGTTAACTACGAGATGCCATACACAAAAAAAAAAGCCTATAACGTTCCCACTGCCGGGACACAGGTCTTCTTTCTATGAGATGGAGTGAGCCGTAATCCACCATGCGGGCTCAGTGCGGATTGGTAGATTAGATAGCAATTGTAGTGACACGTTTTACTGATAAATAAATAAAATTAAGTGAAATATTGTAAATAAAAATAAATCACTATTAACATTAATAAATAAGCACACAAAACTAACAACTAGTAATATATAAATTCAAGGAATAGGCGGTCAATCTTATTCAATATATTAGTATGGAATTCGTTAGTCCTTTGTTCCAACGACCGGTTGGACTGCCCGCGACACACGACGTGAGTGCGGGCGAGACAGCACCATCATGCGGTGCACCCGCGCGCCCGGTAAGGCAGTCTGTTTACCGCTATTTAGATAATGGTTCGCTTGTCATGATTTTCGCGCCATAATAACTATTATATTTACAATACTGTTTAAACCTTCGATCTATCCTCTAAATCACTCCTTCTTAATAAGTGGAACTCATGTGTGTTGTGTCAATAAACTTTGTCTTCTTTCGTGTGTATATCTTCCTTCATATTTCCCTTCAACAGACCGTACCATAGATCCTACACCATTTCGCAATGTTTAAAAAAACTGCTACCTAAGTGATGGCTTATCTGCAGCATGATGGGAACTGTGAAGCTAGGGCACCCTGAACAACTGGTTTTAATTAGGTTAGAACTGTGACCAACCACTCGCCAGACGAGCGAGAGAAGCGATCGGTGCCGCGAGCAGTAGTTGGCGAGCGCTATTTCCAAGTTAGTCGCAGTTCCTGGTTGTTTAGTAGTTTCGGACTGACTTTCATAAAAATCTAACAACCTTTATCAAAATTGTCCTTAAAAGCAAAGTTTTTGAGTTACGGTCATTATCACTCATAAAACTCGTTTTTCTTATCTCAGTTTCGGACGCCTTTATTGCTGTTATGACAATCAGAGCCACAATTAACAACATTTTGTCCAAAAACCTACAATCTGACGTTTCGTCTCATGCTGTTTTACATAGTCTCTAATCGTTGACACACTGCATTGATAAATGCCAGTTAAGAAAAATTTAAAACTAAGAAATTATGAAAAACTAGGTGCTTAACAACGTTCAGTTGTTTTAAAAAAACGGAGCTATTTTATTACACACCTAATTAAGAAATCCATCTGTGACAGATACATTAAAATTACACGCGATCCAAAATAAATTAATGACAATATAAATCCAATATTGTTACATATTACATTGTTTCATCGTAAATACCTGTACAGTTGGAATTCAATAAGTCTGCGCACGTGTCTTGCACTTTATTCACAGCAATGTAGAATTTTTCAAACTCCATGCTCAATATGGTTAGCAACAACAATTTCTTTGCTGTCCAAATGAATATTATCCATTTCACGAATGTATATTCTTCACCCTGATAAAAAAAAAACAATTTTGTTGCTTTGTGTTCTGTTGCTGTATATTAAACTATCAACGCTGTAATATACATATTGTATGGTTTCTCAAGACATTTGTGACTCCGTGTTTTGTCCCCCACCCATTAAAAATATACAGACACTGGACATACACTGGACATATTAAAATAAATTTATTATATGTTTAGCTAAATTCAAAAGATGTGCTGAAGTTGAATAAAAGTAGTAAAAGTCGTTTATAGACTTTCTAATGAATTTGCAAATAGAAGAATACTCACTTCGTTTTCAAATGCCGTCAGAATTTTAATCATAGTGTTGAAGAAGGAGCTCGTACAGTGAAACACGATCTGTAACAAACTTTGGTATAAGAATTGTAATCCATCTAAGGACAACTAATTTGTAGATACATACTTACCATTTGTTGAAAAGAAACCTTACAGATGTCATAGCAATCTAATAAATAAACAAAGGCCTGATATAATCTATGACAATAATTATCTCTGTCCCTATTACCTAAGTTTGGAAAATTCAATGCTTGAATATTCCAAAGATCAACTTTATTTTTTAACAAATTAATAAGTCTGATGGCATACACCAAATTTGTGTCAAAACTTATTGTAAATAAACCACATAAAAGATTGGAAGTTGGAAGTTTAAGGCTTCTACAGATGTGGATAGTTAAACTAATACTACCAACCAAAATCGAGATGACACTTAACCAATTACCAACAATGAAATGTTTAAATGTTGTCTTATTATTAAGACATTTGTGGATATACAGTAATTTTAAAACAAATGTGACATTATCATTGGTTTGAAAAACAACGGCGCATAAATTAATAAGAAATCCAATAGAAGTAATGATAAGCTCTAAGCAACTGATTCCTTTAACGTCGAACTTAAAATATTCACCAACATCATGTTCGCTGAATATCTGGCCATAAAAGCGATAGCAAACAAAATATATGAACATTATTGTGCCACATGAAGACATTAAAAACGATCGACCATTATTCTGAGAAACACAATTATTCCTGATTCTATACTTAGGACAAAAAAATACATGTTGCATTAGGTTCAAGGGTAGAAGCATAGACTGCACATCTTTGTCAACGAAGTTGTCTGCTACAATATCTAAACGACAAGTGCGGCTAATGTTACAACGTGTTTTCCCTTTTATAATCTTCATTTTCAAAATCCAAAGAATTACGAGTACAGGCACGTTATTCTTCAAGAAGTGATAGACTTGTATTAAAGGTAGTTTCAGGATTACTCATAACAATGCACATTAACGTAATTGAGACACAAATGTTACTACAAAACTGTGTATCCTGTTATCAACAGCTCTAATCTATACGAAGGTATGTGTTCGATCAATAAAACTTGTGGTTCTTAAAATAATGTGTGCCTTGACCAACCTAATTGTGGAATATAAGATCGCTTTTATGTGAAACATTTTTTTTTTTAAACAAACAGCGCGGGTTAAGCTGCTTATTTACAAAAAAGAAGGTTATAATACGAGTTTACAGTAAATTAGTCTAACTTATTGCTTATTTCTGCAATCAATATATGAACTTAGCCTATCGCAGTCCACTGCTAAACATAGGCCTCTCTCAGGTTGCGCCCACGTCTTCCGCATCCAGAAACATTCTTAAGGTCGCCGGTCCATGTAGATGGGGAGCGTCCCAAGCTACGCTTACCAATACAAGGACTTGTCTGCTCCACCGGCTATCGGTCCTTCGACGAACATGGCCAGCCCACTGACACTTTAGTTTGCTTACTCTGCAAGCTATGTTGGTAACTCCGATTCTTGATTATGATGATTATTTTCTGATTTTATCTTTCATAGAAACTGCTAGCACAACCCGCTCCGTAGCGCACTGAGAGACCTTGATTTTGTTAACCAGACCGACTGTCAGTGTCCACGTTTCGGCACCGTATGTCATAACGGGCAGGACGCACTGGATGAAGACTTTAGTCGTCAAACGAGAAAACTTAACAAAGTTTTCTAAACCCTGTCCAACCCAGAGCCCTTTGCTTGCCATAGGTAGACATACTCCTTCACAACTTCGAGAAACACACCTTTGATGTGGTTTGGACTCGGCAAGATGTTTCAACTGTACATGACTTTCGTCTTGTCGGCTCCATTCATCCTGTTTAACTGTTTCAGCGTCTCTACTATTATGACGATGTCATCGGCAAAGCGACGGCGTAAGAATAACTCGCCGTTCGCGTTGATACCCTATCCAGTGCTGTTCAGCGTCTTGAAAACGTTCTCCAACGTATGGTATACAGTTTCGGGTATATCTTTAAAACTACTTACTATGCCAGCTATGTACATCTACGAGACTGCTTTGTTTGTTAAAACAAATTTACACCTCTTTCAAAACGCACACTATGCAGCCGAGCATATTATAAGTTAGGGGATTATATTGCTGATAAAAATGCTTGGCTAATCGCTGGTCCTGCTCCTCAAGGACGCATCAACTAATTGATTAGCATTTGAAAATACTGTTGGAGCTGCTGAAGATTAAAAACAAGAATCTTTGCATTGTATAAACTCAATTTTTTTGTACTGTATAATTGCTATATGCCATATTATGTGAGTACTATGTACATGCTTTAAAGCTACCATTTACAGGGTACGTCTTTCATTGACTTGAATGTGTCCTGGCGGCTGAGAGTATGTCATGCTCACTTTAATGTTTCGCTGATGGTGGCGCGTGTGTTGGATCATTTAGCTCCCTTCAAAATGGTTGAGTTGAATGGTGCTAATCCATGCGTCATGTTCGTGAACGGGCGCCGTCAGTTGAGACTGGTCATCTCTTAGCTGCCACGGCGTATTCCAATTAAATTTTATTTTCGAATTGTTTTCATATTTAAATAACGGACGCTTTTAACGTTCTGCATCGTTCTCACATGCATAATTTCAACATGAATGATGTAAGCAATCTATTGTAAAGATAATTTGACTTAAAAGAGTGTCCGTGGAGTTTCTTGCCCGTTCTTCTCCATAGGTACCTACTACGCTTTGGAATGGGCAACTAGCTTAATTTTTCTGACCGACCGACCTTGACAATTCAAAAGTGCCTGTAATTGGTTTATTTGAAATAAATGCTTTGAGTTTGAGTTTGAAAAAACTTCCGATGTAAAAAAGACTGCAATGCGTTCTCAATACATAAATCAATTGTGCGACATAAAATGCAGAACCACTTTGATGAAAAAGAGTTTTTTTTGAATGTCTTCAAAAATTTATAATAAAATACCCGATAGTATAAAAAATATGCCACTATCAAAATTTAAGAAAGCTCTCTCCTCGCTATTAATAGAAAAATGTTACTATGCTTTTCCAGATTTTATAACAGATAATTTTTAATATTTTTAAATTTAGTTGTCTAGTTTTATTAAGTTTTTAAGTATTTTAGTTTTTAATTACATTGTACCTTATATTTGTACGCCTTCACGGCAAAACATAGCGCCCAAATATGTTAACCTAACACCTTTATGTAAATACCTATGTTTTACAAATAAAAATTCTGATTCTGAAAATTAGGTTACTTGTAAAAGTACCTTACCAATTAACAATTGTCTAATTCTGGTATTGTTGCTTTAGTTTCAAATCAAATAAAATTGTGTCCAAGGCTTTAAAGTATAACCGAAGTTGTAATGCAATATGGATTTAAATAATTCTGTAGTTTTTTGTATTTCTATGATAGTCATATTAATATTTTTTTCGATGGATTTTGTATTTTTTTCCCTGCAAGTTTTATTTCACCATACTAATAATAAACATAAGACGCTTTTTCCGGGTTCTACATGGACCCGATGTAGATCTTCTAGCATCCGTAGCCTGGCTGCGTTTCGGTGACCTGTTTGGAGAAACGGAAGGTTTTGTCTGTGCAATTATGGACGACTATGCATCAGCAACTTTCTCTGAAATCTTGTGGAATCGGAACTGCCGTACCTACTACAGGTATGTGCCCAACCTAATGAAACTATTGTTAAATTCGTCATTTCCTGGTTCAAGGAATCAATAGCATAACTTAAGCTAACTTCATTTGCATTGATTTTATCAATGACTTCCTTTAGAGACAATAGTGTGGATGAGGTAACCATCATGTTTTCTTTCATGAGGGTTGCCAGTTTGGTTTGATCATTTTCTAGAGTTAGGATGGCATTACTATATTTTTCGGCGTCATTTTGGTCCATATTACCGAACAATTGTTTAATCACTGAGCCGATTCCACCAAACCAAGCTGATCTTTTATGAGATTTGGATATTAGATGGGAAATAGAATCAAAGTCTCTAACTATATCAGAATACCGTGATGACAATGGTTGGAACAAATAATGACATTCGCCTTCATAGTATGCATTACTTTGATTACATAAAGATTATGAAGTTCTTAGGATATCCCTTATACTATCTAAATGTGGTTGAATAAAAGAGATATCAATGGGGATGATAATATCTAGAGTATCATCAGTTATTTTTAGAGAACCAATGGGGTCAAAATAAATGCCTGCGTCATCTGATGCTGGCTTGATATATCCTTGACTGTTCGACGCCAGGGTAGGATAAATGTAACCAATTCTGGAAGGAAAGGTTATTTAAATTAACTAATATTGAAATGCTATGTTTCGTTAATGATAGCTAATTTAATTTCGTCAAAATGGTGTTTGACGTGACGTCTGTTTATCAAGAGTGATGCAGTGTTATTTCCATGGATTTTCACGATTTTAAACGGTCCTTTCCATATAGGTGAAAGGGCTTTTCTAAGGCGTAAATGGTTTTTTAGATAAACAAGATCGCCGACTTTATATTTAATTGGCCTTGTGTGAGTATCGTAATGAGTTTTGGAGTTAATCTTTGATTGTTGGATATATTCTATTGCCTTTGCTCGGCAGTATTTAAGCCTATTTTGGAGCATGCGGACATATTCAGGGTAAGTAGCGCCTGTTGTTTCTTCATATATGGAATTCGGTATATATGGTTTATTTCCAAAAATAAGTTCATAGGGAGAGAAATGAGTGGTAGAATGGATTGCAGTGTTGTACGCAAGCATAGCTGTGTATACAAAGCGGGGCCAGTTATTTTGTTGCTCATTTACATAGGATTTCAGATGTTCTTTTAGTGTAGAATGACTTCTCTCGAGAGCGCCCTGAGTCTGAGGGTGATACGGAGTGGACCATAACTGTTTATTTTTAATAAATTGCATGTTTGTTTAAACAGCTCAGCCGTGAAGTTTGTGCCTTGGTCTGTTAGAATTGTTTTGGGTATTCCAAATAACGTAATAAAATGGAACAAGCATTCACATGTTTCTTCAGCAGTAGTGTTAGTAATTGGATAAGCTGCTGAGAATTTGGTAAGGTCATCTTGGAGAGTCAAGATATACTTATATCTGTCGTTACCGGCTTCTGGTAGTGGTCCTACGATATCAAAAGCCACGCGTTCAAATGGGCGTGTGGAAAGAGATGTTATTTGCATAGGGGCACGATTAGTTCTTCTAAGGGCTTTGTTAATTTGACATTGCGGGCATTTCTTTACATAATTTTCGATGTCTACTCGCATGTTTTTCCAGTAATATTTTTCCTGTATGCGTTTCAGCATTCTACCAGAACCTAAGTGACCGGCTATAGGGAGATCATGATTTTCCTTCATGATTTTAGGGATTTCACTCAGTGCTGGGTAGATAACAGTATTTTTATAAATGTGTATAGTCATTTCTGAGTTGTGGAACAAATATAGGATTATGTTGTATAGTTTGATATACTGATGAGTATCGAAAGGGTTATTAAAGTCAGATATAGCTATTTTGGGGTTATTTTTACCTATGAGACTGACAACCAACTCATTTCTTACGGATTTAAGACACTTGTAGATGTCTTCATATGTACAGGTATCAAAGCAGGTGGTTGGATAATGGGATTTGTGAGATCTTCAAGTTGGATGAGATCGTCTGGAGAAACATCTGGATTCGGTGTTTCATCGTGATCAGGTGAGTTTAATTTTTGATTTGAAGTACTAGGTATAGGGTTTATAGGATTGACACATTTAGTTACAGGATAGCGGGATAATGCATCAGCGGCATTATTTAGTTTCCCTTTTCGGTATACTATTTCATACTCGTATTCCTCCAGTTTTAATCTCCATCTCTGGAGTTTGCTACTGGGGTCAGAATGATTGAATAGGCAACGTAAGGGACGATGATCAGTAATTATTGTGAACTTTCTACCATAGAGGTATGGACGGAAGGTTTTACAGCCGTAAAGAATTGCAGGTAATTCTTTCTCAGTTGTACTATAATTGCACTCATTTTTGTTGAGTGTACGGGAAGCATAGGCGATAGGCTTATCTTTGCCTATTTCGCTTTGGGAAAGAATAGCGCTGATCGCATAATTGGATGCATCAGAGCTGAGTAGGAATGGTTTGGAAAAGTCTGGATATGATAATAATGGAGCTGTAGTTAATCTATTTTTTAGGGTTTTAAAGTATAACTGATGTTCGTTTGACCACACGAACTCAACGTTCTTTTTCAGAAGATTTGTTAAAGGTTTAGCAATGCTTGAAAAATCAGAGATAAACCTACGATAATAAGAAACGAAACCAAGAAATGATTTGACATCTATGGGAGTTTTTGGTACAGGGAATTCATGAACTGCTCTTAACTTTTCAGGGTTTGGTTTTACGCCTTTGTCGGTAATGACATGGCCTAGATATGAAACTTCTTTTCGCAAAAATTCACACTTATCCGGTTGTAGTTTTAATCTGATTTGACGGAGTCTAGAAAAAACGTTAGTTAGGTTATTTATATGAGAAGGGATATCAAATGAGTAAATGACGATGTCATCTAAATACACGAAACATTGGATGCCTTGGAGACCAGATAAGGCTGAGTTCATTCATCTCTGAAAGGTTGACGGTGCATTCTTTAGACCAAATGGCATTCGTGTAAATTCGTAATGCCCGGTTGCGATTGAAAATGCAGTTTTAGGAGAATCATCAGGAGACATATTAATTTGGTGGAAACCGGAAGGTAGATCTAATGTGCTGAAGTATTTGTACTTGCCTAATTGGTCTAGGATTTCGGCTATGTTTGGGATAGGGTAGGAATCGCCAATGGTCACGTCGTTAAGCTTACGGTAATCGATTACAACGCGCCATTTTCTTTGACCGGAAGCGTCGAGCTTCTTGGGTACTACCCAAATTGGTGAGGACCATGGGGACATAGAAGGTTTTACTATACCTTGTTTCAACATTTTTTCGACTTGGGAATCCACCTCTTTCTTATGGCATTCGGGAAATCTGTATGTCTTTACATGAATTGGACTATCAGAAGTAGTTTGAATTTTATGTTCTATTGCATCAGTGTAAGTTAACTGGTCATCTTGCAGGTGGAAAATATCTGAAAATTGAGAACAGACGGAGTATAATGCCTCAGTTTCTTCTGGATTAAGGTGGGACACGCGAAGTTGCTAAAACTTCTTCTGTGCGTTCACGAATATGGGGTTCAGCTATGGTACCGATAAAGACTGAATCTTGTAGTTCAAAGGGATTTAAGTGTAATCTAAGATCAGATTTAATAGTTACAGGTTCTTCTGAGATGTTAACGACAGAAATATTAACACGGTTGTTATTCTTAACTTGAACCATACAGTTTGCTAGTAACAGATCTTTGGATATATGTTGGTCGATTATTAAACCTTCTCTGATTTCTGGGTTTGCTACAGTACATTCGATTACTGTTTCACTGCGTGGTGTGATGGTATAAACGGGGTCATTAATTTTTTTTTAAATGCAACATACCTTCATCATAGTTAATTTGGCCACTCATGGAATTGAATAAGTCGTTGCCAATAATACCATCGTATGGTATGCTTAAGTCATTGACTAGATTTAATATATGTGTTAGGTGTTTACAATCACTGTGAGATTTATCGTGTGTAAAGATAGTTATAGGGATTTGTCCTAATGTACATAGGGGATTGTCAGGGATTGAATCGATACCCTTGATTTGGAATGTAATTGATTTATTGATTACAGGGATTTCGTCGATGGCAGATTTTTTTATTATACTTATAAATGCACCAGTATCGACGAGGAGGGATAATTCATTAGAGGACACAGGAGAGTTGACTTCTATATAAGGTAAGTATTTATCTGGTAAGTTAGATGTGAACTCATATATTTCTTCGCAAATATATTTTTTTTATTTTCAGGGTTCTGGATGATGTCCCTGGTTTGGGTGATTATTGGAGTTTTTAAGATTTCAGAGTCTACGATTTGGGGCTGGTTACCCTGTTGCTTGGCTCTAATGGGATGACCACGAGTTTGGGGCTGGTTACCCTGTCCATGGGTCGTTATTTTAGTTTTGGCGCCGTTTATTTTGGAGTTTATCTGTCCCGTGCGACGCCTATTCGGGACATTATTTAGTTTAAATTGTTGGTTATGATACCGTCACCATAACCTTCAACCTCGGTTGCGAAATTAATGTGGGGTTTGAAACTAGATGTGCTCGGCTGCGCACTTGAATTGAAAGTTTTATTTTGGTTGTATTTTTTATTATTTAAACTCCCGGAGTTGGCATTTTTCTAAAGTATGCCCTGATTTTTTACAATATCTACAAAACGGGTCATTTGAAGAGGGTTGGTAAGATGCAGGTTTTTGAGATCGATTATTAAAGTTACCTGGTTTATTTGGTTTAATATTTGGATCGTTGTTGCGAAATGATTTAGCGGCTAAGTTTTGTTTATATGAGTATTGTTGCAGTTTCTCTTCTGAAATTGCGTAATTTATTGCGTCATTAAGGCTCTTCGGGTCCCTACACCTAACAATGTTAGCAATGCGCGGGGTAAGGCCCATTGTGAAAGTATGGAGAGCAAGGTCTTCCATTGCAGCTACTCTGCCGGCCATTTCACTCTTTTTGTGACTGGATATGGATATTTCTGTGAGAAGTTGGGACAGACATGTTTCTATTCTAAGTGAGAATTGGTTAACATTCTCCTGGGCACCTTGTCTGCAGTCCTGGAGCTCGGCAAGAAGATGAGCGTAATGTTTACGCTCTGCAAATTGTTTCTGAAGGAACTCTTAAGGGATGGCCAAGAATCAAATTCCATAATTGAGCATGCAATCTCGGCTTTACCGTCCAATTGGCTGATGACATACTTGAAGACGATGTCGACTTGATAAGAGGAGGCTAAGGAAATGGCATTATCGCAATTGTTTAAAAAGGCATTTAATTTTTCTCGGCTGCCATCAAAGGGCTTGATAAATTTTAGAATTACGTTTAAAGGTATTCCTTCTTTAGGCTCCTCTTTCAGGTTCTTTGAATCTTTGGACATGGTAAATATATTAAAAGAGATTAGTTCACTATTACAAGTCTGGAAATAAGATTGTTATAGTCTACAATGTATGTACCGTAAGTCTTATCGCTTATGCTCAGTGTTGAGACTGGAACTCCGACGGGCGACGAGACATAACATCCGTTGATATGACGAATGGGTTGGTATGTTCAAGATAAGCCGTTGTAAGTTAGTTTTATGTTGAACTTGGATCACTTTAATATTATGATAATATGATTATGATTGACCTTGAACTAGGTCAGTACCGGGTTTACCGGTGAGATGAGTCGTCTCTGAAGCTTTTGCGGCACTTTCACTTTTAGCACTTTTTACTTTTTGGAAAATAGCACTTTTTGGAAGGATTCCAAGGATTTTTCTATCCCTTTTACGCTGCCACCAATGTTATAACCGGGTTCCAGATTGGGTTTTTAAAAAAGAAACCACTTTTGGCTAAAATAAACTGTATATTAAATTAAGACACGAATGCAAAGTAAAAGTGCACTGTAGGATGGTTCGGAGACGACTGGCGTGCTGGACTGTGTGGAAGGGGAGCGAGGACTGAGAGGATGCTGCGTCAGCAGCAAGATTGCAGCATAGACTGCTGAGTAAGCCAGAAGGGGTACAGACTAGGGGTGTAACAGTACGCAAAATACGCGCATTGACGTGGAGTTGCGGACACCAGCCCGTATTACCTATATCTATACCTATAGCACTTGGCAACTCTGCTTCGCATTTCGTATATTGTAAAATTGAACACAGTTAGCTTTCTCTTATAATAAAGAATACTAGTTTCTCCACAGGGCATTCCATGCACTTTTTGAAAATCATATACCGCTGTGAGTACTTCTTGTGATTTCATAGTGCTTTCTTTATCTTTGTTCTTTAGATCTCGCGCTATAGTCTTGTTTCTCATGTGGGTATTGTATGTGTTAAGCTGCTCTTCAGTCACTGGACGTGGTAAGTTTTTATACACTTGACAATCATCACACTGATCTTTTTTGGGGACGTGGAACCCCAAATTTCTATTCTTATTGACAATGTCTCGGTATTGTCTTGCTGTTTTAACTTTACTTTGATTTTGAGGATCATACCAATCTTTATACAGCAGAAACATTCGAGCAAATGTAAGAGATCCATCTAAGTATACTTTATTCGTACGTTTTCGAACATAATGCAATTCCACAGGTGCAAAGCTGTTCACATTATCACAAACACATCATCTCTTCAGAAATTTTCTGAGTATGTCTATGGATGCCTTTTTTGTCGTGGACAACAGTGCCTTGCATTGAAAGCTTTTTCAAAGCAGAATATACCAAGCCTTGTTTGATCCCAAAAGTGTTCAAAAAATGGTTTTACATACCTGTATCTTCGTTAGCTGTGTCTTTGGAGACACTGAATCAGTCTCATGTACCTTATTATCATCCTGTTTTTTATCTTTTTTTTGTTGGTAAATAATACCGCAAAGTAAATTCTCTTCTAGAGGCAGTTTCAGTAGGAACCCTACGTTTTGGAATTTTATCACAGTTCTTATTGGTAAAATCCCAACGACGAACTATATCTCCCGTTGACCAAATGCCACAAAAAGCAAATCTCTGTCACCATTAGTAATTTTTTGTAAACATTATTTCTCTCCACAACATGGCCCCATCTCTTTCTTTTTCCTCATTTTACCATCCTTACTTTTGTACGCATTTTAATTTTTTATTTTTCTTACGCATAACATCCAACCATTGGTCTTGATGGACAATTCGTAATCTACCTTTATCTTTTTTTCTTGTGGATAGCCTGCACCTCGGTGATGGTTCAATGTCAGAAAGAGTGTTTTCTGTTATCGGGGTTTGTATTGGCATAGGTGAGCTAACTGGCATGACAACGTTTGGTGTAGGAGCTGGTGATATTATATCACAATCTAACTGAGCAATTGCTTGAGCTATGACTGACGAGAAATTTGGCTACTCAATAGATATATCATTTCGAATACCTGAACTGACATTGCTCATCATGGGTGACTGTGGCATTAACATCTCATAACATCACGCCTTGTTTCTTCGAAGGGTTGGGCAGAGGTTTACCTATAGTACACCCACATTTCCCCAGTGTTTAAGTCCCATGTAATAGGGGGCGAGCCTATTGCCATCTACCGGGCACAATTCTAGACTTCGGGCTGCTACTGAGAAATTCCAGATAGAAAAACCCAATCACTGGAGCTGTATGACTTGTGACGGTAGGGGAATGTGTTCTGGAACATTCTGAGGTTTTTGTGCAGTACTTGTTTCTTCGTCACTGTTTTCTATGAATTCCGTCATTTGTTGCAAGTCTTCATCAGTGAAATATTTTGAGAAGTGTACTGGAGTATCTGAAACAATCAAACCACAATAAAACACTGGATTTTCTACGAAAACCAACATCATATCACAATAGTAAAACTATGTAAGTATACAGATATATATTAATAATCATGTTAAAATCCAATGTCAAACATTATATGTGTTAGTTAACTGATTTAGACTTAGAATAAGTATGTAAGTGCCTAGATACATTTTTCAATCAAACTAAATTCCGACGTAAAAATGTGTAACTGCGTAGTTACATAATTATGCATCGGCAATTAATAAATTGCAGTAATGTCGTCATGACTATAGATTTTCATTCTAAGATGTGTTCAAATATTTACAGTTTATGTAGAAATCTAAATTTATGGGTGCACTTAAAATAATCATATTCTTTAAATTATAAAATATTTAGTTAATATTACTTATCTAGCCTTGATGGCGAGTCTATCTGGTCTATTGTTACGCTTATTATTTGGTTCACAGCACTTTTTGGCCTTTTATTAAGACGGGAGTACAACAAAAACCTAGGCGGATTCTACAAAGAACTAAAGTTATAGTTTTCGATACTTTTTTGTGACCGAAAAACCACGGTTTTGGTTTGATGGTCGGTTGCACAGCATAATAAAAACTGCCTTTATTTTTGGTGGACATATTCCACTGTTCCTGCCAGGAACACTGCAGGTTCTGTCTTGGAAGGGACAACAAGTCGTAACCCTGATAAGAGTTGTGCGTGAGATCTGACGATAAAGATGAACATGCATCTTTGGCCAGAGCATCAACACACTCGTTACCCTTAATGCCACAATGGCTAGGGATCCAAACTAACTGGACATCCTTTGAATTACTAGCGCAGGACATTAAAGAGTTTTTAATTTTTAAAATAAGTGAACTGTGCAATTTACTTTTAAGTTTTGGACTAAAGCTTGCAAACAACTAAGGGAATCTGTAAAAATAACGGCTTTCTCAATATTATGGTGTGACTCTATAAAAAGACACACTTCCAATATAGCCACACACTCACCAGTGAATACAGAAGACTCCTTAGGGCTTTTAAATTGAAGGATAATTTTGGAGCTTTGGTAATAGACTGCAGCGCCAGTGTGACTAAAATAGGTGAGTTTCGAAGCGTCCTTAAAAAATAATTGAAAACCATTCCATCGTTTGCCCAGCACCGCATTGAAAGACAAATTAGCACACGGAGTTTTTTTTTGGATATACCAATACCGAATATAATTTTTGGGATAAAATTTAAAACTTCAAAAGGAAAATAATAAAGAGGTAATCTGGGATACTGGACGATCGGGCCACCTAAATTTAGAATTTGTCGAAAGGATTTTATGATCAAGGGAATTTCTTTATTTTTCCAGTAATTTGAGTTTCTACATAAGGCATCTAACTCGTTCAGTCTTCCGATAAGAGGATGGGAAGATATACATATTAGTCTAGACACAAAACGGGAAGCCAAATATTGCCATCTAAGGGCTAGAGGAGGTTCAGCACATTCGACCTGCAATGCGTTAATGGGAGAGGACTTCATACAACCTGAGATGATTCGGAGACAGTTGGACTGTACCTTATCCAGACCTGCCAAAGCACCTCTGTTGCAAGGAATCAAAACATGTGTACCATAATCCAAGACACTACGAACTAAGGCATTATAAACTAATTTCATGGTGTAGGGGTGAGCACCCCACCAAACACCCGCATGAACTTTTAAAATTGAAATAACTCTTTCACAATTTTTAATAAGAAAATTGATGTTTTTCAGTTAATTTTGTATCTAAAATAACGCCTAAAAATTTAACTTTATTAAGGAATATTGTTGCCTAAAATGTTTATTTAAATATGAGGAATGAGTCTTTTGCGAGAGAAAATTACTGCCGAACTTTTTGGAGCAGAAAGCGACAGACCATGGCTTAAAAGCCACTGATTCAAAGAATCCAGAGAGAGGCATAAAGATGATGCAGCGTCAACTATGGAGGAATCTGTCACATCTAGGACAATGTCGTCGGCGTATTGTAATATCTGACAATTGTTGTTTAGGCAGGACCCAATATCAGCTGTATATAAATTGTAGAGTATGGGACTCAGGACATATCCTTGTGGGAGCCCCTTCCATGTATGCCTTACATCGAACGCCTCGCCCTGGACTCTCAGAACCAATGAACGGTACATCAGAAGTTCACATATGCATTGTATCATCTTAGCCGGAAGACTCAGCTATTGTAGTTTTTGCCTGAGTACGGGAAGAAGTACATTGTCATACGCAGAAGAGATATCAAGGAAAGTGACAACAACGGATTCGTTTTTAGAATAGGGTAAGCGGATGTCCGCTACTAAAATGCTAGCACTGTCTATTGTACTAAGTCTTTTACTAAAACCGAATTGATGGCTCGGCAGCAAGTCCCTCGATTCGACTATCCACTCTAGACGATTTTTAATAAGGTGCTCCAGAAATTTAGCTAGGACTGAAGATAAAGCAATTGGTCTAAAGCCATTCGGATCATCTGCATGTTTGCCTGGTTTCAATACAGGAATAATAATTTGTGTTTTCCACTGATCTGGAACCCAACCATGACTATAACAATAATTTAATATATTTAAATAATGTATTTTAGCTTTTTCACCAGAGCGGGTAATAAAATAATATGGCAAGCCATCAGTACCAGATGCTGAGTCCCGAACGTGTTTAAGTAAGGAGCATCGAAAGGATCCTCTGTTACATTATACAGGAGTGTGTTTTGACATTCCGATGAAAGTGAAACATAAGCTGGTGTTATTTTGTCAAAAAAATGTTCAGCTGTTTCCCTAGTGGCTGGTGAAGAGATTGATGGAGAGCACCCACGTCTAAACCTATTTATGTTTTTCCAGACCACTGAAACTGGAGTAGAGGGAGATAAAGAGGTGCAAAACTTGACCCAACCCGTTCGTTTCTTTTTGCGTAGAAAACGTTTGGTTCTGGCATTAAGCTGACAGTATGCTAACAGATTTTCATTGCTTAAATCTGAATTGTAACTCACTTCTGCCTCGTCCCTATCCCGAATCGCCGAAGTGCATTCTGGATCCCACCACGGGGGTGAGGGGATTTTATTACGAGCAGTGTTTTTCAATGGAAAGCATGAATCTGCACTAGAGGTCATCATGAACCTCAAACATCAAAACCCTCATATGAACTCTTGGCATGGCAATGACCAGAAGGATCTGATAAATTTGAATTTAAATTTGGAAGAACATCAATTTTATCCTCCAATAGTGATACAAACCTGGTCCAATCTGGTTTGGACAGGCTATATTTCAAAAGTGGAGGGGAAGTTTTTTCACTACCATGTGACAAGGCTGTGCATTCCCAGTGAGTCGATGCTGCCAACTCAATCGAACAAAACGTAAGATCTACGCAACTCTTTTGCTGTCCTGGAAGAGATCGTCGTGTTGAGCAACCGTTGTTTAAAACGCAGAGATCCATGTCATCTAAAATATCAACTAAGGCTACACCAAAGGTATCACAGCGTTCAGACCCCCATCTGAAATGGTGGCAGTTAAAGTCGCCCATGACCAGTATCGGACCATGGACACTAGCAAAAATATCTCTTAAAATGATAAAAAAAATATGGTGAGGATGTGCAATGTATATGGAAAACACTGTGATGTCCTCAACCCTCGCTGCAGTAATGCTCATATCACCCGTAAGTGAAGGCAAAATAAAGGGCAAAAGTGGGACCCGATTCTTGACTAAGAGGGCCGACCCCCCATAGCCATCTGGTCTGTCACATCCGAGAGTATTGAAATGTGGCATATATATGGAAGCTGAGATTTGGGGTAAGCCAAGTTTCAGCTACGGAACAAGCCAATGGCTTGTATTTATTTAAAAGAAATATGAGGTCATGCTTTTTATTCCACACGCTTCTCACGTTCCACTGAAGAAATACTTGGCGAGACGCCATTTCTAATGTCTAAGAGGATAGTTATAATTGGTCGGCAACGTTGGACGGTGATTGGGTATTAGAAGTAGAAGAAGAAATAATAATAGGTAAGAGTTTTATAAGTAATTCAATAATAGAAGAAGTACTGTTATTGGAAGAGACATTATTATTGAGAGCGCAGCCATTAGGCTGTAAAGGCTGGGGGTAACTAATTAATTGCTGATGAGCAGCTTTGTCATAAGATGGAGAGAGAGGGGCATGCGTCTTAGGCTTGAGGGTTACTGTCTTGTGACAAAACTGAGAAATCTGAGTTTTAGTGATATTGACTTATGAGCGGGAAGTTAATGAAATTAATTTGCTAGCCTCAGCATAAGACATGGATTTCTCAGCCATAACAGTCTTAATGGCTTTCTGTCTACCATGCTCGGGGTATGACCTGCTATTAGCGAAGTGATTACCCGAACATAGAATACAGCAGGCCTCGCCCTCAGATATGTTGCAACCATCACCTGAGTGATCATAGCCACATTTACTGCAGCGTGGTTTCGACCTACATACATTTGCCACATGTCCAAATCTACAAAACTTGCGACATTGAATGGTGGGAAATATGTACTGCACAACAGGAAGGGATGTGGAACAGCAGTAGATTCTTTTGGGTAAAACTAGTCCATCAAAAGTGATCACACAAGTTTCAGTTGGTTGCCACTCATTATCCCCGTCTTTCCGGATTTTCCTATTAATTCTACGAACTTTAAGAATTTGCCCACAATCTGAGGGCACAAACAGAAAATTGATAGCCTCATCTTCTGAGATATCAGAGGGCACACCTGTCACTACTCCCATCCTTGTGATGTTGAATGTAGGGATAGAGGCAGTATAACTGTACTTTGGTAATAGGGTGTTAACCAAGAAAGAGTTGGCATCCTGAGGGGAAGCAAACTCTACGGAAACGTGGTTTCTACCATTAACACCACCACGAACTATTTTAGCAATGTTGTTGTTCATTAAGAACTTTCCAAAATTAACAGGGTGTAAGGTGGTTCCTGAGTTGGGTTGGGCTTCTATACGGGACACGTGGACGATGAAAGGAGCCTTATCCATTGCCGAATATTTGACACGACCAAATAGACTTTTTTTTTGTTTGCTTGGAGGGAAAGGTGTCAGAATATCATCGTTATCGGGACGTTTGCGGGAAGACTGATTTAATTGAGATTCACTGGACATGGTAAAAAACAACGCAACACTCGCGCGCACAACTCGCTGCCCGCCGGAGAACTGAGTGAACGGCAGTTACGCGCCCTTTTCCCCCTGCGTCAAATTATGTAACTGGAACTGGAAATTTGTCCAGCTTATGCAGATAAACAATTATATGTTCGAGAAAAAAGTATGTTGGGTTAATGTATGTGGTAAATATAGATGCCAAAAATGCAATACAACCTTTTCGTGTATCTGGCAGATACATACGTAAACTTAGCGGGTGTCGATATTAAAGTGATATATTCCAAGTAAGATTTACTTTTCGCCTTAAACTTTCAATAATTTTTCTTATGACAGAGTTCGCATTGGTAGCTATATTTTAACAAGTTTGTTTCCGTTCAATGGGGAGGAGTGGCAAAAAAAGTGTGTAGATCAATAAAATATACATTTGCTTCACAGTTTGAAATATTGTGTATTTTGAGCAAACTATTATAATTAGAATATAGTATTATGTGAAATATTTTTCATAAAGTATCATGACTGATCATAACTACTTTATGAAAAGAACGCATGTGGATCACACCTACTGCAAACCAGAAGTTTTGGAGAAACACGTGACAACTGACAACATTGTTGTTAATGGTAAGCTTCTATTTGATTCTAATACTAGCATAGCATGTAAGGCATTATAGTTAAATGAATTTAAATTCACTCAATTATTGTCTCAATAGATTTATTATTTGTAAAGGCAAAGAAAAAAACATAAAAAGAATTAATATGATAAATTTACTAAGCAGTGAAAAATCTAACTGTTATATTGCCGTGACCGCGGCCGTGGACCGTGGGCCGTTGTTTAACATATAACTGTTGACAGGCCTACACTGTCCTCCCATACCTGTTAATCACTAATTGGAAAACATTGTAAAAGACATATTTTTAAAAGAGTAACCATGGAGTTTCTTGCCGGCTCTTCTCCATGGGAAACGACCAATTGGAACCGTGCACCTAGAATCTGACGTTTCATAAGTGCCCATGTAGGTCTATGTGAAATAAAATATTTTGATTTGATTTGATTTGACCTATATACATTATGCTGTAAGTATCTTAGTAGGGGAGCTAAATGCAGGGTGCAGCGGTCCATATATTTATGTCGGCATATATTTATGTTTTTGAGAGCTCCTTCATTGCACATATTTCATCATAATCTGCCTTTTCTTAATTATGTTGGGGTCGGCTTCCAGTCGAATTAGATGCAGCTGAATATCAGTATTTGGAGCGACATGGCATTATATTTTTTTATTTTATTAATATGAGTTGTTATACATTTACATTTCAGAAATGGAAGTGAAAGCAATTTCTTCATGCCAGCCTTTGCCTTCTACATCTGGATGTGGACATGAAGTCACCATGGAACCAATAGCAGGTATGAAATGCAAGCTGCAATGCAAGCGAGTATGATTGGAGGAAATTGAAATTAGAATTTGATAGTAATTAGACTAGGAAAAACTTCATTTTTAAATGTGGCTCCACACTAGGAATTTCACCTATATTTGCTACAACTGTTATTATTTAATTGCCGTCATTTAAGATAAATAAATGAAAACAACTCAAAAATTAAGACTATTTTAGAATTATCTGTAAGACTAGCCTAGAGTAACAAACATCCATACCTCCATCCATCCTACATTCATCCTCACAAACATTCGCATTTTTATATTAGTTAGAAGTAAGATTGTAGGTTTTCGGGTATTTGTAAATAAAATAGTAAAATATATTATTATTGTATGTGTAGTAAATAACCTGAATAGATGGAGTATGTTGGGGCAGCCATTTGATACAGTAATTAATTAATTATTTGTTTTTCAAAAGTTGTGCATCATACTCCATTTACAAAGAGAAGAAGGCGTATAATACCAACGAAAAGTAAGCTGTCGCCGCATTGTTCTAGGCTTTACAAGGAATACGTTAAGTCAAGCTAAGGTTGGCAGTATTTAATTGGTGCAATACCATTCATAAAATATTAAAAGGCACAGATGTCTCCAGACTTGAAAATAAACCGTTGAATGAAATACAATTAAAAGCTTTTAATAAATACAAAACAAAATTAATAAATAAAAAGAAATGAAACTACTCAGAAGTTTCATTTATCCCGTAGTAATTTATTAAAACATTTTTCTTCATTTGGTTGCAATAACATTGCAGTGAAATGAAGAAAATAAATAATTGAAACTAAAATTTTAAAAATCTTAGCAAAAAACCTTTTAGGCTGCAGCCGTACACGTCTTTGCCTTAAAATACACGCCGGATGAAATGGAAGATTAAAAAAAAAAACTGTCATCGTGATATGTGAACCTTTGGACATGTCGAATTTGCTGTATAAGAGTGCCCTGTCTGAAGCTATCTAAGTCTGTGGCGATTATTATGCCGATAGTCGTAACAGCCAATGGCTTAATATCCACCAGGCTTTTTTTTAATCCAGGATGGCAAATTCTTATGGACATCCTCCGCCCTGGGGCGGACGGAGGGGTCTGTCGGACTCCTACTGACTTAAAATCACCCCGGTTTTCCATCTCACACCTGCGTCGGGGTCGCGGGAACATACGATTCTTCCGCAACCCCGACTGAGTTTTGGGGGAGTGAGGTGTTTGACTCCCCCAGGCAACGTCTCAGAGGGGCGTGCGTGGAACACTACGCGCCGCCACCTCGGGTCCTGATGTATGGGGGGCGACGGACGTCCCCGAGTCCGCCGTCCCTGGACCCATTTAGAGGGGCTGGAATAGGGCGTTGTCAACCCTCCGCCTACGCCCGGTGCGCCTGAGACGGACGAGATATCTCTCTTCCTTTCCGCAGCCTCCTACTGCGAGATTACTTTTTCGCAGAAGGAATCCACAGCGTCCCAGGACTCCTCGATGTCGACCATCGAATTCACTACGGTCGGCAGCGACAGGTCACTGCCTACTTCTGAGATGAGCGATACACTCTGCCAGCGTATGACACGCCCTGTCCTCCCAGCAGTCGACGCAGTGGTGACAACGGGGGCCTGTTAATGCGACACAGATACTTTCCGAAACACACGTAATATATTATTATACATAGTATTAATATGCCCCGAAAGTACCTGCGTCACTCGCGAACGACAAGGAGCCATGCCTCCTCCCGAGCCAGAGGTCGAGCACCGGCTGGACCACCTCGAATGTGACGAGGCCAGTGGTAGGGCGTGAGAGCCTGTCCCGCCATTCCACCACCAGAACCTGGCTAAGGAGGACGGTGCTCTACATGACACTATATTGGCCACTCGCCCGGCGCCCTCGCTTCCTCGCACCACCGATACAGTGACGCGAGCACCTTCGCCTCTAGATCCCAGGGCGGGGATCCCGGCCAGTGCACAAAGCGCCTTGTAGGAGATCGTGTGGTAAGTGAAGAGAGATGCTTCCGGCCGTCAGGTCAGCCACCCAGATCGGGGTTCTGTAAAGGGCCATCGATCGCACGATCCCCACGTAGAGCCGCCTACAAGCGGCACTCGGGCCCACCAGCCGCCGAAAGTGGGGGCCGAAATCCCACCGGCTGTCGAGCACCAATCCCAGGTACAATAGCCAAGAGCCTTTTTTTTTTTTTTTTTGTTCCCGGGTTGGAAAATCCTCATGGATGTCCTCCGTCCTGGGGCGGGCGGAGGGGTCTGTCAGACTCTTACTGACTAAAAACCACCCCGGTGTTCCATCTCACACCTACGCCGGGGTCGCGGGAACACATAATTCTTCCGCATCCCCGGCTGGTGCCGGCCCGCTTGCGCGGGCCCCGTCTCGGGCGGGGGGAGTGAGGTGTACTCCCCCCGCAACGTCTGTGAGCGGCGCGCGCGGAACACTACGCGCGCCGCCTACTCGGGTCCTGATGTTGGGGGGCGACGGATGTCCCCGAATCCGTCGCCCCTGAACCCATTTAGGGGGGCTGGAAGAGGGCGTTGTCCGCCCTCCGCCTGCGCCCGGTGCGCCTGCTGCGGATCTGGAGAGTGGACGAGATCTCTCTCTCCCTTTCCGAAGCCTCCTTCTGCGAGATGACTGTTTCGCAGAAGGAAACCACCGCGTCCCAGGAGTCGGCGCTGCCGACCATCGAACTCACTACGGTCGGCAGCGACAGGTCACTGCCTACTTCTGAGATGAGGGCACGGCGTGGCTCCTCCCAAGCGGCACACTCTGCCAGCGTATGCCACGCCGTGTCCTCCCGGCAGTCGACGCAGTGGTGACACCGAGCGTCCGGCTCCCTGTTTATGCGACACAGGTACTTCCCGAAGCAACTATGCCCCGAGAGCACCTGCGTCGCCCGAAACGACAGGGAGCCGTGCCTCCTCCCGAGCCAGAGGTCGAGCACTGGCCGGACCGCCTCGATGGTGACGAGGCCGGCGGTAGGGCGTGAAAGCCTGTCCCGCCATTCCGCCACCAGGACCTCGCGAAGCTGCAACCGACGCTGCTCCATATGGCGCTGCATCGGCCGCTCGCCCCGCGCCCTCGCTTCCTCGCGCCACCGATAAAGTGACGCGAGCACCTTCGCCTCCAGGTCCCAGGGCGGTGATCCGGCCAGTGCACAGCCCGCCTCGAAGGAGATCGTGCGATACCCCCGAATGACTCTGACGGCCATCGCCCGCTGCGGCTTGCGCAGGACAGCTATGCTGCCGGCCGTCAGGTCAGACGCCCAGATCGGCGCTCCGTAGAGCGCCATGGATCGCACGATCCCCATATAGAGCCGCCTACAGGCGGCGCACGGGCCCCCCAGATTGCCAGCGCCCCGGCCGCGCCCAACAACTTGGGCGCCAGCCGCCGGAAGTGGGGTCCGAAGTCCCACCGGCTGTCGAGCACCAATCCCAGATATTTCATCGTGGGCTCGACAGCGATCCGGACCCCCACGACCACAATGTGTGATCCGGCCGGCGGCGCCCGCCGGGGGCCATGAAACACCATGGCCTCCGACTTGTTGAGGGCCACCTCCAGGCCGACGCGCCGTATGCGGCTCACCATGAGTGAGACCGCCGCCGTCGCGAGCAACGCTGCCTCCCTGTGCGAACTCCCCCGGGCCGTGACCAGCGTGTCGTCCGCGTAACACGTCAGGTCCGCGCCCGGCGGGAGCTCGCCCCTCAGCACCCAGTCGTACCCGATGTTCCACAGGAGTGGTCCCACTACCGCTGTGGAACACTACGATCCCTGTGGAACTCCGCACGACACTTGGCGCTGGTTTCCGCCATAACGTCCCATGTAGGTAACACACCTCCCCGCCAGATAAGCCCCAACGATGCGGCGGAGGTAGAGAGGCACCCGATGATAACGCAGTGCCTCCCGTATACAGCTCCAGGGCAGGGTGTTGAAGGCGTTGGAGATGTCCAAGGACGCCGCCACCACCACCCCGCCCCGGGACACTGTTTCCTCCAATAGCCAAGAGCCTCGACCAACACCTGAGGAGGCTCTCGTTGGGCAGCTGGATCGAGGGCTTGATTCAGACAGCGGTGCTTCTCTTCGTCAAACGTCAAACTTCACAATTCTCTTCGTCATCTGCCGCATCGCTTTTTCCTTCAATGCCATTATCATCACAATCTTTCCGCGTCACTCCAGCATCATCAACAATTAGTGTACAGTCAGCGGATGTTGGACAAATTTTGCCGACGACACTGTACCCACCGCTAGGACTACAACAACTCGTAGGAAATGGAACATTGAAATGAATAAATTCATCATACACACTTATCTTCATCTTACTACTACTACTGGCACTAGGTCTAAGTCACTTTGTAAAATAAATCTTAACGAAACTTTACTGTCAACAAAATACTGTATTTCGGGAAGTCTTACATTGTACATAACTACAATAACGTTGACTATCGTTATTTTTTTAATTGTAATCTTTGATAAACTTGAATTCTTCTAACATAGGTATTCTACCCACATATGCAAAAGTAAAATTATAAGTCAATAGAATAAATGTAAATGACAATGCGAGATCCTGCCCCAGCTATTTTCAGGAAATGTCAATGAATAAAAATAATTGTAAAGATTAAAGGACCTTTTCAAAATACATTGTTTTTCAGTAGAACTTGCCGATTACAAATCAATGATAAAAGGAATTGAACCCCTGAATTTCCTATTGCGTTACTTATTGCGCATAATATACAACAAAAAAAAGTTTTAAATACCTGTGAAACAAAAACTCATATTACGATTATAATAACTATGATAATGCGTTACGTATATGTTGTTTAAATCGTTTTTTACAATTATAAACTGCACCTAACCTATACTCTGTGTCATTATGTTTTAAGATTTTAACATAAATCGCAAGTTCTACTGACATTAGGATAAATGTTTAGTAAACAGTGATAAATAAGTTTTAAAATGCTGTATATTGCAGGCTTGTGAATGATTTTTTTATTTAAGTGGGGCAAAGTTCTATAGAGTTTCTGGCATTATCCTTTGTACTTGATCTGAGCAAATCAGTTGCATTTCAATAAGATTCAGCAGACTACCTCATTTACCTTTTAAGCAACACTAACTGTTCCCATTTTTCTTTCATTTCTAGCTTTCCCTTTTTGTTTGACTGTCTAATTAGTTCTCACCGTTTATTTAATTCTACTTTCAGTACTTATTCCTGAACTGAAACCATGCCTGTGATGACCCGTAAGGCTGCAACTCAGGAGTTGGAGCTTAAATTGAAAACGACCCTACAAAATCTTAAGGCTTCAAACAGTAAATGTGAACAGCTGTGGCAGGAAATAGAGGATAGTGAGAAAGAAGTCGAGAAGGTTGTTTACAAAAATACTAGCTTCAAACAGGAGCTAATAGACCTACAACGACAATTCCTGGACGTTGTTGATGAACGGGACAAATTGCGGTTAATTACAGATGGTTTGAATAACTGCAGTAACTTATTAAGAGGAGGCTTTGCATAATAGGGACCTAGGAGAAGAATTAGTTCATGCAAATGTATAAATTAATTAATTCCAGAAACAAAAGGAATGTACTCAAGCTAAGGAAACAAAGAACTTATACAAGGAATTATTTCATAGTAATTGCAACCCTCAGTCCTTAATAACAATAGACCATACGGAAGATTCTATATTAAAACATAATAGTAGTCATAAAGTAAGTCAAAATAAAATAAAAAATATGCAAAGCTAAATAAAATCATAAATAAATGCAATAAATATAGGATTCAATAAAACACAGTTCCAATAATATTAAACTAAGAAAAGAACGTGGTTTTCTTAAAAGTAAATTAAATAACTATCAAATTAAATTAGCAGACAGTAAAAATATTTATGAGTACGATACTCAACGCTTGCAGTCTGAAATTCAGGTACTGGAAGAGTCATTTCATTCACTGTATACAACGTATGTAAGGTCTGAAAAACAAATTCAGGAGCACATCCTTGCTGCAAATGAGTTAGTGGACATGTGCAATTCTAAAGCAGTCAAAGTGGACCTGCTGACTCTCAGCGGCCCTCAATGTTCATTGCAAAGGAAATCCGAACTTGGCAAGCTCCAACCTAAGGCAACGGAGAACCCGTCCCAGTCAGGACTAGCTCAGGTCTCCATTCCTAATATAGAATATCTGGTGTATCTATATTAGGAATGGAGACCTGAGCTGAACAAGGTCCAGTGCAAGTACTGCAGACGGAAGCTAGCTCTCTCCCTTGTACTAGTAAAGTTTGTTACTGCTTCATTTTATTTTCTTATAGTTTTGGTTAAGGGTTAGGAAAATTACTTAGCAACAATCTGAGTCATTCTTCTCAAAACTTCTGTATGCCACAGACTACCTACACACAAATAATGTCTTCAATAACTAGGAATGAATATGATCCAAATGACATTATTACAGTACTTATAGGTAAAAGTTATAATGTAACAAAAGATGACATCACTGATAGTGTCACCAAACTACTAAAGTTAAATTGCAAGAAAATAATTTTATGTGCTTTCCCATACTTTGGGCACTTGTCAAATAGGGAAAACATCTGCATTCACTTGTTACATAATTATATGCATTTCTTAGTTAGTCACCATAGTGACAAGTTTCTATTTTTTGACACCAAAATTTTTGTTGAAAAGCTAAGGTCGACTAGGGATACTGTGTAACTGCCGATTCGTTTTAGACGTAAAATAGCTGGACATATTAGCTTTTAATATTAACCTAGACATAAGTTGTATGTCGAAGTCACCTTTAGTTATGACCACAATTAGTAATAGTATTAATGTTGAGGTGGTTAGCTCAGGTAGGAGACAAATTGCTAATCTTTTAGCATACAATATACAAAGTGACAAGTGTATATGTAATGTACCGTCGATTACAGTTAGTAGTGGTACTAATACTACTTTTAATACGCATTGTAGTTTAAACTATTAGGTGCGACAACGGGTGAGTCGCATATTATGTTGAAAATATACAGGGTCTGTCCGGCAAAGAGTTAAGTTAAGTTTATTTATGCAGAACTATGCTGTTCACGTGTTATGTTTGATTGAACACTAGTTGAAGGAACATGAAGTAGTATTTATCGATGATGATAATTTTACCTTACAAATTGCATTTGTAAGAAATAGTGCTATTCGCGGTGGTTCTTTAGTTCTTGTTTCAAACAAGTGGAAATGTAAACAACGTTTAGATTTCGTTAATCTTTCTATAGTTTTTTTATCTACAAGAAGTTTTAGTAACCTTACCTGCAAGATCTTAATCTTATTTAAGTGTGTAGGGAACGTAAGACCATATCCAACCAAGCCATAACCAATAATTGAGTCAGCCAGTGCGTAATATAAGGTATGCAGTACTTTCCTGCTAACAACATATCTGATATTTTTCAGTTTACCGAAAATAGAGCGTAGCGTATTTACAGACGTTGTTAACATGCAGATTCCATGTGAATGTGTTATCTATCACTAGTCCTAGGTATTTGTAAGAGGCAATTGTTTCTAAACATAAACACTGACAAAGTTGCTTGTTGCTATGCAGACATTCATACGAATAACCCTTTATTTGCACTAACAAATTATTTTTATTTTTATGATAAGGCGATTGAATAAGCATGCACTTTGTTTCACTTATGTTTATTATAATGCCGTTATCATGTGCCCACTGAACCACCTTGTCAAAATCGTTTTGCATAGCTTGCTGTATGAGATTGATATTAGTATGACTATAAACCAGGCAAGTATCATCAGCGTACATAAATGCCCTACATTCTTTTAATACATTAGACATGCTATTGACGTGCATTATGTATCCTAATGGGCCATATATTGAAACGGTCGGAACTCCGAATTTAATGTCGCCCTGCACACTTTCTGTCCCACGGACGCATACTATGAGTGTTCTGTTTTCTAGGTACTTGTAAAACCATGCATTCATGGGGCCCCATATGCCACATTCATTCATAGCCTGCAACAAGCCATCGTGGTCCAATGTATCAAATGCTTGAAGTCTGTAAATATAACCAAAACTATCTTTTTTTCATTGAGACGATGGTTGACTGCGTCTGTGAATTTCTCCAGTGCAGTGTCAGTACTTCTGTTGAGTCTAAAACAGTGTTGAACGTCGTTTAAAATATTATAGTTTTCCAAAAAACTAGTAAGTTGTTGAACTATAATTTTCTCGACTATCTTGTTTACCGTATTGAGAATTACTATCGGTCTATAATTGCTATAATCTTGATAGGATCCCAGTTTATATATTGGCCTAACAATTGATTTTTTAAGTTCATCCGGATACTGAGATGTTTTAACACTAGTCTTAATAAAATAAGCTATTGCTGGACTAATTTGTTCGCTAATTTGTTTAAGATCTTTAACTCTAATACCATCTGACCCCGGCGACTTGTTGCAGTCTAATTTATCTATAACAATTTTAAAGTCATTAGGGAGCACTTTTTTAAATCTCAAACTTACGTTACAACGATTTACATAGCTCGAACTGTCCAAAAAATGATGTTGACATTTATGTTTGATAATATGTTCGTGCGTGCGTGCGAGCGGACGGACGTGCTTACGGATCGTGTTAATTACCTAAATTATCCAAATTCATATTAGAAGTTTTAAATGGATATGAACTGTAGCGGCTGTGAGGTTGTTATTGAGGATTCAGTGTTTATGGAATGTTCACAAGAGAAATGCCAGAAGAAATTTCATCTAAAGTGCCTGGCCTTAACGAAGGAAAAAGTTGAAGCTTTCACGCAGGAATACAGGAAACAGTGGATATGTCCAGAGTGTGCATGCACAATGCCGAAAAGGGGTAATACTGACACGCCTGTTCGAGGAGCTGCAATCATCAGTAAAACGTTTTCACCGAGCAGCTATGTGAACACCACCGAGCGAGGTAGTCGTCGAAATACAAGTGAAGTAATGGATACGGAGAGTCAACTTCTCGACGAGATACGGGAGTTTCGGTGGGAAGTGAAGTCGCAGTTGGAAGAACAGCGAAAGGAATATGTTTTATTGCAAAATAGATTTATTAACACGGAAACTGAGTTGAAAGAATTAAAACAAATATTGAGGGTAGTACAACAAAAGGCAAGTAAAGTGGATATGCTAGAAACAAGAATTAGAATCCTAATGGAAGGCAGTGGGAACCAGGAAGATCCTAAGAAAATTCAGGCAAAAGTGCCAAAGCCGATAGATCAGGGCTCTAAAGGACCGACACTATCTTTTGCCAACGCAGTCAAAGATAAACAGGTAGTTAGCAATAATGTACCAGCGAAGGAATGTGTGGCCACGAAAACGGCGACAATAGTATTGAATGAGGAACAGATGCAAGTGTTACATAGTGAGAAGGAGTCTAAAAATGTTAGCGTAGAGAAGGAAAAACTTAAAATGGAAGAAAATTGGACTACTATAACAAGAAAAAAAAACAGGTATTCGAATAATGAAGTAAAAAAAGGCGGAAACACGAGTGCAATTGATATACAGGGAACGGCGAAGAAAAAATATTTACACGTATGGTGTTTGCAGAAGGAACAATGGAAAGTTTAGAAAACCATGTTAGGAAAATTTATGAAGGAGATTAAGATAGAAAGAATTAAACACAAGACTGAAAGGGATTATGCATCCTTTATCATAGGAGTACCTGAAAGTAAATTTGAAAAGTTATGTCAACCTGAAAGCTGGGCGGTTAACATCGAATTTGCGGAATGGGTGTGGTTTCGCAGAGTAATCAACAAACCCAGAAATCCTAAGTAAACCCGTTGAAATACTGTACCAAAACGTGCGAGGACTTCGAACAAAGTTGGAGGAATGTTATTTCAGTATTTCAACGGCAAATGCAGACTTGTTCGCCATCACGGAAACAGGCTGCAATGACTCTATCCAGGATGCAGAAATAATTCCACCCGGTTATACTATTTTGCGGTGTGACCGAGCAGATGGGCGAAAACAGGGCGGCGCGTGTCTCGTGGCCACACCGCGTTTTGAGTTGCGGCGAGTATCACTACCTGATGACGTAAACGTTGACGAGCATGTGTTCGAACTAGTTTGTGCTACTGTGTACCTACGTAACAGATTTATGTTTTTACTTTGTGTTGTGTACATTCCTCCTAATAGTCATGATAATGAATACATGTTGTTATTTCGCATCATTGAGCAGTTGTGTAATAAGTATAAGGATATGTTGGTTTTAGGCGATTTCAACTTGTATTCATGTTCTTTAACTGTAAACAATTATTACGAATACTTTTATACTTTTGGTGGATTCACTCAGAGTAACACAGTGGGTAATTGCAATGTCGTCAATTGGATCTGGTATTGAGTTCACTGGCGGAGGGAGGGGGTGTGAGTGTGCGCGCGGCGGAGGCGCTGCTCGTACCGGTAGACGCGTACCACCCGCCGCTCGAGATCTCGGTGAGTACACACATGCGCCTGCGCCGGCATCCCGGCTCAGCAGGCTCAGCTGCATCTGACTTAAACGCATATGCACCAGGTGGTTGGAACTTCAATAAAGCCGACTTTCTGTCGTTATATTCTTCAATTGCAGCCGTAGACTGGTCTCCGTTGTATGAAATGGATTTAGAAGCAGGTTTAAATTATTTTTATACTATTATTAATTCTATCATAGATGACTGTGTTCCGAAAAAAATGCGAAGTCGTGTAAGCTCAAGGTACAATTATCCTGAGTGGTACACTGTTGAAATAATTCGCGACATAAGATTGAAGGCTGCTCTGCATAAACAGTATAAGGCAAGCGGGTCAAGGGACGATTACGAGGTGTTTGCGCGGTGTAGAACCAACATTAAAAATATGTTAGTAGTGGCTCAGGAACAATATCGGAACCGTGTTCAAGGTCAAATGCTAAGTGATCCTAAATCTTTTTGGAACTATGCCAAATCTAAGAGAGGAAGGAGAAGTCCGAAAGCGATTTTGAAAGACGGGGTGGCATTATCTGGTCAGCAGTCTGTGGAAGAGTTTGCGGAGTATTTTTATTCTGTGTATAGGGCAGAGCGACCGGAGTTGGACGTAGACGCGGCTATAGCGAAAGCAGGTAGCGGAAACGGATCGGCGCGAGTGCACTTGGACCAATTACAGTTAGTTGATGTATTTTGTGCGCTTCAAGATCTTAAGCCGAAACGGTCTGCAGGGCCTGATGGCATTCCGCCTTACATATTCAAGGATTGTCGATCAGCGCTAGCCAAGCCTCTGCTTTATATATATAACCAGTGCCTCACAGCTGCCGTTTTTCCGGAGAGGTGGAAAGTGACCCGCGTCTATGTTCTATGTTAGAGGGTTTGGTTTCCGCACTTAGTCCTTCATGTGGACCATTGTGCGTGGGCCATGGCGGCCGTCGGTGGTTAATATTCCAACCAGCCCACCTCCCTCCAGAAGCCGATCAGAGCTTCTGGTCTGTCGAGAACATCTGTGAAAGATCCGGGTGTCCCGAGGGTTTCTGTTCTTATCTGGGTAACGCCTGTGCACTCAAAGAGCACATGCGCAATGGTTTCGTCCGACTCCATGCAAGCTCTGCACAGTGGACTATCCGTAATGCCTATTGTGTGAAGGTGTTTGTTTAGCGAGCAGTGTCCTGTGATTATCCCCGTCATCAGGCGCAGGCCATTTCTGTCCAGGCGTAATAACCGTCTGGTTAGCCTGCCATTTAAGGATGGCAAAGCTTCCTTGGACTGCCTGCAGCCTGGTGCCGAGGTCCACCACCTCTCGGCTTGTGTGTGGGTGGATTCCCGCAGCCACCTGCGTATTTGGTTGAAAGGGATGGGTATAACGGGTTCAGGCCCGCAAGCCGATGTGCTGGATGCCCTCCTGGCTAATTCGTCAGCTGCGTCGTTGCCTAGTGATCCGCTGTGTCCTTTTATCCATTGAAGTGTCACCTTGTTGCGGTTAGATACCGTAACTCGTTCTAGGGCATTGTGACATTCTAGTGTTAGACTCGAGGTAATATTTTCTTTCCCTAATGATTTGAGGACTGAGGCGCTGTCGGAGAGTATACGTATGTGGGTGTCCGTAACTCTTCTGGCTTCTATGGCATACACCGCTTGTATGATGCCCACACACTCCGCTTGATAAACGGTGTTGAACATTCCCAGCGAACTTGATATGTTTATGTTGAGGTCATTTGAGAATACTCCGGCTCCTGTACCGGATCCGGTCTTTGAGCCATCGGTGTATACTCTCAGTTCATTCGTGCCTGAGTAGTCACACTTTTCTTCTGAGAGTATGATATTGTAGTGCTTTTTAAAGTAATGTCGTTTCGGGATTTTGTCGCAGGGTGATGCCATCATTGGTTGTCGGTTGACCGCATCTGCCTTTATGCGTATGTGCTTGACCCTAGAGTCTTTGCTTAGGGTTCCCGATATGTGGAGCCTGAAGGCAGCTAGGGTCACTTCCTCCCTCACGATGAGGTGTAGGGGTGGTAGCCCAAGCATCGCCTGTAGGGCAGCAGTGGGTGTGGTTCTCATGCAGCTAGTGATTGCTACGCAGGCAAACCGCTGCAGTTTTTCGAAATCTCTTTGGGCTGTGCTCAGATCTGTCCTAGGCCACCAGACCAACGAGCCGTACGTGATAATTGGTCGAATAACAGTAGTGTATAGCCAGTAGGTGACTTTGGGGCTAATCCCCCAATTTCTGCCAAGCATTCGCTTGCACTGCCACAGAGATATGCTGGCTTTTGTAGTGATATATTTGGTGTGCTTCGACCAATTAAGCTGTTTGTCCAAATAAATGCCTAGGTATTTGGTTTCGGTCGACAGGCTTAGGGTAGTACCAAAGAAGCGTGGTAGTTGTAGTGTCATTTGTTTTCTCTTTTTTGTAAAGAGAATCAGTTCAGTTTTTGTGGGGTTGACGGATAGCTGGTGTCTGTCGCACCAGTCCTCTACTATTTTCAAGGCTTGGCGCATAAGGTTGCATAAGGTATTTTCGTGAGTGCCGTTTATTATTATGGTTATATCATCGGCATAGCCTACAGTAAAGTAGCCTTTGTCATTTAGAGTTCTGATGAGGCTGTCTACAACCAGGTTCCACAGAAGCGGCGAGAGGACGCCCCCTTGCGGGCAGCCCTTCGCCACAATGGCCCTTGTGGTGTCGTTTACTTTTACCTGTACAGCTCTCAGTTTGAGCAAATTGGTGATCCACCCGCTCAGGGTCGGGTCGATGCTGTGTCTGTCGAGGGCCTTGCTGATGCTACCAAAAGTGGTTTTGTCAAAGGCGCCCTCGATATCGATGAAGACGGCTAGTGCTAAGCATTTGTGATCCACGGCGCATTCAATTTTGGATACTACGCTATGTAACGCAGATTCCGTTGACCTGCCTGTGGAGTACGCATGCTGTTGTTTGTGAAGTGGTTTTTCCTGGAGAGGTCCGTCACGAATGTATCTATCACAGAGTCTCTCGAGGGTTTTCAATAAGAAAGATGTGAGGCTTATGGGCCTGTAGGCCTTGGGTTGCGTGTAGTCGGATTTGCCTGGTTTGGGTATGAAAATGACTTTCACTTCGCGCCAAGCTAGGGGTATGTGTCTGAGTGCTATGCAGGCCCGATAGGTCTCCACCAGGCATGGTGCTAGTAAATCAGCCCCCCATTGTAGAAGGGCTGGGAAGATGCCATCCAGCCCTGCAGATTTAAAGGGCTGGAAGGTGTTGATGGCCCACTTTATCCGGTCTTCTGTTACTATATCGTGTGCTCTAGACCAGTCTTGGTCTGTTGGGGCCCAGTCTGGTTCAGCTTCCCATGCCTTGTCCTCTAGGAGTTCGCAGTCTGGGAAGTGAGTCTCTAAGAGGAGTTTACTGGTTTCGTGGTCAGTTAGTGTGTATGAGTTATCGGGTTTTTTCAGCGTTCCGAGGGTTCGGTCCTGATCAGTTGATAGGATTTTCCTTACCCTAGCGGCTTCGTTGTTGTTTTCGATGGATTCACAGAATTTCCGCCATGCTGTTCTTCTGGCAGTTCTGATTTGCTTTTTGTATGTATATTGGGTCTCTTTGTATAAATCCCAGTCGTCCGGGAGTCTAGTGTTTTTGGCTCTGTTAAATTGCTTACGTAATGCATCTCTGAGTTTACTAAGTTCAGCGTTCCACCATGGGTTCCTCTCACTGTTGGTTTTTGGCGCTCTTAGTTTGCAGCATGCATGGTATGCTTCGGTTAGGTATTCTGATAGTTTATTCACGGTGTATTCTAATTGTGCAGGGTCTCTTATGGTTACTTTTGATAAGTGCCTGTCTAGCAGGTAGGCTAGGAGGCGTTTATACCCGGGAATATTAGTGCGCCGCGGGTTTCGCCTTGGCACTGGGTTGCTTGTATTGGCAGCTAGTGTAAAACGAATCCTTCTGTGGTCTGAGCAGGAAGGCTCGTCGGATACATGCCAGTTTGTGATAAGATTTGTCGCATTTTCTGTTGCAAGGGTTAGATCTATGATTGTTTGTCCACGGGCTGTGACCCAAGTGGGTTCAGCGCCACGGTTAACAATGATAAGGTTAGTAGAGAATAAATAGGTGGATAGTACCTCTCCTCTGGAGTTCGGTGCGTCGCTGCCCCAGAGTGGGTGGTGAGCGTTTGAGTCAGTGCAGATGATCAGGTCTAGTTTGGCTCGCTCGCAGTGTTGTACCAGGTCGGTCATCTCTTTTGGCGGGCAGTTTGCGTCCTCACCCGGCATGTATACCGAGGCCAGTACAACGTCGGGAACGTCGCCTGCGGTCTGGAGCCTGACAGCTGTCAGGTCCCTGGAACAGAACTGAGTAAGTGATGTGGTAGGAATACCTTTGGGTATGTAGGCGCAGGTTCTTGGTTTGTCTGAGTTTTGTGTGCTGAGAATTAGCTTACCTCCGATGTTGCTGAGGCCGCATATTCTGTTGTTCCTGATCCATGGTTCTTGGATCAGTGCGATGGTTCGGGGTTTTACCTCCAGTGCCCTGCGTAAGCTAGCCGTGGCAGTTTGGCTATGCTGGAGGTTGGTCTGTACGATGCTTAGGGGCGGTGAAGGCAGTGGGGTGGGGTTAGTCGGAGATTGATCCATTGGACAGTATCTCCGCTACCTCCATTCTGGCCTGGTCACTGTGTGGGTCACCCGGCGACGAGGCTAGGAGCTGCTCGTTCCAGCCAGGTGATTCGGGCGAAGTGGTGTTCTCGGCATCAGCCATAGCCGCACGGGTCATGACCTCTTCGAGATGGGCGATGTCTGAGTCGGTCGTCTGTGTCGGTGTCGGTGCTGTCGTCTTCGGTTCCGTACTGTCGGTCTTTGGGTCAGCGGGCTGGGTAGTGGGCCAGAAGCGTCGTATATCGACCCCAGAAGGTACGATATCCGTCGCTCCCGGGCCAATACCTTTTCGGCTTCCTCCGGTGGCACCCCCAGGGTCAGAAAAGTCCCGCTGTTGTTGCCACCGACGGTAGTAGCCCTGTACAGCGACCACCGGGCAATGTCATACCAAGTGTTCTGACGGATCAGAACACTTTGGAGCCGGGCCACGTCACCTCCGTAGCGAGGGACGAAGAGCGAGGCTCGGACACGGGAGGGCACGTCAGACTGTCTCAGTACTGTTAGTGTGAGGTCGGTGTTAGGGAGTCGTATCTTGGGCGCATTTTGCGACAACCAAGTCAGGGCGTAGTCATCTTCGCACCACATCTGCACGGTGCCTTCCGCTACCCGTGGGTAACCGCGGAAGGCAGGGAGTGGTGTCGTCGAGTCTGTGTCCATTAGGAGGTCTTCCAGGCCTGACTTTATGAGCTCTGCCTCTTCTCTTGTCAGGTCCCTGGATGGGGTAGGGAAGCAGATCGCCACGGCCAGCCGCGCAGGTATGTCCTTCGTGGCTCGCGCGTAAGTTCTCTGCTCCCCCTGAGCGGAATGGACCCTCACACGTTTGGCGTCGCCCTGAAGTGCGCTCGGTGAGGCTGTGTCGTCAGGGCGCTCCCTCTTCGCCGGCCCCGTCCCGCTTGGTCCAGGCTGCGGCTGTGAGGTGCCTGGCAAGGTGTTGTCCGCCGGCTGCGCCTGTGCGTGTGAGGCTCTAAGCCGCTTACCCCTGTGCTGTCTGGGTCGAGTTCTGTGAAGTGTCCGTGAATAGTCTGGGTTCTGGGGTCGACTAGCGGCCCTGGCAGACTCTGTTGCGTTCGGGGGCTTTTCGCGCCGGGTTTCCCCTTCGCGTACTTGTCCCTGCCCGCTTGGTTCCGCGTCCGGCCGCTTTTCGCGCTGGGTTGCCCCTTCGCGTACTTGCGGCTGGTCGCGTGGTTCCGCGTCCGGCCACTTTGCGCGCCGGGTTTCCCCTTCGCGTACTCGTGGCTGGTCGCGTACTGCTTTTTCGGCGTCCAATCGCATTTCGCGCCGGCTAGTGCCTTCGCAGTCCTGCTTTTGGTCGCCTACTTTCTTCTCCCGGGTCATGATTTTTCCGCGCTTCTTCAGCAGTCGTACTTCATCAGCCGGGAGGGTGGAAGAGCTACCAGGCCCGTCATCCTTCCCCGTCGCCCTCTGTCTGTGTATGTCTGTGTCATAATCGGGGTTGGTGATGCTGTTCCGCACAATGCTCTGTTGCCAGAAGCTCGTGGGAGGCATACGCTGAGTTGTGGGTACTGGCGCGTTAGTCGCGGCCGGGTCTATGTGTTTAGGCGCGTTAGTCGCGGCCGGTGTCGTTTTGTTTGGCGCGTTAGTCGCTGCCTGAGTTGTGGGCGCTGAAGAGCGCCCGCCGAGTGACCCGCGTCGTTCCGGTTCCGAAGGGAGGGTCAGCAGAATCGGTGGATGGGTACAGACCAGTTGCAGTATTGTCGACGCCGGCAAAGATTTTGGAAACTGCTATTTACAAGAGCATATACCTTCAGGTTAGCGCGCAGCTATCAGATTCTCAGCATGGGTTTAGACCAGGAAGAAGTACCACAAGTAATCTTCTTTGTCACATGGCTCATCTGGTGCCAACAGTGGATAGTGGGGGACAAACCGATGCTGCTTACTTTGATTTCAGAAAAGCATTCGACCTAGTCGAAAATGACATGTTGCTTAAAAAGTTAGCAGGTGTTGGTTTCACCCCACACTCTCTTCAGTTTTTTGCCAGTTATTTAAGGGATAGACAGCAATATGTAGAATATGCGGGACATGTTTCGGATCCATATTTCACGAGGTCCGGGGTAAGTCAAGGGAGTAACCTTGGCCCTTTGGGCTTCCTGCTGATGGTAAACGACCTGCCAGAGGTAGTCAAAGACGCTAACTGTTTGTTGTTTGCCGATGACCTCAAATTGTCCCTCGCGGTAAAAAGCGGTGATGACTGTGTCAGGCTACAGGGGGATATTGATAGGGTAGTGAGCTGGAGCAAGGAAAATCTCTTGCAGTTTAATGCCTCGAAGTGTGTGACCATCACTTTTTCTCGCGCACACAACCCCATATTGCATTCCTACCATATTAGCGGGGTGCCTATGGCACGGGTCACAGAAGTCAAGGACTTGGGAGTAGGCTTTAACACCGGTTTGACTTTTCGTGATCACATCATGCGTAGCTGTAAAAGAGCGTACAGGAATTTAGGTTTCATGCTTCGTACGGTCCGAGGGTTCACGAATGTGAAAGCTGTTATAGCATTGTATAACGCACTGGTAAGTAGCCAGTTAGAATGTAATGCAGTCATCTGGGCTCCGCATGAAGCTAAATATAGTCTCATGCTGGAGAGGGTACAAAATAAGTTCATAAGATATTTATATATGCGCAATTATGGAGTTTATCCCTTCTACCCGTTAATGTATCCGACCTTATTCATTTTAGGTATGGTAGGATACAATGAGCTAAGGGTAAGGAGGGATCTTGCACTCACCTCTTATATATTTAAGTTACTGAGGGGGAAGGTGCATAATGCAGTTATTTTAGGGCAGGTGAGTCTGTGTGTTCCGGACAGGTACGTGTGGCGACGACGGCAGCCGCCACTGCTAGTGGAACCGCGCGCTAGGACCAACCTGCTAAGAGAGGCGCCGCTGACGCGTGCGCTTCGCACGCTCAACCTCATAGCGAGGGATACGGACTTATTTTGTTGTTCTCGGAGTGAATTCACAAGGAATGCATTGTATATAATTAGTCATAGATGTTAATAATTAAATAAGTTGCACATGTATCGCATTGGGAGTATCCTGTAACGGTAGATGTAAGTTGATAAATAAATAAAATAAAATAAATATCGACTTCTTTCGTAAATGTTTCACAGAATTTGTTACAGATGGTTTGCAATTATTCATTTTTAATAAGTGTTTTTCTATTATATAATCTACTCCCACTTTAGACCTACCAAGCCACTTATTTATATTATTCCATATCTTTCTCATGTCTCCCTTACAACTTATTATAACTTTCTTCCTACTTTTATTTTTGGGATCACTTTACCACTGTTTAAAATAGAATATCTTTATTTTCATATATATAAGGACGCGTAACTTATCAGTAACCCACGACTGTGTTTTGCGTTTAGAGCAAAACGAGTTTTCTATTTTAGAATTATAAATATCGCCAAAAATCGCTGCAATGTTCGTATACAATTCGCATGGGTCTTGTTTTAGTAACAGCGATGACCAATTTGTGTTGTTAAGTTTATCTGTAACCGCGTTGTTGTTGTACCTAATTTTATTTACACATGTTATGTCCATTTCTTTAGTAATAACCGCTGAGATTCCCGTTAGATAGTGGTCCGCTACCTGGCTAGTGAGTGTGTATGCGTGGACGTCGCTCGCCCCTCCACTTACATTCCGCATGAAGACGTGATCGATGCATGACGCCACTCGCCTCTGTCCGACAATCGCCTCGCGTGTTATGTCTCGAATTCCTCAGTGAAGTCCCAAATCGGCTAACATATTTAGGTATTTATTTGCCGCAGAATCCAGTTCATTCTCTAACAAGTTAATGTTGCAGTCGCCTACTAATACAATGTCAGTGTTTACGGGTAAAGCTTGAATAATGTGTTTGTATTCTTTGGTAAAAGTGCGCTTGTTTGTGTTCGGCGGCCTGTAGATTACCAATAGATAAGCGTTAATAGCATTCTTAGCAAGGTCACCGTGTATCAGCTTAAATGTTGATGAAGTATAGCATTTTAGTGGACTGAAGTGAAGACTGTTTTTTACATAAACAAGTATGCCTCCTCCTCGCTTTTTTTCTCTTGTTTGTGAAAACATATTGTAGGTTTCTCTTATGTGTATGTGCGTGTGTTTCTGTGTCGCAAATCAAAACATTTTAAATCGGTTCTAAAGATAAAAAAAATGTGCGGTCCACGCAGCTGAGACACCTGCCGAGTAGTGATGCTGCATGGCCTGAACCCTTCTGCCGCGTCACTGGTGAGATCGTTCCGTACCCTAAGCTGTACTTCTAAGCTGCGACTGCGTTTTAGGTTGTCGATTCAAAGCCACGCGCATGTTCAACATAATTTTAAACAATTTTTATAGGACAGTGTATTCATATTAAATGTAGTAATGCGGGATAAACGAAGCTGTTATTCTGGCACAAAGTGTGATTGAGTCCTTTGATTTCATACATAAAAACAAAGAAGCGCCGCACGGCGGTAGAAAATACAAAACTTGTAACAATTACCTGATTAAATTCGTAATGTTAACACTACAAAAGCCCTTCTTACCCCTGGAGATCAATGTTTTAATAAAGTAATATTTAGTATTTATTTCCGTACAAGTGATTTGTAATCTTTAGAAATAAATTATTTCAGACCGTATAGTAGGGTATCGCTCTTGACCTAATACTTCATCCACATTGTGCCGAATTACCATAAATAACTACGTTGACCAAGTTCACTATTCACTGACTATTATTATTGCTTCCTTTCGAGTATAAATGAAAACCTCTTTGAATTTATTTTATCTTAATCTAGGTAAAGTTATAATTTAACAGAGGCTGAAATTACTATTTCGATATTCATAACTACATATTTTGTAAGTGTAGACGCTTTGTTGATGCGCATTATATTGTCCACATCTGGCGGACAAGCGCGGGAAGCGCATTACGGCTGGGATCGAGAGAAAGCAGAAGGTTGCATTGTTTAAGGGCGCAGTCCGGTGAAAAATAGCGGTGCTCATTGTTTAACAGAATGCTAGCCGGTACCTGCAACTGACCCTTGCGTGTCTGATGCGCAAAGTTTCAAAAATATAATGCGTAAAGGTTTCAAGTACAGGTTGGAACTAAGTATGGACGGACTGAGCGGTTCTTCTGTGACGCCGCAGTCTGTTAAACATCATCACTATACTCATCATCTGCCTAGCCTTTTTCGGACTTTGACGACCCGTGGCGTCTCTCGGGGATCCGCGGATGGTAATCGGGACCGGCGCGGCTGCTTGGCGTGCTTCCCATGGCGCGGCGGGGTTTTGGTGCGTGGGGATGGTCACCCATCCACGGACCGGCCGCGGCGGGCGTGGCTTGGCCTGATCGCTCGGCCCGTGCGGCTGTTATTACTTCTGTTAACCATATTGGGCGGGATGACCCTCAATCGTTGTCTAAACGAAGTTGTGCCATTCTCCGCAATCACAGTGACTGCGATATCTCAGCAATTACTTATCATAGCTCTGCAAACCCTATGTCATTAAAATTGGTATTAGGTAAATAAAATAGCCGATTACGTAGGGTTCAATACCTGGTACCTACTTAATGTATTTTTGTGAAGTCTAGTTGCGTGTAAATGGACTTGTTTAGAATTTTTCTAATAAATATGCTGGTGCAATGTGCATGAAGTGGTTTAATATTCATGAGTTTCGTTTCCCTGTAAATTTTAACTGTAGGTGTAAGGTATCATATCATAGTGAAATAATGGTAATCATAGTGAAATAATGGTTGAACAATTTTATTTTGTGCGATCTGTAGGTCTTATAGGTTGGTTTTTGATAAATTTCGTCAGAAAGCAGCGCGGACGTCCCATTAATCGTACCCCTGTCTAAGTCAACCTTCTGTGTCTTTGTGACGTTTGAACAAAACAGGAACTATACATTGGCTATAATAATACCTATGATAAAGGGGCTGGAATTGTATATGTAGTATGTAGTTATCCGTACGCAGCGATCTGGCAAAGCTTGTGTCGATTACTCGAGACAATGACAGAATATACTTAGCACTGTTAAATAATATTCAGGACTTTCTGCCTAACAATGGTCTGTCTCAGGAGCGAATGACAAAATACGTAACCACGCAGTTTAATGAGGCGCTATGGGTAGGAGAAGACATCCTTGTTGCCGCGACGGAATTCTACTTTGTGAACGTGTTTCTTCACACGAATAACAAGAACAGCGGGAAAACACTGTTTTCACACATGTTTTCAACAATCTACAGCACTATGATAACTGGGATTTAATTGACGACAACCACTACAACAGTAACCAGCAAATTCTAACGCAGGAATCGACAAACGCAAGAATATCACAACATATCGAAAATTCAAGTAATCAGTACAACATAAGATAAGAGCAAAAACAGTTCACAACACCTCGGTTCCAAAAGATTCCAAAAGAATAACCCCCAATTACTTAATCCATTAACAACGCGTGAACAAATAGCGGCATTGATTTTCGATGCTGGCACGTGGCATGAGGTTAAAAAGTATGCTCAGCAAGGTTTTAATACGGTGTATAAATTGCTAAACTACAAATTGCTTGCTGTCAATGTCGATAAGACAAAATACATGACATATTCCCTTAGACCCTAGGGTTAACCAAACATCGACTTTAAAAGCGCACTCATGTAATTTCATTAACCATTGCTCTTGTCCGATTTTAGTTCAAACAAATTCTATCAAATAGCTTTGCATTACCATATTATACCGTCTCAGCTTCCAACAACACATTGAAACACTGGTCAAACTAACCAGAAAATTAATTTACATATTAAAAAACCTTAGACATATACATCGGTTATTGAGGATTTGCCAATCTTTGTTAGTGAGTGTATTGCATTGCCATTTGGGGCGGTACCTCTAAAAATTATATGATCATTTTAGAGAGAGCTCAAAGAGCTATATTCAAAGTGTGTTGCTTTTTCACAATCCTCTATCCAACTTTCCATCTTTACCAACACTGCCAAGTGCTAACCGTCCGACAGTTGTTTATTCTCATCTGTAATAATAAAAAATAAAATGAAACACTGATCTTCCCTTACATCACGATTTCCAAAGACGGAATAGACGAGCAATAAAAGTTTGCTCAATCACCCGCTTAAAACCCGTATCGTAAAATCACCTAGACGTCATAAACACAACATTCTTCGTTACCCCATCCTTTATTTTTTGTTAAGCTCATGCTTATTTTACTTTGTCACGTTATGCATAATTTGTATAAATCCGTGAATTTTTGCTTGACTTTACACCTCTTACTTCAAAATTTTGTTTCTAGTAGTAACTGTAAGTATGAATTAGTTAAATTAGTTTTTTAAACGTTTTTAGTCAATATAACTAAAAATTAAAAAATATGTAAAAAAAAAATATAAATTAAACAATTTACTTATTTTTCAAATTTTTCTGTTAATTTTGTAGGTTCTACTTTTACTTAAATACTTAATTGCAATCTTAAACTTTTTAAAAATAGCTTGACTCTCTAACCGTTCTGTAAATTAACATGTCCTATCTAAGAGAGCTGGGTGATTTGTAGCTCAGGACCCTTCTATCACAGACACCTTTCTCTATTTAAGATTGTACATTCTATTAACCAGTGCCTGCAATATGATGTTGAGATAAATAAAGATGTATGATTACGATTATAGCGACTCATAGCAGCACCAGCAGCAAACTCGCAAAAATTATTTTATTAGAGAAAACATAACAAAACAGTTTATAAAATCAAAACGAAATGTAACTAGCTAATGAGTTATGATTATGACTGATTAGGTGCGAATTAAGGAACAGCTGATGCGAAGATAACAAGGAAGCACGTCGCCGAGTTATCAGCTGTTATAGTGAAGTGAAGGAATGACGTAAACAGACGGATTATCCTAACTGTTATATTTTAGCTTTATAAGCATTTAAGTGACTTTAGATAAATATGAGGCTACGAATAAGAATGATTGCCACTAAAAGACTTGAAGATAAATGAAAACACTCTTTTAGTTATCCTTGGCCCGACTTCGTCACCTGACTTCGTCCCCTGGGCGTGTGCAGAGCTACGCGAAGCTTCTTCAACAAGGTATTGAGTGGCATAAAACGCCGCCACCTGAAGGTGTTCGACTCAGTCGATCACCTCCGACACTCCGACTTGCGTCTACGACAAGAGTTCGAAACGAATTCGAGAGAATAAATAACTTGGCGTGAGACGCCACCTCCAGTACAGTGAGACGTAAGGTCCTGACGTCTCCACTATTAACATATATATTTTATTTATTTCTAAGATTGAGCACCACGCGGTTTTCCTTTCTGAAGAAACAACAACCTACGCGAGCTGCTTCAACCTCGAGGTGCTTCGCGACCGTGTGCTTCCTCGTGTCAGACTGCGGGCCAGAGGATCGTCCTACGCGAGCTACTACTAATCGATTCCTAATCCTTAATATCTTTTTCTACATACTTTTGTATTTTATATTCTAAAATTACATTAACTTGTAACGACCTTCGGCCAGTCGGCTAAACGTTACGTTACAAGCTTTGTTGCACTTCTCCTGATCCTTGTATCTATTTTCCATTGCTTTGTTGTTTTCTATGGTTTCTTTTTTGAATGTGACCATTTCATCATGCTTGGCGCTCAGAAATTGTATTGTTTTATCAAACTCAATACTGTTTTTTTAGTTCGCCTATTTCTAACTTGATAACCTACACATCTTTTTGAAGCACTAACAAGCGTGAGTCTTCATTGCTTTGACCTCCTTTTGAACGGCTTTGAGAGTTGAGTGTAAACTATCAGGAGAACAGCATGCTGTTTTGTGCCGTCTAGGTTCTTGAGAGATAGAGGAATCGCTGTCTGACTCCTCATTGCGTTTCTTCTTACCCTGTCGTGTTCCAACCCACGATACAGGTGCCTGTTTACCCTTAGCATCCGAAGCCGACCTGTCTGATGAGTGAGCTTCCTCCATTTCGCCAGGTTTAGTGGGAGTTCGTGGCAGTTTCGGCATTATTGATCCTCAGTTGAACCAGTCGATAATCAATCCACAACTGTAGCACGATAATCACACACAATAGGTACTTAGCACGTATTTGTTAAAATCGGTAAGCAATTGCACAGTACGAGCGACACGTCCCACAGTGGTCTGAAAATCGAGCTCCATACTCATAGAAACTAAATGTCAGGGATTAAAAAAAAAGTGGAATGTCTCTGGAATAACTCTCTTTATATAATATTAAAGTATGGAGGGTATGCGCAGCTCCACGCGTGAGAAAAAAAATGTTTTGTGTTTTTTTGTATGGGAGAATACACTAAGTTGATTATTTTCGAACTGAAATGAACTGAAGGGCTGGTACTCACATGAGTTATTGCACCTCATACAGTGATCAAGATGACATACAATTCATGCACCTTTCGGTGCCGCTTCGCGCGTAGGACATTTTTAAAATTTCTAGTTAGATTATGTGATTTATTAAATCTTTTACGTAATAAAATGAATGTGCCGATCGTTTTTCATATATTTTAGTTAGTTTATAGCCTGCTAAGGACCTCTTTAATGACAATAATAGAAAACTATATTGATTACATACGTTTTTTTTACAAATTGCATTTAAAGAACTCATTTGGTAATCACCGTCATTTTCGTTGAGTTTTAATTAGATACTAATAACATGGCATACTCAGCGTTAATTAGGGTAGTTACACTATTGATTTATCTAATCTTTAAGGTAATTAAATGATGTTACCGAACGCATTGAATGGGAAAATATTAGTGAAACAATAGATATTCATAAAACAATTAAGATATACCTAAATAGAAAAGGAATATTCCTAAATAATTTATATTATAGATGATTAAAAATAAGGTCCAATAAAATCAAGTTTTCCTTACAAATAGTTTTAATCTTGATTGCTAATACCATGACATTACAACAAAAATACGTCAATAACTATGATACACTATAATTATACTATGATACACTATAAACTCAATAAAAAACAGTGAAGATAGTATTATTTTGTGAATATCACAACTATTAAATTTATTATATCTATAGCAACTATACTAAGTCTAGCTATTTACGATTGAAAATTTAAAATTAACTTAACTAACTTCTCTCGCCATCACAGCTCTCGTTACTGGCAAAGTAGTTTACGGCGCTACCTTTCAGCGTCTCACAGACATCAAGGGTCTGAGAAAGTCTATGTGGCCTCGCTAACATTTTCCGACTTTTCATTTTAGGGAAAGTGCAGACTAGAGTCACCTGATTTCAACATGACATCCAGATAAAAGTAGGGGACATAAATAAAACGCATATACAAAATCAAAAATATCCCCAAGTTAAAACAGGATTTAAAAAAAAAATAAAAAAATGGACGATGTCCGTAACTCGGTTTGTTTTCCCAAATAAAATAATATAAAAATTATACCAATCTACTCATAAAATTCTTAAAAGATCTTTTTTACAGAAAGTGACTGTGACGTCTAAGTTGGTTTCAGGCTTTCTTATCAGAGAAGTCGAATAGGAAATACCGAACTCATTTAGCTTTAACACCTACATACCTTTTTTTGTAGTACATCCACGATTTAAAAGCAAGGGCCTCTTTGTACCAAAAAGCTTTTCAGAATAGTCGTACTTAGTTATTGTTTACAAAGACTAATAGTGTAATTTATTATGAGTAATTTGGTGGTTTTAATAAATTGTACTCAATTTGTCGGGATAGCAATATAAAAATAAATAGTTTGGGCTTGTTTAAAACTAATACTTTTTGATGCAGAAAATGTAAAATGTTTTGTGTAGGAGAATAGATTTCGTACCCAGCTGTTTAAAAAAATACATTTATGAGACCTATATAAATATGACCAAGAATTATTTATGCACAATGAAATTCTGCGATGACGAAGAATTCTTGCAGCATGGACTAAACTAAAACCAATGCAATTTTTTACCTGCCACAACACAAAGAGACGGAATAGAATCATAACAGTAGACGATTAAGAAAAAGAGTAAATAATATGTCTTCTCATGATAGGCAACAGATCTCTGCTAAACGCTCCTTCATCCGCGAATCGCAAGTGACACAAAGGCACCACGTGTCACGAGACGAGCAGTGCCTGTGTATCGCGCGCCAGTCTGTGTGTCGCACCTGTTTGCAGGTGCCTTTACTCGTCATACTTTTGCCTCTATCCCAATTTATTTGGGGTTGGTGCAACAAGTATATTTTCTAGTTACATACTTCTCAATTAGTCGTCATCTCGGTAGTCACCCCCATTCTAGCCATAATTCATCTTTCACGTTTTGCTATATATTACCCCCAAAATATAAATTATACACTAACAATCGCTGAGTAAAGTAAATACATGAATAAAATGTATGTTACCTTACGCGTAGGCATTACTGAATTCGTGTATCAATAATATATGTCTTTTTTCGTTGTCGGTAACAAAATTGTATCGTTTGGCAGGAGGAGGCGGTTGGGAGTGGTGGGGGTTGGTGTCGGGGGTGCTCCCTCCCCCCTCGTACAACTACCATGAAAAGGTAAGCCACCGTTCTTGAGAAAAACTAATTATTGTAACCTAACCTCAAAACACATTAATGTCGCTACTGCAACGTCTCCGGCGCTGCGGGAAGTCCAACCCCTTCGCCCTTACGTAACAAAGGATAGGCACCCATGCTCACCGCCGCAGCTACGGCTTACTGGTTGCGGGTGGGGCTGCCCTACCTTCGCGCCGCCGGATTTTTATAAACACTCTAGGGGTAGGAGCCAAAAGACTACGTGCAGTCGGGATGCCGCGATTCGATTTTGGAACAATGTCGACCTATTTTAACCATAAAGTGGGGGTACACTAACTTCTCACAACTCGGGAAGAAACGGAATGAACTTAAACAAATGACACTGACACATGACACAAATAGCATTGTACAACTTACAGCACACAATTTACTAGTACAGGTTTGGTTGTCAATCGCCGATTTTAACGTTTTGTTTCGCTGTTTACATAATTTGAGGTTAGATTTTTTTTCTCATAAAATATTCATTACCTTGAAATAAGAGTGGTAGCGTTATAATCAGGGAACCCACCCCTACCATCTTAACCCCTTTTTACCCCGAAACTCCTACCAAACGATACTAGATCCAACCCCAGAACTAATTTATGTGACGTAGACTACGGTAAGTATTAAGAAGTCCCACGAAATAATATACCCTTCAAGGTCTTTATTGACCCATCAGGCTTCTTTTTATGAGACATCAAATAAATCGATTGAAGGACACTGAACGAGACATAAAGAAGTTTTATTGTAATTACGTCATGATGCGTTGTTAATTATCGTGGTCAAATATTCGTGGCATTCTTGAGAGCTGATGGAACTAGAAAGGTTTTAAAAACACCCACTTTATAATAGAAGACAAATAAATAGGTGTTTATTTTTTCTACATAAAAATCGACAAGTAAAAAAAAACATAAATCTTCGAAGAGATGGGCTATAGTTCGCCAATTATAGTCAAATCATAGATTTAATTCTGACTCATTGGTCATGGACTGACAAATTAAAATTAAACAGGTTATAAGGTAAGTCTGTGAATATTGTAACTACAAGAAGAAATATAAACGACCTCAACTTACATTAGACGAGGCGCAAATAAAGCATTCACAAAGTCATTGTGGCCTGTGATAGTTTGGATTCATTAATTGATTGAAACTGACGAAGGTAATGTCTGATTCCCAAACAACTACAAAAGTCATCACAAGTAAGTCACTAATCTAAACTGAGTACATTCCAACTTTGTTTGACAGTTTCGTCGAATGTGGTTCGTGTTCTTTATTCATGCATAGAATCGGTCACCGTCTTTGTTTGAAGAAAAGTCCTGAATATAATGAATTATTTATCACAGTGTCGGGACAGGTTTTGTTTGCTGATGTAAACATTTAATTACCATAATCAGCCTATGATGTTCCCACTGCTGGGACACAGGCCTCGTTTCAGTGAGAGGGATTGAGCCGTAATCCATAACGAGAGCCCAGAGTTGCTAGATGTCACATGTCTTCGAATTTGAGCAGTGGTGATGAAATAATTAACACAAAATAATGCGCTTGACAGGGTTCGAATCTACGACGTACAACGCGTCAGTCGTGCCGATACCACTGGGCCATCACTGCTCCCATTATAGTTTCTATGGGAACTCCATTAATTTCTTTCTTTTTGTTATAGCGGCAATAGAAATACACAGTCTGAAAATTTCAACTCTCTACCTGTTACAGTTCAAGGGATACAGCCCGCTGACAGACAGATGGACGGACTGCGGAGGCTTAGTAATATGGTTCCGCTGGCATACTATGAAAATAATAACAAGAGATTACATGAAATTAGATATTTGAATGTGAAAATAGACAGTGGTAACAAAAAGTTTGCTTTTCAGCAGTACAACAAAATAATAGTGAGTTAAATTAGTGTCATACTATTTCCATAAAGATTTTGGTACAGAATCATAGAAAGAATTACTATGCACAACAGTAAATGGTAAATCCCTAAATGGTAAATAGATAAATATAATAAAAGATGTGACTTTGGTGTAACAAAATACCACACAGCTCATATTAGATTAACACGAATTTTATTAATGCCATAAACCGGCCAGGTCACGAGCATGATGAGTGTTTACCAAAAGCGACGGTTTTTTTTTTCGTCAGAGTGTACCGTGCAAAACTGCGATCTTTGTGGTGTGTGTCATATGCAGTCGTACCGCGAGTTCACAGCATTACGACTCTTAACATGCCTATGCACTTTTGAACGCTTACTGTACGTCGCGTAAATATAAATTATAGAGATATTGTCTTTATTCATTTGTAGCCTGTATTATTTTATTAATTCACGTGGTCTCCACAAAAAAAAAACTAAGGCTTCTTCTGTCTTATTTATGTACATACTCTATATTTACTAAATGTATAAATAATGAACACAAGTCAAATAATAAAAGTGTTATGCAAACTAAAAGACAAATATTCCAATAAATTATACCTATTTACGCAATAGGCGTACATATAGATAACAGCGTTCTGAGCTAAGACTGATAAAAATTAAAAACAAGGATATTTCTTAAGGGGTTCTTACTTCATAAATATTGCTATTACAGTTGTTATTAGTGTTTCAGCTAAAGAAAGGAAAGGTAAAATGTTGTGTAGGGTGACCATTTTTATTAGCGACTGAATAAAATAAAAAAAAACAATTGTGGTAAAATATCCACACTTAACACGCAGATTTTTTTGATTCTGGTTTTTATCTGCAGTACCGTGCATAGGATGATAATCAACCGTAATCAAGCAGCAAGAAGTTTTATTATACTTTTAGGAACCAGAAGTAGAGATAAATAAAAATAAAACAATAATCACTTAGATTTACAGATTTTCTTATTACAAATTAATTTCAAATAATCTCTAATTCCCAGGTCGGGCAACGTGTTATTGGGTTTTTCTATTTGGAATTTCTCAGTAGCAGCCCGGAGACTGGATTTGTGCCCGGTAGATGGCAATAGGCTCGCCCCCTATTACATGGGACTTAAGCATAACGGGCGAAATGAGGGTCTACTACAGGTACACCTCTGCCCAACCCTTCGGGGAAACAAGGCGTGATGTTATGTTATGTGTTCAAATAATCACAACAAAATCACAAAAGCAAACAACCGTTAATTTTAAAACACATGTACACCTTAAAAGAAATAACGACAAGTAGCAAATACTTACTATTACCAGATAACCGCACGAGAGCCGACCGACAAAATGACCGAGCTTCGTTGGAAGTCGCTACGTCCTCGTAAGCCGACAACATGCGGTGGTAATCCGCCTCACTGCATATCGCCCGGTGCCAATTCAGGCTCCGAACCCGACCGTGAACGAGGCCCATCCGCCGCATCACGTTCAGCACCACGAAGGGCCCAGTCGTACTCCACGTTCCACAGGGGTGGCCCGAGGACCGACCCTTGTGGAACACCACATGTAACAGGCCTTCGCACGATTTGGCCATTGCGTCTCCGGTAACTAACGCATCGCCCCCGCAGATAGTCTGCCAGCAGCTGCCTCAGGTATAAAGGTACCCCATGAAAACGGAGCGCCTCTCCGATACAGCTGAATGGCAGAGTGTTAAACGCATTGGTGATGTCTAATGAAACCGCCAACATTACATCGCCTTGCATTACAGCCTCTATCGCCTGGGTCTTGAGATGCATAATGGCGTCCACGGTCGAACGCCCGCCACTAAAACCGAATTGGGCGTTTGACAGATTTGGGCCAACCGTTTCCAAATTAAATTAAATTAAATAAAACTTTATTTCACACCAAATGTCCATATTTTGTTAGTATATTGATGTTAGTGATGTTAGTGCTTAGGTTACTAGGTTAGTATTCTTAGTTTTTTTACAAAATTAACTATTTATTAAGGCCTACTACTGTGGCCACCCACTGTCCCTGAAAGGGACAGTCCGCTCTGGACGCGATCATTTTCACAATGCTGTTGTCACTGCCATGCAGGCACTGTTGTAACGAGGCCGCTTTCTTTCGCATGATGGCATGAAAACTATCTGTGCGAGCCTCTGCGAACTTTCCGGAAGCGCTACAACGCCATGGCAGTCCCAACAGCATCCTAAAAGCATTAATAAATTGAACACGCAGGACGTTGTAGGCTCGGCGCGTGTATGACACCCACAGGCCACTCGTGTAAAATGATTGACAGAACGCCTTAAAAAGGGTTACTTTGACGTCTGTAGTACAACGAGTGAACCTGCGGGCAAGCAAATTGCTCCTCACAGACAACGCCCTGCGCTCCCTCTCTATATCTGCGTCACCTCTTAGGTCACTCGTGACAACGGTACCTAAAACTATCGACAACCTTAAGTGTTATGCCGTTTAGACATATGGGTGGTACACAGCGCGGCTGCTGCTTAGGTGCTTTAAATACAAGAAGTTCACTTTTCTTCGAGTTGTATATTAGCCCATGCACCTCCGCATAGGCCTCGCAGGTCAATAACAACTTCTTCAACCCATCTATCGATGGACTGAGAAGCACCATATCCTCTGCATAGCTTAGGAACACAGGTTCCATCAATGTGGCAGCCAACGTGTGTACCGCTCAGTCGCTCGATAAGCCGGTTGATATAAAGGTCGGCATACAGCATCCGCTACCGTGGTCTGGCGGTGTTGGTGAGGCGGAGAGTCGTCCACCAGGAGCTCCCTTTGCCGTCGCTTACCAACACAATGTACGCGCTGGGTGTACAGGTGTTTATAAATATCTACGCCTGTTATAAGCCGCCCGCGGCCCACTTGGAATTAACCGAGCTGAGGGCGCTTATCAACACTACTAATGCGACCATCCTCGCCAGTGACTTCAACCGCTTGCCACAGCGTGGAACTCATCGCAAACGAATACCGAGGGGAGACGGCTCTTCGCGGACGAAGAGGCCTTCGGCTACACGGAGTCCGGCCCAGAGACGCCCACCCATTACCCAGATACCGCACGGTACATGTCGGCATGTCCACCAGACATCGTGGTCCACCGAGGGCTACGCAGCCAGATCACCCAACAAGTAATAGACGACGTGTTACAGTCGGACCACCAACCGGTACTCGTCGTCATATCCTTCGCAGAGAGGATGGAGACCACCGCGCCTACTCGGCCTATCGTTACCTCCGCGGACGTGGAGCAGACGGCGGACGAGGTAACTGCTTGCATACAAAGCGCCTACGAATCGGCGACAAGCACAGAGTCGCAGGGGAGTGGGATACTGACGCCCCTGCCGGCTCAGATCAATGCAATGATCGCCGCGAAGAGGCGCGTTCGCAAGCAGTGGCAACAACTGAGATGTCCCACTCTCAAGAGAGAAATTAACCGTCTCGCGGAGAAGGTGAAGGCCGAGCTCACGGCGCACACGGCAGCGGGAAGAAAGAATCGACGCCACGACGGACAGTTGGCCGTCGCTACATAAACTATGCCGCCAACTCAAAAATACCCCAGTCCCGATGCGTCCGCTGCTCAATAGCGACGGGGCGCTTAAGTATGGACCGGGCGGAGGTCTTCGCCGAGCACCTGGAGCATCAGTTCCAACCGAACCCAACTAGCGACACCGACCATGTCGCAGCAGTCGAGAAACACCTGGGAGACAATTTCGCCGCGCCGATAGCTCCCGTGCAGACAGACGCGCCATCCTAAGAACGAAGCCTAGGAAGGCCCCCAGTGCGCCACCTGCCGTACCGTATGGTTGCCGCGCTGGCGCGCCTTTTTACGGCAATACTGCGCACCGGGACCTTCCTTCTTCGTGGAAGGAAGGGCGCGTCATTATGCTGCCCAATTAATGAATGAATGAAATGCACCGACCCCAGCGTGGTTTGACCAGACTCGATTAATCGAATGAACCCCAAGATTTGCACTAGTCCCTGAAGCCTCATGCTTCATGGTGCTACAAATACCATTGCATATCAAGGAGTAGACCGGGGGGCACTGTAATGGTAGGGATGACGTGCCCTTAGGATAGGAAGGATAATAAGAGCCTACGGGGTTTGCACCCTAACGTAAGCATGGGATTAGTGGAGAGGCGGGTGATATTTGTCTATGGGAGGGCATCTTTTAACGACGTCGCAGCAGGGTTGACTCAAGTCGAGCTTCATCGGTGAATCCTTAAGCGGGGTTCAGCTGGTTTCTGGGCTCTTTTCTATGTCACTGCTCTGCTGTGGTAAATGTTACTGTTCTTTTCAATGTCTTCGTCTGAGTTGTCGCTACTAACCGTTTCGATTTTTGCACAAGGAAGGGCGCGTCATTATGCTGCCCAAGGTGGAAAAAACATCCAGAAGCCGGAGAGCTATCGGCCAATTACTCTGCTACCGACGGTCTCCAAGGTGTTCGAAGCACGCCTGCTGCGACATCTCCAACCCCACATCGCGCCCCCGCCAGAACAGTTTAGGTTTCGGGAGGAACATAGCACGACGGTCCAGCTGTCGATGGTACTGCACCACCTCGCAGCCGCAATGAACAAAAAGGAATTCTCGGTGGCAATATTACTCGACATGGAGAAGGCTTTCGACCGTGGTTGGCACGACGGCCTGACATACAAATTGGCCTTCTCCTTTCTGTTTTGTGTTTCTTTGTGAGTGCGGAGCTGCTTACGGTTCGTCTCGCTCGTTAGAGCGAACAAAGCGGGAGCGGCGTACGTCATTATTGGGAGAATGTACAACTTGTTCACGCCCAACTTGACGCGCGCCGGGATGCGGGACTAGAGCACTGGTTTAAGGAGGCGGACCTTACCCTGCGCGGCGACATTATGGACATGCGTCCCCATCGTGAGCCGACGGTCGATTGTGACTCGGTATTTGACCCGGGGCGTCCACTAGATGTCGGCTCCTTGTAGTTTCAAGGGTGGCAGGAGAGGCGCGGACCCGGTGACTATCGCCTGCGACTTACCCACGTTCACGGACAGCCGCCACTTGGACAACCACTCCGGAAGAAGCTCGAGGGCGTGCTGCATTTTGACCGCCGCGTAGTTCGCATTACGCGATGTAGTAATGTACGCGACGTCATCAGCATACAGCGCAAGAGTTGTGAGTGGCGTGGTAGGGATGTCGTCCGTGTAGCGCGAGTAACACGCCGGCGAGACGCAGCTACCCTGTGGCACACCCGTAAGCACCGGGCGGGCGCTAGACAGCGCTCCGTCGATCACCACCCTGAAATTTCTGTTGGAGAGAAAGTCAGAGACCACCATTACAAAGCGACGGAGCGCGACTGATGTCGCCAGCTTGTATCTGAGGCCGTCATGCCATACACGGTCGAAGGCCTTCTCCATGTCGAGGAATACTGCCACCGAGTATTCCTTCTTGTTTATCGCGGCTGCGAAGTGGTGTAGCATCCTAAACAGCGGGAGTGGAGGAGAGAAAATCTCAACAAACGGGGAAGGGCACGGTTCCATTCCCCGATCATCTTTGATGGTCGTGGAAGGGAACCGGGCTAGGGAAGGGTCGTTGGTGTAGGTCGTACGCCCACCCCCCCTCTGCTTACAGAGGGTGAGTTGTGTGGGCGTGATCTTGTGGGAGGAGAGGAAGAAAACCTCTTAAAAAAATAACCCCAACTCCAAGGTCGAGCGTGCCGAGGGGGTGTATGGCCGGAGGGCATCCGGTCGTTAGCGCTGGGGGGGGGGATCCAGGGGGATCAAAGGGACCGCACCCTTCAAAGGAGAAAAATATAAAAATGAAAAAGTCAGTTGCGTAAATTTTACCCCAGGGCGGTACCGACTGCTTAGCAGTCGGAGAATCCGCCACGCATCCAGTTTCGGATGCGTCATGCCCCTCGTATTCTGGGGGGGGCAACAACTGTCTCGAGGGAGGAGAGAGAGGAAGAACCCGGTCGCAGTCATTCGGGGACCCGCTGAACGATGGTTTGGCGGGCCCTCGACTGGCTGCCGCTGGTCACCAGCGAGAAACGGAGCTCCTTTTGAAGCTCCCGCGCGTGGTGATTGAGCCACTTGCCACCTTTGATGGCAACCAGAGCCGAGGAGGCTCCGGTCCCTCCGGGGACCACAGTAGGTCCGATCCGGATCTGAGCAGGCGCGGCAAGGCGAAGAGGCGGCAGACGGAGGAAGAAATCCTGACGGCACCAAAAGCGCCCAAGGTGACGAGTGGTCGGGGTCGTGCGGCTGCAAAGCCGGGGCGTGACCCATCGGGCCGCTTCACGCGCCCTGCTACGCCGGGCCCATCACAGGCTTCATCGCTGGCTCCGTCACCGGCTCCTTCGTCAGCTCCGTCGGAGAGCGCGGGGAGCGACGCCGAACTGGGGAGGGAGGACCTCGCGTGCATAGGCTTAGGCCTATGCTCCAACAGGGCGGAGGCAAACGCTGCCAAGAGGGCGCAGCGAAAGGCTGCCGCAGCCGACGTGGTGGCAGAAATGGCCAGTCGGAACAAGGAGCGACGCGCTGCCCGGATGGCAGCCGGAGGGACCGTTACCGGGGTGGTGCTCAGTAGCCAGGTTCTGGACAGCGTCGATGTCGTCATGACGGTGCCACCAAGTCAGGCAACCTGAGGGGGACGTACATTCGTGCCCTAAAGGAGGCGGTGGACGACATCAAAGAGGCGGTCGAGCTCCTCGTGAACCGCACCAGCACGGAGGAGACGGCGAGGCTCTGGGAGGACAATCGCCGTCTCCGATCCAAGCTCGAGGAGCTCGAGCGGCAGTTTGCTGCCCAGAGGGCGGCTCCCGCCGCCCCCAGCGTCACTCCCGTCTCGATTCCGCCGGCGGTCCAGTCGTCGCCTGCGCGTGCGGATGCGGAGATCGAAAAGATCGCCCGCATCTGCATGATGCAGTGCGGCGGGATGATTAACGCCCGGATGGAGGCGCTGGAGTCGCGACTCCCACCAGCCGCGACCCTCCGACCACCGCTTGCGGAGGATAGGAGGAGGGCGGAGGAGGCCGCCGCCGGGACGAACTCCACGCCGGGGGGCAGAAAGCCCGCGCAGTGGCCCAAAAAGCCCACGCAGGGGCCCAGGAAGCCCACGGGGGCTTCTCCCGCGCCACCTCCGGCGACCGCGCCTCCGGCGACAGCACCTCCGGTGACCGCACCTATCGCGCCTCTGGCGACCGCACCGCCTCCCACCTCACCTCCCACCCAGGATGCCGAGGGGTGCACGACGGTGGGGAAGAGGAGGAAACAAAAGAGGAAGAAGAGCGGGAAGAACGCCGACGGAGCACCGGCACCGGCCAAGACGCCTACAAACAAGAAGTCGAGAGGACGGCGTAGGGCCCCACGCTCTGCGGCTGTGGTGATCACACTGCAGTCTGGAGCCGCTGAGAGGGGCGTCACCTACGCGGCGGTCCTCCGAGAGGCACAGAGCAAGGTCGCGTTCCCCGACCTTGGGACACCGTCCGGCCTCAGATTGAGGCCGGCGGTTACGGGGGCGTGGCTGCTCGAGGTGTCCGGTGCCTCCAGCTGCGAATGGGCAGACGTTCTGGCCGCCAAGTTGAGGGAGGTCCTCAGCCCGGAGGACGTTCGAATTACCAGGCCGATGAAGACCGCCGAGCTGCGAGTCAACGGCCTGGATGACTCGACGACCCCGGCTGAGGTCGTGGAGGCCATCGCCCGTGTCGGTGGATGCCCGCCCGACGACGTGCGGGCGGGTGAAATCCGCGCCGACGCCTCCGGGCTCGGCTCGATTTGGGTGAGGTGCCCGGTGATGGCGGCGAACAAGGTGGCCGACGCTGGGCGTCTGTTGGTGGGATGGGTTGCAGCGAGAGTCAAACTGCTGCAGCCCAGGGCCATGCGGTGCTACCGGTGCCTGGACGTCGGGCATGTCAGATGCCGGTGCACCGCCGAAACGGACCGCAGCGATGAATGTTATCGCTGCGGCCAGCCCGGCCACAAGGCGGCCCAGTGCTCCGCGGTGCCAAACTGCAGCCTCTGCACGGCTGCAGGGAGGCCCGCCGGGCACAGATGGGGGGCGAAAGCTTGTGGCGTGCCCGCCAACAGAAGGAGGGGAAGGGGCCAGAAGGGCTCCTCTTCGGCCGACTCCCGGCCTGAGAATACTGCGGAGGGGGGGATGGACTGCGCATAAATGGCGCTGTTCCGTCTCCTTCAGGGCAACATCAACCACTCTGTCAGAGCTCAGGATCTCTTGCTCCAGAGCATGGCAGAGTGATCGATTCACGTGGCCGTGGTCGCCGAGCCGTACTGGGTCCCGCCCAGGGTTACCTGGGTGGGAGACCTGGACGGTTTGGTGGCCATCATTGGCGGGGCTCTCGACAGCCCGTGTCGGGGGCACGGCTGGGTAGCCGCCCTCGCAGATGGCGTTGGCGTAGTTGGGGCGTATTTTTCGCCCAACAACAGTCTCGCCGACTTCGAGAGGTTCCTTGTCGAGTTGGGTGCCGTCGTGGGCCAGCTCCATCCTCGCCCGGTGCTGTTGCTTGGGGATCTCAACGCTAAGTCTGCGGCGTGGGGATCCCCGGTGACCGATGCTAAGGGTGAGGCATTGGAGGAGCGGGCGATCACGACTAGCCTGGTCGTCCTGAACCGGGGCTCGGTCTACACGTGCGTGCGGCAGCGGGGCGGGTCCATAGTGGACGTGTCGTCCGCAAGCCCTGCTGTCGCGAGCCGTGTCCGCGACTGGCGTGTCGCCGCGGAGGTGGAGACGTTGTCGGATCACCGATATATCCGATTCGACGTCTCCGCCCAGACCGCTGGCGGCCGCAGAACATCAGTCCCGCGTTCGGATGGCCCGCGCTGGGCGCGTAAGCGCATCGACAGGGACCTTCTCGAGGAGGCAGCCATTGCTCAGGCCTGGTTCCGGGGGTTGGCAACGACCGGACCCGATGACGTCGAGCTGAAGGCGCTGTGGTTCCGCGGGGCAATGACGCAGATATTGGACGCGTCCATGCCCCGCGCCCACGCACAGGGTGCAAGGCGCCAGGTGTACTGGTGGTCCGCCGAGATCGCGCAGCTGCGCGTCGCATGCGTGGTGGTGAGACGCCTGTACACCCGTTACCGGAGGAGACGTCGTCGGGTACCCGACGAGGAGGCCGCGCTGTACGAGGTGTACCGCGCGGCAAAGCAGACTCTGTGGCTGGCCATCGACGAGGCGAGGACGCGATCCCGGGAGAGGATGTTGGAGACTCTGGACGGGGATCCGTGGGGGCGCCCGTATAAAGCGGTTCGAGGGCAACTTCGAGCCGCGGCGCCCCCACTTACGGAGAGTCTCCAACCCGAGCTGCTGGAGGAAGTGGTAGCAGCCCTCTTCCCGGTGAGAGCGGAGCATATTCCGCCGCCGATGGCTTTGCCCGCAGCCGCAGAGTCTGCAGTCTGGAGGAGAACGCCATCAGCGTCCCAGAGGTGACACAGGCAGATCTGAGGGCGGCCGTGATGCGGCTCCGGGCCAAGAACGTGGCTCCGGGGCCCGACGGAATTCACGGCCTGGCTTTGGCCCTCGCTCTGAAGGAGTTGGAGCCCCAACTGAGAGGACTCTACACAGCGTGCCTTGAGCGGGGCCAGTTTCCCAGTCTGTGGAAGATTGGAATTGAAAAAAACAGGGATCGGTCGTGGGACCGCTCTTGTGGAACATCGGGTACGACTGGGTGCTGAGGGGCGAGCTTTCGCTGGGCGCGGACCTGACGTGTTACGCGGACGACACGCTGGTCACGGCCCGGGGGAGTTCGCACAGGGAGGCAGCGTTGCTCGCGACGGCGGCGGTCTCACTAACGGTGAGCCGCATATGGCGTCTCGGCCCGGAGGTGGCCCTCAGCAAGTCGGAGGCCATGGTGTTTCATGGCCCCCGGCGGGCGCCGCCGGCCGGATCACACATTGTGGGCGGGGGGGTCCGGATCGCTGTCGAGCCCACCATGAAATATCTGGGATTGGTGCTCGACAGCCGGTGGGACTTCGGACCCCACTTCCGGCGGCTGGCGCCCAAGTTGTTGGGCGCGGCCGGGGCGCTGGCACAGTGCTTCCCAATCTGGGGGGCCCGAGCGCCGCCTGTAGGCGGCTCTATATGGGGATCGTGCGATCCGTGGCGCTCTACGGAGCGCCGATCTGGGCGTCTGACCTGACGGCCGGCAGCATAGCTGTCCTGCGCAAGCCGCAGCAGGCGATGGCCGTCAGAGTCATTCGGGCGTATCGCACGATCTCCTTCGAGGCGGGTTGTGCACTGGCCGGATCACCGCCCTGGGACCTGGAGGCGAAGGTGCTCGCGTCACTGTACCGGTGGCGCGAGGCAGCGCGGGAGCGGGGTGAGCGACCGATGCAGCAACATATCGAGCAGCGTCGGTTGCAGCTCCGCGAGGTCCTGGTGGCGGAATGGCGGGTGAGGCTTTCACGCCCTACCGCCTCAGCACCATCGAGGCGATCCGGCCAGTGCTCGACCGCTGGATCGGGAGAAGGCACGGCTCCCTGACATTTCGGGCGCCGCAGGTGCTCTCGGGGCATGGTTGCTTCGGGAAGTACCTGTGTCGCATAAACAGAGAGCCGGACGCCCGGTGTCACCACTGCGTCGACTGCCGGGAAGACACGGCGTGGCACACGCTGGCAGAGTGTGCCGCTTGGGAGGAGCCGTGCCGTGCCCTCATCACCGAAGTAGGCAACGACCTGTCACTGCCGGCCGTCGTGAACGCGATGGCCGGCGGTCATCTCGCAGAAGGAGGCTGCGGAAAGGGAGAGAGAGATTTCGACTCTCGACCCGGCCCGCAGCACACGCACCGGGCGTCGGAGGAGGGCGGACAACGCCCTCTTCCGGCCCCCCTAAATGGGTCCAGGGGCGACGGGACATCCGTCGCCCCCCATCATCAGGACCCGATAAGGCGGCGCGCGTAGTGTTCCGCGTGCGCCGCTCACAGACTTTGCGGGGGGAGTACACCTCACTCCCCCGCCCGAGACGGGGCCCGCGCAAGCGGGCCGGCACTACCCGGGGTTGCGGAAGAATTATGTGTTCCCACGACCCCGGCGTAGGTGTGAGATGGAACACCGGGGTGGTTTTTAGTCAGGAGGTTGGTGAGTGTTGTGAGCTGTGAGGAGCTGTGTTCGAGGTAAAATTGGTAGTACGTGCTGCATCTCGTGAGTAGTAACCTAATTCCCTGCAATGAGATCATTAGTAAGTGATAAACTCTTTACTAATAATGTGACTTTTCCATTATAATATTCTTGTAGGTTGTATTGTTTTATGATTTATAAGTAACAGTTAGATAATATCGCTGCAGAGCTATTAATGATCATTTAACCCAGCCTAGCGAAATTGCGCTATTAATTAACGCTATTTCATCTTGTATTACGTGTCCATCTCATAATACTTACTCTGACAGATATTTGTCATTTGCGTTTGATTATATGACACGTTATTTGACACTGAATTTGACCCGTAACTTACGCACCACTAATGGAAGGCAGAACCGTAAATACTCACAGTTCATTTATGTCAAAATATTCTATAAAGCCGATCTAAATCGGCATTATAAAACAATCAAACGTTACTGAAAATTACTGCTTCCAAAAAGGTTTGGCCACAGAACACGTTGCGAAAGGCTCGTTGTAGGCGGATCTCCTGTAAAAGGGGAGGCTTCACAAAGCTCCCCAAACTGGAAAGGTAGTCGTTCTAAGAACGCTAGGGACCGTGTCTCGATAAAACCTACAACGGCATATGGTTCGCCAATTTCTTAATCGACACAATTTATCGAAACACGACAATTTGGACGCTTTGCCCCTGACAGCCGCACTGTATCCTCGAAATGGGGAAGTTTAACGAGATGTGAGATGACGAAATAACACCTGGGCAGGCACCGAGTACGATCGCATTGAGTTTTGTGCGATATTTTCTGTTATCATAATAAGAAATAGGGCTAGGCTGCCGTAAAGGTGATAATAACATTAATACGCGTTTAGAATTTTATACTCAATACTTGTCTCACTCAATAGCAGTTGGGCTTCGTAGTGTACTGTCTCTAGGATTGAGTAAGACATTTATATAGTGCTTAGGAAACGTGTTCTACTGAAATCGCATAATGTCCTCAGAGGTTTTATGCGTTAGGTTTAGAGTAGAACACGTACAATGAGACAAACGTAGTAAAACGGTTCCCCGTCTCACTGAAATGGGTACATCATACACAGATACATTAACGTAGCTATTATTGATTGATTAAAGCGCAAGCGTAGCGATCCCTTTACCCCTTCCCATTATGATGATTCTATTACAGGTATTATGAGCGCTACCTGCGAGAAGGGAGATAGACCACGGTAGGAAGCGGTCAGTGTAAGGCTAGGCTAAGGAGATTAGGAGAATTATTGAATGCCAGAGGCCTTGTCCAAGTGGGCAGTTGTAGGAGAGCGAGTTAATATGAAATAAGTTAAATATAGTTGTGTTGAAGTACAGATTTAGTTTATTACTATTCTATAAACTATGTAGTATTTAACGTAGTATGTGTGAGTGTTTGTAGATGAGACTGGGTGAGTCTTTAGTTATTAAAATTATCCTAGGCTGATCGAGTTTATAGTCGTTATAACTAATCAGACAGACACGTGTTGCTGGGGAGTTTGTTACGTCACTTCTTCTTCCCAGCATTAACACCAGGAAGTGGTGAAGGGGGGGGGGGCTATTTTGGGCTGTCTATAGACTTTCAAGAGAGTTGATTCACAACTCTGAGAGTATGATTCTCTACTCTCATTACTAGTAATTCTTGAATGTTGTATTCGTTGCCTTTGGCCGATACTAGGGCTTTAAACTCTATTTAATAATGATCCACAAGTTTTGATTTCTCAACTCTAATTATCTAGTAATTCAAAGAATGTTATATTCTTTATCTTAGACTAATAACTCGGTCAGACTGACATGAGCACGTGTTTTGCAAATATGCTTGTTGTGCAAAGACTCGCTAAGCGCTTTGCGCGTACAATATAACAATATGTTCAGGATGATGTTGAAACTCCCTCGTTTCTGTAGTGCCTCGGGGATGTTTGCACCATCACATACAGATGGTTTTGGATGCTATCATCAGGAAAAAGGTGGCATCGCTTCTGAGGAGGATTCGGGGGAGTAGCAATAGCATCCTGAAAGTCGTAGCTGAGGACCCGAGAGCTCCTGTGCTGAAGCATCTCATGCGGAACCATTGTCCTCCTGAAGTGCCTCGTAAGTACATGACTCAGTAAGTGTTGCTGATATACTTAAATTTGTTACGAATCCTAGTTTATAAGTCTTAGTATTTAAGTTTTTACAAAAAAAAATGGTTCCTATGTTGTACCGAATAAAAACGAATTATATTATATATTATAAAGAGTGAACTTCCAGAGTTTGTGTGACCATATCTATCTCTTATCCAGTCTAAGGACTGCTAGGGACCATGTCTTCCTAAGAGCATGATGCAGACGCAATGCCGCTAGAACTAGCCGCTCCGTTGCCAGACAAGGATAGTCGCACGATTGCTGCAGGAAAAGCCGCTTCGTCACGTTCATCAGTTCGAGAGAACTGCTAGGGGCCATGACTCCAAAATATCATGATGACGACGCTATGCCGCTGTAAAGCCGCTTGCGTCTCTTTATGGAAGTGTATCTCTGAGTACTCCGAGTGTAGATGCGAGGTATCGTGTGAGTTACAACTGATAAAATACCTGTTACGCGCTAGCGTGCCATGACTCCAAAATAGCATTATGTCGACGCTATGCAGCTGTAAAGCCGCTTGCGTCTCTTTATGAAAGTGTATCTTTGAGTACTCCGAGTGTAGATGCGAGATATCGTGTGAGTTACGACTGATCAAATACCTGTTACGCGCTAGCGTTTGGGTTACTCACAAGTTTATATAATAATTTACTCTATAATAGCTTTGGTTCCGACGCTAAATAGAGTGGTTTCGATTCCCACATGCAGGGACGTATTTTTAAGTAGGTGATGGTCTGATTGTTGCTTGGGCTCCTGTGTTACTATAATAATGGGTTCGACTCCCTGCAAACATGAGTTTACTACCTGACAGTATGTGTATTTGAAATGTGTCTACGTGTCAGATTTGTATGTGTGTGAGTGAATTTAGGTAGTAGGTAATACGGGCTGGTGTTCGCAACTCCATGACAATGCGCGTATTTTGCGTACGAGTGAGTTTAGGTATAGGACTCGCTGTTAATTATGATTAAATTTAATATAATTTGTATCTAAGACCTACGAAGCATGAAGCTTATACAATAACAATTAATTTACCAGGAAGGTACATTAACCATCGTCATAGGAAGTTAATATAAATCTTTCTAACCTTGCAGTCTGTAGCGCATATCATATAATTGAATTGATACTCGTTTGGCCTTTTTTCAAATTCCAGGATATTTGAGTCTTCACTTCGCTGCGACTACGCTATCTAAACCTCTGATTTGTGCGTTGCACTTGGTTAAAGTTTCTTGAATATCAACTGAAATCGGCTGACTTCAACGGCAGTAGCTGTGGCGTGGCTCCTGTTACGAAGCTAGTATCACTTTTATTAAACACTTCAGTGACCCGTTATAACCTACGCGGTATGATTTTGTTATCTCACTTAATATCATTACGTTATAAGGCAATGGTACTATAGTTATTCCTTTACTATACTATTACTGATCTTCTCATTAATATTTCATAATCGGAGGGAGAAATTGACAATGTTTGGTCACACTTAGGTAGTAATTGTGTGCACAGTCGTCTAGGATAGGTATCTAAATTTACTAATCAGTTTAACTTTCCAACTCTTATCCTCTCGAGAGAAATGGCGTCCGAAAAAAAAGTTGACTGTCGGCGAGATTACGTGATCACCGCCGGCGGGCGGCGGCCGGCCAGCACGTGTTTGTAAACAAAGGATGATTTACGACTTAGTTTCTTGGAATGGTGCTTACACTTAAATGTTTTTATAATGATAAAGAAACATACCTTTAAAACTGTGTGCATTGTGTTTGAATGTATGATTATATTGAATTGTAAGTTTTTTGTAAATATGAACAAAGAGAACTATTCTTGCTGTGAGAAGCAGCGTATTTCAGCAGGTGTCTGTATTGCGTTGTGATATTGAGCGTATGTGTGCCATTAAAATATTAACCGGTGACCGGCCAGTGATAGTGCTAAGCGTGTATATGCCTACGAACGCGCCGGGCAATTTAGCTGAGTTCACGGATTGTCTTAGTATGGTAAGCGCAATAATTGAAGAATATGGTATTGAGTCCGTTTATATTTTAGGTGATTTTAATGCTACACCGTATGGTTTATTTTTCAACATAACATGTTAACAAGTTCATGCGGCATGTTTATGCCCTCATGTTTTTGCCACAACACATCATACGATACCAGGTCAAAGGCCTTGCACTAATTTTGGACCATGTTCGTACGGACGTAATAATTTTCGCGGCGGGATTTTATCGCGCACTGTATTTTCAACTCTCGGTGTTGAACGAGCATTGAGAATCCAACAGAGTGCTACCCAGCGCGTCAACAAACCACACTGTTGGATTTTCAACTCTCGGCACTCTCGCACACTGGATCTTCAACGCGTAGTGCGTTGAAATAACTAGCAAATTACAATCATCTTATGTAAATAGTTATTCATCCGTATCATTTTAATGGATAAATGACGTCAAGGATAATGATCAATTACTAACATAAGTAAACAGATGGCTGTATCGTGAAACAAATATGAAATGATTTGTAAAACCAATTAAATGTCAATAACAAATATGACAATGTAATGTTCAATTGTAACATTCCATTTATTTAAACTACCTCATACACGCAGTTATGTCGCATAAGAAAGCAGTCCGCATTACAAACACATGCAAATTGCAATCATCTTATCTTATTAGTAATTCGTCAGTATCATTTTAATGGATGAATGACGTCAATGATAATAACATAAATAAAGAGATGGATGTTTGAGTTTAAGAGCTTTAACTTGACTTATTGAATTTTATAAATTCAATAAGTCAAGTTAAAGCTCTTAAACTCCAGGTCCAGATTTCATGGTTTTCCATTCATTTAATTTATATTTTTAAGACAGAAGAAGCCTTAGTTTTTTTAAAGAGGAGACCAAGGGAATAAATTAACTTATACAGGCTTAAAATTAACAAACACAATATCGCTATAATTTGTATTTACTCGACGTACAACGTCGGTGGGTTCCCCCTAAGACCGCGCGCGATGACGATGTATTAGTATCATAAATAGTCCCTTATTCAAGAACACCAACAGCATATAGGTACTTTTCTTGATTTTTTCTACAAGGCTTAGATGTCGCAATATTGTAAATTGTAATATTGTAAAGAAATTTCCAAAATACGCATTACGAATCTGTAGATTTACAAATGATTCCCCTAAGTCGTCAACAAAAACAAAGCAAATCATGAACATACCTAATTACTTATAGATAGAAATATCTTCCTAGTCGTTATGAATGAATGGTAGGTACAGTTAGTACAGTACAGCTAATAATAGCTATCTATCTACTCACACAGACACACATACACGGCTGCGCACCGCGTCCCTCACTGCCTTTTTTTGTCAAACAGAGCAATATTCCGAACGAATTTTGTACTGGCCTCGAATTCCTATTACGTGCGTTGTTCGTCGGCCCCTTATGATATCGGTTGAAACGAAATGTCTAGATACTGTCCTCCGTGAAGATTTCTGGCCCGTCGGAATTGTATTCAGAACTTTTAAAAACAAAACAAAATTGTTTCATTCAATTGCAAAGGTTTAAAAATATCGTCAAAAAATGTGACAGAACTATCTTCAAAGTATGACATTATTGTGCTTCAAGAAAAATGGCAGATAACAGAGGACATTGATTTCCTAAGCCAAATCGACTCTGAGTTTCTTTATTGCGGTATATCATCGGTTGATACTACGAAGGGTCCAATACCTGGTCGGCCGTATGGTGGTGTAGCCGTGCTGTGGAGAAAGTGTTTGTTTGCCAAGGTCACGCCGATCAAATGTGATTCGCGTCGTATTATTGCTGTGCGTGTACAGCTACTGGAGCTAAGTGTTTTAGTTTCATTAAAGTTTATATGAATAAAGAAATAAATTTATTTTACATATAAAATCGTGTCAATATTCCACAATTAAGTTGTTGGTCAAGGCACACGCTATTGTAACAGCCACAAGTTTTATTGATCGAACACATAAATACCTTCTTATAGATTAAACCTGTTGATAAAAACGTTTTGTAGCACCATTTGTGTCTCAATTACGTTAATGTGCATTCTATGAGTAATCCCGAAACAACCTTAAACTAACTCTAGCACTTCTTGAAGAATAACGTGCCTGTTATCTAAATTTATTTGGATTTTTAAAATGCAGTATAAAAAAGGAAAAATACCTTGTAACAGTTCCATGCAATCCTTTTTATAAAAAGTTTTATAGTTCCGGGTTCATTAAAACATGTTATTAGATTTATTTTACATTTCTATGTAAAAAATTATAATAAAAAAACCAGAACATAAATAAGTAACAAAATTGGAAACAAATGAGGCTGGATCAATTGAATAAAACGCCATTTATTGCAAAAAGCACCAAACGAAATGATTAACAGATTATCATCTAAATGGTTCGAATTATGGATAAAGGCTTCCTTTTTATTTTATTTTTCAAATACGTGTATTATGAGTGGAAATAGATAAAAAACTGCACTAAACTGGGAAGTTGAGACTTTTACCAATCATAATTCAGTTATAAGGTATATTAGAAGTAAATTTGGTCATAGGATGAATGTTAAATACATTCATCCTATCACCAATACGTAAGAATGGGTGAGATAGATAATGTTGGAAGTAAATTTGATTGAATGAATGTATTTAAACGGATACATGAGAATGGATGCATGTTAGAGAATTTCACATATCTTCTACTGCTGCTATTATTTTGAGCCTACCTATGTTTGCTCTTAGTTTTTTTTTTTTTCTAATCTTATTTGCCATTTTGGTTATAGCGGTTCATTTTGTGAAAAGTCTGTCTGTCTGTAATATATTTTAGCTACGTTGCATTTAGTTGCCGTCCATGCCACGTAATAAATTATGGTCTGCAATTTGATGAATTCGTCAACATTTACATGTTTCCAGAGAATGACAGTATTCATATATCTACAAAGTTTTCTTTGTATATGTCTTCTGCTTGGGGATGTATGCCCTATTAGTGGAAAATTTGGTAACAAAGGAGATGGACAAAATGTGCCCCACGGAGTACAAACGTACATTTAATGCAGATAATTAAAATAAAATAAATAAAGAATTTTGAATAACTTTTTATGCATCATAGCAGAAGTGGAGAAATAATCGTAATTAAAAGTTTTTCTGTTTGATTTGCGTTTTATATACCTTTTAATGTTGCCATATAATATTAGATAAGTTCAGAACAGGAAAAAATATTGTAGTAGCCAATGGTTGTAGGCACCGTACACTATCACTTTGTTAATGTTGGTTTAGTTATGGAGTACACAGAAAGAACCACAAGTTGAGTTTGAAGTTATATTAAAAAGTAGAAGGTTAACAAGTTACAGTGGTAGCGATTCTTTCTCTTGACAAGTGGTTAACTCCACAGTTAGTATGTGACTCGTTGTCCATTGCTTAAAACGTTATAATTATAGCAAAATATTTATGACGCACGACATCCAAGTAGGTTGCTGCGTTCGCAAAGTAAATGTGCGGTTGATGAGACCGTACATGTTGGCAACCCGACCAAGATGTAAAGAAAATTAATGAAACGTAGTCAAGAGAAGAAACCCTATTGCAAGGAAACAATAATAAATTAAATTATTCAAAGTTGAACGCGATGTTGTCTGCATGACTTGATTGTACCGCTTGCAGTTCTGCTTGGCTCGCCGTGTGAATGTTTTCTTGCTTTCTGTGTTGTATCGGTTGCAGTTCAATCTCTTCAAGCGGATTGTTCGTAGCTGAATGGCTCTTAGTTTGTTTGGAGCAACTAGATGGTCCGTATTTCTTTACCAACCACCCCACGGAGACAGTGATGATTACTCCCACAATGGTATACGAAACGACGTATTGGTGTATCTCATGAGTGGAAATGGTTGATGGGAGGTGGTTTTCTTGTGTTTTCATAATAGTTAATCGCTTGTCGATTTCCTCCAAATCTGCAGTTTCTGGCAACATCACGTGCGACATATTATGTGTTATGTTCACAATATTATTTACCATTGAGTTGAGCAACGGTATGGTCATGGAAAGATTCATCTTGATGTTGCTATTGTATTGGTTATGCGAGTGAATTGTTAATTCCTTTGATTGCAACAGGCAACCCTGTGCCAGGGTTAGAATCCCGGAAGTCATGGAGTGCGTAGTGATATCATTTTCACACACAATTCGTATTGTGCAAGTTCCGCAACAAATCGCCAGCCAAGTATTTGCTGTGTGTAACGCGATCCACTCCTGCTTACATAGCACATTTTTTACGTCACAAGGTAAGGTCGTTTGATGACCCAGTATTTTTGCTTCACAGGGGGCATTGCTATTATGCAAGTTGAATATCGGCAGATTCTTGTTGCATATCAAATTGACTGGTTGAATGTGACTACACCGCTTCATATCATCTTCAGTTAAAGAGACGTAAGTGCTCTTCCCGAAGTTTACTGCTATGTACTGCGAAGCTAGTTGGACGATGACTGTTCCTGTGCTTGTTTTCATGGGTAGCGGAGTAGCTCGGTATAGAGTGGAGTCTTCATCTGAGATCAATGGGACGTGTATCTCGAACAAGAAGTAGTCAGTGGTAACTCGTGCTCTCACGTATAGCAGTTTGTAGAGGTCTTTGATATCGTTTCTGATGTTTCGGACAGGCAACGACGAGGTCCTCGGGAGTTTGCCCGCGATTTCAGCTAGTTGCTCGATCAGGTTCACAGGTGTCAGTAGATGGATGTCTATGTGCCCTTTGTAGACATCAGTTAGGCTTTCGAACAGCATCTCTTGAACCCTCTCTAAATTGGTAATCAGCAAATATGCTGTTAGTGAGGCCGAGTTGAAGTAGTTGGTAGCCATCACCACTTCCATTGCAGACTCCACTTTGGCTGAGTTAGTGTTAGTCTGCGCCATGAAGTCGTCTATTAAACTAAGCTGTTGCCTGATATTCTGTTCATTTTTCTTCAGCATATTGTTTTGAAGTTCGACTATTGAAGTTTGATTTTTTACCAATTCGAGAAAGTAGTTTTCATTATTTTGGACAGCTTGTATGTCGTTGTGGTATTTATCTGCAAACCGTTGATATAGAACACCGAAGAGGCTGTTAGCAACGTATCCCACTCCACCAATCAGTCCTCGTTTCTTACGATTACTCAAGTGCTTATGAGGAGCTAGGAGTATAGTGTTGTAGTAGCTCAGTATTTCCATTTCGTGGTTAAGCTGTTCTAGAGTTGTCTTGCAGTATCTTGGGTCAGTTTTTTGGCACAGTTCGTTCAATCCCTTGAGATTAGCTTCAATTCGACGTACTCCATCCCAGTAAGTGGTTAAGTTGTAGTACTTAAGTAGTGTCCATTCGTCATGAATCACTTGTACGTTTCCTATTGTGTCATAATAAATCGGTCGCTCAAGTTCGAAGTTAGTAATTTGAACGCCAGACGTCACGATTTTGCCATATGACCCAGTTATTAACGTAAATACAACTAGTAACAATGTGAGAAGGGTGGAATAACCTTTATTTCCTCCCTTCTTTGGCATGGTTGGAGACTTCTTTTCTGAGTGATCTTGGACGCTGTTCTCGATAGGAAGTTGTGACAGTTTCACGACTGGACGTTTGATAATACCAGATTGAGTTTTAACCGTGGTCACTCGAACATAGCCGTCGGAACCGGGATGTAGTTCAAGTACGCGTCCCATGGCCCACTTTCCTGGTGGCAAGTTATTGTCCTTGATCAAGACTATAATCGCCTTCCTGGATGTTCCTTTTCGGTTTGTTCCATTTACCCCTGATCTGTAGTTGTGTTAAGTATTCACTCGACCAACTCTTCCAAAATCGGTGCAGCATGTGCTCTGTTAGCTGCCACCTTTGACGTAAATTAACCTTATTTACGTCACAGTACGTTGATATTGGTAGTGACATCGTTGAGCTTCCAGTGAGAAAATGACCAGGTGTTAGATAGTTTTGGAATTCATCGGGATCTTCAGTGAGTGGGCAGAGGGGTCTTGAATTCATACAGGCTTCTATTTTTGCCAGTGGCGTAGTAAATTCCTTGAATGTTAGTTTCTGATCTCCGAGTACACTATAAAGTACGTTCATTGATTTTACGGCCGCTTGCCACAGACCACCAGCACTTGGCCACGCGGGAGCGTTAAAGTGCCATTCTACCTCCATTTTTCCGATCTCGTTAAAGAATTCCGGCGAAAGCTCTTGTTTAAAATTTCCAAATTCATTCCGCAACACCTTCGAAGCTCCAATGAAGTTAGTGCCGCAGTCTGAGTACACATGTTTAGGTGTACCGCATCTAGCGTACATGCGCTGCAAAGCGGCGATGAACGTTTCGGTGCTTAAATCAGACACTAGTTCAATGTGTACAGCTTTAGTAGCCATGCACACGAAAATAGCTATGTACCCCTTCGTAGTCTTTACTCCTCTTCCTTTGTTTAGTTTGACTGGCACGTGCCCAGTGAAGTCTACACCAGTATGTGTAAAAGGTTGGGATGGGGTTGCTCTCTGTTGAGGTAAGTCCGCCATAAGTTGGTAGTTATCTGATGATTTATAGCGGTGACACCGCACGCAGCGTCGCAGTTGAGTTTTTACAGCTCTGTTGCTACCGACAATCCAGTATCGCTGCCGAATTTGAGCCAATGTCAGCCGCGCACCTCCGTGAAGTGTAGTAAGGTGTGCTTGTTCAATTACGAGCTGAGTTAGCCGTCCCATTCGAGGAAGAATTATAGGATTTTTCATTTCGAATGGCAAGTAGGAATTCTTCAGTCTTCCACCGACTCTTATAACCCCTTTTTCATCCATATAAGGATTCAATTTGTATATAATGTTCGTTTTGTTTACAGTTCCAGTGGCTTTTAGTTGTTTGTATTCATTTTCCAACTCCGTACTTTGCACATATGTAATTACTCGGTCAGCTGATAGCTTGAGTTCGCTCCCACTTAGGTAGTTAGTATCAAATTTCATCTTGGAGCGTGCCGTCGCGATAAAGCGTTGTACCTGAGCCGTGATTCGAATAACTTGCGTCAATGAACTATATTTGTGTAATAAGTTATTTATAAAATGTTCATTGTTTCTCGGCACCGTTGTGGTTTCCACTGCTAAGTTAATACTTTCTTGGTTGGTTGTAAACAAACATGTAGAGTTTCTCATTAGGTCAGAGTCTTCTGCCTTTTTCAGAAATTCCGGACCTTGCCACCAGAGCTCAAAATTTTCTAGCTTGCTCGGCATCATTCCTCTGGATGCACCGTCAGCAGGGTTCTGTGCCGATTTTACGTAGCGCCACTTGTCGGAAGCAATAATTTGTTTTATCTTGTCAACTCTGTTAGACACGTATTTATCCCACCTTGATGCATCTCCTTGCAGCTACGCTAATACTACTTGAGAGTCACACCACGCTTGTATCGACAAATTGTATCCAGCTAAAGCTTTCGTAGTTTTTTTCCATGAGTTTAGCCATCAACAGTGCGCCACATAGTTCCAATCTCGGCAGCGTAGTTTTTTGTGATAGAGGCGCAACCCTGGTTTTAGCGACGAGGAAAGTTACAGTCAGTATATCTTGCTCGTTCCTTACTCGGCTGTATATGACACACGCATACGCCTTTTCACTCGCATCGCAAAATCCCAGCAGTTCTATTGATTGTTGTGCACCAATCCATCGGTTTATTTTCATTTTCCTTACATTTGGTAGTTCAGTTTTCAGTTTATCCCAGTCATTTAGTATGTCGCTCGGTAGTTCTTCATCCCAGGCAAGTTTTCCATTCCATACTCTTTGAAATAGTATTTTAGCCGACACGGTTATGGGAGCCAACCAACCCAAAGGATCGTACAATTTCGAAATTTCGGAAAATAAGTGCCTTTTCGTTGTCCGGCCCTTCAACTTTTCTTCCAGACTCCAGTTAAACATGAACGTGTCGATCTTTGGGTTCCAGCCGAGTCCGAGCGTTTTTGTCGAGTCTTCAGTTTTGAAATCAAATATGCTTTTAGTTGATATTTGATCGTCAGTTAAACTCTCTAGTAGCGCGGGGTGGTTGGCTGACCACTTTCGTAAGTTCATGCCGCCGCCCTTCAGTAAGTTTATAAGTGCACTTTGTAGAGCTTTAGCTTTATCCAGAGAGTAGTGACCGCTAATCACATCATCAACGTAGAACTCGTTGAGCAATGTATTGGCGGCCTCTGGATATTTATGACCGTCAACCAGGGCTAATTGCTTCATAGTTCTTACGGCCAACCATGGCGCGCACTTGGTCCCGTATGTCACGGTGCAAAGTTGATATTCTTGTAACCTTTTCGCAGGAGAGTCACGCCATGTTATCTTCTGAAGTGATTGTTGATCTTCAGCTAACCCGATGCATCGGTACATCTTCTCTATATCGGCGGTAAAAGCGTACTTGTAGGTCCTCCACTTTAGTATAAGCTTGAATGTCCTTCTGTAGATTTGGACCCTTTTCCATTAAGCTATTCAAGCTGTACCCAGTTGTTGTCCTTTGCGAAAACCACTCTTAGTTTAGTCGTAGTGGATTGTTCTCGCAACACACCATGGTGCGGAAGGTAGCATTCAGACATATCAGCTAATATTGGGGATGCCGGTTTCATATGCTGTAGTTGCGTATATTCTCTGATGAAGTCCCGGTACATTATTGCCAGTTTGTTGTTCTTTTCCAGGCGTTTTTCTTATTGGAGAAATTGCGAGATAGCCATTGACTTTGATTTGCCTAATTTGTTTTGCAACTCAGAGCTCATAGGCATCTTAACTATGTATCTGTTATTTGCGTCTCGGTGTACTGTCTTTGTATAGTATTCTTCACACTGATTATCCTTGGGCATGTCATGATTTCTGATAGTTATGTCTTCGTTCTCCCAGATTTTAGTTAATTCACTTAGGTCGACCAGTGCTATGTGACAATTAAAGGTTTTCAGTTTGCCACACAGGATCCAGCCTAAGTGCGTCTGCTGCGCTACAGGGGACTGCTGATTGCCCCTCAAGACTACGTCAAGGATGATGTCGGAATATATGTCTGCCCCAAGTAATAGATCTATATGACTCGATACGTTGAATTCCGGATCTGCTAGTTTCAAGTTCTCCAGGTGTGGCCAGTTAGCTTTTTCAAACGATGAGTTGGGTAGGTTGTTTGTTGGTTTGCTTAAGATTAATGCCTGAGTTTCGAATGCGTAGTCTGAGTCAATTGATTTACAGGTAAGCTGAAGCCGTCCTTTGCAGTTTCCAGGCGCAGCTCCCACTCCTGTTATGGTTGCATTCAGCCGTTTTCTTGGTAGTCGTAGCATCTGTGCGGCGTTCTCGGTGATCAAGTTTACTTGCGAACCTTGGTCTAGTAGTGCTCGAAGCGTAACATAATCCCCATTTGCAGACTTTATCTTAAGCTGCACAGTAGTTAATAAAACCTCCATCTCGTTAGTAGAAATATGGTTGGAACTTTGTTTATGTGTGGATGTGGTTGGTCGTTGACCTAAATTGTCGTTGTTTCTTTCCGTATTCGTTGAGTTGACGGTATTTTTCTTGTCTGCGTTATGCTTCATACTGCATTCTCTGCACGTTTTTGCTGACGCACAATCTGTGTTGCCATGACTGTACAAGCAGTTTTTACACACTTGTAATTTTGCGACCGTGTTATTCCGTTGGAATGAGTCCATCTTGATGAACTTTGGACATTTCATCAATACATGATTTCCGTCACAGTGTGGGCAGTGTCCATATGCTGTATGATTAGTTCTCTTGAAAGATTTTTGTCGCTCGTAGCCATGCAGGTTTTCAGAATGATGTTGTTAAACGGCTTGGATGAGACTTGCTTCTGCTGGTTAGGTACTTCTTTCTTCATATTCTTCATGGTTTCATATGCCATGAACTTGTTTTCCAGGAAGTATAATAGCTCGTTCAAGTTTGGTACATCTCTAGGATCTCGCAGTTCCTTTATGTACTCGCTGTAGGTAGTTGTGTCATGTTTCTGCGACATCAAGTGTACGATAATTGGGTCCCAAGTTGCGATGTCTAAACCAATATTTGATAGTCCATTCGTACATTCAGTTATGACGTCATGCATCTTCTTGAGGTTAAAGCTGTCGGGTTGTTGAATGACCGGAAGGTTGAGCATGGTGTGCAGGAATGACGTAAATTGCAGCCTTCGGTTGTCGAAACGTTGAGTCAGTATTTCCCAACAGGATGTGTAGTTTTCTGCGCTAATACTGATATGTTGCACCAATCTTTCAGCTTCACCTCTCAACCTTGTTTTCAGATGCTGCATCTTTTGCGCTTTGTTAATCATCGGGTTGTTGTGAATGGTTTCCCTGAAAAGATCCTTGAAGGAAATCCATTGTGTATAACTACCCGAAAATTCAGGAACCTCAACCTTTGGCGTCGACTTTTCGTAGTGTGCTGTCGACCAGATCTTACTGTTCAAGCTTTTTCTTAGCTCGTCGTACTTGTCCTCCATATCGACGAACATGTTGTAGTAATTACCGTTGGAGCCTTTGAGTAACGCTTCCAGTTCCCAGTGTTGTCTGTCGATGACATTCCATTTCGACTTTAGGATGGAGAGATGGTCTTCTAGTTCCCATATCTCCGTGACAGTTTTTATGTCAATTTTTGACATGGCGCGGTCGAGGGCTTTAAGTTGCACTCTTGCTTACTCAGCAATGTTTTAGTGGTGTCGTCAGTATCTCGATCCAGCATCCCAGTTAAGTCGAACTTCACAAACTTTTTCCCCTGTAGTTGATCCAGTAAGGTAAGCATGTCTCCTTTTGTAGATTCGTATTGAGATTGAGTTTTGCTGTGCACGTTATCCGCAAAGTAGTTGATGTTTTTGTTTTCTAAGATTTGATCCAGAATCGCATGTCGTTCCTCGAAGTCGTTCCACTGTGCTTCGAGAGATTCTAGACGTTTGATTAAGTATTCTTCAGTTTTCCGTGACGGGCTATCCTTTTTATAGTTAGCGCACAGAGCTTTGATGTTTTCAAAGCAGGATTGTTGGAGTTGTAGTTTCTCCATTGTGAGTTCTCTTCTCCAGTTGTCGAAAAGAGACAAGTTTAGTTTTATGTATGTAGCTCAGTAGTCCAGTACGTAGTTGACGGTGATAGACGAATAGCTTGACGTTAATTCAAGACACGAAGACCACAGTTTGCAGGCTTCTTCTTCCAAGTCTCCACGGAACTGCTCTCGTAGTTGTGGTAGAGTTGCGTAATCCTTAGCGTCTTGAAGTTGTCGTTTGTTTCCTTTTATTGCGTTCGCACTCTATGTACGATATTATGCGCCTTCTCAATCCAACTGGGGCAACCCGCTTGTGGGAGACCAGCTAAACCGATTCGCTACCGTAAATAGAGACACTACTCACAATAAAAATCCGGCTCGAAGGACCATTTAATGTAGGAGCCAATGGTTGTAGGCACCGTACACTATCACTTTGTTAATGTTGGTTTAGTTATGGAGTACACAGAAAGAACCACAAGTTGAGTTTGAAGTTATATTAAAAAGTAGAAGGTTAACAAGTTACTAACTTAAACTCCACAGTTAGTATGTGACTCGTTGTCCATTGCTTAAAACGTTATATTTATAGCAAAATATTTATGACGCACGACATCCAAGTAGGTTGCTGCGTTCGCAAAGTAAATGTGCGGTTGATGAGACCGTACAAATATTATATGAAGGTTAAGGTAATAAACGCTTAGCAGGCCTTAAACAAACACGTAAATTATTCGTAACCATAATGTAATAAAACGTATTTTTTGTATGTGTTCTTGTCTATAAACCGAACCATCTATGACTGCATTTATAGATGTTAGTGCAGTTACGGATAGGATAATATCACGTAATTACTGGCAACACCGCTGTCAAATGTCAATTGTCGATACCATATTCCTTCTTTGACGTTTGCGCCGGTTTTCTCGTTCGAATCGTGTTTTTGTTTCATTGTTTTCGCTTATACGTTTATATTTTATAGTGTCGTAGCGCCACACGAGTGCTCTAACTAATAATGACTGTAAACTGTATAATTACAAACAACGAAAATGGACCTTTTAAAAGCGTGTGTTGACTGTAGTTTTCCCAATAAGAGAACGCGCGCAGGCGGCAGGTAATATCATCATAACCCCATGATGTGATGAGTTCTTCTATAGGAGTGGTTAACTTTTGAGGTAAGTTCTAGTTTCAATAAGTACCTCCTACTAAAATATTTACGACCGGTAGTATTTACTCCATATTCTAACGTCGTGGTCAAATCTAAGACTAATAGGTTCCTATTTTACCTTCACAGTTGTCGTCACCTCATAGCTGTGTCTGTGGTGCCTGTTATGACAATAAACCAAGACGCCTTGTAACCAATTCAACCAATTCAACAGAAAGACAACTTGGTCATACCAATGTTTGTTATGGCTGTTGGAGTTCAGTTATACGTGCAAGAAGAAACGACATTTTGGAATTGAAATAATGTTTTGATAACATTAAATGATTAAAATAATGTTTTTTGTTTTATTATTTGCCATATACAGAATATGCTACTGTGGATATTTTACTTTAAGTGCTATAAACAATAGTTACAAACTATAGATTTTATCAGATTATAAAAAAATGCGAATACTTTTTTTTTAACTAACATACTATTTATATTAAACGTCTGGCACAGATATATACACATTAATTTACATGAAATACCTTTGCCATAGTGCAAAAATCAACCTTTTCAAACGTTCACAACTTTTGTCCACTACTGCTCAGCAATATGCTTCTTTTTAGTTTTGTTTGTAGAAGATCAGTACTATTAAATGACATATATTTTGTATATTTATGTACATTCTGGGGTACAAGCCCATACAATTTTTGGCCATGTCCATTATGTTGAGTTTGTTGAAATGTGGCTTCTATTTTTGTGTTGATTTCTAGGGCAGCATCAAAGTTAGTTTGCGTAGGTCCAAATTGACTAATATCTATGTTGTTCACGAAATTGCCTTCATCTGTATTAACGAATGTCTTAAACACGAAGTCAGTATCTGTGCTATTGTTTAGGAATATTTGAGTTGTGAGAGTATTTGTAAATGTGTAAGTGAAGTAAGTTTTTTTTTGTTTGTTATCGTTGTTTATGTATTAAATATTTTGTTTATTAGTGTAGTGTTACTTTCCCTTAATGCTGCAGCTATCTAGTTTTTAATTTCTTCTAATATATTGAAGCTTTTAAATGTGTTATTTAAAATCACTCTTACTTGATCGGATCGTCTTTGCTCTGTTCTACGTATAATTTCAGGATATATTAATTCCTCATTTAAATACTTTCTTTATGCTGTTTTATCTGTTACTAATTTTGTGGCAGTATAACAAATTTTAACAATTATTTCTTTTTATTCGTTCGTTCATTTTATTCGCTGTCCGGTTTGAATATGAGATTGTGTAGAGTGTTTCTGTATTCCAGTGTGTACCATTTGTAGTTCAGCTCTGACTTCCTCATAAATCTGATCTATTGTGACCTGTGGTAATAATTATTTTTAACTGGGGCTCAACACTGGTCACCTATTCTTTGTCGGTTTACTTGCATAGCCGGGTATTTTACTAGAAACTGATGGAACGTATGAATTTTTGTCTGTTTCCAAACCAGTAAGATGAAGAAAAGTGCACATGATGAATTTATTCATTTCAATGTTCCATTTCCTGCGAGCGGTGGGTACAGTATCGTCAGCAAAATTTGTCCAACATCCGCTGACTGTATACTAATTTTTGATGATGCTGGAGTGACGCGGAAAGATTGTGATGATAATGGCATTGAAGGAAAAAGCGATGAGGCAGATGACGAAGAGAATTGTGAAGTTTCGTCATTGAACTGAGGCAGATTCGACTGAAGTTGTTTTATTATTACCTCCTTGACTTCATTTAAAACGTATCATTTTTTTTTTATACATCTAAAAACATTAAAGCATATGAAAAATTATATCCCACCGTTATCGGGAACGGGGTCCAAGCTAGCGGCAGTCAGGGCTTCAGAGAGAGGAACCTCATGGCAATGCGAGCCGTGTCCAGAAGCACCGCTCTCTGAATCAAGCCCTTGATCCAGCTGCCCAACGAGAGCCTCCTCAGGTGTTTGTCGAGACTCTTGGCTATTAAGCCATTGGCTGAACACATATTTACAGCGTGGGAGGAGGCCCAAGATGCCATAGGAATTTTCTGTGACCTCTCCAAGGCATTTGATTGCGTTAATCACGAAACCTTGCTCCTAAAACTGGAGCATTACGGACTAGGTAAACCTGCGCTAAGTTTAGTTAGATCTTATTTACAAGATAGACGGCAAAAAGTTCAAATTAATAGTGTCAATTCACTTGGATTAAAAGTAAAATTGGGTGTTCCACAAGGCTCGATATTAGGTCCTTTCCTCTTTTTAGTATATATTAATGATCTACCCCATTTATTAAAAAAAACAACCACAAATGGTGTTATTTGCTGATGATACTTCTTTAATTTTTAAGATAAGTAGACGTTCATCAAATCTTGACGACGTAAATAACGCACTGCTGCAGGTACAAAATTGGTTTACTGCTAATAATTTAGTATTAAATGGGAAAAAAAACAAAATGCATAAGGTTTGCTTTGCCGAATGTTAAAAGTACTGATTGTGACATAGTATTGAATCAAGAGAAACTAGAATTCGTTGATAAAACGGTTTTCTTGGGGATCACGCTCGACTCGAGGCTGCAATGGGGTCCCCATTTAACATCTCATGCAGGACGGCTAAGTTCAGCAGCATATGCTGTGAGAAAAATCCGTCAGTTTACTAATGTAGATACCGCGAGGCTGGTCTATTTCAGTTACTTACATAGTATCATGTCTTACGGTATCTTATTATGGGGACGTGTTGCAGACATCGAGTCTATTTTTATTCTGCAAAAAAGAGCCATTACAGCAATATATGGCCTCCGCAGGCGCGATTCTTTAAGGGAACTGTTGAAAGATAAAGCTACCCTATACTGGGCACGTCTGTCATTGACTTGAATGTGCCCTGGCGGCTGAGAGTATGTCACGCTCACTTAAATGTCTCGCTGGTGGTTGCGTGTGTGTTGGATCATTAAGTTCCCTACAAAATGGTTGAGCTGAATGGTGCTGATCCATATGTCATGTTCGTGAACGGGCGCCGTCAGTGGGGACTGGTCATCTCTTGGCTGCCACGGCTTTTTTTTTTTAATTTTTCTTTTCCTATTTTTATGTTTTTATTACGAGTCTTTCTACATCGTTCTCAAATGTTTAATTTCAACAAGACTGATGTAACAAATTTTCTGTTACCATATTATTTAAAAGAGTGTCCATGGAGTTTCTGGCCCGTTCTTCTCCATAGGTACCTACTTCGCTTTGGAATGGGCATCTAGCTTCATATTTCTGACTGACCGACCCCTTGAAAATTCAAAAGTGCCTGTAATGGGTTTATTTGAAATAAATGCTTTGAGTTTGAGTTTGCTGTCACGATTATCGGCACAATAATTGCTGAGTCCACATCCCACATGTCGACAACCTCGCGAGCCAAATCAAGATACTTGATTTATTTATCTTTCTCGGCTTTCACGAGGTTAGCGTCATGCGGGACCGTTATGTCAACAATCATTGTGCGCCGCTCTACTCGATCCACCACCACTATATCAGGCTTATTGGCAATAATAGTCCTGTCAGTGATGATGGATCGATCCCAGTACAATATACCTGGGATTGTTGCTCGACAGCCGGTGGGATTTCGGCCCCCACTTTCGGCAGCTGGGGGGCCCGAGTGCCGCTTGTAGGCGGCTCTACGCTACGTGCGGATCGTGCGATCGATGGCCCTTTACAGGGCCCCGATCTGGGCGGCTGACCTGACGGCCGGAAGCATCTCTGTTCACTCACCACACAATCTCCTACGAGGCGGTTTGTGCACTTGGCGGAACCCCGCCCTGGGATCTAGAGGCTAAGGTGCTCGCCTCACTGTAGCGGTGGCGCGAGGAAGCTAGGACGCCGGGCGAGCGGCCGATGCAGTGTCATATAGAGCAGCGTCGGTCGCAGCTTCGCGAGGTTCTGGTAATGGAAAGGCGGGACGGGCTGTCACGCCCTACCGCTGGCCTCGTCACCGTCGAGGTTGTCCGGCCGGTGCTCGACCTCTGACTGTGGCTATTTAGCCATTGCCTGTTCCGAATATCGGCACAATGATCGCTGAGTCCACATCCCAAATGTAGACAACATTACGCCAAGCCAAAATTTGTGTGCCGCTCTACTCGATCCACCACCACTATATCAGGCTTATTGGCAACAATAGTTCAGTAAGTGATAATGGATCGATCCCAGTACAATGTGATATTTTCATTATCGAGAACTGGGTTGGGCACATGCCTGTAGTAGGTACAGCAGTTCCGATTCCACAAGGCTGTATTTCAGAGAAAGTTGCTGATGCATAATCCTGGCTACAAGATTGTTTCTATGCGAGTACTCTTCGTTAGCTAGACGAGAACACGCCGAGATATTGTGTCTTTATGATTCCCTCGGACGGTAGTATGCCCGACCGATGTCAACCGTGCCGTCTTTCACAAGGAATCTCCGGTAATTATTCGTCATCAAAACTTCGTCCATAATTGCACAGACAAAACCTTCCGTTTCTCCAAAGAGGTCACCGAAACGCAGCCAGGCTACGGACGCTAGAAGATCTACATTGGGTCCATGTAGGGGCCGGAAGAAGCGTCGTATGTTTATTATTATTATGGTGAAAGAAAACTTGCAGGGAAATCCATTGAAAAAAGATTAACATAACATTCTCATAGAAAAACAAAAAAGCATAGAATTATTTAAAAACCATATTGGATCACAACTTCGGATATACTTTAAAGCCTAGGACAGAATATTGTTTGATTTGAAACTAAAGCAACAAAACCACAATTACTCAATTGTTTTAATTAATTGTTAATTGGTAATGTACTTTTACAAGTAACCTAATTTTGATATTTATTGTTTTACAATTGGAATGGTTTTGTCAACTATGAAAAAATGGCCAAGCCGAGTCAAAATTTCATCAAATATAACGAAACAACGTTAATCATTTATAAGTGATTGCTTCTTTCAGCTTAGTTTGATAAATTGTAAGTTTTCCTAAGGAAACCAGCCCCATCCAACTGCTCAGAGGGGTAAAACAAGGAAATGTGATATTCCCAAAACTGTATACCAATGCGTTGGAGAACGTTTTCAAGACGCTGAACTGCAATGGATAGGGTCTCAACGCGAACGGCGATTTATTCTTACGCCTTCGCTTTGCCGATATCATCGTCATAATAGTAGAGACACTGACACATCTTGCCGAGTCCAAACCACATCAAAGGGTTGTTTCTCGAAGTTGTGAAGGAGTATGTCTACCTATGGCAAGGAAAGGGCTCTGGGTTGGGCAGCGTTCAAATTCAAATTCAAATTCATTTATTTGCCAGAATGTAGGTTTACATGGATATGTATGATCTTAAAACTATGATGGTCCCTTTACATTCTACCATAACATACGGTGTGCAAATGTTTTATTCTATAAATTAAACAAAACAAAACAAAATGGCAGCAACAACTAATACGTGCTCATGCATTAGGTTTATTCATTTCAGATTGAGAATTTAATAAATAATTGTAAATTATAATGAATGATGTCAAAACTTTATAATGTCAAAGTGTCGAGATAGTAACATTTTAAAACTAATCAATTATTATGTTTAAACCAATATTTCAGTTTCCTTCTACGCTATCTGACATGTATTCATTAAGATCGTAAAAGCATTTTTCTTTTAACCATTGCGTTATCTTTTTTTTAAACATGGTCAAAGGTAAATCTTTAAAGGCGTCCGGTAACCTGTTATATACCCTTACAGCATTTATGTACGAGTTCCTTCTGTACAATTCGAGCCTGCATTGCGGTAAGCAGAGCTCATGTTTAAATTTATTTTTATTTCTAGGAGCTACATTTCGTTTGGTTACATCTTTATATTTAATAAAATATTCCTGATTTTGTTTTACAAATAGACATAATTCCCGAATGTACATACACGGTAATGGCAGAATATTGTACTTTTTAAACAAGGGCTTACAGCTGTCCATGTACCAGGCTCCACAGATTGCACGCACACATTTTTTTGTACTCTAAACACTTTTATAATATCTACCGAATTACCCCACAATAAGAGACCATACGCTAATACGGACGAAACGTATCCGTGATATGCACAAAGGGCCGCTTCTGCTGATACCGTAACTCTTAATCTTTTTAGTGCGTAGACAAATCTGTCGAGTTTATCACAAACGTAATCGACGTGCGTTTTCCAGTCGCAATTCTGATCCAACATTATCCCTAGAAATTTAGTACTTACGACTTGTTCGATTATGGTATCTTTATACTTAACTTTTAATGTCAACGGCTTTCTTTTATGCGTTTGGAATTGGATCATTGTCGTTTTTTGCATATTAATTTGTAAGTTGTTAGAATGCAACCATTGTATTATGTTGTTCATTGCGTTGTTTATTGCTGTGTCATATGTGTCTGCGTTTTCACATTTCACAATAAGGGTTGTGTCATCAGCAAACAAGATTGTGTTATGGCAAGTGATATTTGGGAGATCATTAATATATAAGAGAAATAAGAAAGGTCCCACTACAGTGCCCTGTGGCACTCCAAAATTATTTTGCTGATAGTCACTCCTAATTATCGTCTTCTTGTTGTTATGGATTTTAGAGATTTCCACACATTGTTTCCTGTCCTTTAGGTATTCTCTTAACCAGTCGTTTGCTTTGCCTCTTATGCCATATTTTTCCAGTTTGTGTAAGAGTAACTTGTGGTCCACAAAATCGAACGCTTTACTCATGTCTAGGAAAATCGCAGCAATTGGCAAGCCATCATTTATAGCCTGGGTGACAATTTTGATCAAATTGAAACATGCCAATGAAGTAGTACGATTCTCTCTAAACCCAAATTGCTCATTTTTAATTATACCATGACTTGTTGTAAAGTCTTGAAGCCTACTCAGCATAATTTTCTCAAAGATTTTTGAAAATATTGGTATCAGCGTCACTGGCCTATAATTGTTCATGTCAGATTTTGCTCCTTTCTTAAAAAGTGGCTTAACTACTGATTTTTTCATTAGTTGTGGAAAGGTACCTTCCTCAAATGATAAATTTATTAAGTAGCACAGCGGTTGACAAATGTATGGTGCGCTTAATTTAATTACATTGGTTGTTATGTCATCTACTCCTGCAGCGTTTGTGTGGTTTTTAATAGTTCGAAATATTTCCATCGCATCAGTAGGCTTAAGGAATATTGTATGTTCGTTACTAGTATCGATCGTTTTGTTTATCTCGTCAATATTATATTTAAAATTCTTGCTATTTGTCAATTGTATATAAAAATCATTAAATTTGTCGCTTATCTCCAAAGGGTCTTCATATGTCCGATTATTGATAATTATTCTGTCAATTTGTGTCATTATACTAATGTCACCAATGTCCAAGTAGCTTTACCTTTATTTTTATTAGTGTCAATATATTTCTTACTTTGTAGTTGTCTTGATTTATGTATGCACTTTTTGAGTATGTAGTTGTATGATTTATATTGTTTGTTTGACTTTTTTCTGTTTGCTTTGTTGTGTTGTTGGTTAAGATAGAGATAACGTTTTCTAATACAGGATCTGCGTATGCCCTTCGTCAACCATTTAAGGTTCCCTTTTTTTGTTGACCTCTTTATTGTGTTTATTGGGAAGCACAGATTGTAGAATAATTTAAATAAAGTATGAAATTCCGTAAACGCTTCTTGCAAGTTATTTTTTTCGTATACATCTGAGAAAGTAAGGGTTGCCATACAACTATAGAACTTGTCCATGTTTTCTCTACAAAAATCTCTGAAATTCTCATACCAGCTGAATGTTTCTGAAGATTTGGTCGTTTTCAGAGATAAAGTTTGTCCTGTTTCGTGGTCAGACAAGGCAAGGTGATGCACCTCTGCTTTAACTTGCTTGATGTTGCTTGCCAACTGATCAAGACATGACAATAGTCTCGTTGGTGTTTTGATGTGCAATTCAATATTTAAAATTTTTAACACACTCCTTAACTCTTCGCTACTCTTGTTTGGCTTTAAGATGTCCAAGTTCCAGGCACCACAAAGAATAATGTTTCTGTGTTTCCGTGTAAGTCTTACAAGTAACTCTTCAAGTTTTCCAATAAATATTTGTGGGTTGCTATTAGGAGTTCTTTAAAAACAAATAATCATCATTTTGTTTATTTCTACACCACAACATTCAAAATTAAATTTACATGTCAAGTCATTAATATTAGTCAAAGTTTTATATTTTTATACTATTATTATTTATCATTATGCAAACCCCTCCTCGTTTAGTGTCACGTGAATATGATGCAACTAATCTGTAACCTGAAATTTTCAAAAGCATCTCTGTGCCTTTTTTATAAGAAGTTTCAGTCAAACACACCACATCTATTTTTGTGCCATTTTGCGACAGCTCGTGGATTGCAAATGTTAATTCTTCAGTTTTATTTATGGCGCCGGCAATGTTTTGGTGGAAGATTCTAAAATTGTATTCCGGATTAGGGGCGAAAATATTTATTTGCTTGTGGAGGCAAAAGTGTATCAGATTGTCCACTTGAACACGGTGTACGTTTTTTAAAATAGTAAGGTATGGTTCCCTTCTTGTGTGTTTCGGTGGTCCCCTCCAGTTTGCTCAAATAGGCAGTACAATTATTGTTAACCCCTGGTTGTGTATTTTTACCTGACTTAAAGTAAAATGGAATCGTGCCCTTCTTAGGAATAGTTGTGCTTTCTAATTTCGCCTTGTTCCTTAATAACATAATATTTTTATAACATAAAAATGTTTTGTCATAATAATTTGAGTCGATTTTGAAGTTAATTTTTTTACATACATCTAACAAATAGTAGTATTTATTGTACGGGTAATTACATTTTAAATTAATAAAAGAGCAATTTTTTAAGTTGTCACATAGCGTTTTCAAGCTGTTATTCAGCATAGTTTGATTTAAATATCTGCTCTGCAAAACACTAAATACTAATATGTTCAATTTTTGGAAGGATTTCAGCATGGCTATTAATTCTATTATTACTTTATTTGGGTTTGTATCATGTTCTCCTATGCATATAATTAGATTATTTTCTTCAGAATCCACCAGCTTTTTACTAGTTTTAAGAATTTCCTCTGTAGTGGCATACGGTTTTGTGCTAGAAGAGATGTGGTAATTCTTGAACTTAGTGTCTTTTCTAGATTGTATGAGTAGTGATGCAAGCCCTGTGAATTGTTGTCCTCCAAGTATAGTTAACAGGGAATTAGTTTTACTTTCTGTGTTTGTAGAAAGATCTTGGTTAATGTTTACTCCGTTTTCTCCATCCAGATTTAATGAAGCGCCATCTGTTATGCAGTGATCGTACTTCTTCAAGTTAAGGGTGTGGTGTTGTGGTGACACACTCGAGCTCGTTGTACATGCAGCGCCATCTGTTATGTTTTCTTCACACGATTTAGTCTCAAGATCAATGAAACTTGTCTCAAGTTTCTTTTTGTGAGTAATATTAAGATTTTGTACCTTACAGGTCTTCTTTTTCGAGGTTGATTTTTTTTTGAACTACTAATTGGTCCCCTACATAGGTTTTTTAATTGCGCAATTGTATTTAGTTGTTCACCTGTTTGTTTTTTTAAAGTGCTGTTTTCCATGATTAAGTTTTCTATTTCGTTGTTAGCGGTATTTAATTGCATTCTCAACTGTTCAATTTCTTCATTTAGTCTCTCGAACTCGACGCAGCTTAATCCGGTTGAAATTTGCGGTAAACTCTTCGAAAGGCATTCAGAACTTGTGGAATCAAAAGAAGAGTTTGGAGAGCTTATTAATGTTTTATGTCTTCTCTGAGTTACATTTTGAAAATCCATCCTGTATTAGGCAAAAGTATATTTGTCCTCGGAATCGAACTTGACTTTCTATGTTAAATGATAAAAGCATTAAGTTAACTGCTATTTATACTGATGGCAATTCATCGAATTTATAGATCTTATTCAACTTGTACGGAATTTGAATCGAATAAAGTCGTTACGTTGACTCATTGGTAAAATATTTTTGCCGCATTTTTGCACTGACTGTCTCACAACACTTCTCTACTGATAATCAAATATCACTGATTTAGTCGGTGTTATCGATTTACTTTCGACTACTTCACTTTAGCACTATTTTATTATCCTTGTTAATGTTTCGTTTGTAATGCGTAAAGTAGATTGGTCACTGATTGTTGTTGAAATTTTGTTAAGAGTTTTATGTAATTATTTATAGGATTTGTCACTGGATAACACTTTCAGTAATGCTTTATGTCTTCAGGAACAATATTTATCACTTTCACTTTTTTAAATCGTTATTTAATATTTTTATTTGCTATTCTAAGCGGAGCCGATGCGCGCGCTCTCTGTCTCGCAAAGTTCGTTTGGAAAACTTCGTTAAGTTTTCTTGTTTGACGACTAAGGTCTTCATCCAGTACGTCCTGCCCGTTATGACATACGGTGCCAAAACGTGTACACTGACAATCGGTCTGGTTAACAAAATCAAGGTCTCTCAGTGCGCTACGGAGCGGTTTATGCTAGGAGTTTCTTGGAAAGATAAAATCAGAAATAAAATTATCCGGACGAGAATCGGAGTTACCAACATGGCTTGCAGAGTAAAAGCGAACTAAAGTGGCAGTGGGCTGGCCATATTCGTCGAACGACCGATAGCCGGTGGAGCAGACAAGTCCATGTATTGGCAAGCGTAGCTTGGGACGCTCCCCATCTACATGGACCGGCGACCTTTAGAAAGTTTCTGGGACAGACTGAATGCGGAGGACGTAGGCGCAACCTGAGAGAGGCCTATATTTAGCAGTGGACTGCGATAGGCTAAATTCATACATTGATTGCAGTTAAAATAAACAATAAGTTAGACTAATTTACTGGAAACTTTCATTTTTGTTAATAAGCAGCTTAACCCGCGCTGTCTGTTTCCAAAAATAAATGTTTCACATAAAAGCGATCTTATATTCCACAAATAAGTTGATCAAGGCACACGTTATTTTAACAACCACAAGTTTTATTGATCGAACACATACCTTCATATAGATTAGAGCTGTTGATAATAGGATACATAGTTTTGGAGTAACATTTGTGTCTCAATTACGTTAATGTGCATTGTTATGAGTAATCCTGAAACCACCTTTAATACAAGTCTACCACCTCTTGAAGAATAACGTGCCTGTAATCCTTTGGATTTTGAAAATGAAGATTATAAAAGGGAAAATACGTTGTAACATTAGCCGCACTTGTCGTTTGGATATTGTAGCAGACAACTACGTTGACAAAGATGTGCAGTCTATGCTTCTACCCTTGAACCTAATGCAATTTTTTTTTTTTTGTCCCAAGTATAGAATCAGGAATAATTTTATTTCTCAGAATAATGGTCTTTCGTTTTTAATGTCTTTATGTGGCACCGTAATGTTCATATATTTTGTTTGCTATCGCTTTTATGGCCAGATATTCAGCGATCATGATGTTGGTGAATATTATAAGTTCGACGTTAAAGGAATCAGTTACTTCCAGTTAATCATTAATTGTAGTGGATTTCTTATGAATTTTTGGGCCGTTGTTTTTCAAACCTACGAAAATGTCACTTTTGTTTTAAAATTATTGTACATCCACAAATTTCTTAATAATAAGACCACATTTAAACACTTCATTGTTGGTAATTGGTTAAGTGTCATTTCGATTTTGGGTGTTTGTATTAATTTTACTATCTACACTTGTATAAGCCTTAAACTTCCAACTTCCAATATTGTATGTGGTTTATTTTCAATAAGTTTTGACACAAATTTGGTATATGCCATCAGACTTATTAATTTGTTAAAAAATAAAGTCGATCTTTGGAATATTCAAACATTGAATTTTCAAAACATAGGTGATAGGGACAGAGAGAATTATTGCAATAGATTATATCGGTCCTTTGTTTATTTATTAGATTGCTATGACATCTGTAAGGTTTCTTTTCAACAAATGGTAAGTATTTATCTACAAATTAGTTGTCCTTAGATGTTTTACAATTCTTATACCAAAGTTTGTTACAGATCGTGTTTCACTGTACGATCTCCTTCTTCAACACGATGATTAAAATTCTGACGGCATTTGAAAATGAAGTGAGTATTCTTCTATTTGCAAATTAATTAGAAAGTCTATAAACGACTTTTACTACTTTTATTCAACTTCAGCACTTCTTTTGAATTTAGCTAAAAATATAATCGATTTATTTCATTATGTCCAGTTTTAATGGCAGTATATTTTTAACGGGTGGGGGACAAAACACGGAGTCACAGATGTCTTGTGAAACCATGACACAACACACAAAATGTATTATAGCGTTGATAGTTAAATATACAGCAACAGAACACAAAGCAACAAAATTGTTTATTTTTTATCAGGGTGAAGAATATACATTCGTGAAATGGATAATAATCATTTGGACAACAAAGAAATTGTTATTGCTAACCATATTGAGCGTGGAGTTTGAAAAATTCTACATTGCTGTGAATAAAGTTCAAGACACATGCGCAGTCTTGTTGAATTCCAACTGTACAGGTATTTACGATCCAACAATTTAATATGTAGCAATATTGCTTTTAAATTGTCATTTATTTATTTTGGATCGCCTGTGATTTTAAAGTATCTGTCGCAGATGGATTTCTTAATTAGCTGTGTTATAAAATAGCGCCGTTTTGTAAAACAACTCAACGTTGTTAATTACCTAGTTTTTCATAATTTCTTAATTTTAAACTTTTATTTTAACTGGCATTTATCAATGCAATGGGTCAACGGTTCGAGGCTATGTAAAAGAGCATGCCACGAAACGTCAGATTGTAGGTTTTTGTTGAAAATTTTGTTAATCGTGGCTCTGAGTGTCATATCAGCAATAATGGTGTCCGAAACAGAGATCAGAAAAACGAGTTTTTTGGGTGATTATGACCATAACTCAAAAACATTGATTTTAAGGTCAATTTTGATTAAGGTTGTTAGATTTTTATGAAAGTCAGTCCAAAAAATACTGAACAGCCAGGAACTGCGACCAACTTGGAAGTAGCGCTCGCCAACTGCTGCCCGCGACAGCGATCGCTTCTCTCGCTCGTCTCGCGAGAGGTTGGTCACAGTTATAACATAATTAAAACCAGTTAGTCAGGGTGCCCTAGCTTCACAGTTCCCATCATGCTGCAGATAAGCCATCTTAGGTAGCAGTTTTTTTTTTCAAATATCGCGCAATGATGTAGGATCTGAGATACGGTGTGTTGAAGGGAAATAAGAAGGAAGATATACACACGAAAGAAGAAAAAGTTTTTTGACACAACAGTTTAGTTAATTAAGGAGTGATTTAGAGGATAGATCAAAGGTTTAAACAGTACTGTAGATATTATATTTATTATTGCGCGAAGTTAATTATGACAAGCGAACGATTATCTAAATAGCGGTAAACAGACTGCCTTACCGGGCGCGCGGGTGCACCGCATGATGGGCATGATGGTGGTATTTATTAATGTTAGTAGTGATCTATATTTATTTGTCATTTAACTTAATTTAAATTATTTATCATTAAAACGTGTCACTACAATGGCTATCTAATCTACCAATCCGCACTGAGCCCGCGTGCTGGATTACGGCTCACTCCCTCTCATAGAGACCTGTGTCCCAATAGTGGGAAAGTTATAGGCTGATTATGCAATGGTTATAAAGGTGAACGCTGTTCATCTGTTTTATAAAACGAATCTGTTTTGTAGAACAATATACGGTTTCGTAAAACAGCCGATTCATCTGCGACATATTTTGTAGTCCTTTGTGAAAGGGATGGGCTTTTTTTTTTGGTGCGAAATCATCAAATCACTTCTCCCTCTCTGGGTAGAGTGGGAGGGCGTGTCAGACTTTTACTGACTAAAACCCACCCGTGTTCCTTCAGTGGCCTGTGGCAGGGCAACGGTTTTCTCTTTCGAAACACCTGCGACCCTGAGGCGTCGGTCCTCTCGGACCCCGTCATTTTGTGCTGACATCTCTATGAGGCGCGCGTGAAACACGACGCGCTGTCGACCCGAGCCTGGTCCTTACCGGACGGCGAGCTACCCATTGCTGGCTGTCCGCAATCCCGCCCCTACGGTGGCCGGGAATCTGCAGGCGACTCTCGACGCCCAGCGCATCTCTTGCGGACACTATTGGGGGCGTGAGGGCGCACGCCGCCGTTGATCGCCTCCGCGTGGACACTGCGGTGCTCCGCCCAAGCTGGGCAGACCTCCACCGTATGCTCCACCGTGTCCTCCGGGCGATCCACACAATGGTGACACCCGGGCGTTTCCTCCCGCCTTATGCGAAACAGTATCCTCCCGAAACAACCGTGTCCGGTGAGGACCTGTGTCAGGCGGAAGGTGAGGACGCCGTGGCACCTCTCAAACCACTCCTCAAAGAGGGGACTTACCGCTATTGTGGCGTGCCCAGCACTGGGTTGCGACAATCGCACCCTCCATGTTGCCATGAGATCCCGCCGGAGCTTTGTCCGCTGTACCGTGATTTCTCGCGGCAGCGGAGTTACACCCCGGCGTTGTGCCTCCTCGCGTTACTCCCATACGTGCGCGAGGTCTTTTGCCTCCAGATCCCATGGCGGCAATCCGGCAAGGAGGCTCGCCGCCTCGCAGGAGACCGTGTGGTATCCCCGGACCAGCCAGACGGCCATGACCCTTCGGAACGCGTTCAACTGGCGGGCTGGTCGGCGCCTCAAAGAACGCGCCAACACCGGTGCCACGTAAAGGGCCATGGTCCGCACGACTCCCGCGTAGAGCCACTGGCAGGAGGCGTTTGGACCCCCTAGATTGGGCAGGAGCCGCCTCAAGGCAGCCCCAGCCCGCTCCAGTCTGGGAGCCAAACGTCGGAAATGCTCCACGAAGTTCCAACGGCAGTCGAGGACGAGTCCCAGGTACTTCATCGTCGACTCGACGCCGATGTGAACCCTTCCTGCCGTTATCTGGGAACCCGACTGTGGCGCGTTCCGAGGACCCCGAAAACACATGGCCTCGGACTTGTGTAGGGCCACTTCGAGTGCCAACTGCCGGATTCTCTCGACGATTGTCGCAACCCCGAATGTCGCTAGCTCGGCCGCCGCCTTGTGCGACCTCCCCTGAGCCAGGACAAGCGTGTCGTCAGCGTAGCAAACCACGCTGACGCCACCAGGGAGGTCGGCGCGCAGCACCCAGCCGTAACCGATATCCCACAGAAGCGGCCCCAGTACCGATCCCTGTGGGACACCGCACGACATCTCTCGCCGGTTCCACTCTCTTCGGTGACCGGGGTAGATGACGGCCCTGTCCGTCAAGTTGGCCTCGACCACACGACAGAGGTAGGTCGGCATCCGGTGATACCGCAATGCCTCTCTGATACAACTCCAGGGCAGGGTATTGAAGGCATTGGCAAAGTCTAGAGACACCGCCAAGACGACTCCACCGAAAGGGTTGGTCTGGGGAATTATTACTACTGTGGCGGCATCTACACCGCCACATGCAAACAACGCATCACACTGACGTCACACGAATACTGCATCCCGCAATCAGAGTTTACCGCGCAGCTAGCATATATACAACTAACCCACAACAATTATCGGGCAGTTGCCCAACAGATACGACATCCAACTGGTCGGAGGATCCTCCCTTTTCCAAGAGTATGAGTGAACTTTACACCCTGTTCCTCATATCTCTAAAACCACCTTCCCTTTTTGTTGCCATGCAGCGTTGCTGTTTATCGGTTTGAAGAGTATGAACCCCGGTTTTATGGCAAGTACATCAGTCTGTTTCCTGATATGACAATACACCTGCGATGTTAGGATAACTAGGCGATGGGAATTACCATCAAATGAGTCAATTTCATATCAAATTTAAAATTTAAAACCCATAATTATTACATTAATATTTATTGCAGATGAAGAAAAAAGGTTGTGCAAGAATATAAAACGCCTACACGAAACGACATTCAACAAGATGGATGCGTGCGGAATGTTCTACGTTGACGCAACTCTACCGCTTGAAATGATGCTGTTAATTACTAACTATACTATTGTGTTGCTGCAGTTTGCTTTATTGTAATCTTTATAGCGTTAAAACTCTTTGAATCATTAAGTATGTGCTAGATGTGTTTTACTATGTTTTTGTACCTAATTATCCTTCAATTGTGTTAAGGGCTCAGGCCACTGGATATTGAATATTGCACTGATCTTAATTTATGAACCTCGAAGGCTGATGAAAACTATAACAAAAACATCACGCCTGCAATTCCAGAAGGGTTGGGCAGAGGTGATCCTATAGTCCACCCACATACCGCCAGTTATGTTTAAGTCCTATGAGATAGGGGCGAGCCTTTTGCCATCAAGAGGGCGCAAATTCAGACTCCGGGCTGCTTCTGAGAAATTCTAGATAGAAAAACCCAATAACACTTTGCCCGATCTGAGAATCGAACCCAGGACCTCATGCTCAGCAGTAGCTCTTGCGACCACTTGACCAACGAGGCTGTCACGGAAACTGAAAACCGTGAACACACCCGTATACCCGTGAAACCGTCGACGAAAACTGTGTGGGTGCACTTAATTATCAAGGTTTTAATGTCAGAATGGTAACCAGTTATTTGCTTTGTTTATATTAATAAGGTGTGTAAGGAAAGGATAAGAGCTAGTGGTCCGTACCAATTCACGGTCATCATGGGGAAGAAGGGCCAAGAAACTCCATGGCAGCTTCTTTTAAAGTGTTTAAAACCCATTTTTACATAAGCATCACATTGATCTCTTAAACCATTTCAACTTATCAGCGGGAAGAAACAGATCATAAAAATTCCTTTTTTTCGAATTTATAAGCATTATGTAAAAATAAAAGACTTGTTCATATTTATTGTTTTAATTACTACAAAAATTCACAGTGTTGTAATATAAATGGCGATAATTATCTTTTGATAATCTATTCAGTATATAACGGCATCAATTTGTATAATTAAATATCAACTAAAATAAATGTTACAATTCAACTTACTCGGTAGGGGGTGATGATAACTCCACGAACGTTGTTTTTTTGTATGGCAATGTTTTTTTTTTGTATGGCATCTCGTAGTTGACCTTGAGAGGTCGTGAATACTTAACCGTACTATCCTGGGGCTGCCTTAAGCGGACTCAAAGCCGTGGAGGCTTTGAGTCCGCTTAAGGCCAGGGGCGTAAAACTACTTACATTACTAAGCGAACCCCCTGTGGGGTACGGACCTTGGCTTAGGGCGTCGCTGACGGGAAAAAAAAAAGGCTTGATCAGATTTTGTTGGTTATTATTATCATGGGAATTTAAAGCTACAGGCTCAGCTATGGCGCGGGCTGGCACTTCGTCGAGTAAGGGTCGAGGAGGAGTTCTTCGCGAGGGACCTCGGCGGCGAGGTCGGAATGTCGGTCTGTGTTTGTGCACTGTACTGGTGACCCCACTGCTCCGATGAGAGTTATGTGGTCTTCGGGATCGGTGAGGACATGCTTGGGACGGCAGACATGACTGATGGTGGAGGGAATATAGCTAGCGGCCTTCACAACCAGAACCCTCTGGTTGTGCGGTGATTCGCGGCGGTCTCGAAGAAACGCTTTGAAATGCGTTTCATGAACTGACGGATAGTGGGAATCCTGAGGTTAACGTGGAGGATTTCGTTGCGAACGTACCAGGGGGAGCCTGTAATCCTACGGAGGAACTTGTTCTGAAGGGTCTGCATTCTATTGAAGCTATGGGGCTTGGCGTGTGCAAAGACTGCATCGGCATAGATCATGATCGGGCGGATGCACGCTGTGTAGATACGCAAGTTGTACTTTAGTGACAATTTGCTATGTGCATTTAGGACGAAGTGGAGTCTACCTAGAGCGAAGGCGGCGCGCGAACGAGCCGCCTTAATGTGAAAAAGAGAAGTGTTCGTCGAGAACCACACCTAGATATTTGGCTCGCTTCTCCCAAGGGATCGGCTTGCCGAACATGGTGATCGGTCGAGGGGGGCAGGGATTGCGTCGCGACTTCGAGAAAATAACCGCTTGACTTTTGTCGGGATTGACTTCGATTCGCCATTTTCTGAACCAAGCGCCAAGCTTATTCACTTGGGTTTGGAGCATGCGAGCTATCGAATTTTCATCGCGGCCGGTGTAGTAAATGGCCGTGTCGTCTGCGAACAGAGCCAACTGCGCCTTACTGCACTTGGGCATGTCGCTGGTGAATAGTGTGAATGCGAGAGGAGAAATCACAGAGCCCTGAGGGACTCCTGCACGAATGGGGTGGGGGGAGGAAAGCGCTCCTTCGATGCGATAACGGAAGGTGCGGTTCGACAAAAAGTCCCGTAAGATGAGCACGAGACGATCTGGCACACCGAGTTGGTACAGCTTATATAATAAGCCGTTGTGCCAGACTTTGTCGAACGCTTTCGCTATGTCGAAGAAAACAGCACCTGTCATCAAACCTCGTTGGAAAACAAAGTTGATGTGTTCTACGATACGGTGGACCTGTTGTACGCACCAGTGTTGGGTTCTAAAACCAAACTGTTCATTGGGGATGAGACCTTTTGTCTCGGCGTAGTCTCTGAGGCGCTTATAAATAAGCCTCTCATAGATTTTGCCGAGGACATGGAGCAAACTGATGGGGCGGTAACTCGTAGGCTCCGACTTTGGTTTGCCGAGCTTCGGGATACCGATGACGGTGGCTTCTTTAAATGCCTGTGGGAAGATGTTATTGCTCAGAGCACCATTGAAGATGGTGGTCAGTAGCATTATCAGGTGGGCAGGGAAAACTTGGAATACCCTATTGGGGATTCCATCTGAGCAGGGGGCTTGACGAACCTTTGATGAGGTCGTGCACTTCATTTGGCGTGACGGGGGGCAGTGGATACTCTGGGTCTTCGACGGGAGGGAGGGAGGCTCTATGTTTAATTTCGGCGTCGACCTCAGAGAGGTGAGCTTGGTCTACTGGTTGAGAGCTAGGCGAGCATTGGGCTTCTAGACTGTCGGCTAGAAGCTTAGCCTTGTCGAAATCATCGAAAGCGATGGTCTTGTCGGGGCGGATCAGGGGGGGCATGGAGTTGCCAGAAGGCTAGGTGGGTGGGCTCTAGTTCACCCAGCATCTTGTCCCAGCCGGCGGTACGCAGCTCCTCTATGCGTGTTCTTAAGGTACGCTGTAAGTAACGCATATGGGCTTTGTTCGCGTCGCAGGGGAAGTTGCTGTTGGCACGGACAGCCGCGTTCTACTCATTTAATAGTTTACGTACATCGTCCGGCAACTTCCAGCGACGGTCCTCCGTCGCTGGAATTTCCCTTGAACAATCGTTCAGGACTGATTGTACGTGAGCTGTAAATGAGTCGATCGCGGCCGTCGTGTCAGCGATAGAGTCAAAATGATCGGGGATTGGGTCCAAGTGGGGGGACGTGGTGGATTTTAAGCGATCGCTTACTTTCTTCCATTCCGTTACCACTTTGGTGGGAGAGGGTTGGGTAGAGTCGGGTAGACCTATGCGGGGGACCAGTTTCATTACTACTGGACGGTGGTCAGAAGCGAGCTCTTGTACGACTTCTATAGAGTCCAACCGTAGGTTGATGTTCTGTAGAAGCGCCACGTCGAGCACATCGGCGGTGTGATTGGGATCGGGGGGAAAGTGAGTGGGAGTCATCGGCGCGATGACATTGAAATTCTGAAAGAAGGAGAGGTTGAACAAGTGTCTCCCTCTGGAAGAGGTCCTGGTGCTATTCCAGGAGGGTTGTTTTGCGTTGAGATCACCCGCTATGATAACGGAGTCACTCAAGCTAAATAGGACAGAGATCTTCAGTAAGAAGTTGGAAATTCTCCGAAGTATTAATGGGGGGGAGGTAGGCCGATACGGTGATCGGTTGATGACCTGTCATGCCAAGCCGACAGCAAGACACTTTCAATCGTGAAAGTGTGGGAGGGTCAATGGGAATGCAGTAAAGCTCCTTTTTGTAATAGATAAGGGTACCGCCCTTATGGCAACGCGTCCTGTCATTGCGAACTGTACGATAGTTTGCGATTGACGGATTCCGGTAACTGGGCTTAAGGAAGGTTTCCTGAACAAGGAGGATGTCGATGAGGTGGTCGCGGAGGAACTCGCTGATTTCAGCGCGTTGTCGCAGGGTTAGGTTGGTTGGTAAGGGACATCAGGGCTTGCGTAATATCCGGGTACGCATTAAAGATACTCTGTATCATGAAAAGGTTGCCGGCATTTCTGGCGGCAACAATTTCGCTGGCCATTTTCCTGTCGCAAGGGGTAAGGAAGACCGTGAACGTGCTCGAGATCACGTTGAAGGCGTCCATTGGGTTCTGGCCGACCACACGGGTGGCTGCGGGTGGAGCTAAAGCGTCGAGAGCGGCTTTGCTGACGGGCACAGGAATGCCTGGGGGCGCGTTGACGCGGATGCGGGGGTCCATTAGTGGAAGGATGGCCGCAGGAACGGATCTGGGAGCTAAGGCTGGAAAAGCCTGCTGGTGGTGAAGGTAGTTCCAGGGCGAGGGCCACTGAGGACTGAGTCGCTCCTGGTATTGTCCCGTTGGCCACGCGTGGGCGTAGCGGGGGCTTTCCCTTTGCTGACGGGCGTCTGCGCGCTTCGTCAGCTTGGAAGAAGAGGTTTGGGGGTCCTTGGGTCACCCACGATAGTTGGCCGGATGGCCTGATTCGCCGCACAGCACACAGCTTGGCGGCTCTGTGCACAATGGGCGGTCTTTGGGACGGAGCAGTCTGCAGTGCCGTGTTTTCCCAGGCACTTGAGGCATCTAGGTTTGGCATGGCAGTGCATCTGCGAATGCCCGTAAAGCTGGCAGCGGTGACACTGCCCTATGACACCGGTCTTGAACGGTTTTTCGATCTGCAAGCCGGTGAGGTTGCAGATGGTTCGGACATTGAATATGGGGTGGTGACCCTCAGTAGGAGGACATATGACGAGAACCATGTCAAATGGTACTCTGCCTCTGGCGCGGTACATCCGGTGCACTTCGGTGACGGGGACGTTCTGCGACTGAAGGTCGGCTTTAATTTCTACCGCGGGGATTTCCTTGGGGATCCTACGGATCACAACCCTAACTTGACGGTCTTCGGGGAGGGCGTAGGTGTGGAAGGACACACCTCTTAAGCGTAAGGTTTTGGTTAATTCCCTGTAGTCGTAAGACGTAGGGACTTGAACCTTGATACCCTGTTGGGAGACTTAGCACTGGCCGATTCTTAGATCGGTGCACCATTTGGACACGTCTATCCATTTCCCCTTGTCCTGGATGAACACAGGGGGAGGGGGGGCGATTATTTTTGCCGCAGAGGGCTGGGCAGAGGGCTTGGCAGCACTGCGGCTGAGGGAAGAAGAGGTTGAGGCCGAGGCGGCCTGGGAGAGGGCAGTGGCGGATGGAGCCACGGGAGATGAGATGGCGGATGGAGCCACGGGAGCGGAGGTAGAGTTGTCGATCAGAGGTTTTTTGGTGGTCCTTGGGTCAGGACTCCTGAGGCTCCTCTTCTTCGACCGACCGTCTTAAAGACGCCTTCGTCGGAAGAGTGGGAAGAGCATTCGGAGTCGCCCTCCAGATTGGGAGAAGTCGGGCGAGGGGATGGCTCGCTGGTGTCCATGTGGACAGCCGGCGGCGAGCAACTTGGAAGTTGCGACGGAGAGGGAGAAGGCTCGAGGGTATCGCTAAATGTAGCGATGTCTGAGCTGGCGTTGCCTACTTGGTCAGACGGATCGGGGACGGATTGCTGCAGAGCAGCAAATTTCGCGCCATACTTGGCGAGGAAGTCGGGGTCCTTGAAAAGGACCTCTTTGAGGAACGCCAAGAGGAGGGCGTCCCCCATGGTCGGAGGAGGGGGGGCTATTTATGGGACGGAATAGTGGAAATTAAGTTTCCACTAGCCTAATCCTATACTTAACTCCCCGGGTGGATTGGCCCGGGGATGAGATCCCTCCCTGTCGGGTGTAGACAGGGAGGTGTGTACCTATTGGTGAGCCCTAAGCTTGTAAACCCGTCGCCAGTCTTATTGTGCGAACGGGGCCCTGACCAGTCTAGCGCAAAGGGTGTAGACACACCGTAAACACACTAGGTGAGTAGTTGAGGAAGGAAGACTGTACACCAGAGCCGACTAGGAGATCCCCCAAGGCCGGTTAACTCTGGAACCCGTCCAATTAACTGCCTCGCCCTGAAGGGATTCGGCGGGTGTGATTGGGTCAACACCCCACTCGGCTTCGTTGGCACCGTATGGTTTACACCGAGGACCACGAAACTGTGGTTTTAACCAGAAGGGGCCTAGTGAAGCTACTCTCAAACGTTAAGAAATAAGATTTGCCTTGAAAAAGGCACTTTTTATTTGAGATAAAATTAAAATCAATTTCTTGATTATCATTTTATATCGGTGTAGTCGGGGCGACTACGATGACGTCACGAGGTAGAGACGAGAATAATCAGGAAACACAACACTGGGACGGGAGCGGGAGAGCGCACAGACACGTCCGTCCGCAGCGAGAGTCGAGCGTCGACTACGGTTCGCAATGTTTTTTTAATTTTTTGAATGGCATCTCGCAGGTCAACCTATGAAGTTGTCGTATGCTTAAACGGACTTGGGATCACAATGATGGCGGCACGCTCTTTTATATAATAAAGGCGGGTATGTCGCGATGATTGCGAGCTTGACAGTTGAGATTATTTCATTAATATTTTGCAGCCAAATTACGATTTTAAGTCATTACTAATCTCTAATTATTTAACAACTAATATTGTGATATAAAATAACATATTATGAGGCACAAAATGACACGTGCATAAAGTCGGCCATCCAAGTACATTGTAAGTATGTCCTGGTACTTAGCTACAAATCGATCGTACAAAAATAAGATGAAACAATTCAGTATAATAATATGTATAAATGTAACTATACAAATGAAAATAATGAACCCATTGGTCTAAATTAAAATGGCACTTGCAATTGCAGACACTAGTAGTTAATCAATTTGAATTGACCCCATTGGTCCTTATCAATAGTTTTGACCCCATTGATCCTTATCAATCGTTTTGACCCAATTGGTCCTTATCAATCGTTTTGACCCCATTGCTCCTTATCAGTCGTTTTGACCGCATTGGTCCTTATCAATAGTTGCGACCTCATTGGTCTTAGAATATCGACCCCATTGGTCTTAAAATATCGACCCTATTGGTCTTAAAATATTGACCCCATTGGTCTTAAAACATTGACCCCATTGGTCTTAAAATATCGGAACCATTAATTATAATTATAGAACTATAAAAATAAAAATAAAACACAATTACAATTTCCGTAATCCAACTAATCGCTTAATAGAAGGTGAAGGCCTCCTCCAGAGATGACCAGCGGTCTCTATCTTCTGCTGTGTGTACAAGTACTAAAAACTAATCACAATGACGTTGGACATTTCAGCTTTGAAAATACTCTAGATGGAATTCGTGGTTACTTTTGGTTCCCTAAAATGAGGAAGTTAAAAAAAAAAAGTTTCTCCCTGCCTTGAGCCTGCCTTGCCTGCCAATTAGTGGGACGAGTACGTGAAGGACGTACAATTAGGTATTAATACCTCTGTGCATAGTATAACAAAGATAGCCCGCAACTAAATTGCTGTATATTAAAGGAAGTAATAGAGGAGGTAGGCAGCGGCGGCGTTATGGAAAAAAAACGTTGGACGAAGTTAGCGTCGAACCCGGAGACATTTTAACAAAACATCAAGAAATATAAGGAAAAGTTTGATTAAAATAGGAAACAAAGCACAAAATCTAGAATAGACCGATTTGTTGTCGAAGACTCCACATCCCCGAAAAGGTAGACGATTAGAGAGTGTAGTGTCAGTAGAAATAATTCCCGATTATTTGTAGCTACACCAGACTTGTTCTAGGGTAGTGCTCTTTTCTTTCGACATGATGTTGTGCCATAAAAATAATTATCATGTTTTTAGCCAACTTTGGGTTTTGTCAAATGTCTATTTGTTTAGTATCAGGTGCACATGAGTGCCGCCTGGCGTTGTTGATACAGGTAGGAGCACATGAGTGCCGCCACGCATTGTTGATACAGGTAGGAGCACATGAGTGCCGCCTGGCATTGTTGATACAGTACAGTAGTGCTATTTTGTAACCATCTCACCGTGAAAAGTTAGGTGAAGTCAGCGTGGAGTGAGCTGTTAGTGACGCAAGGGATTGACCAAGACGGGATGACACTAACAGCTCACTCCACGCAAGTCGTCACGGTGAGAGTTTAACAGAATCGACATGCTGATAGGAGTACATGAGTGCCTCCTAACATCGTTGATACAGGTGCCGCCAGAAATTGTTAGGCGGGACAATATAATTATTTGGAATGTATAAAAGCATAATATTATAAGCAGCACACAGTTTTTGTTATAATAAGAAATAGATTTTATAATAATTCTTATTCCCTATTGATGATACACATAGATTATGTATGAATGTTGTAATATTAATGTTAGTCATTTTATCATAAGAAAGTTGTAATTTTTTTAGTATACCTGTTTTGGTAACAGTCGAATAAGGCAATTTTTATTCATTTTGTTTTTTCACATAGACATAGTCCAGAGTTTCATAGAGTCCATAATTAATTATTTATATTTATGTTAAAATATTGTTCATAGTTTTGTGTTTTTTTTTTGTATGATGCTTTTGATTATAAATAAACGAAGGGACTGGTTTCTTCTAGATAGCCGAATGTAAACTTTTGAGGCTAAAACAGACTTGATACACCCTATATTAATTTAATGTCAACACTGTGTCAGAAGTTCCGTTGGTTGAGTAGGGATAAGTCTACGCCCAGGTAGCAACGAGTCCTTTTCCAAGATCATAGTTACTCTTGATCTCATGGCGAGCAGTCACTCCTTAAAAGGTCGACAAGTTATTATTTTTAGACTAGATTTTCCTAGAAATAAGCATTTATTTTTTAATTTAAGCTATAGTATAACATCTAATTATTGTCAGTCTTCATTAAAACGCTTAAATAACGATCCTGTGGTTTCAATTCTGGTTGTTTCTACAATTTGCTCAACTAATCTGCGTGATATCAACTTTCCTTGTGAATTACATAGTTGATAAATTGTATCATAATATAGTGAATGTGCTTAGGGGCGCTGTGGTGGCGTGCTCTAAGAGTAGAACAATAAAAAATAAAAATAATGGGCATGTGACAGGCTGGAACAAATATTGCAAAACAAGTTGCCAAGGTGATTAGAGACATGAAGCGAAGAAATTCCCCGGGCCATGACTCGCTCGGCATAGAACATTTGCAGCATGCGGGTATTCATCTACCGAGGATGCTCGCTAAGCTGTTTACATTCTGCATAAGGCAATCATACCTCCCTGAGGAAATGATGAGAACATTAGTTGTCCCCATGATAAAGTGAGACCAGAGACACCTCTTGTTATGTAGTATTTATTAAGTAACTACAGGCCTATATCACTCGCGACAGTCTTTGCTAAGGTGTTGGACGGTGTTGTTGATACTCAGTTAAGACAACACCTACGGCTTCATGGTGCATAGTTTGGCATTCGCCCTGGTTTGTCAACAGAAATGGCTATACTTAATCTTAAGCATACCGTCCGATACTACACTGACAGAAGCACACCTGGCTATGCCTGCTTCTTAGATTTACATAGAGCTTTTGATCTTGTTGCATACGAGAGCCAAAAGTTGTCGGATGATACGGATGTATCTACTGAGTACATAAGTCTCCTGGAGTATTGGTATGGCAACCAGAGCAATTGGTTGGCGGCCATTTTTTGGCCAATGCAAGACGTGGGTGATGGACTGCACTTTTGGGGGTTTTGGCGAGAAAACGGCGCGTGTGATTAAAACGACGATAACTCCTAAGTTATACACGGAAGCTGTATAATAGTTACGTCGTTGGAATCGTTATTAAATTAGCTAACATATTATGTATAGATTAGCCCAGTTTTGTTTGAAATCTATTAGTAATTATAATTTGTAATCAGGGTGAGGGAATTTTTCCCAATTTCTTGTGTAAAGTTGAACATTAAAAAAAAAAAAAACATTATTGACCGTCTGATCCGTGAAATCAGTAGCGCTGGTGTGGGCTGTTCGATTGATGGTGTTCTTGTCAACAACATCAGTTACGCGCACGACTGAGTCCATCAATCAGTGCCCTTCGAAAACTGATTTCGATCTGCGAGCGGTATGTGGGGGCCCACGGGCTCAGATACAACGTCATTAAAAGCGAGCTCTAGTGTTTAAAGCGGGATCTAAAACTTATGACACTATCCCGCATGACTTGCTGAATGGCAGTCTCCTTAAGAAAAGTCTCGCTATTCAATTATCTGGGCCACTGGGTTACCGAGACGCTTGTAGATGATATAGATATAGATAGGGAGCGCAGGGCTCTGTCTGTTACAGCTATTATGCTGGCTCATATTTTGGCGCGCTGTACTACGGAAGTTTAAGCTACGTTGTTTATGGCACTTTGCCAATCGTTTTACACGTGCAGCCTATGGGTCAAGCATATGAAAAAATCTTACGACACCCTGCGTGTTCTCTACAATAATGCCTTCAGCTGCCTCGCTACTGTAGTGCGTCAGGTATGTTCGCGGGCGCAAATATAGATGGGTTGGCGGCGATTATCGAAGTTCAACAGCTACCTTCAGCTCAGTTCGCATGGAGGATGGATCGGTATCTGGATTGCCCAATAATGCGGTACTGGACCAGGCTACATGTTGAGCACTCCGGATCCAAACCTAAATTTAGGATAAGATGGCACATAATTGTATCGATTTGCTATTGTCAAATTGTAATTTATGATGTTTTTATTGTTGAGTTTTGTAATGTTATTTTTTTATTTTAATCTTTAACTTCGGTCTGCTACTGAGAAATTCCAGATAGAAAACCCAACACGTTGCCTGACCTGGGAATCGAACCCTGGACCTCATGCTCAGCAGTAGCGATTGCGACCACTAGACCAACGAGGCAGTCCCGAAGTCTGGATTTGTGCCCGGTAGATGGCACTAACTGGCGAAATGTGGGTGTACTATAGCTACACCACTGCCCAACCCTTCGGGGAAACAAGGCGTGATGTTATGTTATGTGTTCTTTAATCTTTAATTATTTCTCAATGTATTTAATATTTTTAATTTTCACACGATTTTATGCTTATGGACTGGTTCTGAAACAAAATTAATTTAACAGGCCAGCAAGTGGCCCCAAACTCGAGTGAAGGCATCGTGGGAAGACTGCTATACGCACGTGAACACATACAGTAGAGGCAAGAGTTCTGTTCACTGATGTGTCTCGATTCTAACTAAACTAAAAAGGCGAAGAGTGTACAGGCGACCTGATGAGCGATACATTCAAGCCTGATTCACAGAAAGAGTTCAATACGGTGGCTCTGTAAACGTAAGGGCTGGCATCTCTTCGGAAGGTCGCACAGAGCTAGTGACCATAGAAAATGGCATCCTGACTGGGGAAAGAAATCCTAAATGAGCGTGCAGGGCAATATATTGTAAATACGGGTGATGGATCGATACTGATGCAGTATAATATCCAACCACACCCCGCTCGGGTCATACAAGAGTACATTCAGGAGGTTGGTATCAACTTGATGACTTGGCTAATAAGTTGATACATCTCAACCCGCTCGAGCACGCCTCAGATGAGCTCGGGACGCTAGTCAGGAGCCCCAGACCACCTCCTATCACCCTCAGGGCCCTAAAACAGGCTCTGTTGGAAGATTATAAGAGTATTCCACAACATCGCCTCCGAAACTTCGTCTTAAGTATAAACCGGCTTGAAGCCGAGGAGGCAATAACAGTTATTAAAATGTTAATAAGGCGTAAATCATACTTATAATGTTGTTTGAGTTTTTTGCCAGTAGGATTTATCTTTTTGTAAGTTAAAACGGTACTTATGTATAATGAACTAAAATTTAATAAAATCTGCAACAAAACGTATTTACATTTCAAATTTCTGACTTCTGTAGTTTATGTATAATTGTACTTTAAAAGCGTAGGTACTAAGTTTTGAAGCCCAGTGTATTATAATTGTTAGAACATTAAATATATACTTAGCACACCCACAGAATATTAGGGTAAAGAAATCGTAAATTGATATTATTGTGGCGCATGAAATTCATCAGCGTAAGAAGCAGTTCTTGAGAGGGATATGTTTAAAGGGAGGGGAAATTAATCGGAAGCGGGATCTTAGAATTTGGGAGACGCATTCGATAAATATGTCATTCAGGATCCTCCGACCCAACCTCATAGAGAGAGGAGACTCGAACGTGGATTTTGTGTCAAAAGACAAGAATTCAACAAAAAACTAGGCGGATTCTACAAAGAACAGGAATAATAGTTTTCGATAATTTATTTTGACCAAAAACTACGGTTTTGGCTTGATGGTCGGTTGTATTGCATAAAAAATGCCTGTATTTTTGCTGGACATATTCCACTGCTCCTGCCAGGAACACTGCATGTTCAGTCTTGGAAGGGATATAAGATCGTAAATCTGATAGGAATTGTGTGTAAGATCTGATGATAAAGATGAACAAGCATCTGTAGCCAAATCATCAACAAGTTCGTTACCCTTAATGCCACAATCGCTAGGTCTAAACTAACTGAACATCTTTTTGATCACTAACGCATAAAACTTAGTGTGTTTTACAAGTCCGCTATTTACACTTAATCTCGAGAATTTGAGCTCTCTAGCCTTTTTCAGGCCGGAGCTATTATGAAAAAACTTTTTAACAAAACATCAGGTGCGGAATGACTCCTTCCGGCCTATACTGTAAAAATCTCAACGTGTTAATTTAGGCGAAGTGAACTGTCATCCTACCTGACACTAGGATGCGCTAAGGTATCTACGGATTGACAGCACCTTTTCACTGTGAGTTTACAGAACATCACTACTGATGCCCTTAGTTCGATACCCATCTGTAAGGACGCTGTAACATGTCTACCAGAAAAACATGAGGTATCTATTCCACTTACGGCCGAACTTACAGCCGGCAATACATGTTGGCTAAGCCTCAGCCAACGCGAGCGTAGGCAAACTGATACAAGGCGAGTGCTACTGTCTTCATGATGGCCATGCCTCAGCCAACGCCAGCGAAGGCAAATTGATACAAGGCGAGCGCCTTTGATTTGTGCAGAAAAACCGACACGGACCCGAAGTGAGACGAGTCGTAGCGAGCGATCACGGGTGGTGGCGAGGCACGCCAAACGAACTGTATACACGTTGGCACTCGCCTGCACTCGGCCAGCTAGGCGAGCGTTGACGAGCAATGGCGAGGCTCGACAAATGAGCTGTCTATATGTTGGTACTCGCCGTCGCTCGGCCAACTATGACCAATATGTTTTGCCGGCTTAATAACTTATCAATCTTCAATTTTGTTTTTCACAAAAATATACCTTAAAATCTCCTACAATCATAAAAATGCCTAATTTGGAGTGGGCGCCAAACAAACCATCAACGCAGATCAATTTGCGAAGATCAATCAAGATGCCGGTAATTTTAGTTGACGCCTTTATATTTGTTTGGCAACGACTCAAAAAGACATGGCCCATTTATGTGGCCCAGTTCGGACAAAGACTTAATATTACAAAAAAAAACGTATATTATTTGAATTTCCATCATGCATTTACATGTAATTTATACAACAGAGTTGGAAAAATAAATATTTTTGTCCGTGTTTAGTGATAGTGGAACTGAAAGTAAAAACGACACATTTTATTTATCTCTTTAACCTTTAAACTCATCGATGCTGTAATAGCCCTTTACTTCAAACATTAGTGCTATTCTGTGACCTTAATTAAAAATAAATAGATTAATGAGGGTTTTCGAAACTTTTTCTGCCACTAGGCGGCGCTTCGTAGGCGTCAGGTTCAAACAGCTGTCAAATAGCACAGAGTCGTAGGTACTGAACATAAATTATTGAAATTCTATTGTATTTGGAAGTGTTATTGATTTTATTATGGATTATTTTTCGTTGGAGCAAATTTATCTCTGCGAATGGCTACAAGCCACTGTTTTAATCGGGTTTTATCTCTCGTAGGGAACTTATGTCCTCCTGTTTTATTTGCACACATAGGCACTGCACAACACTGTGGCATTTTAAACAACGATATTCCGAAAGGAATGATTTTAAGAATAAATAAACCAAAAAATATATAGAAAATTAAAATTCGCGTATGTATTTTGACAGTCCATTGGACCTGCCGCTACAGTCCTGCCATCTATTGGAGATCATTTCAGAAAACCCTCATTGGTTCTTCAAAGTAATGGAAACACTATCTTCTTTTGTTAAGATAGGTATACACGAAGCGATAAATAAATGTTTTCAAACTAACGCATCTTTCAATATAGTGATTGGTCCATTATACACATCCTATCTACACATCCATCCAATTAATACATCACGCCTCCGCCTAACCCTTCAGGGATTACCTCTGAAGGGTATAGGCAGAGGTATACCTACAGTGCACCCACATTTACTACCAGCTATGTGTAAGCCCCATGTGACATATTGCAATCAACTGGGCACAAATCCAGACTCCGGGCTGCTAATGAGAAAGTCAATATAACATAACATAATTAACAAACAAGTAAGTATCTTTATTATCAGATATTCAGTGGACACATTATTGTAGTATTTTAATATGGTAATTTTAAATATATTTTAACATATTTTCTGACATTTACGATTAACTTTCTGATAAAATATACACACGCACAGCTATACCTAATAATTATATATTTGACACCTTATGTGTACAACAAAATATAACTATAAATGCGACGAGCCTTTACGACTTGATTTATGAAAGCGGAAAAAGCAAAAGCAGTACGTAAGTAATGCTCGTAGCAGCGCAGTGCAGGGTGTTTTGTAGTTACTGCCTACCCCCTTGGAAAAACTCAAACTCAAACTCAAATCATTTATTTCAATTAAACCATTTACAGGCACTTTTGAATTGTCATGGAGTCGGTCAGTCAGAAATATGAAGCTAGTTGCCCATTCCAAAGCGCAGTAGGTCACTATGGAGAAGAACGGGCAAGAAACTCCATGGACACTCTTTTAAATAATATTGTTGTTACAAATATATTAGTTACATCGATTAATGTTGACACTTTAAGTGAGAATGATGTACAAAAACCGTACACGTTAAAAGCGTCCATAATGAGTGCAGCAAAACAAAATTAAAACCAATCCAAAAAAATAATTATTAAAATAAACCGTGGCAGCTAAGAGATGACCAGTCCCAACTGACGGCGCCCGTTCACGAACATGACGCATGGATCAGCACCATTCAGCTCAACCATTTTGAAGGGAGCTAAATGATCCGACACACGCGCCACCGTCAGCGAGACATTTGAGTGAGCATGACATACTATCAGCCGCCAGGGCACATTCAAGTCAATCTATGACATTACCCGGTAAATGGTAGCTCTATAGTACAAAGTACACACGTCTGTGCAATGCATCTATATAATAAAAAGGAGATTGAGTTTATATAATACAATTCTTACAATCTTCAGCAGCTTCAACAGTATTTCAAATGTCAATTAATTAGTTGTGGTGTGGAGCAGGACCAGAATTAAGCCAGGCATTTTTATCAGTTATGTTATTCCCTATCCTATAATATGCCTGCCTGCATAGTGTGCGTTTGACAAAGGATTTGAATTTCGTCGCATTCAGTTGAAGAATGTGGGGAGGTATTTTATTATAACATTTTAGGCAGTACCCCATGAAAGATGAGTCTACTTTAGCCAGTCTGAAACCTGGTTGAACTAATAGGTCACGATTTCTAGTACTATAATAATGTCTTTCACCTCTTTTACTGTAAAGATGTAAATTTTTTCTTACGCACATGATGTTTTCATAGATGATTGACAAGGTACCGTCATGATGTTAATATCCTTAAACAATTCCCTTAGGTAATCGCGCCTGCGGAGATTATAAATGGCTCTGATGGGTCTTTTCTGCAGAATAAAAATAGACTCAATGTCTGCAGCCCGTCCCCATAGTAAAATACCGAAAGATATGATACTATGAAAGTAACTAAAATAGACCAGCCTCGCGTTATCTACATCAGTAAATTGACGGATTTTTCTGACCGCGTAAGCTGCTGAAGTTAGCCGTCCTGCAAGAGATATGATCCCCCAGAAAACCATTTTGTCGACGAATTCTAGTTTCTCTTGAACAGTGAGTTTATGTATATTTGGATACATATTATAGCTATGTACATGTGTTACAGGTTTTATGTCGATGACATAAACTGTCATGTCATTACATGTCTTTCGTGTGTTGCCAATATAATGGTGTTAATGTTTTTGTGGTTCGCATGTTGAATGTTTTCTTGTGGTTTCTTGTGGTTACGACGACCCTTGGCTTTGTTTCTGGATATCTGCTGTTACTGCTCTCCAGACCGAACCCGGTGCTCACAGACTTTGCACCTTCTTATTTCGATTTACCTTGACAACTCAATTTTGAACAACAGATTTTTACCCTATTTCTAATGGAGAACTGACGCTGTACAAGCTGTGGTATAACAACGCTTCGCTTAAGGAGCCATGCGATGGATTCGCATGAAATTCAGTCTGTTAAAATACAGTGGATGACTCCGTGATTGGAGACTTATAACATTATCAACACGTCTTTTATAAGGGTGTATGGTGTACTTGTGGAGGTTTTTTATTTTAGGTCACTTCGTCTGATCATGATTGTGTGCCATTCTTACTGGTTACTGGCTAGGCAGACATAAAACTCGGGTACATGTGTAACACCAAGCATAGTGTAGGTTATCGTCTTGTGTGTGTAAAGTGTGAAAGATTCTTGATGTGTGTTCGTTTTCACAAACTGACACGTAACCCTGAAAGCAATAGCACATTCATGATGTAATGTCTAAACGGATTTTTCCTGAACAAATTAGTATATAATATGTTTGTTTTTGATATGTACCACGACTGCTTAAATATTTTATACAATCATTATGTTATGAAATGATACATTATTTTATATTCATTAACTTTTTCTATTTGCCACACATGTTGGCATTGAGCTTTCAGAGCGCAATCTCCAGTATCTAGGCGGCCATACAACGCCAACGACGACAGTCTATAACAATAAGAAAATATCATTGTTCCAATATAATTTTTAATTAAATAATAATACCAGCCTATGCTTGTCCCACTGCTGGGCAAAGGCCTCTTCTGATACATAGAAGGCACGAGCATTGATCACCACAATATTCATATATTACGTTCTAACAAACGAAACGAATGATGATGATGACTATTATTTTAAACGTTTCCTTTAAAATAATAGTCATCATCATCATTCAGCCAACGAAGTCAACTGTTAGACGTATGTAGGCCCCTCGGGAATTTGCTGTATGCGAGAAGCACAGGACCGATCTATGTGATACCTACATATTATAGTACAAACGTAGTTAAAAATGATTAAAAGTTAATTACAAATAATAATAACACCTACTGCAGGGCTCCTCGTACAGAGAAGGTACGAGTATTGCACGCTTACTCAAGACAGGTTGGCGATTTCAGACTTATATTAACGATAAGTCCAGGTTTCCTGGCAACGTTTTTCATTTACCGATGTCACTAAACTTAGAAAGTACATATGCATTGGAAAAATGCACACTGACTATCACGACAATGTACAAGTTTACTGTTTTTAACGTCAAAATGTCAAACCATAGTATTAACTTAAAATGTCTTATGTCTCGTCACCACCGAGTTCTGGAGTAATAAAATATTCACAGGACTAATAAGTACAAATATTACTTCAAATCGTATATTGTTTTATTTATGTCCATGCGGAGCCAAACTTGTTTAGGAGCTTTATCCATCTCCTTTGTAATTTTTATTCATATAGGAGCTTAGTTAGTGTTCGGGCGCCTCCGACCACTCGGCAACCTTCGGCTGCTGTCGTGAGACGTCGGCAGGCGGCGAGAGGTGCGGCGTGCAGAACGCGGGCCATCGACCACTTCGCTACCGATCTCGGACGATGGCACGCGCGCGCACTCCATTCGCTTACCAACGTCTATATTATTGTACCTTATTTGGATTATACCTATATCTTAATTACAGTCCACTGCTTTTCAGTTTAGTCCTTAGTTAGGTCCCTAACATATGGTCATTCGAGCCTCTTAATAGTCGCGTTTTGGAAGAACCCGATTTCGTCGGCTACTGGCATAACGACTCGACGTTGGTGAACTTTGGACACCTTACAAACTTGAATTCGCTGCGTCATCGGAGCAACGGCTTTTCTACCGAAGTCAATTGAACACGAAGAACAAGAACTGGACATCATTATATTTCACCAAGTCTTGATAACGACGCCGGCGCTTATTACATCGACTGGATTGGACGATTTACGCCGAGTCATCGCTTGGAAGGATTTTTTGGACAGGTTTCTTTTGGATAAAGATTTGGTATTATGTGAGTTCGTTCCAATTTTTTCCTTTTATATCCTTTTCAAACAAATTTGAGTGTTTTATTCCGTAAAATTCAAATTATTTTCCGTTTTCACGTTCTTATTTGAGTCAATACGTGCTATGAGTAAAGTTTTCTCTTAAACTCCTATGCTGCTTACGCTTTTGCACTGCTAAATCGCCAGGCTATTTACCGTTACTTTGGTGCATGATCAGCTGTGTTCGTAAGAATTGTAACAGCTGAGCGGTCATTGACCGGTGTAGCTCGCCGGCTCCCGTGACATTCTTCAAGGTCACGCGTCTATTCATTCACATTTTTATGTGATTTGCTCAAACAATTGCCAATTTCATTACGAAACTTTGCTACGCATTATTAATTAGTGAGTTTTAACCAATAACCTTTCTTACTAGACTTCGCTATGGCCTCTTTAGATTTATTGTTGAGAAAGCGAAGTGCCATTAAGGCAAAGCTTACGAATTTCACAAACTACATAAATGTGCTTCTCAGTTGCAAAATTATTTCCGACGTTCAACGCTTAGAGTTGGAAAGTCGCTTAAAAAAAATTGAAGCAACATATGACGCTTTCGACAACTTACAGGTGGACATCGAGGTGCTTTCGGATGATCCTGACGAGGCGTATGCTGAGAGAGCAAAGTTCGAGGACCGTTACACTGCACTCGCAGCGCAGGCGCACGGCCTGCTTGCCAGTAACGAGAGCGGTGATGGCGGGTCTGTAGCGGGCTCGGTAAACAAACACTCAGGTGAATCGTTAACTACCAACAACGTAACTATATACGCTTACCTAAAATTAATTTGCCTAATTTCGATTGTGGTTATCAGTACTGGCTTGAGTATAGAGATACATATTTGTCACTAATTCATAATAGTAGTTGCATAGATGCCATTAGTAAGTTCCACTACCTCCGTGCGTCGCTTCAAGGCGATGCTTTAGAAATAATAAAAAATATTGATTTTAAAGGTGATAATTATCAAATGGCGTGGAAGTTACTATGCGAACGCTTTGATAACAGTAGGCTTTTAGTAGATACCCATGTTAAGGCCTTGTTCAATGTAGACTATATTACACAAGAATCATCCACTTCTTTGCGTCGTTTAAATGATGTAAATAATTGAATAAAAATATCAGAGCCCTTAATACAATGAACGAGCCCACGGACAATTGGGATACGTTGATTATTTATATGATGGCAATTAAACTAGATCCTATTACTAGCAGGGAATGGGAAGCTTATCGTAATACCATACCAAGAAAACCAACAGTTTCTCAATTTTGTTCTTATATTTGTAAAAAAGCTGATTTATTGGAGACATTAGAACATAACCAAACAACAGTTAACATAGATTATAACACAAACACAACTAACACTCAAGTTGAAAACAAACATAAATCATTGATAATAGCAACTAATCAAACCGATAATTCAAATCAAAAATATAAAACAAAGTGTCCCTTATGTAATCAAACTCACCTATTGTACACTTGTGAAGGGTTCCGAAAATTAAACGTAGAACAACGTATATTAAAAGCAAAAGAATTTAAAGTTTGTTTTAACTGTTTACGTAGTGGTCATCTAACAAAACGATGTAGATTAGCTCGTTGTAAATATTGTAAAGGTAGACATAATACCCTTTTACATGTGGAACAGTCTACTCATTTCCAAGATCCAATGCCCAATAGTGTAGCATTGCCCGCTGATGTTTCTGGAGGTGCCGCTCCACATAATTGCACCTCAGAAAATATCTCCTTGTCGAGTGATACTCGGTCGCGACACACTACCTCTCATATTTTACTGTCCACAGCGTTGGTGAAAGTGGTGAACCACCGAGGCGTCGAGGCCGACGCCAGGATCCTGCTCGATAACGGTAGCACAGCTAATTTTATTACGCAGAAACTATGTGAGAAGCTAGGACTTCCTCGGCGTAGCACGAGTTCCACGGTGACAGGTATAAATAGTCATACTACATTAAGTACACAGTCTTGCAAACTAACCATTGAATCGTGCAGCGGCAGCTGCACGATTCAATGGTTAGTAACAATTACCAAATTACTGCCGTCTACTTTAGTCGACATCAGTAGTATCGAATGGTATGGGGATGCCCATACCATTCGATTTAAATCTGGCCGATCCGACCTTCAACGTTCCATCGGAGATTGATATACTGGTTGGTGCTGAAGTATTTTGGAATATTTTAGGCAGTGCATCTATTAATTTAGGCAAAAATCTGCCCAAGTTACATGAGACAAAACTCGGATGGATAGTATCAGGCTCCATGGCTCTTCCAAAACTTCCATCCAAAAATATATATTCACATTTTTGTAATATCTCCATGAATGATTTAAATAACAGCCTCAATAAGTTTTGGGAGCTCGATTCCGTTTCTTCTGAGCATTCGTTGTCACAGGAAGAACGAGCATGCGAAGAAAGTTTTCGTGTTAACACTGTGCGTGATCAAAACGGACATTTCGTAGTTACAATGCCTCTTAAAAATGATCCCAGTGAGATAGGCGAGTCATATGAAATGGCTAAACGTCGATTTTTATCATTGGAACGTCGTTTCCAACGTGATCCTGCCTTTAAGGAAAGATATGTCGCATGCATCGAGGAGTACGTGAGCTTAGGACACATGACTGTGAATAACTCAACAAGGAAACCACATTCAGGTAACATAAATGAGTACTTTATGCCACATCATGGAGTCATCCGAGAATCCAGTACCACGACTAAGCTCAGGGTAGTCTTCGATGCATCAGCAGCGACTACTTCTGGAGTGTCGTTTAATGACATACAAATGATGGGCCGCACTGTCCAAGATGATCTCTTTTCTATACTACTGCGTTTTCGTCAGCACCAGTTTAGGAGCAAGACTGTATGTTAATGTACGGAATTCCTTCACCAAACCCGTTAGCAAATGTTACTTTTGGTGCGATTCGACGATTGTGTTAAGTTGGCTTTCCATGACACCTAATTTATTGAAACCTTTCGTCCGTAATCGTATTAATGAAATACAAGAATGCACTAAAGGGCACACGTGGAGCTACGTGCTGTCGAAGGAAAATCCGGCGGATCTTGTTTCTCGTGGGCTGAGGGCTGACCTTATCAGCAAGTGTTCGTTATGGTGGTCAGGTCCTCAGTTTTTGTTAAAAGATGAAATACATTGGCCAAAAATGCCAAATGAGAACTTGAAGCAAGATCTACCTGAAGTTGTATCATCACACTTCACTGATCACGCATCTCATCATCAATCATACAACAGTTTGTCACATCATAATAATAATAATCTATTCATTAATACACTCATTCACAAATTTTCCAATTATAGCCACTTACAGAGAGTCGTCGCTTATATACTAAGATTTATACACAATTTAAAACATAAACTTAATAAATTCCTTGGCTCCCTTTCCTATGAGGAACTTACAAACTCTGCAAATTTTATTTTACGACACGCTCAAATGGATATGTTTCCTGATGAGTATAATTTATTGCAATCAGGAAAGTCTTTACAAAAAAAGAATAGGCTTATTTCTTTGAGTCCTTTTACAGATTCGAACGGTCTCATACGCGTAGGTGGGAGACTTGACAACTCACCTTATGATTATAATGTCAAGCACTCCATATTATTATGTGCTAAGCACCATATAACTAAAATAATATTTGAAAAATATCATCTCGATTGCTTACAAGCTGGCCCTCAGCTGCTCTTAGCAAATATACGCCAAATGTATTGGCCTCTTGGTGGTAGAAATCTTTCTAAACATATTGTTAAAAAATGCATCAAATGTTTTAAAAACAAGTGTAAAATTTTGCAACCTACAATGGGTCAGTTGCCCTCTTCAAGGAAACATTTAGAACACCCATTCTTGAATTTTAGTGTCGATTATGCTGGGCCAGTGCTGATAGCTGATCGTAAAGGGCGAGGGTGCAGGCTTATAAAGGCGTACCTGTGTATTTTTGTTTGCCTTGCCGTTAAGGCTGTTCACATCGAGCTTGTTACAGATCTTACGAAAGAAGCCTACATGGCTGCCTTGAACCGTTTCGTGGCTCGTCGTGGTAAACCCGAAAGCATCTTGTCCGATAACGGGACAAACTTTATAGGTACTTGCAATGAGCTACATAAGTTTTTACAAGACTCGAATCTCGTGTCTGAAGTTGCTCAACAAGGCATCAAATTTTCTTTTGCGCCTCCATACTCCCCCCACTTCAACGGCATTGCTGAAGCCGACGTCAAATCCACTAAACATCACTTAAAGAGACTTTTAGGCTTAACGCACTTCAATTACGAGGAGATGGCCACGTGCTTGACTCAAATAGAGGCCGTCTTAAATTCCCGTCCTCTTACCCCTCTTTCCACTGATCCTCTAGATTTTTCCGTTCTCACTCCTGGACATTTCATAATTGGGCGATCACTAATATCTGTTCCGCATCCACAGGTTACTGATCTCAACATTGGGCGACTGGAGCGGTACCAAAGAGTGGAGCATATAAAGCAACATTTTTGGAACCGCTTTCAATTAGAATATGTTTCTCTGCTCCAGCAAAAAACTAAATGGACAGCGTCAACAGGCCAACTTTCAGTGGGAGCACTGGTTCTCATCAAAGAGAAAGGCCAACCGCCCTTGGTGTGGCCGCTGGGGCGTGTCATCAAGGTCTTTCCTGGCTGCGACGGGACCACACGGGTAGTGGAGTTGAAGACGAAGAGAGGAACGGTGGTGCGGGCTTACAACAACGTCTGCCCACTTCCTCTCACTTGAATGCTTCAACCCGGGGAGGATGTTCCGGCGCCTCCGACCACTCGGCAATCTTCGGCTGCTGTCGTGAGACGTCGGCAGGCGGCGAGAGGTGCGGCGTGCAGAACGCGGGCGACCACTTCGCTACCGATCTCGGACGACGGCACGCGCGCGAACTCCTTTCGCTTACCAACGTCTATATTATTGTACCTTATTTGGATTATACCTATATTTTAATTACAGTCCACTGCTTTTCAGTTTAGTCCTTATTAAGGTCCCTAACAGTAAGACTACAAGGTATATTTTTTGCTTTTCAGTTACTTTTTTCGTCAGTTAAATTTTTTGTTAAAAAGTTTTTTTCATTTTTCGCCTTTCAGTTTAAGGAAACTGAACTTGAAAAGGTTCCAGTACAAACTGACTTTTATTTTCTTTAGGTTTACCAAAGGCACTACTAAAGGCTTACACTACTAATATATATATTTTTTAAATGTTGTTACAACTTAATAAAGTAGTGCATCAATTACATAAATGTATGACCAAAATGTACCACCACATGACACAAAATTAAATTTATGTATGTGAATTGACAGCTTGGATACATGACAAAGGAGATCGGGCGATTCTGCCCTGAAGCCCAATAGCTTTAAGATATAAATCAATGGAAAGATCTCATCAATATTTCTGAGTTTGACGACTTCTCTTGATTGTTAGTACGTAAGGTGCTACAGAGCTCTTAATATGAGTAAATAAGCGTTATTTTAATTCAGGTATTTCGTCAATTAATTAACTTTCATTATTTCTGTGCCATGCAAAAGTCATCCTTTAAGTCTATGGCCTTCTTTAATCGTATGCCGTTTAAGGAACAATGTTTTTAAGAGTAGTTAGGACATAATATTAAACCTGTCAAAACTCCCAAAACCGCTAAGATATATTTTGATGAAAAGATCTCCTTTAGAATAACGTTTGTGATTATTACGACTTGTCAGAATAATTAGTTTATTTGGCGTTAAACCGTCCTAAATGTGACGTTACCATCACTTAATTCATATTATAAGTTCACTAATTAATAAACAGTAAGTTGTTACCATCATCATTATTTTATTAACACAAACAGTACTAATGTACTGTTTGTGTTAATAAAACCTACCTACCTACCTTATTTCAAGCATAATTGCTTGAAATAAGGTAGGTAGACGTGTATTTTACAACTGCATTTCAGCTACAGAGACCCCATTAGATGCCAGCACATAATATTCAATCGACAAGCGATTAGCCACTATAATCATGGAAATTTTCCCAATTACATAGAAGAAGATTAATGCTCTTATTTTTGCAACGCAGTGTTTAATTCCATTATATTTTATTTTTTCTGATCCCCAAGTCTTGTGGAATTAGCGTCCAGTCCAAATTCATTTTAGTATTAAATGTTTATCTTAAAAAGCATCATCTATTGGCATTCCATTACTTATGGCTATTGGGCATATAACTTCTGACTTACAATTGACAAAAGCCGTTTTTGTAGTAAAGGCTCTACTTGAAGAGCCTTTCCATTGGCATCTACTTTATGGCTATTGGGCTTCAGGGCAGAAACCCATAGTTCAGTGTTACTTTACAAGCTAACTTATTACTTAAAATTATATGTAATATATAGTAGTAGGTATGTGCTTAATACATTTAATAATAATACATGATAATTTAATAGTAATACACTATCAATGGTTTTCTTTTTTGTGTAGGTACTCAAAAGTACCAATATTTCTTTGAGTTCAAATATTACATTGTTTTGCACCATTGAATCAGACTATTCAGATCCATTTGTGAGAGCGCCGAGTCTCTGACGTCGACGACAGTCTATATTGTTCCGAAAACCTTTAAACCATCCATCATACATTAAAAAAAACGTGACGGAGTGCCAGAAACGGCTGAGAAAAAGAAAACATTAACAAACAGTTAAATAAAAGTGCGCCCAGATCGGCCTTGTGTGATTCCGGAGGAGATGTTATTGACGATAGATTGATAAGCATTTACGACGGCAAAGAAAGATCTATCTGCTAAATATGAAAGCAACCATTCAAGCACGCAACTTATAAGAATAGGTTTTGTGAGAAACATAATTCTGTAGCAAGTAAATCAATCAACCCATATTTTTCTCTACTTAGGGGTGGACTTCGTTTATCCTTTTTAAAAGAGACCAACTTCTAATTAAACAATTTCTTACCTAAAAAGAGTGAAGAGAAGAAAGACCTAGAATGTTATTACTCTGGATCAGGAGCAATATATAGAGCAGTTGCTAGATAAATTTAATATGTTAAATTGTAAAGTAGCTAGTACTCCAATGGATGTAAATTGGATATTGACAAGTCTGAAACTTGTGTTCATGAAATTCCCTATCAACAATTGATTGGTAGTTTAATGTATCTGTCGGTCCTTACCAGGCCCGATATTTCTTTTTGTGTCAGCTTTATTAGTCATTTTAATAAATGTCATACAAATGTACATTGGAATTATGCAAAAAGAATACTAAGATATTTAAAGAAAACAAAGAATTATTGTTTAAAATATTTTAAATAAAAAACTGAGCTTGTTGGTTTTGTTGATACCGACTGGGCTAGTAACACTGTAGACCGCCTGCGGTCTACAGTGTTACTACCCCAGTCGGCCTGTCATAAACTGGTTATTGTTTTACTATGTCAGGGTCAGCTATTTCTTGGGAAAGCAAAAAGCAGAGAACTGTGGCTTTGTCTAGCATGGAAGCAGAATACAAATGGCTATGGCAGAAGCCATTTTTATCTTTTCTATGTTTGACTTATTTCTAATTATTATTTACTGCTTATTTTGTATTCATATTTTGTTTACATTTACTTATTATATGCTTAGCTATAATATATAATTATCAATATATTAACCATTCGTATGCTACGCTTGACGAATGAGATCGGGCAAAGGTCATAGTCCGGTTTCCTGTTTGAGTTTGTGGCAGCCTCCTTAGCCAGATGATCGGCTCTTTCGTTGCTCTCCAATCCTGAGTGAGCTTTTATCCAGAACAACGCTACATGTTTGTTCTGGAAAAATATTTTTCCTTTATTATTTTGTGCTTCCACGGCCAGAGGATGGAGGCAGCTGGGGTTTATTATGGTTTGGAGGGCTGCCATCGAGTCGCTGTGTATACCGAATGATGACGCTCCGTGTTTAGAGATCTCCCCCGTCGCTTTACTGATTTTCAAAAGCTCGGCCTGGTACACCGTGCAGTACTTCGGCAGAGCTAGTTTGAGGGATTTGGTTTGGACCTCACCATTCCACCAGGAAAGGGCGGCCTCAACCTTACCCCCAAACTTACTGCCGTCGGTGAATATTCTAACATCGAAGTTACTGTATGCGCTCACTTCCTCTTCATTCGCCAGAGTTACGAGCTGGAGCTGGATCTGCTCTGCGGGGTGTGGCGCTTGCATCGCTGATGCCATCCGTTCAACCTCCCTGTCCCCCAGGACTAGCTGTGGTAGCCCCCTCTTGGCTTCATATAGTGAAGCCGCCTCACGGACTCGGAGGTCTAAGGGGAGTATTCCAGCCAGCACCAGTGCCGAGTTAAGGAAGACCGTACGGTTGGCCTTGCACAGCTATTGCACGATCCCGCGCTGGACCGCTCCCAGTTGCTTGGATGATGCAGTCTCTGAGCCGTATAGGCTGGAGTGCGGGGTGAGACAGGGTGGTCTGACGTCTCCCAGGCTCTTCAACCTCTACGTGGATGGCCTGATAGTAGCACTCAGCAGCATGCGTGTCGGATGCAGTGTTGATGGGGTTAGAGTTAACAACATCAGCTATGCAGATGACATGGTGCTGCTGGGTCCGGCGGCGGGAGCAATCAGAGAGATGTTTAAAAAGTGTGAGACCTACGCTGCTGCACATGGGTTAAAATATAACGTAAATAAGTGTGAGTACATGGTCTTTGAAGTCAGCGGCAAACGACGGGGGGAAGGACCCCAGTTAAAAGGGTGTCATCTTTTAAATACCTAGGGCATTGTCTGGATGCTGAACTCAGGGACGATGATGGACATTGAGAGGGAGCGCAGGTCTCTAGCGGTCCGGAGTAATATGTTGTGCCGTAGATTTGCGCAGTGTTCCACTAACATGCAATTTTACTGTTGTTTACCTAAGTTTTAATTTAGTTTTTAGTTTGTACTCATTGTTAATTTATTATATTAATTAGTTTTGGACTTTCTAGCCTGAAACACAGGTTCTACCTAGTTCAGGCATATTAGGAACTGTGTTCTTTTTAAGTGTTATTGTATCGATTGCAAATGTGACTCTTTTATATAAATAAATGATTTATTATTATTATATTATTAGTGTACAGACCAAATACTCAGAGTAGTCAGATAGGAAATGACGACCTCATCTAGTTAAAAAAAAAAATTGACATGTAAAAGTGTTTGTACGTGTTATATATGTGAGTGGGTTCACTCAAAGAAATAAAAATCATTTATCAGTATAAGTTACACTTTTCAAGGCTTATTGCCAAAGTTTGTACACGGGCAGTCTATGGGTCGATCATACTAAGAGATCGCTTGATGCCCTGCGAGTCCAATATAACAATGCTTTCAGGATGTTGTTGAGGATGCCTCGTTACCGTAGCGCGTCGGAAATGTTTGCGCACCGACGGCTTCTATGCAATTATACGCAAAAGAACTGCGTCGCTACTGAGGAGAGTGAGGGGAAGTCAAAACAGCATTCTGAAAACTGTAGCCGAGAGTCTCGGATCTCCGATTATACGACAGTTTGTGCGGAAGTAGATTTTTACTAACACTAGACAATAAGTTATTTCTTGTATGATACTAAAACTATATGGATATTTGTGTCCGAAATAAAGTTATTCTATTCTATTCTATTCTATAACTCCCAGCTTTTTTGCTGCCGAAGCCCAGGTGCTTGCGGCATACAGGATTACCGGTTCCACGGTTGCCACGTATATTGTGCGTATCACCGCGGGGTGGAGTCCCCAACTCACTTTCGCTGCCCTGGTCAATTGTTTGTGAATACCGATGGCCTTTCTGCAGAAATTCGAGTCGTGAGTATTATATGTTAACTTGTCATCGATGGTGACTCCGAGTATTTTAATTTCGCTTGACGTGCCAATTTCGATCCCTCCCATGATACGGCGTGGGGTGTCGTATTTAAGCTTCCTAGTGATATTCATCGCTTTCGTCTTATGTGCAGTTGAGTTTATTCTCGACACCCCACGCCCGAACACGTTCGAGAGCGACATTAGCGCGCCTCTGCACCTCTTGGCCTGATTCACGATCAAAAACTAAAATCACGTCGTCTGCGAATGCCTGGCAGTATTCTCCCACCGACTCTAGACCTTTCAGGAGGGGATCCAGTAAGAGATTCCAGAGTATCGGTCCACAAATGGAGCCTTGCACGCACCCTTTGTTAGAGCCCTTACTGTGTTCCTCTCCTGCATATCTCAGCCGAACCTTTATGTCTTTGAGGTAGCTGTCCATTGGCCGCCTCAAGTTCACAGGACACTCTTCCTCCGCCAGACGGTCTCTTATTGCTGGCCACCAAGCACTATCAAAAGCTTCCTCTATATCCAATGATATAATTGTAATTATCTTCTTTTTGTCCAGCTTCTCGCGAATGTGCTGCATTAGGATATAGAGAGAGTCCTCAGTGCTCCACTGTGGCATGAATCCGTACTGGCGAGTACTCATCCTCGGCAGCAGGTGAAATTTGAGGCGGACTACGAGCATTTTCTCAAAGATTTTGCCTAATATTGACAATAGTCCTATTGGCCTGTGTGCTTTTGGGATGGTGTAGTTGTCTCTCCCCGGCTTTCGCAGGATAACAAATATGGCCTCTTTCCAGGCCTTGGGGAAGTGGCTAAGCTCAAGGCATTTATTGAACAGCTCCAAGAACAATTCGGGGTTATCTTCGATGGCATTGCAACAAATGTCCGCAGTAAAACCATCCGCTCCTGGGGCTTTCTTGGGGTTGAAGCTCTTAGTAGCCATTTTCATTTCAGCCGTAGTGAACGGAGGGTCACAAAGCTCATTTTGTGCTCTCGCGTTCACTGTTTCCGCCTGCTCTCTGACTTGTTGATGTTTGCTGTTGTCGCTGTCAACCCGGTCCTCTGGGTAGAAGGTTTCCGCTAGAAGTATAACGGAGCCTTTTGCGTCCAGTGCATTTCCATCATACACTAGTGGTAGATCTTCTTCTCTGCATTTAGTTCGTCCGATAACCCTATAGATGCCCTCCCAGAGACCCTCCTTTTCTTGTTTGCAACAAAACTCCTTCCAACTCTCGATCTGAACTTTTTCTATCAGATGGTCTTCGACTATTTTCGCCCTTCGGACCAGTACAGCAAATCTTATTCTGCGTTTTTTGGTGGCAACGTCTTTTTCCATTTTGGAGAGTCGTTCGGCCCACCACGGCAGTGTAACTTCTTCATTCGCTTTCTTTTTTGGAATTGTTTCTTTACATGTGTCTTTTATGCATTTATCAGTTTAGTTGTTATATATTCTAATTTTTCTATTGTTTTTGCTCCTCGAGAGTTCCTGCCAATTCGTCGCCTCTATGGTCTATTACCGCGCTCCCCCACCATGAACTTTTTGCGTTAGCATCACCACCAACTATCCACTTTTTAGATCCTATTGCTTCATCGATGTTTTCTAAGCACTCTAAATATTGTTTTATAGGCTGGTCGGGTTCGAAGTACAGGGAGACAAGAAAGAAAAGAAAGATAAATTGTTTATTCTGCACAAACAAAACACACATATTAAAAATAAAAACACAAATTACATCCAAATAAAGTAGCCAAAGTCCTCGTATTCAGAATGTCACATAAAAATGAGACGTTTTTAATTTTTGTCCATTGCCTGATGTCACTCAGCACCAAAGACAATACACATTGCTCTGCGTGTGTGTGTTGCGACACTTGCGACATTGGCAAATGACAATAACTTAACACCAACTGTGGCGTTGTAGTCGATTTCCTACAGATCAACTAAAACGCACATCACTAGTTACGGTTCACGAGAGTGACATCCCTAAATCTTTCAAATTCCCACCACGTTACTCGGTGTCGTGGTATGGATTGGGTTATATATATCCCTGCTTGACGCCTAACGTGCCCTTTCCTTCGCAACAAGCAGCTCAAGCAGTAAGTCTAAATAACCCCGAGATAAACGGGTAAGTGCTCAACGTGAGAGAAGCGTGACGGAGGTTTGCAATCCTGGCACAACGCTTACGGAAGCACCCGCCTCGCGCTGATTCCAGGGTTCCAGAATTAGGCTTCGCCGCTGATCTCCTGCCTACCGCTGACTGACGTCATTGCTGCCTCCGCCCTACCGCTGGAGAGACGCCAGTCACGCGGACTACACACGCGGCCGCTACCGCCGCCTGACCTGCCATCTACGTGGCTCGTGGGTGCCGAGACCCCACGCCCGCCACGTGTAGAGGCCCTTGCCTGAGCGGACCGTGCCTACACGCGGTCGTGCATCCGTGCGTGGTGCTGCCCACGCCTGGTGACCTCTGGTGTCGCTCCTCTGCCCTGCTGCCTGCCCGGTGACCTCACGCCGGACCACGTGCTGCGGCGCAGCCAAGCCCAGGGCAGTAACGTTCCTTTCTCTCTAAGGAAGTGACCAGTGAACAGTACACAGATACCTTAAACCCACTACCCTGAACTCTGTGTCTCGTGTCCAAATAAACCTGTTAAGTGACCCTTGGGTTTCATTCACTGTTCCTACTAGAAACCCGCTCGCCACACAACAATACAAACAAAAACAAGATTGCGAAGTGAAAAATGACTACTTTTTTTAACAACTATAATAAGAACTATAATTAAAGCTGTGCGTCACATCTGTGTAAGAACAGGTCGTTGCTCAGCAAAATGCTGTGATTTCGGACCAACCTATCGTCAACAGCTCTGATTTTCAGCAACTACCTCTCGAATTACGTAATGACTTCCTGTGGTGTGACATAATAAATCGGGTAAGTAAAACATAATAGATGTTTAGACATATATATCTGTAAAATAAGTAACTCAATTAATTACAAAGAGAATACTTTTAAACACAGTACAACGAAAACAAAAATGCCTACTATTAATTAACTCTGTATTAGCTATAATTTCGATACTTTCAATATTCAATTATTAAATAGAAAGTGAAGTGAATATATTGATACAACATAATTATTTCTATGGACCATGGGAATTGCGACAGCGGCCATCTGCATAACGACATACTTCGAGGCATGGCGTTTGCAAACGATGACCACAAAGCGATAAGTTAGCCAAGTGGTACAGCTTGATAGTGTTCTCTTGATCTTCATGGTAAGCATGACTGTAGGTATTAGTAGGTGTTGCATTACTTAACTAAATTGAGACAGAAACCCAGCCCAACATAAAACAAATTTGGTAAGTACCTAAAGTGATACTTTATGAAATGTTATACCTACCTATTGTCCTATCCAGATAATGCAGCTTTAGAAAGACTTCCAACAAACACAACACCGATAATTGAGGACTACCACTCCTGCAACAATGACACAGACTGGACCTAAACACGGAGAATTCAGACAGAGGCAACTCACACTGCTGGAGATCCATATCCATTGCCCGTAGGCCATGACCCTTGATGTAAGTACAAAAAGGTCAGCTATTGTTACTAGACTAGTTTTACAATCCTGTGGATTGCTGTATCTGCATGAAATATTTCTTTAAAGTACTCATAAAATGCTTTTTTGTCCTCTAGACTCTTACTGGTGGAGGAATGTTATTCCAATAGTGTGTGGCGGCATATTTGAAACTCCCCCTGAATGCTGCGGTCCTATGTTGTGATGTACAAAGGGGTTTGGTAGAAAAACGTGGTTCGTATTTGCTCTGCCTCCAACTTAACTTTTCAACAAGCGTGATCTCCCAGGCACTGGTTTGGATTCCCACCACAACGATGTTATTTGTGGTGAGTTTCGGATACTGTATGACGTTTAAATCTTTGTTAAAAACGGCTATTGCCGCTTTTACGGTTCCATCTCCTAATTCAGTGCTCTGGAAGATCCGTACGCCCCTGTAACTCCTCATAGCTTTGGCTCCTCCCACGTAAGGTTCTTGTATAAGCGCAACATCGATTCCGCGCTTTTTGACTTCGATCAGGAGTTCGTTGGTGGCTAGCTTCTTTCGTTGGAGGTTGGCTTGGAGTAGACGGTAGGCGATATGCTTAGCTTGGGAGCCCTAAGCAGTAGGCCACTGTTGACATGGCCAGTTCATCCCACCTTCTCCGCGTTGGGCAGTTTGAGCTGAATGCGTTGAGTTCCACGCGGACCAGCTTTGCATTAGTACAGTAGCGACATGCGGGGGCCATTCCGGCCATCACCTCTGCACACTCCTTTCTGAGATGTGGGCCACCACAGTGACTACATAAGTTCGCTGGCTCTTTGCATAAGTGCTTTCCGTGCCCGTAACCTAAACAACGCGTACATTGGACCAGTGGGGACTGATCCTCTACTCGTATGCGTTAGAGGTCCATATGCACTGTCCCATTCTCAGTTGCTCTTTTCCAAACAATGGGTGAGACACTTACATCGTCATCATCATATGGCAAGTAAGTGGGTTCCTGGATCTCCTCCTACATTTCGTTTCAACTCTGTCCTCCTCAGTGTCGAGGTCCTGAAAAACACTCCGGTTTTGGTTCCTAAATGCTTTGAGGACATACTCGTCGGTATTTACCGCTAGGACGTCCATAAGAACCAAAAGTGGGTTTTTATTTTTCATTTCCTCAACACTGAGGTGCATTCCTTACTGTTGCAGTTTGTTTTTTATATTACTCCTCTCCTCTTTGGTCCTAAAACCCATTTTCACCTTTCTGTCTTTCGCCTTTCTTACTATTTCTACTGTAACCTTTGCGTCAACGGCCTTTGTTACCTTATCCAGAACCTCTTCCCCTGTTTCAGTTTCGTCGGGTGAGGTGATGACGATGGAGTGCAGAGTGCTACGCTTGGATACTGCGTTTCCGCTTTGGTTTGGTTCGCTGCAACACTCGCATAGGTCGCCGTCCTTTCAAGGGTCTCCCTCTGCTTCTCCATTGTGTTTTTTAGCTCTTCCATTCTTTTATTACTGTCAAGTATAAGTTTGGAGTGCTCTTGTATTTGTGTAAAAAGGTCAAGGTTCGTGTTGACTACAAAGGTCGAATCAGAATAGGGTGCTCCAAGCACGTTCGCCTCAGTCGCTTTTGGTTCCTCTCTTGTCTTCTTCTTCGCGTGACTCTCAGCTTCTTTTACCAATTGGTAGAGTCGATCCAGCGCCTCAGTGACACCTGTCTTGATATCACTCCTCAAGTTTCTTGAGTTATTCAAATGAAGTCTGCTCTTTGTCAACCAGGCCTTTGCTTCTGACATCCGATCCAAGTATTTTGTTTTCGGTGATTGTCGTGTAGAGTCGTCAACTGGTGTTTTCTGCGCAGTAATCTGCGACAAACTCTGCTTTTTCTCCGTTTTGGCAGGATCTATCTGCTGCGTCGTGTTTGTCAACGGAGGAGCGGCGTCAATGTTTGTGGCTCACCGATGCTACGTCGAACGTTTGAAGCCGCCAGTTCAGGCTTCGCTGGTGTTTCTTTTTTCCCGGATCCTTTCGATGGGGTTCTCATAGTAGACATGATGGAGGTATGCGTCAAATGTAAAAGCCGTTTATAGTGATAAAAGTTTGTATAAGTTGTAAAGAAAGTAACAGAACACAATAAACGGAAGTATAACAATTAAACACTAAACAGAACACAATAAAAGTAAAAATAATAGAGTCGCAGACTCTATCTGTCCCAATTGGGTGCAGCTAACTTATAATAAAACAATAATAGAACCGCACCAAACCTTTAAAAAACTATAATACGAGTACAGTTACATACAACAAAGATCTTTGAGGACTCTATAATAACGTTTATAATAACGTTTATTTGGACTCAATAAAAATATAGCCTAATACAGTTTCATTATTAAGAGCTAGGATACAGAGTAAGCTATGATAATATAATTATAATAAGATATAATGTAAGTGAGTAGACGGCTACAACTATATGAACTCCTGAATTCCAAACTAGGTAAAAACCTGTATCTTGGAAATCAGTGCCCTTCCGTGGTGAACTAGGTGTAACAACTTACAAAATTACATAAATGACAATTTAATAGTAAAATAACTTTTAACAATAAAATAACTTATTCTAGACTATAAAAGGAGGTACATAAGTGAACTTGACGGGTGAGTGGTGTAAGTGAATGTGTGTGGTGTGAGCAGTGTATGTATAGGGTGCGAATAAGTGTGATATGTGACGTGTAGGAATGAATATGAGTGTTGTGTGTAGTGTAGATATAGCTATGGTGTGAAAGTGTATGCCATGAGTAGGTGTGCTTTCGGTAGGTTAATTCTATTTTAAAATATTCAGTGTTTTTTCCGTATTGGTATAATCAAGGCTTAGGAGCCATTTAGTGACCACTATTTTACATTGTTGTTTAGTTATAGAATATATTTTTAGGATATGATTGACTTTGTTGTACAAATGGCTACCCAAGAAGTTGAAAAATCTCTGAGCAAAATGAGTGTGGCATCTATAATTGTGTCCTAGTCAAATTCCGTCACAAAATACTTAAGATACAGGGAAAACCGCGTCAAAGTCACAGCAAGCTGATGTTCTAACTAAAGCTTTAAGTCCAGTGACACATTATAAATGTATTGAAGGCTTGGGGATTAGTCAGATAGAGTCATAGTGTTAGGTTAAATTAAAACAACTATTGTTAACGATGAATGCTTGTTTATTTCCTGTAGTGGCTATATTCAATATTGTGTCTTGTCTATGTTAGATTTATGTCAAGAAGCTCATAATAATCTGTCATTAGTTTTTCACAGAAAGCACGTCGTATCATTTAAATATTCCCGTTATAATAAAAACTATAAAGTTGACACTAATGCAGCAGCAAACCCCGCTTCCCGAAGCTTCCCCCATAATACATTGTAAGAAACAAGGTCAAAGGCTTTTGAAAGATCCAGGAAACACGCATAAACTGGTGTTTTTCTAACCGTATAGTACTTAACAGTGTGTTTCAACGCAAGTATTGCACCCTCCGTAGACAACCCAGTACGAAAACCAAACTGTGTGTCGTGTAATTTTGCGTATTCACTGAGGTGCGTGTCAAGCACACTGTCCATTACTTTGGCTATCACAGTTGCCAGTGAGATTGGTCTAAAGTTACCTTTGTCAGCTATGTCTCCTGTCCGGTTCTTTACAATCGGTACAACTCATGTATCCAATATCTCCTGTGGTAGGTAAGAATGTCCACAACATAGATTTAAAAACATAGTCAATATTCTTAGCAAATGAAAACCAGCATTTTGAAGGTGCTCAATGCTGAGGTCATCATGTCCAAGAGATTTCCCACGCTTCATACATTCAAGTACTATTTTAATTTCTTTACACGTAAACCGAAGGGGGCTCCTGAATGATCAGTCTAAGCATCGTTCACACTCACCACAGACTCAAGAGGTGAGCCACTCTAAACTGTTCTTTAAAGATGTTAGCTATTTCCGTGTGGTCACTCCTACCATTCACGCTAACTGGTAAGCTTGGAGAACTATTAAGCTTTTTAGCGCCTTTCCAGAAAGATGAAAACTGTTTCTCAGAATGGAGTATTGCCAAAATATCCATGTCAATTTTTTCTTGGTTCTTCATGACCCATTTCAATTTTGATTTAAATTTCTTCCGACTTTATACCATATCATCATAAATAGGCCCACTCCTGGGTTGACCATACCACCTCTACAATTTAAATTTAAACCTAGCCTGAGTGTGGAATTCTTTGACATATGGCAGAGTAAGGAGCTTCACGGATGCTTTTTCTGGGCCCTACATGGACCCGATGTAGATTTTCGAGCGTCCGTAACCTGGATGTGTTTCGGTGACCTCTTGGAGAAACCGATGGTTTTGTTTGTGTAGATTCTATTGAAATGTAATTTTGACGTTCAAAAGTGCCTTTTAGTGCCTACTTAAAATAAATGCTTTGACTTTGCAATTAAGGACGAAGTTGTGATGACGAACAATTACCGAAGATTCATTGTGAAATACAGCACGGTTGACATCTGTCGGGCATGTCACCGTCCGGAGAAATCAATAAGACACATTATCTCTGGGTGTTCTCGTCTAGCTAACAAAGAGTACTTGCATAGACACAACCTTGTAGCCAGGATTATCTACCAGTAACTTGCTCTAAAATTCAGCCTAGGGGAATTGGAAACGCCGTTCTACAGGTATTTGCAGACCCAGTTCTCGAAAATGGAAAGATCACATTGTACTGGGATCGATACATCATCACTGACAGGACAATTGTTGCCAATAAGCCTGAATGAAGCCTGTGGCGCACAATGATTGTCAACAAATCAAGTATCTTTGCTTGGCGCGAGGTTGTCGATATGTGGGATGTGGACTCAGCATTCATTGGGCTAATAGTCGTGACAGTCAATGGCTTAATAGCCAAGAGCCTCGATTAACACCTGAGGAGGCTCTCGTTGGGAAGCAGGATCAAGGGCTTGATTCAGAAAGCAGTACTTCTGGACACGGCTAGCACTGTCAGGAGGTTCGTCTCTCTGGAGCCCTGACCGGCGGTAGCTTGGCTCCTGTTTCCGATACCGGAGGAATACAATTTTTTTTTAAATTATTTTTTTGTAAAAATATAATAAAAAAAATTATTCATAGGTTTTTAAATGAAATATAGGAATCATAATAATAGTATATTTATTTGCCTAAAATATAGAAATCATAATAATTGTATATATATTGTATAAAGATTTCATACAGTAGTAGTAAAATACCTTGAACTCTTAACCTTAACCCTATGATCACAAAATTATTAATGACGAGTGTTTAATATTCTGACTGCATGGTGGACTATGATAAGTTATTGTATGTTAATGTCTTATATTTTTATGTTTCGAGTCTTGACTCCACTGTACGGAGTAGTTAACAAATACGAAAAAAAAGGCTTTAAAACCAACAAAATTTTGACGGCCTATATCGAAGCACAGTATGTGTTCCTGCAATAAGCGAAGGCATTCTAGTTTCAGAGTAAGCTCATCAGTTAATAAACATTTTGCCATCATTTATTTCATTCGCAAGTAAGCTTAATTTCGCGAAATTATCCCTGTCCAGACAAGAACAAACCATCCAACTATTCAAACGATTGCTTACTATAATAAGCACCGTCAGACAAACTAAACCACGGTCACCTTGTTAAATAAAAACGGGTAGCAATATTTCAGTTCTTTTGTGAATGATTTCCATAAGAACCGTCTGGCATCGTCGAAGAGAACAATAGGAAAACAAACTTTTGTATACCGGTGCTTTCATAAAAGGGATGTAGCCTTTTGAATCGGTAGACAGACCGAATTTCTTTTAATTTGTTTTTGGGTTTCCGTACAAAGGGTTCCAACGGAACCTTATTACTAAGCCTCAGCTGTCCGTTCATCTGTCTGTCAGCGGGCTGTATCTCAAGAACCGTAACAGTTGAAATTTTCACAGAGTGTGTATATCTATGGCTATGACAACAGAATATTTTAAAATTAAATATAGTTAGAAATTAAAGGACGTCCCCATACAAGTAACGGTATCAATGATGGCCCAGGGGCATCAGCAGCGGTGTAAATTATTTCCTCACCACTGCTCTCAACTCGGTGAATGAAAATATCGTGAGGAAACCGGCATGTCCTAGAACCAAAAACTCGAAGACATGTGACATCTGCCATCTCTCACTGGGATATCCATAACGCGGGGTTATGGATACGGCCCATTCCCTATCACTGAAGCGAGGCCCGTTCCCAACAGTGGGAACATCATAGGCTGATTATGCTAATTAAAAGTTTATATCAGCAAACCTCAGAAACAAAACCTGTCACCACACTGATACTGACTAACATGATAAAGAATTCATTATATTCCGGAAAGCTAATTGGTAATTTCCGGACTTTTCTTCAAACAAGACGGTGACCGATTCTATGCATGAATAAAAAACACGAAGCACATTCGACGAAAACTGTTAAACAAATTTGGAATGTACTCAGTCTAGATTAGTAACTTACCTGTGATGACTTCTGTAGTTGTTTGGTAATCAGACAGTACCTTCGTTAATTTCAATCAATTATTGAATCCAAACTATCACAGGCTACAACGACTTTGTGAATGCTTTTTTTGCGCCTCTTCTAATGTAAGTTGAGGCCGTTAATATTACTTCTTGTAGTTACAATATTCATAGACATACTGTAACGAAATAGTGGTTTCTATCTACAAAAAGGATGAAAGTAGACTTGGAAGAGATAGTTTAATAAATGAAATATAAAATACAGGTCGGAATATAAAAAAACACAATACGGTTCACGCGACACTTAAGTTAATAGGCTTGAATTGAAGTCCGGAGGAGGAGGTGGAGAAAAAAGGTCTTCAGGCGTCGAAGGGACACTTTAGAGTGCCAGTCTCCTTCGACAAAGCTCGACGTAAAATCTCCAGCAGGCTTAGCACGAGCGCCCTAGAGAAGCGTATTGTCGACGGAAGAGTAGACAAAAATGGCGTTTCTGTGTAGACAGTAGAAAGTTTTCTACTGTCTACACAGAAACGAAACGCAATTGTACGGTAAAAATGGGTAGTTATACACATCACTAGCAACTAACCCGTTGCTATGGAAAATCACTGTCTATAAAGCAACCTGAGTCTAAGTGTGTCCTCGTGCTCGCGAAAAAGAGATTTCGAGGAGCGTAGAAAGCGATTTCTATTCTACAGTAGAGTAGAAACAGAAAACGCCATGCTAAGCCTGCAGGCAGATGGTTACTCAGCAGAGTGCAGACGTAGAATTGATAGGTGTTTGTTGATAAAACCCGGACGCCGTATCCTCAGGCAGATGGTTAGTGAAACGGGTCCAGACGCAGAATCCCCATCAGGTGCTTCAGACTTTTCTTTTATAGGAAAATATACCTTTTCCGGAATTAATTTTTGATGATTTTTGAAGTTTCAAAATTGTTTTTCTTCATTCTGACATCTCATCTGCCAGTCATAAAACCAGCCTGTGTGTTCAGCCAAGACGTATTAAAACCTCCGCGATCGAGTATGAGCGTGTCCTTATTAATTATTGTAGATGTCGAAATTCAGTTAGTAATCGGTAATTATATAGAAAATACAATATTTCAGCTAAACCTATTGATAAAAATAATTCAAGTTATATAAACCAAAAAGTAATCTTCATAGACTAAAAGAGAAAATTTAATGACAGTTTGACAATTGACTTGTGTCACAACAATGGAAAATGTAAACAATGAACGATTTTTTTCAAGATATTATAAAAGAAATCGTTTTAGAACGATTCGTAAAATGCTAGCAAATAAAAGGATATGATACGGGACATGAATGAATGAATGATGAACAATGTTGTAAGTATAAGTAGCATACACTATAATACCCAATAAGCTGTTTTAATTTAAACTGTCAATCCATTACGAATGAGTCAGAATTAAATCTATGATTTTACTATTACTGGCGAAATGTCACCATAATCATGTGCCTACTTACTATCCCTTCGAAGATTGATGATTTATTTCACTTTTAGATTTTTATGTTTAAAACATTAACAGCTATTTATTAGTAATCTATTATTTGTTGGTGTTTTTAAAACCTTACTAGTTCCATCGGCTCTCAAGAGAGCCACGAACATTTGACCACGAAAATTAACAACGCCTCATGATGTAATTACAATAAAACTTCTATAAGTCTCGATCAGTGTCCTTCAATCAATTGATGTCTCATAAAATAAGCCTGATAGGTTAATAAAGACCTTGAACAGTATAATATTTCGTGGTACTTCTCTATACTTACCGTAGTCTACGTCACATAGATTAGTTCTGTGTTCCACATTCGCCGCACGATGATGCAGATATTTGTGACTGCGCCGATCGACAGTCATTGCAGCAGACAACGAAAAAAGGCATTGATACATGAATTCAGTAATACCTACTCGTTGGGTAACAGACATTTTATTCATGTCTTTACTTTACTTAGCGATTAATAGTATATTATTATAATTTATATTTTGGGGGTTATAAATAGCAAAACGTGAAAGATGAATTATGGCCAGAATGGGCGTGACTACCGAGTTGACGAATAATTGAGAAGCATGGAACTAGAAAATATGTTGCGCAAACCCCAAATAAATTGGGATAGGGTCAAAAGTATGACGAGTAAAGGAAGCAGTAAATGGAGCAGGCGCGGTACCAGCCGTGAATGGCGCGCGGCATACAGGCACTGCTAGTCGCGCGACACGTGGTGCCTTTGTGTCGCGTGCGATTCGCGGATGAAGGAGCTTTTGACATGAATCTGTTGCCTATCTTATTATAACTGCTTGCTGTTTTTTTTGTCTGCTCTTAACATTTTATTCCGTCTTTTCCTTTGTGCCAGATATAAAAAAAACTGCATTGTTTTTGGTTTAGTCCATGCTGCAAGAATTCTTCGTCATTGCTGATTGTCGTTGTGCTTATAAAATTCTTCGTCATGTTTTATACAACGTGTCGTTTTGAATCCTCGTCAAATTTCAGGAGGCTGTTATGAAAGATATAAATAATTAAATAAAATTACGATACTTGCTTAATAATTAATACCTACTTGTTTTTTTGGTTACCTATTTAAGTTTGACAGTTTTTCAGAATAAACTACTTTCAAAGAACAGAATCGCCCCGCTGCGTTTGCGGTAGGTAATGTCGCACGGCTATGTCACATAAAGCCCAAACTATTTATTTTTATACTACTAGCCCGACAAATCGTGAACAATTTATTAAACCACCAAATTAGTTATTATAAATTACACTATTAATCTTTGTAAACAATAACTATGTACAACTATTCTGAAAAGCAGGAATTCAAATCGTGGAGGGTACACAACTAAAATGTAAAAGCGTTTTAAAGCTAAATGAGTTAGGTATTTCCTTTTCAACTTCTCTGAGAAGAAAGACTGAAACCAACTCAGAGGTCATAGACACTTTTAAGTCTAGGTACTTAATGAGCTGACTATGGTTTTGGCACAAAAGGGCCGAGCTGATCATTGCTTTCAGTGGCGTTCGAATTCGAGTTCGGTTGAAAACCGTAACTGTGATTCTAAAATACAAATAAACAACAGGTTACGTACGTTCTTTATCCAAAGCCCCTCATCTGTCGATCGAATTTATTCAGTTTGTTAACAACAGAAAGGTAATTGTGTCTCATTAGCGACACTTGCGCTCGTAAAAAAGCTCTCGTTTAGAATTTATTTCAGCAAAAAGAGCCGACTAGTTGTCGACTAGTCGCCGGCTAAAAATATGCGTCACCTGAGCTTTCTCGACTAGATGGAACATCTCTACTAGGTACCCACTAATCTTGCTGACTCACATTAGCCTGACATCAGAGCTCGTGCTTTCAAGAAATAGGATCTGGGTGGTCCCAATGCGCAACATCGAACCATTGCCAAAAATAAAATGATCAGGTTCTAAAATGTTGCTACTACGACTGTTTACCATGGTAGTGGTGGAGGTGGTAGTATCTCCCGCGCCAAAGGCCTGGACTGGTCTCCTCTGTGATTGGTCGACATGGCTGAAATTCGGTCTAGAGGACTATCTATACTAGGTTGTTTTACGAAGACTAAATTTTAATGTTGTGCATTTTCCTTTCTTTTCCTGCACATGAATGCTTCAGATATTTCAGATTTGATGAAGATACGAGGCTTACTCGAGATATTATAGGTTTTTAGAACCTAGTTTATGTCAGTAAATATAAGCTGTAACAGCTAGTTAAAATAGGTTTAATTATTTGTAAAGGACTTCTAAAACTGGATATTAAACTGAGTCTTGAAACAGATCCAATTTAATAAAGGCTATTTCCATTTATTGGGTACAATCAACCCTTTTAAATAAGAACTTTGTAACAGAAAAACCTAATTACAGTTTCGTTCTCTAGGGAGCAAAAATGCTTTATATTGACGCTAAACATCCAAACACTCCAACCAATAAGTTCCGGAGCAGTTATTTGAAGAAATTTGCCTTACAATTGGCGGAACCGCACATGAAGCGTCGTTTGACTACAAGTTTGCCGCGAGAATTAGGAGTCACTTTACGTGATATTCTAAATATAAACCAGGAAACTCCTGAAGGTGAGCCCCCTGTAAAATTTAAATTATTGCAGCGTGGTATGGAGGCCACATTATGCGACACACTCACTTCGACTGGAACCGATTCAGAAACGGTTCATGTGGCACTTGGTATATAGTTCTAGCAGAGTAAAGAAAAAAACATCTTACTCGGAAAAATTGGCGAAATTTTGAATGACTTCCTTGTCTAGTCGAAGAGAATTGTCGGATTGTCTATTCATGTACAAAATATTAAATAATATGATTGACAGTCCCAATTTCCTGAGTAGGATAAATTACAAGGTCCCTGCCAGATACCCCCGCAATCGTATCACCCCTTTCTATCCACCGCGCCGAAGAACCGTGTACGGAGCAAATTCACCACTGCCAAGAATGTGTAGGCTCATGATGAGTGCTGTGATCTGGTAGATGTTCATATGGACTCACTTGGTCGGTTCCGATCGAAACTTCTTGATCATTTGTGTCGAAAGTTAAAATAATTTCAAATTCTGTTAATTAGGTTATGAGGCGGCTGTTTCTCTCTGTTTTCTGTTTTTTATAGTAATTTTTAAATGCTGTATTTACCTATAATTGTTTGTTATATTTAGTTCTTTATTTTCTGTTGTTTTCTGTAATTTCTGTAGTGTATGCGAACGTTGGTAAATCTAATAAAATAAATAAATAAATAATACACTTTCGAAAATTAATACGTTATATTATAAGCAGTATGGTACAGTTCACAATGTATCGACAGTTTACAATCTCGCGAGATCCTAACTGCGATATAGATGGGAAAGTAAGTTTGCATGTTACACTTTCACCCCACAACAGATGAATGGATTTGGATGATATTTGGCATACAGATAGACCATGCCCTAAGTAAGGACATATGCTACTTTTCATTCTGGATCGCAGACGAATCCTGTGGGTAACAGCTAATAGATTATAAACTACTGGTGTTCACAATCATACGGTGACCGCTATAAAACGGCAAATTGACGTTGTCTGTCAATTTATTTACAATTAATTTCCTTGACTGTACATAGGTACATAGAACTAGAAGAACTCTTTGTGAAGGATCTTGTCTGGGGAAGTTCCTACTACCACCATACCTTTTATTGCCACCAAACAGCGTTGCCAAGTTCCGAGATGAAGGGTATTGGTGCCGGTGTAGTTACAGGCGCAAATGTGTTCAAGCTTTGCCTTTGTTATGGCAACGGACCTGCGATATTTCTGGTATTACAGATGCATCAAGATGACGGTCGCTACTTACCATCAAGTGGGCTAATTTATTTGGCAATCGAAAGCATTAAGACCCAGTTCATATCGACCTGCGTCAAGCGACACCAACGCGCCCCGCCTGCTTCCGTCCGTCACTCCGCAGGTCAGGTCGCGGTGACTCGTGGCATCAATTTATTGAAGTATGAGGAACAGGGTATAAAGTATACTCAAACTGCTCGACTATTGGTTTCGGGATGTTGTACATATGCTAGTTGCGCGGTAAACTCTGCTTGCTCGATGCAAGATTTGCGTGACCTCCTCATAATGCGTAGTTTGCATGTGTCGTTGTAGATGCCGCCACATTTTAAACAACTTCTTTCATTTGTTTTCTCGCTCGTCGCTGTCGCAAGACGCGTGTCGATTGCACGTGTAGCTCGTTGAAAATAGTCTAACATTATCATTAATTATGATTGCTTAGTCTGTAGTTTCCTCCAATTAATCTTTTCGTATACTAAACTTGTAAAAGTACTTACCCTAGTTTCCTAGTTTGTTTTGCTTTAGCGTAAGCATAACTTATGTGCTCTTAAACTTCGAACTCATCGAGCCTTGTAAGTTATTTGGGTGTTAAAAACTTTCTTCGAACTATGTCCAGGATTGGATTGGAACCCAGGATCGCTTATTATTATTTATGATCACTGCTCCAGCGCAGCCACGTGCGTTATTATTCAGTTACTCGATGCAGAACTGTTTAATAGCGAACGCAATCGTTTTTTTTTGTCACGTCAATGAATTTGTAACAACGATACAAGATTGTTTTGGCTCGTTAGCAAAATTGGAACGAATGCCTCTACTCTTTAATCTTGTTTTCTCAGTACAATGTTCGTGACAATTCCACAAAATACAGCGCCTCCTGCATAGACATTTAGGCGCCAAAAGGTCACTACCTATACAATGTCTAGAATTTCAAATCAACGTCATCATTGACAATCCATTCGCGTTAATACGTTATTAGTTTTGTCATTAGGTACTTCCCTTTTCAGTAGCAGCCACAGCAGTCTGGATTTGTGCCCGTTTACTGGCCACCTGGCCCCCATAACATGGGATTTAAACATTACTGGCGAAATACGGACATATTTTAATCCGTTCCACTAATTTTAACCGACTTCCAAAATGAGGAGGTTTTATGTTCAGCGATAGGTACTTGTGATTTTTTGGTGACAACTTTAATACAGATCCAAAAACACCGATTTTCGAAATCAAAGTAATTTTTCTACACTCAGTAGAGTTTTTTTTTTGGAAGTCGGTTGTTGTTATTAAAATCAATGCTATGGGTACCGGTAGATCAGAAACAAAGACAGGTAAAGTTCATCTTATTCATTTTATTATGTACAAGTTTAGTAATACAGACCTAGAGACGTATGTACCTAGCCTTATGGTTACAGCGTTGATAGAAATGGTACAAGGCAGAAGAACCTATAATAACAGTATGTAACTACTGTGAATGGAGTAATCCAAAGTGACTTTTTACTCAGAAAACTTAACACTGACCTCACCCATACTGTCCACATTTATACTAATATTTTAAATATAAAAGTAAGTCTGTCTGACGTTTGCGCACAGATAATTCAAGACCTGGGTCTTTGACATTTTTGGTCCTGGGACATGGGATACTTTTCATTCAGGTAGTATCTTCTCGTATGATAATTTTAGGCCTCCACGCGGACGAAACGCTTGAAACAGCTGATGTTATAATATTTTTACACCCACACATCTCTCTTTGCGAAACTACCTGAAACCCTGCCTACCCCGTGAGGGCCCGAACTTAGTGATACACAGATTCTTACTTAACATCGGTACCTGTGCACAAAGTTCAAATTTTTATTATCCTCACAGGGATCCAAGTTTTAAAATAAATGAAAATTTCCCAATGCGCATGTCACATGGTGTGCTAAACTAACCTCGCTTTTGTCTGTTCCAAAAATATATTTGTAAGTGTAAACAAACCCTCTTCAGCAGCCTAATTGCGTAACTCATTTTCGTAAACGATTACGACTAATCTGTTTGACTTTGACAGTTCAACAAAATTCATTGCGTCATTTACATTGTTGAGCTGAATTTTATCGAACTCATGAAGCAATGGGTTAGCAATTTGTTTCAAAACGATTCAGATTGATTCTGTATTACGCAATTAGGGTGCAGGTTACATTCTCACGCAATGACTCAGTAAAAGGGAATTGGTACATTTATCTGTATTTTGAATGTTTGAACTGTATATCTCAGCACTTATAATTGTTTAGATAACATTAATGTATTGTCATTTCAGCAAATGCATGAAAATTCAGCTTAGTCACAGACTAAATATTCATAATGTTTTAGGACAATGTCAACAACGCCGTAGCAAGACAACATTATTAACTTAAATTGTCAAATTAAAAGCATTTTTAAGGTGATTTATGCTTGTAATTTCGGATTTATTTCGTTATTAAAATAATCAAATGAAAGCACTCAATTTGTAAGTGCCACTAAAAATTGACATCCACGTGTAGGCACGTTTCTTGATCCATTTGTTTGTATTTTCATTAGATACTTTTGGAACGACGCTTAAGCTTAGTTTATGTAGCTTAGCGTGCTACCAGCTATACGAGCTAATTAAAGCTAAGCGAACTTAAACATCTGGGTTCACACCAAAATCTAAGGATTTAAGGAGGTCTTTAGGTTAAGACCTGTAAACCAAAGCATTAAAAGACGCCGTTTCATTCGCGGTGTGGGCTGCGCTGAAGCGCACGTTTCACGTTTCTTATTTCGAGAGAAATTTTGCTTGATGATTGATTAACGAACTTTGCTATTCTTCTAATGGATTTTCTCGTGGGAGTACCTTAGGAGCTCTGCATGATCTGCTTAGATGAAAAATTATTTACAAAAGAAAAAAAAATACTCTCTTAGTCATCACGGCATATTTTTTCCTTTCTCAATTAAGATGTTTACGATTTGCCTTGTACCATTTCTGCCTGAATATGAATAAAATTCTTAATAGTAGAAAAGCTCGAAAGTTTTCAGCTTTATTTACAATCTTAAAACATTGATCCTTCAAAAATCTTAAGGTTGCGTTCAGACAATGCGAGGTATACTTCGCAGTTTATATCGGTATGTCAGATGCCTGACTGCCACATTGGTTTAGTATTCCTAAGTACTACGGTTGAGCGTCAGGTCTTGTGTGCCATTTCCAGGTCTGGGAAAGAGGTATTGGGCTTTTTCATCAGGAATTTCTCAGCATCAGCCCGTTACCTGGATTTAGCATGCCCCCGATTACATGGGACTCAGGAATTCCATGCGCGATGTTATGGTTATGACAGATGCCTCAGCCTGAGTCATTCTCCCTATGCGTTGTTTACCATTCCAAGCACATGCCTCCCACTGTCTGGATGCACCTATACACTTGGCGACACAATTACAAACCCAGTCAGATATTCGATATTCGCAGTGTTCACATTACATAAAGATGGATGGCGTCTCTTTTATTCGTTCGTTCTAACTACACATTTAGATATGATTCGATAAGTATTATATTTTTACGTCTAGAGATCTCGTATAAAACATACATTTTCAATTTAAAACTAGACATAAAAAGATATTTTACAGTTGAATAACTTTCCATTCGCTATTTATATTTAAAAAAAAATATCCTTACACTGCAGTAAAAATTAAACAATAAATCGTAACAAAGACAATTTTAAAACATTGTTAAAATAAAAAAAAAGTCTAACAATTCAAATACGACCATGCTTTGGTATTTAGTTACCGTCCTTGAAATTAATAATTTTTCTGTAGTGAGTATTTTTTTTACGAAAAATGAAGATATTTTATCACGTCGACAAATATAAATTTCTGTAATTCATTTGCTAACTTATGTTGTCAAAATATTCTTTAGACTTATGCTAATGTTCAATTTACAAGAAAAAAATCGTTTAACTTCCTTAATCTACGATGTCAATATAACACTACTACAACGTTTTTTGTTGTTTATCTAAAATACATAGTTATACATTTTAAATTATATACAGTAGTACAGAAATGCAGTTTCTTTCTTAATTAAGCTATCTAACATTAACTTTGGTCACAATTATACACATATTTTGGGTTAGTAGTATCGAGGTACATTACTACTGATTAAACTTTACAGTTCTAAAATAGTGGTTCATACATAATGTATTTTTTTATGTTTTTTTTACTTATTTCATCATCAATTTTTATAGGATTTTTCACAAAAAGCAACAAGTTAATTTACAACAGAAAATCATCACCAATTAAAAACACAGAAGTTCGCATACACAGTTCCGAAATCACAAAAAAAAGGATTAGTTATAAGTTTAAGAAACGTATAAGAAAGTTAACTAAAAATAAATCGTACACAGCAACATGGCCGGTAGTGCACGATCGGTTCTGTACTAATGCATAATATCTTGTTACTTATTAATACTCGGAGGTTATCTAAGAAATTCAATTTGGCGGTTGTACAAGTAAATAAAAAAAAGTTCCCTTTTCAAAATTAAACGGCTCTTAATAAATAAAAAACGATGCAAAATAACAGCCAACATTGATATGTTGACGGTTTAACGCTTTACCTGTCGTAACTTTTTAATTTTAGGTTAGTTCTTGCAATAAAACTTTTTGGACCGCATTTTCAAGACGGTTGATTAAGTTTCTGTAACGAAAACACTGATTTCGCGTTTTTACACTGATAAGTTCAGAAATTGTAATAACTACTTTGTGATCAGTACTATAAAGGCTAAAATAGAAATTCATCGTTCATATTAAAAATTAAGGTCTTTAATTGTCACTTATTTAATCTCACTTCTTTTAAAACATACGACGTTGCAAAAAAAACTTTTTTTCACCCGTTTTAAGGATGACATAAGTGTTATGTCATCCTTATAACGGGGTTGCTCGTTTTTCGCAACTCATCTTAAAATGTCGAAAGCCTACCCATATGAGTAGATCTAATCTATACAGCAATCAGTGGTAAAAAATGCGAAACCCCCATAATGTATTTTTTCTAAGCGGCCCATGTCCACAAATGGGAGAAAAGGAGAACGTTTTTCTTGATAAAGAACTCTAACTCGATGTTAACAAATTGAGTTGTTGAAAATTGATCAAGCACCGCTATATTGAATAAGTGACAACCCTAACTCCTAAAGAACTCAATTTGTACTTCTGCGACGTAATTTGTTAACAAGATTAAAACTTCACATATACTTTAAACTAAGATACTACTATTAATGTCTAATTCACAAAACTTAGGCCATTCATATTTATAAACTTTTTAACTCGATTTGACTCCTACCGACAAAATGTATAACATTACTGAGAAAATTAAGTAATTTTTCTTCATGACGGTGAATGGTTTTCCCTTCACATTCTCTAAATTTAACTCATAAGATATTTCTATAGGGTTACAATTTCACGATAAGTGGCACAAATTGTTATACCGCAAATACAAAATAAAGAGGTCACATACTTTCCTAATATTAAGGAAACCGAAAATATTAGAGATGAGAAATGAGGTCGTACCCTCAAGATGAGTGAGCCACTCGATTAGAGTTTCGAAATAGAAATGTACGTAAGTAAACATATGTAAGAATGTGTGTGAAGTTTCAGAAGTATGAAGTTTTCTATAGAGGTAGGATTAATCTGGAAATGGAAGAAAAGCCGTCCTTGGTAAAATATAGTTATAATTCTAAGAATGGTACTAATGAATAAGTGAGAAACTTATGTAAGTGAACAAACAACGGTTGTACTAAATTGTGGAACAGACATCCAAAAACAATTAACTGATTTACACACAGCACGTAACTTAATAAATATTAACTTTCCTTTTATTCTTAATCTGACAACTATTCAAACTGCGATTGAACTTGAATTTAAAACCATTTTTAAGATCTTCGTCACACAAATCTTTAGATTCATCAACGTGCCTGTAATCAGCATTATCACTATGCCTTTCTTCAATCCTCCCATCTTTGAAGCAATCATAGTATGGTTTACAATCTATACTGTTGGTACTTCTCGCGATATAAGTTTCAATGCCGTCTCTATTACGTAAATCCGAAAGAAGATCTTTGCCTAGTTGTCAATCTCTGCACACATCAGTTGCTAGAGTGAATCTCGTTGCTGATTCGCTGATAGAATCATCCCTGATTTTGGGCCGACGATTTCCATTCATTTGTTCTATGAAAGAAGTGTTAGTGTTTCTGATGTAGTCTCGATGGATGTTGTGATTTGAGGGTGATAAGTGTGTGAGTCGGTAGCTGACGTAAGAATCGTTTCGACGAACTACAGTCCTAGTGGTTCCCGCTCTGGAGCTTCCTATTGGTGCGAAGGAGGTTCCATTCTGATCTGGGGCTGCCGCAGAATGACAGCAGCAGAAGCATTTGAAGTACGATCTGTGGAATTCCCGGCGGAATTTACCTGGAACAATATAGAAGTTGGAATTTATTGTCAAGTATTTGGTAGAGAAGTGCAGGGTGCATTATTGGTAGGTGTTGAAACTGGATAAAATTTGGTGATGATGGTGAAAAAAGTTAACGGTTTGAGGATTAAAATAAAAATATTTGTCATCGTATTGGTGCATCATTACAGAATAAACAAAGTAGATTTGACAGAAGCTTTCGAAGAAATTGCCTGCGATTCTATAATATTTGTTTTAAACCTGTCATTTGTGCCATTGAAAGCTTTTAACGAAGCGGTAAACCATTATAATTAAGAATTATAACATAAAGAATTTTCAGTGAAGTAAAATTTACTGAAAATAAAAGAGTTTTTTAATATTTTTTTGCGGTTCAAAAGGTGATCGGTGGGAAATATAAATGAAAAGCGGTGTGTTTTCACAAAATACGTTGTAAGCTTAAGGATATTTACATATTAATATACACATCTAAAAGCATTATGAACGAAGCGCCAAATTGTAAAACCCTGCAGCCGCATGCAGACGTATTTTTTTGGTTAATTTGAAATCATGTGAACGCATCAGTAGGTTTGTGCCAACCCAGGATAACTTGCAACGTGTTAGAGGATGATACCGTGCCCGGCTAGCTCACACCGTTACCGAGATATTGACTATGCAATCGTCTAAGCGACAAACATTAAGTATCAATAAAGGTCAATTTTTTTACTGAATATTTGTAGAATATTTATTTGCTTTGTATTTGATAGTTCATTAATTAAATTATAGTCGCTTTAATAAACAGCACTCTCATACTTACAGTTATTATTTTTATAAAAGTTTTCCGGAAGGCTGTGTCCAACTGTGTCAGAAGGTGTAATACTATATTTTAGGTTAATTTAAGGTAGTTATTCAAGAAGGCTTGTCAGAGATTCTCTTAAAAAATTGTTTTGATTTATGAAAATTTCTGAAAAAAAGATTGCCTGTTATTTCGGCAAAAGATTTTTAAATTTCAATAAAAGTTTTCAAACAAAATTTCAGTTTGACAATCAATAGTAATAAGTGGTGATCAAATGAGATTGGTACTAGGGTAAATGAGTTGTTCCATGAAATTAAAAACGGAACCGGGGCTTAACACCCGTCACGATTTTTTCCAAAGGATTTCGGCTAACTGTTAACTGAATAGCTTGGGCAGGATCTGACAATGCCAGATCCATTCAGCTATTTACAGGAAATGTCAATTAATGAAATTAGTTCTAATGATTAAAGGACCATTTCACAATACATTGTTTTTCAGTAGAACTTGCCGATCACAAATTAATGAAAAAGGAATTCAACCTCTGAATTTCCTATTGTGTTACTTATTGCTCATGATACACAACAAAAAAAGTTTTAAATACCCTTAAAACAAAAATTCATATTACGCTTACAATAATTATGATAGATAATGCGTAACGTATATGTTGTTTAAATCGCTTTATAACAATTATAAACTGCACCTAACCTATAATCAATGTCATTATTGTTTTAAGATGTTAACAGAAACCGCAAGTTCTATAGGCATTAGAACAAATGTTTAGTTAACACTAATAAATAAGCTTTAAGATGCTGCATATTGCAGGCTTGTAAATGACTTTTTGATTTGAGTGGGGCAAAGTTCTATAGAGTTTCTGGCATTGTCCAGTTTGTTGAGCTCATTTTATACAACATGAGCGGAAATTTCATTTTTTTTAATTGTGTTGCCATTTTTGCACGGTTATTGTATGCATAAAATATGCATTCATTAAAATTTGAACCCGTCTCAAAAAGCGAGCTTTTATTTTTGTACTGCAATGTATGGACAAAACTTGGAAGTATGACATTTTGCAATCAACCTTTAATGAAAAATCTCATGATATCCGTGAATCAATCTCTAGCCTTATCCAACTACACTTAGGACGGATATTAGTTTAACCTAATGCCAGCTACATTCGGTAAGACTAAAACCAATATTTTACAATGGCCATTCTAACGTTAAACTTATTTATACTTTTCCGTATCTAACAACTTTGTGTGAGATATTCATAAAAGTTATAGTTCTTACCTTGACACCGTTCTAAAAAAACAATGAATATTTCAAAGGATAGTGTTGTGACATGGCTTTGTACTCGAGTTGGTTGATAGAAAACTATATTCGATAGTTTCTAGATTATTTTTTCATAAATTTGCTTTGGCTTAAATGTATTTCTGGTGTTTTTTATGAATGAAAGTAGTTTGTTCATATTGACATGAACAAGCTACTTTCGTTAATAAAAACACCACCAGCTCATTCTTGTCGTTGTCAAGTCTTGACATTATGATGCAAGCAATCTTACTAAGGTGGATTAGTTTTACAGAAAAATCTTAGTATGCGTACTAGATATGGAGATTTTACGGAACAGTAGTTTTGATGATGAAGTCATTATCATCGCATGGTCCACCTCTATGGTAGTCCACTACTGAACATTGATATTACGTTTATTTCGAAAACAGCATAACATATGTTAAGCACACACAACAAACAAAAAGTCAGTCACATAAAGTTAAATCTGAACTACAGTGTAATGTCACATCACTATTTTTGCCATGTGGTACTCGGGATCGAAAGGTTTTCTGTTTACTGACCTGAAAAGCCTGGGAATCCTGAAAGCAAAATGTTGGGTGAAGTATTTTTCAGGAATAAAGCCAGAGATTACAAAAGTAATGAGTTTTGTTATGAATCTAGACATTTATATATGATAAATATGAATTAGAATGGATATGAAGAATTGCGATTCTATGAAAGGACGAACCGAAGAATTCTTTCGAATTTCACCGTACATTTTAGGCAAGACAAAATATTGTTAACATTAATTGCAAAAACAGACATTCTTTTTCCGTAAACACACTTACAGTCGTTGATACCGTTGATAATTTTGATGTTGACAGTCACAATAGCAATATACTTGAGTTCTGGGCGCTGTCTGTAGGTAATGTTAGACGTTCACAAAGTGCTGATTTTAAGCCTGAGATCAGCTTTTTAAAAAAATCGGTTAACTTTTATGTGAGGAATTAGTATTATGGTTTGAAAGGTTTCGTATAGAAATATATTTTATTCTAAGTCAAACTGTGACATTTATTTTTCAGATAAAAGATAGCTGACTACTTAAAAATCTACACTTATTTAAATAAACGATTTTTGATTTTGAATCTTTGGTATTACTTCATATCGTATGGATTGTTTGTTATGTTTTTTAACTAGATTTTCATATGACGTAATGAAACGATTTGGAATTTGTGTGAAATTCTTATAATGTCCTTGTAAGAAAAAGAAATTACACACATTATTAGAACATTATAAGAATAAGGATTTTAAAAACGTTCGTTTAAAGCTGATATTTTCGGAAACGGGCATCTTATAGATAGAACAGTTTAGGATTGCACATTATCCATTATATACTCAAAAGTTTTTGGAATGAAGTTTCTCAACGCATCTTGCGGCTCTTTCTCTTTCATTTTTAAACGCGAGCTTCTGTGCTAGCGAGGATCGCGTCAGGAGCTTCGTTCCTGACGGGAAACCTCGACCGCACACGTTTGTCGCCTCCTCTCAAACACTTTGAAAACTGTATAATTTTCAAATTGAATAATTTACCTTTTTTTTTTAACCTTTATTTTAATCTAACGAGAAGATTCATCCAATTACCTAAATAAATCTTTAATATTTTCTAAAATATTTTTTAAAGTTTATTTAAATTTTTCTATAATATTTTTCTAGGCTTAGCTTTCAAACGTTCTTGAAGCTTCTTGAAGATCATACTCGTATCTCTTTACGTAATACCTAGCTTTGAACACAGAAGTAAATCGTTTTAATTTAAAAATATTTTACTAAAATATAAATTTAACCAAATATTTAATTAAAGCTTTAGTTATTTTACCTACCAACATATTATAACATTACGCCTTTATTCCTCGAAGGATTAGGCAGAGATGAACTTATAAAACCCACATTTCGCCAATTATGTTTATATAATACGCCCCCTATTTTGGCTTATTGCCATCAAACGGACACAGAACCAGTCTAGAGTTATATGTCACCTACTTAACTAAAGCTTTCAACATTTAGTTTGCTTAATTGTTTTTATTTTTAGATTTATAATCCTACTTCTTAAAAAAGGAGGTGGAGTTCCGCGATACCCAAGTCAATTGTGGATCGTTTTTTTTAAAGTAACGTTAAATTTTATTAACTTTGTTTGGGTAGTTTTTGAGTTAGCTTCAATAATATGTATTTTTTCCACTTAGTGTATATTGATGATGTTAAAATAACTTCATGTCACTGTTATTTACATAGAAAGTAGTGATATACGAATTTGTGTGGGTTTGTTTGTATGTTTGGCATCTCGCAGGTCAACCTATGCGGTTGTCGTCTGCTTAAGCGGACTTGCCTGTGGATTCCCTAATAAATTAAGGCCTCCAGCCAGGACTTAAACTTATATACTAACTAAAACTAAGCGACAACGCTAAGGGCACCCCCTGTGGGGTACGAACCTCGGCTTAGGGCGTCGCTGGAAGAGGGCAGCAAATGACTAGCTGGATCAGGATTGGTATTAATTAGGGACGATTTTAAAGCTACAGGCTCAGCGGCGCGGGCTGGCTCGAGCAAGGGTCGGGAGGGGCGTCGATTTGGGCGTCGCGGCGGGCCTCGGCGGCGAGGGCGGTAGGACGGCGATCGGGTTTTGGGCTTATGTAGCGTGCTAGTGGCCTTACTACTCTCCTGGAGGAGGGTAGTGGCGTCGTCGGGGTCGATTAAAGTATGCCTTGGTCGGCGAATACTGCTAATGCGAGAGGGAGAGTAGCGGGCGGCCGCTGTAATCAGGGGGTTAGAATGTTTGATGCCGCAGTCGAAGAAACGCTTTGATAAGCGTTTCATGAACTGTTTTATGGTTGGCATTTTGAGGTCGACGTGAAGATCTATATTACGGACATAGAAGGGGGCACCCGTGACCCTTCTGAGGAAACGGTTTTGGAGGGTCTGCATCTTATGGAGATGACGTGGGTGAGCGTGCGCAAATACAACGCAGGCATAGGTCATGATGGGACGGATGACTGCGGTATAGATGCGGAGCTTGCATTTGAGGGACAGTTTGCTACGGGCTGTCAGTACGAATTGGAGCCTGCTAAGAGCGAAGGAGGCGCGCGCGCGAACCGCCTTAATATGAGCCTTAAAGGTAAGGTTCTCATCGAGGATCACGCCTAGGTATTTGGCTTGCTTCTCCCAAGGGATTGGCTTGCCGTACATAGTGATCGGGCTGGGAAGTGGGGGAGGGAGCCGACGACGTCTCGAGAAGAGAACCGCCTGACTCTTATCGGGGTTGACCTCGATTCTCCATTTCCGGAACCAAGCGCCTAAGACGTTTGCGGAGGTTTGGAGAGTACGAGCTATAGCGTTGGGACAGTGACCGGTATAGTAAACGGCAGTGTCGTCGGCGAAGAGAGCCAACTGAGCCTTTTTACTTTTTGGGATATCGCTAGTGAACAGCGTGAAGGCGAGAGGAGATAGTACGGAACCCTGAGGGACACCGGCGCGAATAGGATGAGGGGACGAGAGTGCTCCCTCGACGCGATAGCGAAAGGTCCGGTTCGACAAAAAGTCTCGTAAGATGAGCACGAGACGATCAGGCACTCCTAGTTGGTAGAGCTTGTATATCAAGCCGTTGTGCCAGACTTTGTCGAAGGCTTTCGCTATGTCGAAGAATAGCACACCCGTCGTCGCGTTACGCTGCAGACCAGCGCATAAGTGCTCTACGATACGGTGGACCTGTTGGGTGCCCGAGTGTTGGCTACGGAATCCAAACTGCTCGTTGGGTATGAGGCTCTTTGCTTCGGCGTAGTCTTTGAGACGCTTATAAATAAGCCTCTCGTAGATTTTGCCGAGGACATTGAGTAAGCTAATAGGGCGGTAGCTGGAGGGCTCAGACTTTGGCTTGCCTGGCTTTGGGATACCGATGACGGTGGCTTCTTTCCATGCTTGTGGGAAGATGTTGTTGCTCAAGGCGCCATTGAAGATGGCGGTCATAAGCATTATTAGCGGGGCAGGAAGGAGTTTGTATACCTTATTGGTAATACCATCCGAACCGGGGGCCTTACGAGCGTGGAGCCCTTTAATGATGTCGTGCACTTCGTCTGGAGTGACGGGAGGCAGAGGATCATCAGGGTCTTCGACGGGAGGGAGGGAGGCTCTTCGTTCGACTTCAGCGTCGACCTTGTTCAGGTGAGCTTGGTCTACTGGTTGGGAGCTGGGAGAACATTGGGACTCTAGGCTGTCGGCAAGACATTCAGCCTTATCGGGACTGTCGAAAGCGACACTATTGTCGGGGCGGATGAGTGGATGAGATTTGTGTGGGGTCGGTACCACTACTGATAAGAGTTTTTTGTTGTTGTTGAAATTATGAAAAAGTTTTCATCTTTGATGAGATTTGAACAGACTTTTAAAATTCAACTGGAACGAGTGGAGTAAGTCTGCGGTCAGACCAAACCCCGTGGTTTGATTAAATATTAGCAGAAGGTACTTTTGCAACCTCAATTAGTGAACTTTTGATCTCATTTTAGACTAGGCTAGTAAGTATTAGCTGGGCTGACCAGTTGTTAAAGTAAAGGCGGTTTCTATTATGCGATGACATTTAAACACCCAGTCCGCCTCTCTATAGGCTCTATATAGCAATTTTCATCGAATTCTTTGTTTTGTAAAAGTGATTTGTAAGCATCTAATCTTCATTTATTTTATTGGTATATTCATTTAAGTTCCTAGATTTATTATTCTGGTTCCAGACGTTCTAATGAAAAACGGACTCCTTATTGGATAACTCCTGTGTCTGTATGTCCGTCAGCCACAGCCAATTTGCTTTATTTGCATAAGGGGTTAAATTTTGGGGGAAAACTAGAAAATTTAAAACAAAAGTTTGGCAAACTATAGCGTGTGACATATCAAATGAAAAGGCTGGTTTTGAGGGTCTGACACATTATTTTGTATAATTTTAAAATAAACAGGTTTGAAGTTATTAAAGTAATTATACGAAAATTGACCCCCGCCCCATACTTCCGACACTATAGAGCCTAAAATTAAAAAAAAAAACGGAAATAAGTTATTTACTTACAGATTACACAAACATGTAAGATCTTTCAATATTGTGCGTACAAGCTTACAGTTTGAGTTGTATCTGTTATTTAGATAGAATACAGTGCTGTTTTTGAGTTTTTAGATAAATGTAGTGTGTATTGCAAACTTCATAATGGACAAAACATTGAACAAAGAGTATGTATAAAATTTTGCATCGCCAATGGAATTTCATGTTCGAAGTCACTGCAAATGTAACAGAAGGCTTACGGTGAATCGAATTGATCAAAAACATTAGCCTCGCTCTGGTAGGCCATCAACGTCTTCAACAGAAGTTAACATCGCAAAAGTGAAGGAAATAGTGACTGAAAATCCTCATTCAAGTTTGAGAGTGATATAGCCGCTGAACTTTCTGTCTCACGAGTCGATTTGTACCAATTTATATAATCACTCGGGTACGAAACAAGTTGTTGTATGAAACGTTCGGCTATTTCTAAAAGACCTGAATTCTCTCCTAAAAACTCAACCGCATAAGAATCGTTGAGGACATGCTAGAACGAGTCAATTCCGACCAAAATTCATGAAACGCATTGTTACTGGTGACAAGACGTAGTATTACGAGTTCGACATTCAAACTAGTCAACAAGCTTCGAAGTAGCGCCTTCCAACTGTACAGAAACCGAAAAACCCACGCCAAAGTCGATCAAAAGTCAAAGTCTTGTTGACTGTTTTCTTTGACTATCGCGGTGTTGTGCACTCGGAATTCTTGCCGGAAGGTCAACCGGTAAATAAAAAATGTTATTTGAGTGTAAGGCGGCGTTTAAGAGAGCAAATTCGTCGAAAAAGGCCACATTTGTGGAATGAAAATTCTTGGATTTAGGATCACGATAATGCGCCTTCGCACAAGGCCATCATTCTAAACGAACTTTTGACCAATAACTCAACAGATACCATCAAGCAGCCACTTCATTCACCAGATGTGTCACCAGCCGACTTCTTTCTTTTTACTTAATTAAAATAACCACTTCGTGACACCCGTTTTCATTCGGTAGAAAACATAAAGGAGAATTCGCGGCGAGGACTGAACTAATTTCCGAAAAAAGCATCTTCGTTGGCGTAAGTGTATCGTTTCTGAAGGAGCATACTTTTTAACAGTCCTAGTGCGTGTTGGACCACGCAAAATGAAGGGTTCTGTAGTTGGGATGAATTTATCCTTAATACAAACTTAACATTGAAGTAAAAAAACATGTTCTCACAGATATACGTAACGGTAAATTCTCCAACTGAACAGCAAATGTAAGTTTGTAGGCGCATTCTTTTCACTATAAATTAACGATTTTCGGACTTTTTCCTTTAGTTGTGCTGTGAGACCTTGCTTATTGCTAAATTTCATGAATCTAGGTCAACGTGAAGTACCCGCAAAGATTTTGATATTGCGTTGATTTAGAAGCTTGTCTTTTTTAAGAGCTCCAAGAGACCGTGGACCTACGTATTTGATATCAATTTTAACTTGATATCTTCACGCTTTACTGAGAAAACGTGTCTTGACAAAGTGACAGACAGATGGACAGTATATGAAGTGACCGAATATGGGTTTCGTTTTTTTTGCATTGAGGTATTGAATCTTATAAACAAAAGAGAATTTTGTATTTTCATTGGTTTTCCAACAAGTAATACCAGCAACAGACTTCACACTATACTAGTACCTTCTGAAGTAAAGTAAAGTATTTCTGAAAATATATAGGGAGTGAAAACAAAGGAATCGGTTTTAAACGTTTAAATTTAAATCTAAATTGGTTCCCGCGGTTGTATTTACTTTGATAACTTTGCGATAGCCGTTCAGTTCAATAGATTGAAGTCAATCTGCATATTTTTAAGTTTTCCAATGTTTATACCTACCTATTAATGGCAGAGTTTTAGTAAATACTAGATGTTGCCCGCGACTTCGTCTGTAATCCAGGATATATAGCAACGTATGTCCTTACCCAGGTCATGGTCTATCTGTGTGCCAAATTTCATGCAAATCCCTTTAGCTGCTTTGGCGTGAAAGCTTAACAAGCAAACAAACAAATTTTTGTTTGTTTGTTTGGCATCTCGCAGGTCAACCTATGCGGTTGTCGTCTGCTTAAGCGGACTTGCCTGTGGATTCCCTAATAAATTAAGGCCTCCAGCCAGGACTTAAACTTATATACTAACTAAAACTAAGCGACAACGCTAAGGGCACCCCCTGTGGGGTACGAACCTCGGCTTAGGGCGTCGCTGGAAGAGGGCAGCAAATGACTAGCTGGATCAGGATTAATATTAATTAGGGACGAATTTAGAGCTACAGGCTCAGCGGCGCGGGCTGGCTCGAGCAAGGGTCGGGAGGGGCGTCGATTTGGGCGTCGCGGCGGGCCTCGGCGGCGAGGGCGGTAGGACGGCGATCGGGTTTTGGGCTTATGTAGCGTGCTAGTGGCCTTACTACTCTCCTGGAGGAGGGTAGTGGCGTCGTCGGGGTCGATTAAAGTATGCCTTGGTCGGCGAATACTGCTAATACGAGAGGGAGTGTAGCGGGCGGCCGCTGTAATCAGGGGGTTAGAATGTTTGATGCCGCAGTCGAAGAAACGCTTTGATAAGCGTTTCATGAACTGTTTTATGGTTGGCATTTTAAGGTCGACGTGAAGATCGATATTACGGACATAGAAGGGGGCACCCGTGACCCTTCTGAGGAAACGGTTTTGGAGGGTCTGCATCTTATGGAGATGACGTGGGTGAGCGTGCGCAAATACAACGCAGGCATAGGTCATGATGGGACGGATGACTGCGGTATAGATGCGGAGCTTGCATTTGAGGGACAGTTTACTACGGGCTGTCAGTACGAATTGCAGCCTGCTAAGAGCGAAGGAGGCGCGCGCGCGAACCGCCTTAATATGAGCCTTAAAGGTAAGGTTCTCATCGAGGATCACGCCTAGGTATTTGGCTTGCTTCTCCCAAGGGATTGGCTTGCCGTACATAGTGATCGGGCTGGGAAGTGGGGGAGGGAGTCGACGACGTCTCGAGAAGAGAACCGCCTGACTCTTATCGGGGTTGACCTCGATTCTCCATTTCCGGAACCAAGCGCCTAAGACGTTTGCGGAGGTTTGGAGAGTACGAGCTATAGCGTTGGGACAGTGACCGGTATAGTAAACGGCAGTGTCGTCGGCGAAGAGAGCCAACTGAGCCTTTTTACTTTTTGGAATATCGCTAGTGAACAGCGTGAAGGCGAGAGGAGATAGTACGGAACCCTGAGGGACACCTGTGCGAATAGGATGAGGGGACGAGAGTGCTCCCTCGACGCGATAGCGAAAGGTCCGGTTCGACAAAAAGTCTCGTAAGATGAGCACGAGACGATCTGGCACTCCTAGTTGGTAGAGCTTGTATATCAAGCCATTGTGCCAGACTTTGTCGAAGGCTTTCGCTATGTCGAAGAATAGCACACCCGTCGTCGCGTTACGCTGCAGACCAGCGCATAAGTGCTCTACGATACGGTGGACCTGTTGGGTGCCCGAGTGTTGGCTACGGAATCCAAACTGCTCGTTGGGTATGAGGCTCTTTGCTTCGGCGTAGTCTTTGAGACGCTTATAAATAAGCCTCTCGTAGATTTTGCCGAGGACATTGAGTAAGCTAATAGGGCGGTAGCTGGAGGGCTCAGACTTTGGCTTGCCTGGCTTTGGGATACCGATGACGGTGGCTTCTTTCCATGATTGTGGGAAGATGTTGTTGCTCAAGGCGCCATTGAAGATGGCGGTCATAAGCATTATTAGCGGGGCAGGAAGGAGTTTGTATACCTTATTGGTAATACCATCCGAACCGGGGGCCTTACGAGCGTGGAGCCCTTTAATGATGTCGCAAACAAACAAACTTAGTTTTTTATATAATATACTAGTATTAAGCCCGCGGCTTCATGCGCATTGTTGTCGGAAATTCTCCTACGGGAACGGGCTATCGGGACAGAAATTACCGTATTCATAACAGGATGCCATCTATCTATCGCCTTGCCAAATTTTACAGTAATCCGTTCAGTAGTTTTTGCGTCAAAGAGTAACAAACATTACTCCATCCATCGTCACAAACTCTCGCGTTTATAGTATTCGGAGTAGGAAGGATAAGTATATGTAAGTATCGGTATTAATAGTTAGGATAGTTAGGATAATATTATAACAAATTTTGCCTTCACAGGCCACGCAGACCTCTCTTCGAGAGAGAGTGGGCTGTCATTCACCACGCGGGCCCAGTGTGGGTTGGTAGAATTTACATCAAATTTTTGATTTTAGGTCATGTCCATTTCCTCACGATGTTCCCCTTCACCGTTTTGAGAGCAGTGGAGATGAAATTATTTACACAAATTAAAGACCCAGCGTTTTTCTTAGCCGGGCAACTTTATTAATTGTTTAGAAGCTGCTTATATAGCTACTTTATTGGAACCCTAACCAGCTTCACAAACTTCATGAACGAATAAGGCAAAATTGACGATCTATTTGTCTTAATATACTTCCATCACCAGTAAATTCATCGAAGTTCTAGGATATATACAGTAAATCTGCATAGTATTGAGACAGTATAATCTTGCCGGCCATGCTTCAGTGAATAATCATTCATCTCCATATACAGTCCGAAGCAATTAGCCAATCGACTGAGTCGTAAGGGACCGTCGTTGCACGAAATATTTTATTGTTCTATAAAGTATATGCGTATATGAAATCTATTTCGCACGCTACCAATCAATAACTTTGACTAGTAAGTAATATATATGAATTTGTTGCTCTATAAACATTGGTCTGGCAAAACGATCAATGATGTCCTAGATAAGCCTAGATTAACACAAAAATATCTATGTACGTCTTTTATGCTGGCAGAAATATTCATCTTTCCACTACACTGTCAACATTCATTTTTATTGTGTGCGTAATAACTTTTTTACTTCTCTTGCTCAAAACGTCATTATAGCGTCTGGTACGCTATAATGACGAAGATAAAATAGCATATTTTCCTCAAAAGTTTTTTTTTCCTCTGTTACAGAAATTGTTGAAGAAATAAAAAAAGCATTGGAGCGATATCTTTAGACTTTTTTTTTCTAATTAAAAATTGAATTGGTGACCGTTATTAATTTTTCAAGAGTGAAAATCAGTCATTGTTAGTGGTCATCTAGTCAGAATGGAGACGCTAATATATAGATGGAAGAGAAAGGAAAAAAAATCCTTTATCTTCCACCTACAAATTATTAATGAATTGCCGTTAAGGTCACAAAGCTTTTTTTTAATACTTACTACAAGTCTATAAAGTGGAAGGCAAAAAAACGAGTGGATCCGCTAACGGAAGAAGTTTTTCTTACGTATTTTGATGAACTTTCCAAAAAATATCAAAGTTCAACAACTCGGAGCACATATTCCATATAACGAACAACTATAGACAAGAGATAATATTATATACAAATATTCTGTTATATCATAAATTTGAAAGTAACTCTGTATCTGCGTTACCATTTCACGACTAAACCACTGAACGGATTTCAATAAGATTTTGAAAGGGCATAGATGGCATCATGGGACATGACGTAGGCTTCTTTTTGTCCCGGTAGCACGATCCCGTGGGATCATTTCCTCGAAGTGGTCGAAGCCACGGGAAGAAGCTGTTGTTAATATGAAGAAATATGTTGCGTTGACGGTTTTTCTCAAATAAAAAAAAACTACCAGCTACAAGGTCAAAGTTTCCACGAAGAAAGATATCGATAATTTCGTAAGTACGTAACTTTTTTGCCAAAAAGTTTTTTTTGTAAAAAGTTGGTTAGGTAATACATTATTACTTACATTATTTTGTAAATTTTTTTCTATTTTTTTCATGAAACAAAAATGGTAGGTACCAACCAAAATACAGTTTGACATAGTTGTTTTACAGGTAGCTTAAATTTTTGGATCAGCGGCGCCTGCAGACGTGGTTAACGCAATAGTGGAAGATGTCAAAACTGATATAAATAAGAAAACAAAAGCAAGAGAGAAACTTAAAGAATAGATTTGCACACGCAAAACATTCTATAAAAGAAGTTGCTAGTTGGCTGCCAGTGTATCAAAGAGCTTTCGCAACTGTACATGAAGAAGTTACCTAGGATTCGAATGAAACTGTGGGCAATAGGTAGTTTATAACGCTTTTTCTACTGCAAATAAACAGTACTTGTTATAATATGTAGCAAATAAAGAGCTTTTACCATGTAGTAAAATATTCCCTAAAAAACGTTAGCACACCAATAAAATAAAGCCATTTTGTATTAAACCACAAACAAAATACGTTCGCTCGTAAAGATTAGTGACCCGAACTTTTTCGTATCGGTGATATTAAAATAAATAGGTTTATAAATAAAATGTGATAGGTTAGAAGTAAATACGATAAACGGTTGATGTCAATTGTATACTGATTTATTTCTGTAAATACACAAAATTTCAGACCGTGTATTGACAAAGGCAGTCTCATCACTGGCTGCTTGTTTTTAAGTTTACCACAAAAAAGTTCTGAGGCTTTGGACACTCTTCTTAAGAGGTGTAGCCACCACCTAGACCATTCGTTCAGGATACTACTTCTAAAAAGTAACTTGTAACAAACTCAAATCATCAATGTGAAGCCAGAATGTCACGGCGTTAGTATTTTAATGGGGGTCCGAACACGACGCAACTAATCACAAACTAGTAAGCCGCGAAGGCGCGGCTGAGGCCGGCTGGCGAGAAGGTGGCGAGATGACCCAGAGGCGTACCGCAAGGGTTGGATCGAGGTCGCTCAACGATTAGGGGTGGCCTTTGCTCAGCAGTGAGACGGTTTGGAAAGCCACATCGTGTACGAAATACCAGAAGGTCTACATAGAAGCAGAAAAATCCGACTTGCCCTAATAAAATTATAATTCACAACATCAAACTTACGCCAATTAAATAAAAATAAATACACCAGTCAGCCACCAATCTTGAACCCAAACATAGTGTCATAGGAGTAATACTTTTTAATTTAATGATTTTGTAGGATATTACTAATTCATTGCATCATATGATAAAAAAATTGTCTGTTCAACAACGTATATAACGCAATGAATGTAGTTGTGTTGTCAAAACGAAAGCCTAGCTTCTGTTCGTGTGTTACGCAAGTACCCCGCTGGCTGTATACAAATTGTCTAGACTACCGAAATATTATAAATGCGGAACCATTTTTTTTATGTGTCGCGTTGTTTTTTTGATCAACCAATTACATAATATCCAAGACATGTTTTGACGTCAGATTTGGTCAGAGACTTTATCAGGTTAAAAACAGAGAATAAAACCACTCTGTCCGTGTACGTTTTAAGTACAGCTTAACTAGTGAACTTAGCAAAAAAGGCAGAAGTTAAAGCCCTCCAAAAGTTAGTTGTCATTTTTCCACTTCGGCTGTAAAGCCACGTTATGATTAAAAATGCTAGTTTTAAATATGTATAAAGTTTTTATTGACCAATTCAACTGCAACATTTTGCCAATTGTTGTCATTATAAGAGTTTAACAGCTGCTATGGCACCATTCAGTTTACCGACGTCGATTCTTCAATTCATAATGTGGCATTACAGCTAAAGTGGAAAATTTTCAATTAACTTTTGAATGGCACTGAAGCTGTTGGTATAGTACTTGAAATTCGGTAAAAAAATAATCTATTAACGAGGTGGTATACTCGAAAGATACAACGAATGGAGAAGGCAACTGTCAAAATGGCGCTGTCGCAGCTAGTTCTCAAAACAAGTTTATAATGCAAGGCGTGAAGCGGTTTTTATTAATTTTTGCGAAAATTATTCTGTGATTAATTCCTAAATGCTCGAAAATTTGAGTCTACCATTTTCCGAAATACCCTAAGCTAAGCAGATTGTGGCATAAAGCTATTGGAAGATAATTATTTCAATAACATCAGAGTTCGAGGTTATGTAGGAAACATTTTAAAGAAAGTGATGACTTTAAGGTTTTCAATTCTGACATATACCAAATCGAATAATAATTGATATTAAATATTGAAATCAATGAAAATAACGAAATAGTGGATTAAATCCAAACTCATGAAACGTGTTCATTCATGAGTTTGGATTTAAACGGAATGAATGAACGAAATTTCAAATTGATTGTAGGCTGTAGAGACCTAGCTATGGTCACGCCATCTACAATTAGCTTTGACCGACCTTCCCCATTAGTTTGTTGTGTATTTTATTTTACTGCCTGTTTTGTTAATTAGTCTTGACTATAGAGAACGCAAATATCCCATAACAAGAAACTACCTACTAAAAATAAACGCATAAGCTTAAAATTTCGTAAAATGCCTGAATTCAGAGATAGTACAAATACATTTAAAATAATATAGAATAATATAATAATTAATTTAACGACCCGTTACAAATAAAGGGCTAGTTGGACTCGTGCTCATAAAAGCGGCGGGCGTAGGCTGTAACCAAATAGCGGTTAGGACAGGTTTACACTCACTTGTCGCTTTACCGGTTACGTAACGTAACCTACGTTTACGTTTATCTTAAAGAGGAATCTAAAATCTACATTTTCTTCTATCTTACTACCTATACTGTAAAACGTCTCTAAATCCTTTTAATTAAATTTAAAAAAAACTGGTATCCGGGTAGAAAAACTACAAAAAACCGAATCATATTTTGGAACGAAGTTGTATAACGGAGCTTACGGTAGGAGTAAAATATTAGAAAATTGTGGCATGTGTCACGTTCCGGAAAAGGTTTCATGCACCTCCAAGCACCTTTTTTTGTTTTTTATAACAGCCACCTAGTGTGAAACAAAAACTAAAACTTTTGACACTTGAAACTCGAGACCATCAATAGATGGCTCCGTTTTAATACATAATATACAGTCAAAGGTACTGCGTTCCAACTTGGTGTCTCATATCCCAACTTTATTAATTTATTTACATTCTGTCCTTCTCTCATTTTGTCACTGAAGCACGTTAGAACAGATGAGGGCATAGAAAATTGGACATTCTATCAGGAATAAAGATGATAGACAAGTCATAAAGGCATGGTACTGAAATAAGCTACCGAAAAGCTTGTTTCAATCCTGTTAAAAGTCGTTATAGAAATACGAAACGCTTTAAATGCGACTGTCACTTGTGTAGAAAATTAATTAAAATCGGTACCTAAACAGTAAGTTTAGGTCCCGATTTTATTTAATTTAAAATCCTTGTGTTAATAATAATCAGCCTGTAATGTTGCCACTACTGGAAGACAGGCCTCCTCTCTGTGAGAGAGAGCAGGTCGTAATCTACCACGTGGGACCAGCGGGTTTGTAGATGTCACATGTCTTCAAATTTATGGTTCTAGAACACAGGTTTCATTTACCGTTTTAAAAACAATGGTGATGAAATAATGTACACGAAGTAAAGCGTCTATCAGGGTTAAAACCTACTAACTACAACTCGTAAGTCGCAGCCGTTACCACCGAGCCACCACTGCGCTATGTATGTTACCGATAAGATAAGTTTTTTTTTTTTTTGTATGGCATCTCGTAGTTGACCTTGAGAGGCCGTGACTACTTAACCGGACTATCCTGTGGCTGCCTTAAGCGGACTCAAAGCCTCCAGCCAGGGGCGTAAAACTACTTATATTATTAAGCGAACGCTCGCTAAGGGCACCCCCTGTGGGGTACGGACCTCGGCTTAGGGCGTCGCTGACGGGAGGACAGCAAGATGGGACAGGCTGGATCAAGTTTTGTTGATTATTATTAATCGGGGAATTTAAAGCTACAGGCTCAGCTACGACGCGGGCTGGCACTTCGTCGAGCAAGGGTCGGGGGGGACAATTACGTCGGGATCTTCGCGAGGAACCTCGGCGGCGAGGTCGGAATGTCGGTCTGTGTTTGTGCACTGTACTGGTGGCCCTACTGCTCTCCTGAATGAGAGTTATGTGGTCATCGGGATCGGTGAGGACATGCTTGGGACGGCGGACTTGACTAATGGAGGAGGGAATATAGCTAGCGGCCTTGACAACCAGAGGGTTGCGGTGATTCGCGGCGGTCTCGAAGAAACGCTTTGAAATGCGTTTCATGAACTGGCGGATAGTGGGAATCTTGAGGTCAACGTGAAGGATTTCGTTGCGAACGTACCGGGGGAGCCTGTTATCCTACGGAGGAACTTGTTCTGGAGGGTCTGCATTCTATTGAAGCGAACGGGCTTGGCGTGTGCAAAGACTGCACTGGCATATGTCATGATCGGGCGGATGCACGCTGTGTAGATACGCATTTTGCACTTAAGTGACAATTTGCTACGTGCATTGAGGACAAAGTGAAGTCTACCTAGAGCGAAGGCGGCGCGCGAACGAGCCGCCTTAATGTGCTCTGAAAAGGAGAGGTGTTCGTCTAGTACGACACCCAGGTATTTGGCTCGCTTCTCCCAAGGGATCGGCTTGCCGAACATGGTGATCGGTCGAGGGGGGCAGGAGTTGCGACGCGGCTTTGAGAAAAGAACCGCTTGACTTTTGTCGGGATTGACTTCGATTCGCCATTTTCTAAACCATGCGCCAAGCTTGTTCAAAGTCAAAGTCAAAGTCAAAGCATTTATTTCAAATAGGCCCATAAAATGGCACTTTTGAACGTCAAAAATTACAATAAAAATATAACTGATTCTAGGCGCCACTTCCAAAAAGTAGTTTCGTATGGAGAAGAAGTGGCAAGAAACTCCACCGTTACTCTTTTAAAATATTTTACAATATTTGTATACATTAATTATATTTTTATATGTGAAAACGATGCACCAAGAATAAAAATACTATACCACAAGTGGTAAGAAGAACTAAAAATATAGCAAAGGCAGATAAATGAATGACGCGATAGGTACATTGTGCTCACATATTTACAAACACTGTAAAAATATATGACTTTCCTAAAATATTAACTAGGAATAGGTCAGTGTGTGAGTAAGTAAAAAAAATAAAAATAAAAAATTCAATTAGCAACCAGTGTGATTTTGTCTAGACGGGATTGTCCTATGGAGCTGGACCATCATGTTTCCAAGCATTCTTATCTTGTATATAGTCCTCTAATTTGTAATAAGCTTGTCTGCAAAGTGTACTTTTTATACGAATTTTAAATTTTCTTTCATTTAATTGCAATATATCACAAGGTATTTTGTTATAACATTTAACACAGTACCCCATAAATGATGTATGTACTTTAGCTAATCTGAAAAATGGTTGATCTATTTTATCTTTATTTCTGGTATTCAAATTATGTCTATCACTTATTTTATTAAAAAGATGTAGATTTTTTCTTACATACATAATATTTTCATAAATGAATTGGCAAGGTACTGTCATAATATTAATCCCTTTAAATAGTTCCCTGAGAGATTCGCGACGAGGAAGATTGTTTATGGCTCTGACAGCTCTCTTTTGCAAAATAAAAATGGATTCAATGTCAGCAGCCCGACCCCACAGTAAAATGCCATAAGACATAATGCTGTGGAAGTAGCTAAAATAGACCAAACGCGCGGTTTCTACATCTGTTAACTGTCTTATCTTTCTAACAGCATAAGCGGCAGAGCTTAGCCGCCCCGCAAGAGATGTTATATGTGGTCCCCATTGTAATTTCTCGTCCAGCGTGATTCCTAGGAAAACCGTCTGATTAATAAATTCCAGTTTTTCTCCATTCAATATGATGTCACATTCGCTACTTCTAACATTAGGTAATTTAAATCTAATGCATTTGGTTTTTTTTTCATTTAGTACCAAATTATTTACCGTAAACCAATCTTGGACTTGAAGAATCGAGTTATTCACGTCGTCCAGATTTTGTGACCGTCGGTCTATTTTAAAGATTAATGATGTGTCATCTGCAAATAACACCATCTTCGGTTGATTTTGAAGTACTTGAGGTAAATCATTAATGTAAACTAAGAAGAGGAATGGACCCAATATCGAACCTTGAGGAACGCCCATTTCCATTTCATACCCTAATGAGTTTATGCCGTTTACTTGAACTTTAACCTTTCTATCTTTCAGGTATGATCTAAGTAGATCAAGAGCTGTATTCCTAACCCCATAGTGCTCCAGTTTCAGAAGAAGGGTCTCATGGTTTACGCAATCAAATGCTTTAGAGAGGTCGCAAAAAATTCCAATGGCATCTTTTGCTTCCTCCCAGGCGTTAAAAATGTTCTTTATTAGAGAAACACCAGCGTCAGTGGTACAACGCCCTTTGGTGAAACCATACTGTTGTTCATGAAAGATGGAGTTTTTATTAAAGTGACGTACCATTTGATTGAGCATCAACTTTTCAAACACCTTACTGAGCACTGGTAGAATTGATACAGGCCTATAATTGTTGAGTTCTTTACTATCACCGGATTTGAACAAAGGAACTACTTTACTGTGTTTCATGAGATCCGGAAAGACACCTTGGTCTACACTGGTGTTAAATATGACAGCTAAATAGGGCGCAATGGTTTCGATGAAAGTTCTACAGACTTTTACAGACATTCCCCAGAGATCTTCTGTTGATTTAATTTTAAGATCTTTAAAAGCTTTTATTACAGCCTGGGGGTTTGTATGTTGAAACCTAAACTCCAAAGGGCATGCATTTACATTCTTTCTAAGTAAGGCAGCAGAGAACTCGGGTGAGGAATTTAAAGCTTCAGTAGTTTTTAGGGGAATACTAGCAAAAAAGTTTTCAAATGACTGAGCTACTTCTAGATCTGAGTTGATAGGGCCATGTGCAGTTTCTAGATTAAATTCAGCATTACGCTGTTTTTTCCTACCTGTTTCGTTATTTATTATTTGCCAGGTAGTTTTTATTTTATCATCGGCTGATTTTATTTAATTGCTAATATAAAGAGCTTTAGCAACTTTGCACACATTTTTAAAAATTTTAGAATATTTTGCAACATACTTATTAAAGCTTATATTATTCATATGTTGCTTTAGACCATAAAGTTCAAAAAGTTTTCCCCTGCTTTTACGAATACCTGGAGTCGCCCAATCACTAAATAAGAACTTTGTGTAAATACTTTTGGTTTTAAGTGGAATAATTTCATTAAATTGTGTGTTTAATAGTGAAAAGAACTCGGCATAGAACTCATTTGGGTCACATAAATTATAAAAACTTTGAACAAATAATTTACTGGCCAAAGAGTTATTTAATTTCTCTAAATTTTTACATGTAATTGGCCTAAACCTTATTTGAATTTTTTGTATAGGCATGTATGAGCAAAATGTTACTGTTTGTCCACTGTGATCAGATGACAGCTTATTTACAATTTGTTTGTGTAAGTAATCGCAGTTACAAAAAATATTATCTATGCAAGTGGCAGAAGAAGCTGTCACTCGGGTTGGATCAATAAAAACATTTGATAAATCAAATGACCCAAAAAGACTTAATAATCTGACAGTATTCAAGTTATTTTCTAATAAATTAATATTGAAATCACCACATACGATTATTGACTTACTACTAGCACTAAGTTTCTTCAGCACATCTTCCATTACTGATTCAAACACACATAGATTCTGGTAACCTGGAGGTCTGTATACGCATACTATCACATGCTTATCAAGCTCAACACAGGACAATTCAATGATGTGTTCAACAGACATACCAGTGATGTCTTTTCGTTCTTTAGATTTAATTGTGTTTTTAACTAAAATTAATGACCCGCCATGTATCATACGTTTTCGGCTGAAATGGCTAACTACACAATAATTTTCATAGTTAATTGACCGTACTTGATAATCTTTTAACCAATGTTCTGTTAAACAAATGACATCAAACTTGGTATTTTCCAAAAACAATTCTATTTCTAGTAATTTGGAAGAGCAACCTTGAATATTCTGATTAAGTAATTTTAAAGTGTGTTGCACTCCCTTTGGTTTCTTATCATTATGAGTTAAATTGCCAGAAGATACTTTATTACTATTGTCTAATAATAATTGGTTATTTGTAGGGGTAACTTCTGTTGTCTTACTAACTAGTTTAAAAAGTTATCCGGAGTGACCTCCACAACTACAATTTTTGAAGAGTCTAGAATGCCCTTTTCAGTTCCATAAGGAAGAGAACACCTTTCCTGACTAGTAGTAGCCTCCAAGGATGTTGGTTTTATAGGTGGTTCCTCCTTCGTACTGTTCACTTGGGTTTGGAGAATGCGAGCTATCGAATTTTCATCACGGCCGGTGAAGTAGATGGCCGTGTCGTCTGCGAACAGGGCCAGCTGTGCCTTGCTGCACTTGGGCATATCGCAGGTGAATAGCGTGAATGCTAGGGGAGAGATCACAGAGCCCTGAGGGACTCCTGCGCGAATAGGGTGGGGGGAGGATAGCGCTCCTTCGATGCGATAACGGAAGGTGCGATTCGACAAGAAGTCCCGTAAGATGAGCACGAGACGATCTGGCACACCGAGTTGGTACAGCTTATATAATAAGCCGTTGTGCCAGACTTTGTCGAACGCTTTCGCTATGTCGAAGAAAACAGCACCGGTCATCAAACCTCGTTGGAAACCGAAGTTGATGTGTTCGACTATACGGTGGACCTGTTGTACGCACGAGTGTTGGGTTCTAAAACCAAACTGTTCGTTGGGGATGAGGCCCTTTGTCTCGGCGTAGTCTCTGAGGCGCTTATAAATAAGCCTCTCATAGATTTTGCCGAGGACATTGAGCAGACTGATGGGGCGGTAACTACTAGGCTCTGACTTTGGCTTGCCGAGCTTCGGGATACCGATGACGGTGGCTTCTTTGAATGCCTGTGGGAAGATGTTGTTGCTCAGAGCACCATTGAAGATGGTGGTCAGTAACATTATCAGGTGGGCAGGGATAAGATAAGTTTAGGAACCTAATACTATATATATGTAATGGGCAACAATCTTTCTGACTGGCGGACTCCTTTGACACCTCAAAAGTGATTTAATTGAAATACAGGGTGAGGATATCGATACACCTTTTATCATAGATTAAGTACATTATTCTGAAACCCCTGCATAAAAAAATGTGACGGTTATGTGACAAAAAATGCTGTATGAATTGGTACGATGAATAGCAGAATATTGTGTTGAATTCATAGTTACAGTTTTGCACGTCGATGTCTCTGCCACCCTACACAGCATCGAAAACAACCTTTCAACCTGAAACAGCCACTTTCTTCCAAACCGGAAAACTTTAGCTACGTGAAACGGAAAACTAAAATACAGTTTCTTCTTGATAAAGAGTAAAAGGCAACACGGTATAGAAACTGCGATATTTTTCAAAGAAAACTTCGAAAGGAAATTTTTCAGAAGCTCGCTATGAGTCGTGTAAAAGTTCGAAATTGTAACGTTATATTGTGATGAAATCGGGTTTAGAATGTTTATTTCTACATTTTATAGATCAAACGTATGATTTCGATTAAATTAATTTCGGCAAATAACATAAAAAAATATTTGGTGACATTGCGGCAGACTAAGCCGAAGATGAAGCGACGAACTCGACTCCTACCGCCAGGACTGGCACATAACGGTAGAGGACAAACGTGTGTGAAAGATGGAAGAGGAGGCCTTTGGCCAGCAGTGGAACATTACGGGCTCAATTTATAGAGGTATAATGAACAGGGTGTAAAGGTCGCTCATCCTCCATAGAAAAGAGAAGTTCCTCCTACCGGACGGGTGTTGTGTCTGTTGGGCAACTGCCCGACGATTGTTTTCGAGATGCTAGTTGCACGGTGAACTTCGCTTGCGCGATGCAGGATTTTGCGTGACGTCAGTGTAATGTGTAGTTCGTATGTGGCGTTGTAGATACCGCTACAAATAGTTAGATAGAATATCCTCGGTATAAAGAAAACAAATTTTCCGTTCAACATATCATGATCTTCAAACTATGATGCATGCAATGTTATTTAGAGAGATTTTATGCTACTCTTTCGATTGGTGCCCTATAACAACTTTTCTCGTAGTAACTTATTTACATTGAAGTAAAAAAATTGAATACATAATTAACTGCTTTAAAAAAAGTCGAATGTTTCCTTAGAGTTTTAATTGGTCGCATCACTTCAACTGCTCACCTTGTAAATTATAGTTCAAGGAGACTGATTTTGAGATCTCGAATTCTAGAGCAATCATAATTGTGGTTAAACCCCTTTAGTACTCTAGACTGTTTGACTGAAGTTCCAAATGTCATGCCAAATTCTTGATGAACTATAAGTAATCATCTTATGTTAGATATACGCAAATAAAGCGAATTGAGTAAATTGGCCCAGCTCAGTTCACTCTGTTTTGTTAAAAAAAATACATGAGTAAAAAAGGCATGTGCATTCGATCACAAATTAATCATTCCCACCATGACTTCAAAAAAATACCTATTAAAACGCGTAGAGGTATACAGACTCACTGGTCATATTTTGTGATTTGCCATAGCCAAATTGGTCGCAGTTATTAGTAACTGCGACCAACTTGGCTGTACCTCGCTGTACGCCGCTCGCCTGTTCGCTCGGCTTGGGGGTGTTTGGTCACTGTTCTAACCTTCCCTAACCCACTTAACTGGGGCGCCCTAGCTTAGTTATAAGAAGATCTTTGAGTAAAAAGGCGGTCATAATTAGAAGATCAAAAGGTTAAAAATATTCTCAAAAAATAAACACAAATAATAGTGTGAAACCTCCCTAACATTATGGCACATAAAATACTGGTAAAGACAAGTGTTAATTAACTGGCACATAACAACACTTAATAGTACGTTATATTTACAACTCAGACTATGTTTATAATCTAATCAAACATAAAACCTACCTCCCACTTCACACCCTTTAAAAAGCAAAAAGGAACATTCAAAATAAGTTGGGCAGAAAATCGTATTCAGGGTCAAACTCAATAAAGCTATTTACAGGCACTTTAGAATTGTGAAGGGGTTGGTTAGTCTGAAATATTAAGAGAGTTGCCCATTCCAAAGCGTAGTACTTACTTATGGAGAAGAACGGGCAAAAAACACCATGGAAACTCTTTCAAATCATTGGTTACATCATTTACAGAACGTTAAAAGCGGCCGCAATAATGAGATAAAAACAATTGAAATATTATATTAAATTAAAATGAACCGTGTTAGCTAAAAGTTGACGAGTTGACTGACGGCGCCCGTTCTCGAACATAAAGCATTAGACCTTTGCAAAAATATCATATGTTAATCAATACATAAATAAGATACAGTCATTTTATACTCAAGGAAAATGTAAAGTAGCCTATTTTCTTCCGGAAAACTACAAGAGACCTGTCCAATTTATATTAAGCTAGCTGTCAATTGAATTTATACGCAATTTCTAAAGCGAATGTAATAACGATTCTGCCAAATCCCATCTGCCTTCTTTGGAAAGATAGAACCGTGATGTTGTATTTAGTAATACACACTGTATTAACGGTCATCAATCAACAAACGCAAGACAAGAATTTTGTACTGTCTGAGGCCTTCCTATTGCAATTTTATTTTTTGTTTTAACATCATGTTTGTAAACTCAACTTGACGATGGCATCAATTCGTTTTATTGGATTGAAAGACAGAAAAATCTCAAATCTTACTTGATATTAACTTTTAGCTTTATGCCTCGTTTGTCACCAGCAGGACTAACATGACAAGCGCGCGAACGCTCTCTATCTCGATTTGTCGAAACTTGTCTACGATTCTGACGTCATTCTAATGCCTAACATGACCGTTAAGCTCGAGTAAACTCGAAAAAGGCACTTTGACATTTCTTAATCACGCTACGAGATACCGATGTAGCAAGTTATTAAAAACAAATCAATTTTATCATTGCAACATCGGCCGATTTTATGGAATTTGCATGTACTATGTTGATTTTACCTCCACCTTTTTTAATTTATGTTTAGTTTCAAGTAACCGACTTTTTTAATAAAATTAAATGGTTTTCTTTGGCGTGCTAAAAATATAAAATGAAAAAATACAAATATAAATATACTCATTAGATAATTAACAATTGGGCCGACGCTCACAATTCGACAAAGTGAAGGTTGATATTGTTAAAATTACCATAAAACCCATGACATGGATAACCACGAATTTAGGGAAATTAACTGGCCATTTTAGTAATTATGTTGCGAAAGTTTGATGTTGCCATTCAGCCATAACTCCCTAGATTTCAGCAATCACCCTAATTGGCAAAGAGACTGGTTATTACTACACGTTATGCTCGTCTATGTTTGTTGTTCGTTGCTCCCCTCCGCCACAGTTTTCATTTGATATTTACATTGGAACTTCGTTCGTTCGATAACTTAGGTGCCATGTTTGTGTTTAACGTGAAAACATCAAGTTTGGCAGAACGAGTCGAGTATTTTGTATGGCAGCGCTGTCAGAAAGCGAGAAAGTGACAGATTTAGACGCGACCAGAAAACGCGATAGTGAGTAATTGTCGCGTGTGTTATGTTAGCCCTGCTGGACATAAGACGTGCAATACAACCACAGGTCAAGTGGCAATTGTTTTCAACAGGATTAACTTTTAAAGCTTTTCGGTAGCTTACGTCAAGGGAATATTTTTTTCATCTCCATCATCGTTATCGCTCTGAGCGCTGTGTGAGTAAATAAGGCATTTTAAGCTTTAGGCTGAGACACATTGGTACGGATGAAAAAAACGCTTTAAAACCAAGGAGTGTTTGTATTCTATCAGTCAATGCATGTCGAATCACCCAGCGTCAAAGTGAAAAGTTCATGTGCTTACTTTGATTACACGGCCAAACTTTTAAAAGTGGAACACAAAGCTATTTGGCACGGAATAAAATAGTGTTTTATTTAAGTCTAAATAAATATTTAGATTTTATTATATGCCAATACCTATAATGAACTCCTTAGCATTAGTTATTTATATGACAACCATTTTCGAGATTATTTTAAATCTATCTGTAATATTAGAAGTATGATTGACAGGCTTACGAAATGTAATCGTTTATTTATGTAAATCACTTAGATAACGGTAATCCCGACTCAATGTTTTGTCAGATTTATTACACGGACTCAATTTGTTTGGAGGAATATTTTATTCTTAATTTTTATTTTGGAACGAGGAATGGACTGTGTGAATGATGATAAGGTATAATAAAGGGGGTATGTAATTAAGCAAAGGCCCTAGTGTGAGTTTCTTTTAATCATCGAGATGGTGAAAAGAAACTCACACTAGGACCTCTGAACGCGATCAGCACTTTAAAAACCCAGTTCAAGAGCCGTTCGTGTCAATATTACATAACAATTTTGGCGCTGATAGCTTTTGGACGCGTTTTGAAATTGAACGCGTTCAGTTTCACTCGTGAAATCGGCACTAATAGAGAAGTATGAAAAAAAAAAATATGTTGCGACAACCGCAAATAAATTAGACGGCAGAATGGTGATGATGAATGATGTTGATTTAGGAAGTACGATACAGATTGTTGTCATATTTATTTCTAGAACTTCAAAGTTGTCTTTTGAGTAATCGACGGCTTTTAGAAAACCCATATAAAGTCTGTCACTGATCAGTTTCTCTGCTGTTACACCTTCTGTCAACTTTTATGATTGGTCGACCAAAATAACTACAACCTTCATAGACTCAGGTCATATTATTTATCATCAATGAGTTAGCATGATATTGGCCCTTAGATTAAAAATAGGCGATCAAGCGCTTGAACTTGTTGATGGCCCGACTGATGAGAATGTCTGCCTATTTAAAATTGCTAAGTCACAACCGTTAAGTCCACGCAGAATGTTCCTTACTTGTCGTTTGATGAAAAACGTTCACGTCATATTTTTGACGTTGCTAATTGCAAATAGCTTTCAAAGCTTTTCGTATTTCTACAACGACTTTCAACAGCATTGACATACTGCATTTCGGTACTTAGCTTATGTCAATATTATCCATTTCAAAAGTTAGTCAACAAGGAACCCTCATAGTTTCGCTGTGTACTTCAGTCCATCTGTCCGCTGCTAACCTTAGAGACTTTTAGTACTAGAAAGTTGTAATTTGACATGAATATACATGTAAGTTACGCCGACAAAGTGGTAAACTAAAATCTGGAAAAAACAATTGTTCTAGGTTACCTCACCTACACGTAAACTGGAAACTTTTTTTCTCGTCTATCCCATGGAGTGAGGTGTCGCTCGAAACAGCCGTTCAGAAATATTGCGAGTGAGATAAGATAAGATCATTTATTTGTCAAACATGCGTTTACATAAACTGACTAATCAGACATGCAAGGTATTGAGGTAATAGTATGTTGTGTGCGTCCATGTTTTACCAATAACGGCGTACAAATTTTGTAGGTATAGAAGATTACATTAAATTGCATTTTTCTTAATCATTCTAAATTTCATTACAAATTACAAAACAAATAAATAATAATTTATGTCAAGATTTTATAGGTATATTATAGTCAACATAGATTAAATTATTCCCAGGATATTCATTATTATCAGTCAAATAGAATAATTCAAAATTGATACAAAATTCAACTTGTTATTCTTATCTATTTAATGGAAGTCGGAATAGAAAAGTCCTTTTCATTGAAAAAATCTATAACATTGTAATATACTTTACTAACTAAAAAAAATCTCAGCTTATTTTTCAAAAGTGACAAGGGCAGTTCTCTCCATCTTTTTGGTAACTTATTAAATATGATTGGAGCCATACAGAAGACACTTTTGCTCATGAGGGTTGTTCTCGCAGTATGAGAGCATATCCTGCTATTGTCGCGCCTATTACGTGGTACTACTTCATCTTATCGTCTAAATCGGTGTGGATTTGTTTTGACAAAAACAGTTACTTCTAAAATGTACAGACATGGCAAAGTAAGTATCTTATATTTTTTAAAGTAAGGCACGCAACTATCAGTAGGTTTTATTTTAAACATTGAACGTACGCATCTCTTCTGAGCCTTGAACACCGTGTCTTTGTCTGTTGAGTTGCCCCAAAATATTACACCATAGCGTAGATGAGATCCGGTTAAACCATAGTAGGCTTTAAGTAATGCCTCCACACTTACAGCCTTATTTATAAAAATCTCGCTAACCATTAGTTAGCCACTGCTTAGCTAACCAATTAGTTGGCTCTAAAACAATGTTTAATTTTTATTTATTTATAAACGCTAGTTAGCGGGTGATTAGTAGAGAAACGGAATAGAGGTGAAATTATGTATTCAGCACAGATTATAATCAAAATAGTCGACTACAAAACAGAATTTCAAGAATAAAGTTTTTCTACTGAAACCCTTTACGCAAGCTCTAAGCTGCTCTCCGTTAGGAAACTCCACATACTACACATGGTACTTAGATATCACAAAATTCTACCCTTTAACCATGCTAAACTTAAAAAAAGACGGTGTGATATAGTAGCCCCTACATGCCCAGCACGTTCAATTTTTGCTAGTCGCCAAAATGTAGCTCAAGCCCCACGCGTCTATAATAAAGTAAATCGCATACTTAACATTTACCCTATGCAGCTGTATGAGTGTAAGAAGACATTGACGGAATGGCTCTTCCCACTTAAACATGATGCCGTGGAAGACTTTTTGGCGACTCTGGGTTGAACGTCTTGCATATAGACACACACACATACACACACACTCCAACACATCCTCATTCATACAAATACACACCCCAGGACACATCCACACTCATTCACACATACACACGCCCACTCACACACGCACCCACCCATACACACACATATTCACACAAAATATACATCCACACACTCATAAATACACGTATAAACATTAATTTATACAAAACACACTCTAGCTTCACATTGCCATGAACACGATTTTTCGATTTTAATTTTAGTATTATTTAAATTTTAGTATTAGTTTTATAGAAAAATGTGTAACTTATACCTAATTAGCACAACGAAACGAATGTTAATCACTCTAGGAAGAGCGAGGTTTATCCCATCACAAGTATCTTCGGATTACTTTCTGGGAAGCCCCGGCAACTTAATTGTATAGATTTAAGATAATAAACACATTTTTTTTTTTTTTTTTAAGTTGTCAAATCCACGATGTTTGTATCTGTCGTGACTTTAACAGACGTATGTCAAAAATTACATCCGAAAATTTTAATTTGAATAAAACTATATATTACGTTATTTCATTGTATTTGACATGGTAGCAATGAAAATAATTAGCTCAAATAATTGGAGTAAACTGGAAAAGGTATTTATCCCTGAATTTATATAAACTTACTATTATAAACTGACCAAATGAATGTAAAACTGATGTAACATCAGTAGCCGATTATAGCTATGTTTTTTTCATGTCCTAGCATGAATATACTCTTTTGGAAATGTATGTAGGTACTTGTGTCTATTATATATTACTTCCTTATTCCTATCTCTGTTGCAATAGGGTTTCAGTGTCTTTTAATAACAATTATTATACTTGTTTATAGGTACAAGTTTGACTGCTGCTATGAAAGCCACTATTAGCACCTAGCACCAATACTATTCAACCGCAAAGACGGGGAGGGAGGAGACCATTATAACTGAGGCAACGTGGAATTGATGAGAAATGAGAGTGGAATGAGAAAAGAATGGCACAATCCATGTCTTTGTAAGAAGAATATTGGAAATAAAAAATAGGGAATTTATAACAAAAATGATACTTGATTAAATATCAAAATAAATTGTTTCTACAAAATGTCTCTTTTGTTATTTGTGTGCCACGTGGCTATTCTTATAGTTTATAGCCTTAGAACAGGCGTCATAAGATTAAGGGCACATGGGATAACACATTGGATAATAACTATCTCCTATGAGCTTCCTCACAAACTCATACTCTTCAAACCTCATGAGTACGTACCTACTGAGCCTACTCCTGTTTGAGTTTTCCCTATAAATCCTTTCATGATGTGTACTTCGAATGAAGAAAATGTAATGTAGATAATCATTCTCGTAACGGATTTTAACGAGCTATGTGGTCTTCCTTGGTCTACTTCCCGCTGGCGTTTGAAAATGATTTATTTTTTTCTGCGTCGTTCTGAAAGGTCGTAGAAGATTGTCGAATTCCATATTTACTAAGGCACAGCTCGATATTAGGAACAAAATAACCTCGAGGCAAACAATAATCCTATTGAATCGATCAGCTGACTCAAATAAAAACCACCATTTTGCTTCTTAGCATCCTCTTAACAAGTTACCGATGGGGTTTAAATTTGACAGCTACTAATCAATTGGTTAGCGAACTCTTAGCGCTAAACAACGTTTATGAATAAGAATTTGGCTAAACATTTGCTTAGCAATTGATTAAAATTTAAGACACGTTTATGAATAAGACTGTTGATATGGACGACAATGTGTGCAGGGCGTAAGCAGAATTACTGATTTTTTTGCACAAGATTTCGATATGGTCTTCCAATTCAGTTTTTTGTCAATGTTGAGCCCTAAAAATTTGGTTGTTTCTACCTCTTCTATAGACTGGCCATCATAGTGTATATTTAAGTTACTCTTGCTATTGATCCGTTGACTAAAATGTATTAATTTAGTTTTTGTTAGGTTAATTTTTAAGTTATTGTCATCTAGCCACTTTACCATTCGATTTATAGAATCATTTATGTCACTTTCATAAGTATCAACACTTTTACAAGGCATCGTTATGGTGCTATCATCGGCAAATAATGTCAGAGATTGAGGGATGCCTTTCGGTAGGTCATTTATATATAATATAAATAAAGGAGGCCCTAGAACACTCCCCTGTGGCACACCAAACGAAATTATACGTTCTGAGGATTGAAATACAATTTCATGTTAACGTGGTTTATATTTGTTATTTGAGTTCTGTTCAGTAGGTAAGACTTAATTAGATTGTTGACATTTCCTCTAATTTCATATGCTTCAAGTTTATTTAAGAGTGTACCATAATGGACATAGTCAAAGGCTTGCGTCATGTCACAAAAATGCCACAGACCGGTGTCCTCTTATCCACGTTAAATGTAATATTATATAAAAATCATAAATGGCCATGTTAATTGTTTTACCTATTCTAAATCCTTTCTGTTCCTCGCATATAATATTATGTCTTTCTATAAATGAATTAAGTTCCTTGTAAATGTATTTCTCAAATATTTTAGAAATTATAGGGATTAGTGATATCGGCCGATAATTCTCCATTAGCTCCCTATCCGCTTTCTTAAATAGTGGCTTGACGATAGAAACTTTTAGAGCGTCAAAGTAAACGCCTGCGCTAATGCTGAGATTGATGACTTGACTCAAGTGACCACAGATTTCATTCGCAACATGTTTTAATATGTAAGTAGCAATACCGTCATAACCTACACTGCTTGTATTATTCAAGGACATTATTATCTTTTTAATATCGTCTGGTATACTAGGGGCCAGAAACATAGTATTGTTATTGAAATCTATTGTACACGCCTCAGGTCTGCAGTCGGCATCTAATTTTGGCTTTATTTTATCAATAAAAATTTTTATTAAATGCTTCTGCAATCGTTTTGTGATTAGATATGACAGAGCCTCCCATTTTAATTTCATTTATGTTAGATTTAGGTACGTTATACTTTGCACGATTTATAATTTGCCACGCAGTTTTCGATTTGTTTTTAGATGTTCTTATATTGTAATTGTTCTGTGATTTTTGAGTTAAAAGGATATTTTTTTTGTAGATTTTAGAATAATTATATAATATTGTTTTATTAATCTTACTACGATAAAGTCGAAACTGTCATAGGAGTTTCCTTTTCTTTTTACTGCATAGTTTGATCCCTTTCGACAACCACTTAGTTCTTCTTATTGTATTTATTTTAACCAATTTTATTGGAAAACACAGATCGTATAATAGCTTGAAAATCTCAATGAAATGATTATAAGCTACGTTTGGGTCATCCGTATCATATAGTTCTGAAAAGGTAAGATTCATCAGATGTTTTTTAAATTTTACTATATTTTCCGTACTATAGTCCCTTCTAGTTGCGTACCAGTACTTAATGCAACATATCTTTTGTACTGGACACTGAAGCAGCTGAGCTGTATGATCCGATAATGCCCATTCTAGTACTTCAGTCTTACATGCGTTAAAATTATGCGCAAAGTTGTCTATGCACGATAAACTAGCCATGCGAGTCGGTTGTTTCAAAGCAAGTTTCATATTGTAACTCATTAAAAGACATTCAAGGTCATTCGTTGCTCTATTTTGCTTCAGTACATCAATGTTAAAATCTCCGCAGATAACAATTTTTTTACAGCATGTACGTAAGATATCCTGCAAGAGCATTTCAAGTTTGTCGAAGCAATAATTTAAATTATTTGAGTTCGGGATTCTATATATACACACAATTATTTTCTTATAACCAGTCAGTTCCACGCCACAGCATTCAAATGTGCCTGGAGTTGATAACTTTGCTACTTTTGGCAATTCTTTCCATTGTAACCCATTTTTAACAAGGATACATGCGCCACCTCTTTTTTGTTCTATTCTGCAATAATATGCAGCCAAATTATAGTTAGGTAAAAATAATAGATTTTGATACCCCTCCATGATAAAGTGCTCCGTAATACACAAAATATCAACATTTGTCTTTTTAGTAGATAGCTCCTCTAGACATACCATCAGATCATCTGATTTATTTATCAAACCTGCTATATTTTGATGCAATATGTTGATATATCTATTAGAGAAAAAACAGTTCATTTTCATCAGTAACATTGCTGTGCACAGTGTGTGGCAAATCTGTCACTTTATCAAAAGAATTACACGAATTTAAGTCACTATACAGTGCGAATTCATTAACCATTAATCTTAAATTATGCAATATATTGGCCATACCGCGATTGTTTACAGAACTCCTACTCTTAGTAAACATACCAAAATCATAATCAAGATAATAATTAGAGTCAAATAAGTAAGCATAATTATATGAACAAGCATCCAAATACATTAAACTGTTAAAGGTTTCAATTCTCGAATTAAACATTACAGAGTAATCATTTAGTTTGAACGTAGGAGCACATAATATAATATTTGTGTGCTGTAATTTCACGAATACTGATAGTTAGTTCGACATAGTTCTTTGTCCGACGAAAGTCTTTTTCCCCGACAAATATCAAGCAGTAGTCATTCATATTGTAGTCCTTTAATTTGCGATCCAAGTCAGAAATAAGGTATTTAACACCACAGTTGGGTGTCAGGTAGTGGCAAATTCCGTGGTTAGGGAATATATCTTCTGCCATTTCTAACATTTTATTATTTTTATTGCTACTGAAAATACATAATTTACAAGTTCTAGTTTCGTTCAGCTTACTGTTATAGTTTAATTGTGTCACTTCTGCTTCAGTCTTTCTTATTTTGTTGCCAGCACTGTGGATAGCGCCATCTGTGGTTGATTTATCCAACTGTTGATGATTTTGCACACTGGTTGACGATGTGTTGTTTTTCACACACTGGTTGATTTTAGCAGTTTTTTTCTTAATTTTTGGTGATTGTAGCTTTAATTTAGTAGGGGAGCATGCCACTGTTTTATACAGTGCATTCTGCTTTTGTAGCTCCTGGTTAAGGAGATTAAGCTTTTTATTTTCTAGACTTAAGGATTCTATTTCATTGTGGGCACTATGGAGTTCCAGAGTTAATTGTTCTAATTGATGTTTTAATTTGGTAGTTCGGTCATCTTCGTCATCAGAAATATCAGGTAAGCTAGTTGTGGTGCCATCTATCGTTGAGTTTGTTAACAAAGTGTCCTCATTTGCATCATTAGTATTTGTTTCAGACTTTGAACGTTTACGTCTAAACGTGATGTTATCTAAGAAATTCATTTTACAGTGCTGTTGAGGCGCGGAGCATAAAGGACCCAAAGATATGAACTTGGAAGGTTGCCTGTTTATAATAGCTTGGCCGTTTGCCGCTAGATGTTGTTGGCACCAAATCGACGAAGCAGATTGATATGGTATCACCTTAGAAGAATGACTCAACAATCAATCGATCAAAGTTCACTAACGTCACTTCTTGTAACGCTATTCGCCACTAGATGGCGTTGATTACAGTTTCATACGATTACATTTTTTTTTTACATCTGCAACCCCAGTATTAAAGTCATTTAATAAATCCTTTCAACACTAGATGGCGTTGTTTATAATTTTAATTAGATAAGTTTATTTTCACATCTGCAACCCCAGATTTAATGTCACAAAATTTTGATTTAATTGAACTTTTCGCCACTAGAGGCGTTGGTAAGGGTACAGAGGTCACTTTTCAAATATCGTATTTTCTAGCAACGTTTAGCCATCATTTATCGTAGTTTAATTTCACTATTTAGTCCCATTTTGTCACACTGAGTTATTGATTTTAGTTTTAAATAAAGATTGTATATAATTCATAGTTAAAATATAATACTTATTGTTGAAATTCTCCAATTTGAAAAAGGAAAAAGGCACAGTTTTCACTTCAACACTTCAACATAATTTAGGGATATTACATAGTTTTATAAGGTCACCAACACTGCCACTTATGTAGTCCTATTTATGCAATTTAGTTTAGCAAAGTATTCACCAATTAAAACTTTTATTTATTTATTTTAATACGCAGGCGATGTTTACTTCGTCAGTGTTGCCAGCTTTTTTGTAGTGTGAGTGAAAACCATTTTTCGATTCTGGGAACCGTTTTGCGAAGTATTAAGATTTATAGTGCCAATTTTTTTACAGTCAGGTATATGGTTTGCTATAAGTAAGTGAAAAAAAAAATACGGCAGTAGCATTGTACAATACATACCACTCATAAAGTTGTATATCAGCGGGTTGACGGCGGAGTTTGCGTAGCACATGACGTGGCTGATCAGCGCTATGCAGGTCATGACGTCAGACTGTTGCACGTCGTATGCCACCCTGGGGAAAAAAAAAACAGTTAAGTACGACTCTAAAGTATTACAGCTGATTTGGTTTTTCTTTCAAAACACAGTATCAGACGACGTAAGAAACATTATTTTGACAAAAAAATGGTCGATATTTGACATAAATCTCAGTGTCATGTGCGATGAACTATTATTAACTATAACCGTGATGCCTTGCACATAAAAAATAGGGACCCCAAGTTTTTTTTTTTTAAATACAGAAATAACTTTCGCAAGCAGTCTGGCTTGATCTTGTATCACCAATTTGCAGCTGGCGTCAACCTCTCGGACGAGTAACTTTTTGTTCAACTATATACTTGGAAGCCATGAAATTTTATCCCAAAAAGGCTCCGATTAGTTTGGAACAAAAAGTTTTATAAGGAAAAATAAAATCCATGCGTATAAAACAGTTCCGTTTTCAGTGAATCCAAAACAGTATGTATAAACTAGCTGACCCGGCAAACGTTGTTTTTTTTTTTTTTTGTGTATGGCATCTCGTAGTTGACCTTGAGAGGTCGTGACTACTTAACCGGACTATCCTGTGGCTGCCTTAAGCGGACTCAAAGCCTCCAGCCAGGGGCGTAAATCTACTTATATTATTAAGCGAACGCTCGCTAAGGGCACCCCCTGTGGGGTACGGACCTCGGCTTAGGGCGTCGCTGACGGGAGGACAGCAAGATGGGACAGGCTGGATCAAGTTTTGTTGGTTATTATTATTCGGGGAATTTAAAGCTACAGGCTCAGCTACAGCGCGGGCTGGCACTTCGTCGAGCAAGGGTCGGGGGGGACAATTACGTCGGGATCTTCGCGAGGAACCTCGGCGGCGAGGTCGGAATGTCGGTCTGTGTTTGTGCACTGTACTGGTGGCCCTACTGCTCTCCTGAATGAGAGTTATGTGGTCATCGGGATCGGTGAGGACATGCTTGGGACGGCGGACATGACTAATGGAGGAGGGAATATAACTAGCGGCTTTCACAACCAGAGGGTTGCGGTGATTCGCGGCGGTCTCGAAGAAACGCTTTGAAATGCGTTTCATGAACTGACGGATAGTGGGAATCCTGAGGTCTACGTGGAGGATTTCGTTGCGAACGTACCAGGGGGAGCCTGTTATCCTACGGAGGAACTTGTTCTGGAGGGTCTGCATTCTATTGAAGCGAACGGGCTTGGCGTGTGCGAAGACTGCACTGGCATAGGTCATGATCGGGCGGATGCACGCTGTGTAGATACGCATTTTGCACTTTAATGACAATTTGCTACGTGCATTGAGGACAAAGTGAAGTCTACCTAGAGCGAAGGCGGCGCGCGAACGAGCCGCCTTAATGTGCTCTGAAAAAGAGAGGTGTTCGTCTAGTACGACACCCAGGTATTTGGCTCGCTTCTCCCAAGGGATCGGCTTGCCGAACATGGTGATCTGTCGAGGGGGGCAGGGGTTGCGACGCGGTTTTGAGAAAAGAACCGCTTGACTTTTGTCGGGATTGACTTCGATTCGCCATTTTCTAAACCAAGCACGAAGCTTGTTCACTTGGGTTTGGAGAATGCGAGCTATCGAATTTTCATCACGGCCGGTGTAGTAGATGGCCGTGTCATCTGCGAACAGGGCCAGCTGCGCCTTGCTGCACTTGGGCATATCGCTGGTGAATAGCGTGAAAGCTAAAGGAGAGATCACAGAGCCCTGAGGGACTCCTGCGCGAATAGGGTGGGGGCAGGATAGCGCTCCTTCGATGCGATAACGGAAGGTGCGGTTCGACAAAAAGTCCCGTAAGATGAGCACGAGACGATCTGGCACGCCGAGTTGGTACAGCTTATATAATAAGCCGTTGTGCCAGACTTTGTCGAACGCTTTCGCTATGTCGAAGAAGACAGCACCGGTCATCAAACCTCGTTGGAAACCGAAGTTGATGTGTTCGACTATACGGTGGACCTGCTGTACGCACGAGTGTTGGATTCTAAAACCAAACTGTTCGTTGGGGATGAGGCCCTTTGTCTCGGCGTAGTCTCTGAGGCGCTTATAAATAAGCCTCTCATAGATTTTGCCGAGGACATTGAGCAGGCTGAGGGGGCGGTAACTACTAGGCTCTGACTTTGGCTTGCCGAGCTTCGGGATACCGATGACGGTGGCTTCTTTGAATGCCTGTGGGAAGATGTTGTTGCTCAGAGCACCATTGAAGATGGTGGTCAGTAGCATTATCAGGTGGGCAGGGAAAAGTTGGAATACCCTATTGGTGATTCCATCTGAGCCGGGGGCTTTACGAGCCTTAAGACCTTTGATGAGGTCGTGCACTTCGTCGGGCGTGACTGGGGGCAGTGGATACTCTGGGTCTTCGACGGGAGGGAGGGAGGCTCTATGTTCGACTTCAGCGTCGACCTCAGAGAGGTGAGCTTGGTCTACTGGTTGAGAGCTAGGCGAGCATTGGACTTCTAGAGTGTCGGCTAGAAGCTCAGCGTTGTCGACATCATCGAAGGCGATGGTCTTGTCGGGATGGATCAGGGGGGGCATGGAGACTATTTCTCCGGATCTGAGCTTCCTCTGGAGTTGCCAGAAGGCTAGGTGGGTGGGCTCTAGTTCGCTCAACATCTTGTCCCAGCCGGCGGTACGCAGCTCCTCTATGCGTGTTCTTACAGTACGCTGTAAGTAACGCATATGGGCTTTGTTCGCGTCGCAGGGGAAGTTGCTGTAGGCACGGACAGCCGCGTTCTTCTCATTCAACAGTTCCTCTGGAAGAGGTCCTGGTGCTATTCCAGGAGGGATGTTTAGCGTTGAGATCACCCGCTATGATAACGGAGTCACTCAGGCTAAAAAGGACAGAAAGATCTTCAGTAAGGAGTTGGAAGTTCTCCGAAGTATTAATGGGGGGGAGGTAGGCCGAAACTATGGTGATCGGTTGATGACCTGTCATGCCAAGCCGGCAGCAAGACACTTCTAATCGTGAGAGTGTGGGAGGGTCTATGGGAATGCAGTATAGCTCCTTTTTGTAATAGATAAGGGTACCGCCCTTATGGCAACGCGTCCTGTCATTGCGAACTGTACGATAGTTTGCAATTGACGGATTTCGGTAACTCGGTTTAAGGAACGTTTCCTGAACAAGGAGGATGTCGATGTGGTGGTCGCGGAGGAACTCGCTGATTTCAGCGCGTTGTCGCAGGATGCCATTGGCATTGAAATAACCTAACTTTAGGGATCGGGGTTTGGTTCGCGCGAGGATTCCTTTATCCATTATTAGCAACGCATTACGCAAGCCCTGATGTCCTTTAACAATCAACCCAATGGTTGATTGTTAAAGGACATCAGGGCTTGCGTAATGTCCGGGTACGCATTGTAAATATTTTGAATCATGTAAATGTTGCCGGCATTTCTGGCGGCAACAATTTCACTGGCCATTTTCCTTGCGCGAGGGGTAAGGAAAGCCGTGAATGTACTTGATATGACATTAAACGCGTCCATCGGGTTCTGACCGACCACCTGGGTGGCTGCGGGTGGAGCTGACGCGGCCGTAGCGGCTTTATTGAGAGGCACAGGAATGCCTGGAGGCGCTTGACGCGGATGCGGGGTCCATGAGTGGAGGGATGGCCGCAGGAGCGGGTCTGGGAGCTAAGGCTGGAAAAGCCTGCTGATGGTGGAAGTAGTTCCAGGGCGAGGGCCTCTGAGGACTGAGTCGCTCCTGATGCTGTGTGGTAGGCCACGCGTGGGCGTAGCGGGGGCTTTCCCTTTGCTGACGGGCGTCCGCACGCTTCGTCAGTTTGGGAGATGATGTTTTGGGGGCCTTGGGGCACCCACGATAATTGGCCGGGTGGCCTGAGTCGCCGCATAGCACACAGCTAGGCGGCTCTGTGCACAAGGTGCGGTCCTTAGGACGAGTGCAATCAGCAGTGCCGTGATCGCCCAGGCACTTGACGCACCTGGGTTTCGCGTGGCAGTGCATCTGCGAATGTCCGTAAAGTTGGCAGCGGTGACACTGCCCTATGACACCGGTCTTAAACGGCTTCTCGATCTGCAAGCCGGTGAGGTTGCAGATGGAACGGACGTTGAAAATGGGGTGGTGACCCTCAGTAGGAGGGCAGACAACGAGGACCATATCGAACGGTACCCTGCCTCGGGCGCGGTGCATGCGGTGGACTTCCGCAACGGGGACGTTTTGCGACAGAAGGTCGGCTTTTATATCCTCCGCGGGTATCTCCTTCGGGATCCTACGGATCACGACTCGGACTTGACGGTCTTCGGGGAGGGCGTAGGTGTGGAAGGACACACCTCTAAGACGGAGAGTCTTCGTGAGCTCTCTGTAGTCGTTTGACGTCGGGACGGTGGCAAACGTTGTTTTGTTTCTTTATTTTTTATAGTTTACGTCCTATTCTCAGACCTACTACTATACACTCAAAATTTCATACAAATCGGTCCAGCCGACGAGACGAGAATTTTATATATTTTGACGAGATTGAAATTCGTTTTATGTTTTAAACTTAATGGTGTAATATCTGTCTTACGCCCAATTTATGCGTTTTTTATAATATTTTGTCAACTTGAAGGTGTAATAATCTGTCTAGAAACAGAGTCTTTAATGTTGCAAGTTAGAAGCAGATAAGGTAAAACTGCTTTCTCTTGTTACTTCGATAAAATAATATAATTAATGATGTTATAGTTACCCTTGAACTTTTGCTTTCAAGAACAAAGACCTCTGCGCCATCTCTTTGAGCAAACACCCAAAAGTTAACAAGATATCATTATAACTTAATTAATTAAATGTTCCTTAACAACAGAAGGACTTCACAGCTTCATGTGACGCGATGACACTAAGGATTTTGGAACATATTATGGATCTTATTATTTGAACTTAAATTTTATGATGCAAACACAACATATTATAAAACAAACCCCCCCCCCCCCCTTTAAAACCCATTAAAGTTGTGTGTAAATTGGCTGGCATTGTTGTTGAAGATGTAGGAAAACATCATGCCGACTGGGAGCTTTACTAGTATGCGCCACTATAACCAATATAGTAATGGAATAAATCCCGACATATACGCAGGCGAAGACGCGAGCGAAGGCTAGTTCTAAAATAGTCTTAAGACTTACGTAACTAACAATTTTGGAAAAATAGGTGGCCGTTAATAAATTGATTTAATTAAAATACTTAATTAAAACAAAATACGAATATAGTAGAACAACTTATTTGGGTAAAAAATATGGCTTCTTCCTGATTTGCTACGTCGTCGTCGATTTAACAGAATAACAAAATACCTAAACAAAAATGGTGTTTTCTATTTTAATCTTCATGCATTCAGTCTCGTTTCGCCAACATATAATTTTATGCAATTTTTGTACTGTACAACTTCAACAGTTACAAGAAAACTTCTTAGTGTTCATACTAATAATGTAAAATATAATAATGTGTAATATATTTTAAAGCTTACGGCATGCTTAATACTTTGCGGGACACTAAACGCCCCAGCACGAGTACGCATGACCAACTTTTGTCGACGGCAGAATAGACAAAATTACTGATTTCTTTTGTTCATCTGCAATTTTGTCTATTCTCCCGTCGCCAAAACTTCTTTCTATGGGTAGTCATGCTAGTCGTGCAGACATGATAACAGTAAAACTTCTCATTGTGTCTAGCTCAGTGTCTTTCAATAGATTAAAAAGAGTAATGTTAAATAAGTGGCTACTGAGTTCACTCACAATATAGTTTATTTTATTTTAATTTGAGATGGGTTTGCTCTTGACGCTAGTCTAGGTCAGAAGTGACAGAGACAAAGTCTACGATGGAGTGAGCTTACCGAGAAGAAGCCTGTTCACTCTAACTTTGAAGAGATTCGGGTTGAATGCGTTCGGGAACACAGACGCAGGTAGTGAGTTCCACTCTCTTGCCGTGCGCATTATGAAGGATGTTTGGAACCGCTTAGTGTTTAAAAGTACATAGCATCATAACATCACCCCTGTATTGTATCCCCCGGAATGGTTAGGCATGGGTGCATTAATGGTAAACCCACATTTCGCCAGTTATTACGATTAAATCCCATGTAAGGACGAGCCTATTGCCACCCACCGGGCACAAATCCAGTCTCCTAGCTGCTACTGTGAAATTTCAGATGGAAACATCCAATAACACTATACACGACCTGGGAATCGAACACAAGACCTCATGCTCAACAGTAGCGCCCTTTTCAGAAGTCTTCAAGCTAAGATATCATAAGACAAGATTATTTAAAACAGATATTTATCTGTACAAATGAATAAGATATTTACCATTCCGAAGTGAAATAGACTGGAAATTGGCATAATAATGGGTAACGTTTAATTTTCCCGGCCCATTTCTCAGAGCCTGACTGAAATATAAATTGTACTTGTTCGTTTCTTGAATTTAATGACCTTATCCAATAGAAAATATTGGTTCGTCTGTTTGGTGGAAATTATAAAGTTTGGGATAATATTAAGTTGAAAACTGGAACCGAAAAAAAATATTGTGGAAAAAATCAGGTGCTTTTCAATCTGGTACCTAAATATGGTATTTTTAATTTGGCTCTAAGATCGGGTATTGCAGATTCCTTGGCATCTGTGGTGGGTCTTCTAATTATCGCCAGTTGCCACTTTCCATAATAAACATACAAAAATATACTGTATTTTCCCAAAATATGTTTCACCCTATATTGTTGTTAATTATTTCTACTCTTCGCACATATTTGGTTGTTTCGATCAGTCTTCACTTTTGCCTGTGAATTAATTATGTTAACCTACTAATTAGTGTGGTCTGTGTTACGGAACTTTACTCAATTATGAATTCCATTACTTAAAACGATGTAAACCAACCCGCACTGGGCCCGCGTGGTGGATTACGGCCCACACTCCTCTCACAAAGAGGGAGCCTGTGTCCCAGCAGTGGGAACATAATAGGCTGATTATGCATGTAGTGAACGTCATTTCATAGGAAAAAGTGTGGCTTGAGTTTTGAGATAGATTCTGTAATACCGATCATAGTATCCGGCAGCAAAATGATTACACAAATGTCAATTTATCTATTTTGTTACTAAATCTCAGAACTTACCTCAACACAGATAAAAGATGTACAGGGAAGTAGCAGACAGCAAACATGACGACCACAGCTACTAGCATCTTGGCAGCCTTCCGCCTCGAACGCAGCTGACCCTCTGTAGACGCGTTCGTGTGGATTGAAGGCGTGGTGCGCCGGTTTGCAGCCAGCCCTATACACAGAAATGAGAGAACTGATAACAATAATCAGCCTGTTTCCATTGTATGGCAGAGGGCACTTCGTGATATTTCTTCTTCATGAAGAAGGAAAGATCTCGACGCTAAATACGCATAAACCTATAGTCTATTCTAAAACCATCTAATGAAAGTGAAAAAAAACCCTGTTTATGTTAAATTCTTACCCAATCACTCACATTTTAGGGTTGGGTTTGATTCTAACCGCACGCAGATAAGTACCAGTATTTCACATAGAGCGTCTGCCTATTTGACTAGTATCTAGAACTGGGTAATGCGATACCCCTTGTTACGACTGGTTGTCAAATTTTCGGGCTTCTGACGACTCGATTCACGAATGACAACCAACGGCATAGCGCGCTTTCCGAGGCACGGAGGTGTCTTGATATGTAAAGTTATGCATCCACGGACCAACTGTACCTTTACCTGATGATGATGATCGCCTTCTGCGGCTGTTATTACTTGCAGCCACAAGCCCCTCACTCAGTAACGCAAAAAAGTTGTTTTTAGGAGGATTCTACTTTTTATCTCAGCACTTTCCCAACATTGTTGAATTGTAATTGGAATGTCATCGACGAAAATTGCGGTTACAAAGTTAACCTCAATTATGTACCTACATAAAAACATCTTTAAGGTTTAAAATTATAATTTCAGGTTAAAGTACCGGGTAAAACGGGGTGAATAGGGATGCAGGGGTGAATCGAAACGAAACTTTAAAAGGGATTCTAACATTGAAATAATAATGTTTGTTGCCAACAGGGTCACTTAATTGTTAATTATAATACAGTTAATACATAAGAGACATTTTTGGGAACAAACATTATTATTTCAATGTTAAAATCCCTTTTAAAGTTTCGTTTCGATTCACCCCTGCATCCCTATTCACCCCGTTTTACGGTATTCAAATTAGCATATCAAACTCAATTTGTAAGTGACACTACTAATTACCAACCTGCACTGAGCCCGCGTGGTGGATTATGATACTGCCCCACTCCCTTTCACCGAGAGGAGGCCTGTGTCCCAACAGTGGGAACATTATAGGCTAATTTATACTACAAATTAGCATCAGCTTTGTTTTGTCATCCAATTGTTAACATTTCCATCAGATACCTTTATCACAGACTATACAACCAGAAATGGGAAGAGTTATAATGAATAGAAAAAGAAGAATGAAAAATAACGAAACAGTTCTCACAGTTCTTGCAGGTATTATGTCCTTGTGGTGTCGAGCACAGCGTGTGTGACTCCGTGTGTCCTGGGATGTTGTCTGATCTCCAGAGCACCCTCACGATCTGGCAGTAAGCTATCATCATCAGGAACAGTGGAAATCTGGAAACAAAACTATATTGAGATTCCGTTTTTCTAACCTTTTGTTTTTGGAGTTATGAAATCATGGCTTATAATTATCTAGGGCCTGTTTGGGGTGAGTTGTACCGATAGGTAGGATTCTATTAATATTTTCCTGATAATTAATTGTATTATGTAAGATACAGTCCGCGAGACCTAAGACGAGCTTTGCATTTCTTTGGGTGATAACCAATCACACCAATGGAGGGACGGGACGTACAGCGCTTCAGAACGATTGTATAAACCGTTTCTATGTTCTATGTTAGAGGGTTTGGTTTCCGCACTTAGTCCTTTATGTGGACTATTGTGCGTGGGGCATGGCGGCCGTCGGTGGTTAATATTCCAACCAGCCCACCTCCCTCCAGAAGCCGATCAAAGCTTCTGGTCTATCGAGAACATCTGTGAAAGATCCGGGTGTCCCGAGGGTTTATGTTCTTATCTGGGTAACGCCTGTGCACTCAAAGAGCACATGCGCAACGGTTTCATCCGACTCCATGCAAGCTCTGCACAGGGGACTGGCCGTAATGCCTATTGTGTGAAAGTGTTTGTTTAGGGAGCAGTGTCCTGTGATAGTCCCCGTCACCAGGCGCAGCCCATTTCTGTCCAGGCGTAATAACCGTCTGGTTAGTCTGCCATCTAAGGATGGCAAAGCTTCCTTGGATGCAGGCAATCCAAGGAAGCTTTGCCTGGTGTTCAGGTCCACCACCTCTCGGCTTGTGTGGGGGTGGACTCCCGCAGCCACCTGCGTATCTGGTTGAAGGGGATGGGTACGATGGGTTCAGGCCCGCAAGCCGATGTGCTGGATGCTCTCCTGGCTAATTCGTCAGCTGCGTCGTTGCCTAGTGATTCGCTATGTCCTTTTATCCATTGTAGTGTCACCGTGTTGCGGTTAGATACCGTAACTCGTTCTAGAGCATTGTGACATTCTAGTGTTAGACTCGAGGTAATATTTTCTTTCCCTGATGATTTGAGGACTGAGGCGCTGTCGGAGAGTATACTTATATGGGTGTCCGTAACTCTCCTGGCTTCTATGGCATACACCGCTTGTATGATGCCCACACACTCCACCTGATAGACGGTGTTGAACATTCCCAGCGGACATGATATCATTATGTTGAGGTCATGTGAGAAAACTCCGGCTCCTGTACCGGATCCGGTCTTTGAGCCGTCGGTGTATACTCTCAGTTCATTCGTGCCTGAGTAGTCACACTGTTCTTCTGAGAGCATGATATTGTAGTGCTTTTAAAAGTAATGTCGTTTCGGGGTTTTGTCGCAGGGTGATGTCATCATTGGTTGTCGGTTGATCTTCCTTTATGCGTATGTGCTTGACCCTAGAGTCTTTGCTTAGGGTTCCCGACATGTGGAGCCTGAAGGCAGCCAGGGTCGCCTCCTCCCGCACGATGAGGTGTAAGGGTGGCAGCCCAAGCATTGCCTGTAGGGCAGCAGTGGGTGTGGTTCTCATGCAGCTAGTGATTGCTACGCAGACAAAGGGCTGTGCTCAGGTCTGTCCTAGGCCACCAGACCAACGAGCCGTACGTGATAATTAGTCGAATGACAGTAGTGTATAGCCAGTAGGTGACTTTGGGGCTAATCCCCCAATTTCTGCCAAGCATTCGCTTGCACTGCCACAGAGATATGCTGGCTTTTGTATTGATGTATTTGGTGTATTTCTCCCAATTCAGCTGTTTGTCCAAATAAATGCCTAGGTATTTGGTTTCGGTTGATAGGCTTAGGGTAGTACCAAAGAAGCGTGGTAGTTGTAGTGTCATTAGTTTCCTCTTTTTTGTAAAGAGAATTAGTTCGGTTTTTGTGGGGTTGACGGATAGCTGGTGTCTGTTGCACCAGTCCTCTACTATTTTCAAGGCTTGGCGCATAAGGTTGCATAAGGTATTTTCTTGGGCGCCATTTATTGTTATGGTTATATCATCGGCATAGCCTACAGTAAAAACCGTATAAACTGTATAAACCGGTTTAAACCAATCGCGCTCTAGGCCGACATCACACCTACACTATCTGTATGTGCACTCACAGAAATGCAAAGCTCAGCTTAGGCCTCGCGGACTGTACCATATGATAAATTTTAAGTTTTCTGTACGGATTTACTGTGCTCTGATAATAAAGGTATATGCAAAACAACTTTTTTTAATAATACTTTATTTTGTATGACTCACCTTATTATGTATAATATATATCCCCTTAAAATAGGTACATGTGCAATGAGAATTGAAGGCTACTTGAAAACTCTTTTAGTAACATTGCTTTTAATGTTCCCGTTTAGATTTTGAGTTTTATAACCAGAAGCAGCTTTATAAGCTGGAGCACTTTACTAGCCTGTTTAAAAGCTATTTTAAATTCAATAAAATCTCCAAAGCAAATGCGGCCGAAAAGCCACTTATCGAGTTTCTAGGTTATCATATTATATGAAACCACGCATCCTACATGACGTTCTTTGAACATAGGTACACAATATTTTATGCATATTAACAACTAGCTATGCTATAATATAATAGACGGTTTTACATGTTGTAATTTTTTTCGCTTTTTATTTTGTGGAAAATACATTTATAAAATGCAGATTTTATGTTTTCTGGAATTGCTTATTATTATTTAAATTGACATAACCGAAATACATTAAATTGTATTTCAGTTAATGAATAACCAGCACGCGTAGCGTGACTGTTTTTGTCGACGAAATAATAGACAAAATGACAGATACAAATAGAGAAAATGACAGATAGTATAGACAAAGTTGGTGTGCTTATGTATGGAAGTGAATGTTGGTGTGGCAAAAGAAGCATGAAAGCAGAATAAATGCTGTGGAAATGCGTTCCTTGCGAAGCATTTGTGGTGTGACTGTGAACGATAGGCTGAGGAATGATGTGATATGGGTACGGTGCGGTTTAAAAGAAGATACAGTGACCAAAATCGGAAAGAGTATGCTTGGATGGTTTGGTCATGTTGAGAGGATGAATAAAAGGAAACTAACAAAAGGTATATACAAGGCAAATATGAGTGGAAACGCTGGGAGGTGACGCCCTTTGAGGACATATAGTGACCTGATTGGTGATATTCTTCAGACAGCTCAGGTGCGTAGTACTCGCAACCAGCGCACGTGGATGAGCAGATGTATGAACGTAAACGAGGCATAAGGAGTATTTAAGGAAAGCAGCAGGTGGCGTTCTGTGGTTTCTGCCTACCTCCATGGGAAGAAGGCGTGAGTTAATGTATTTATGTATGTAAAAACAATAAACTCACGTGTATAAAAACAGTGCCTTAATGATATGCCATTTGAGGTCACTTTCGTCTGACCAGGTAGAAGTGCACTGCATGAAGTACTGCACGTTGAAACGAAGCTGCATCTTCCTCTGCACTTGTAGGACCACGAATTCTGGTACATCTGGTGGAGACATGTTGGGTTAATCATCCAATTTACTTCAGACTTAAGGCGGAGGTTTTGACATAGGCTTTCATATAAACTGACACTTGAAAAATAAACACATCACAGCATTTTAAAAATAAACTTGATTGGAGAATACAGATTGTTAATCACATCTAATGACTTTAAGTTCAAAAAAAAATATTTTGCTTCGTCGCATTTTATTCTGCAAACGACAGGTTACATCATCAGCACATGGTTGGTACCTCCAAATACTAAATGCCTGCAAACGTGTCCTGGAGTTTCGTTATTTATTAATACTATAAATATTTAACCCCGCATAAACTTTTTATACTAACAAACTTTTTTAATAACAAAAAAAAAACAAAATACCTAATATAGACTAAAGCTGTAGCCTGTATTATTTTTCATTGACTTTCTCTGAAATACAGCCTAGTGGAATCGGAAGTGCGTTACTTAAGGTATGTGCCCAAGAAAGTTCGCGAAAATTTAAATATTACATTGTACTGGGATCGATCTATCATGGTCTATAGCAAATAAGCATGTTATAGTGATGGTGCTCACGAAGTTGTGGACATTTGGGGTGTGGATTCAGTGACTGTAATCGTAACAGCCAATGGCTTAAACGCCAAGTGCTTTGACCAAGACCTTTAAGGCTCTCTTTGGGCAGCTGGATCAAGGGTTTGATTCAGAGAGCCTTCAGTAGTAATCAAATAAAAGCAAATCAAAATATTTAATGTCACATGAACCTACATGGGCACTTATACCAGCGTAACTAGCGTTTTAGCGTTAACATCAGAATCTAGGTGCAAGGTTCCAATTGATCATTTCCTATGGAAAAGAGCCTGCAAGAAACTCCACGGTTACTCTTTTAAAAATATTTGTCATTTACAATGTTTTCAAATTACAGTGTTAATTAGGTATGATAGGACAGTGTAGGCCTGTCAACAAGAACCATTTGCTTAACAAGTAGACAATGGTCCATAAATCTATAATCTACAAGGCCTACAACGTTCTCACATTTAAAAAATATAGAAGAATCTAAAAACAAAAACAATTTAAACCAAATGAAATTATTGCCATTTCAACTGCAACAAATCTGATTTAATATCGTGTTCACAAAAGCGACTAATAAAGCCATTTCATAGATAGCGCGGATTGCCCTCTTTTGTAAAATGAAAATTGAATCTACGTCAGCTGCTGCCCGCGACCCTGAGGCTTCGGCCCTATCAGGCGTCCCCGCCATTTGGTGCTGACGTCTCTTTGAGGCGCGCGTGGATCACGACGCGCCTTCGACCCGGGCCGGGTCCTTACCGGACGGCGAGCTACACATTGCTCGCCGTCCGCAAACCCGCGCCTACGGTGGCCGGGAATCTGCTTGCAATTCCCGACGCCCAGGGCGTCTCCTGCGGCGGCGAGGGGCGTGAGGGCGCAAGGCTCTCTCCCTCACGCGCTCCGCTTCCTCCTTCGCGAGCATTACTGCTTCGCAGAAGTAGGTGACGGTTTTCCATTCCCTCTCGCTTCGTACCATGGCCTGGTCCAGGGCGAAGGCAGATCGCAGCCGCCGATCGCCTTCGCGAGGACACTGTGGTGCTCCGTACAAGCTGGGCAGACCTCCACCGTATGCTCCACCGTGTCCTCCGGGTGATCCACACAATGGTGACACCCGGGCGGTTCCTCCCGCCTTATGCGAAACAGGAACCTCCCGAAACCACCGTGTCCGGTGAGGACCTGTGTCAGGAGGAAGGTGAGGACGCCGTGGCGCCTCTCCAACCACTCCTCAAAGAGGGGACTTACCGCCGCTGTTGTGGCGAGCCCAATGCACAGACACTCTCATGGTAAGAAATTAAGTTATTGGTCTTGATTGTTGTGTCGTGCAATAGTTAAATGGAACGGCCAAGCCATTCATTTCGACCAAGATAAAAGGTAGGTAGAGTAAGATCTTGTAGAGTTAGGAGTTTGGCTGTAAATTAGATCTGATAACTTTTTAACAGAGAGAGCGTTATGTAAGTCTTGGCGACCTACTTGACATGAAATAATTTTGATACAAGATAAATTATTTTTATATGGTACTTACTTTAGCTTTAGTCCTGATATTGTACTAATATTACACAAACATGTTAAAATCATTATCCTTACTCCTAGCGTAGTCGGGTAAAAAGGTATTTCTTGAACGTCAGTATATATAGTTTATACAACGAAAAAGAAATAAAAAGCGTGGAGCGCTTTTTAGTTGTGTTTGCTTTTCATTAATTTTATCAAAGCACTCACGCCTTTGGTTTTATTCATTTTATATGAGAGAAGTAACACGAGTCAATTTAACTAGTTTATAATTGTCGGCGCGTTGTCAAATCATGATTTTTTCTTTCTTTTTACCAGGTTTTTATCGACTTTTTCTTTTTGTCTTCTTCGTCATTTAGTAAATAAGTCTACAATCAATGAAATTACGACTTGAGTGGTTTACTAGGAGCTACTGAAGAGTACCACTATCACCTCTTGGCTACATCATCAGACCCTTGTTACCAAGCCCAATCTATTGGACTCGTCAAAACTAAGCACAAAAACAAGTGGTTTCCCACAAGCTACTAAAGAGTTCCTCTATCCACCTCCTGGCTCCACCACTAGATCCTCCCCAATCTATTGAATTCGTCAAAATTAATCATATGAACCCAAACTCAATAGGTTTACTAGTAGCTACTGAATAGTTCAATTACTCACCTCCTGGCTCCATCATTAGACCCTCTAAGATTTTGTTACAGATTTGTAAGTTAAAAGTGAAGCTGATAAAAGCGCGTTTACAAAATTCGTTTTTGTTGTTTATGTACATACTTATCCAGCTTTTTTAACAAAGGTAAAATAGGTATTCCTATTTACCGTAAGAAATACAGACTTGCACTTCATTTAGGTTGACGATGGGTCATTAAGGGTTGGACGATGAAAGTTACATTTTCCAAGCCGGCATACCAAATTTTAGCTTTTAAGGAAGACAATACAGGTTTTTTTTGTGTGCAATCCTAGATTAATTACCCAATTGCCGCTTTATAAGACTTAGGGATGTGTCCTAGAGGTTTCGGTGAGCGAATGAGTGGTGATGAGAGTCAATCAGTGACGAAAAGGAGGTATTTTAGGTTTACCAAGTCTGCTTAAATTTTATCTTGAGAATTTGAGCTTTATAGCATTATCCAGGCCGGTGCTATGAGTGTATGAAAATAAGACGAAACGCTTTCAAACGTAATAATAATAGTACTCTTGTGAAGTACTATCATTACTCGAATATCGAGTATCTACAAATGGAGCACCTGTACGCATTATTTAGTGACAATTTACAGGAAGCAAGGACATTATACGGTGCGCCTAAGAATATGGAAATGTTACGTTTGTGTATTGAACAAAGTGGTAGGCAATTTGAACAACTGCTGCAATACACGTAAAGCTTATCTACTTGCCTATGTAAATAAATTGTGATAAAATGTAAATACTTACGTAATTAGTAAGTAGTTAGTGCAAATAATTTAGTTGATTCTTAATTAGTGTAAATAATTCAGTTGGTCGCAATTTTTTAAATACGCCGGAAAAAAATTACATTAGTACTGCTAATTTCATCAATTATCTTTTGTTTTGTAATTTGCCAGGTTAGAGATAGAAATTCTGGTTTTAATGTAGGTAGGTAGTAGTTACAAAATCGTCAAATAGGGTGTAACGAAAACAAATTGATCGGTTATTGAAATCGGCCGTATGTTTGTAACTAAAATCGTACCTCTTGTTGATTAATCTGCACTTACTAGTTATCTACCTATCTTCCACACCCTATTTTGGGTTTTTATTAAGAAAAATGTTCCTGACCGTCCTAAGCCCGTAAAAGTATTAAGGAAGAATTGGAATTAACTAACTTTAAATACTTACAAACTGATACATACTGAAACATTAAGAATGCAATAGTATAAAAGAAACACATGTTTGCGCTAGAGTTGAAATAAAATGCCACCGTGTATAAATAAGTAACAAAAATGGGCCAAGAATTGAGCCCTGGGGGTCCCACCCTATTCTTAAATACAGATCCAGCTGATATTTTTCCATTAACATCAATTCTCTGAATCCTATCACTTAAGTAAGAAGTAAGATCATCCAGAGAGGCGTTCCGGATCCCGTAGTGGTGAAGCTTCCTGATTAAAGTTTCGTGAAGAACACAATTGAATGCCTTTGACAAATCGCAAAAGAAGCCCAATGCATCGCATTTGTCCTCCCATGCTTACACACATAAACTAGTTTTATTCCATTACGAGACAGTAAGAAGTTTCCCTAAAGTGGTGACCCCGCGTCATTGAAATAATTAGTGTTTGGTCACGCATTTCACAATTCTTGCGTGACAAATCCCGTCTTTAGTTTGCACAGTTCGAAGTCATGATTGCCAACCAGAAGCTCGAAGACAAAGGGAAATTCGGGCGGGTAGTATCTAATCTCACGAAGCCAGAGGCGGAACAAATAAGAGACATCATCATGACCTCCCCGAACACAGGGAGATATGAAGAAGTCAAGAAGAGGCTGGTGTCCGTCTACGAAGAAACAGAAGGGAAACTGTTTCAGCAATTACTTAACGAGATGGAGCTCGGCGACCAACGACCATCACAACTACTGCGCCGGATGCGAGACCTGGCGCGAGACAAAATACCTGATGCTACGTTGCGTATGCTATGGATAGGACACCTGCCTGCCGCGAGTCGCGCAGTACTAGCCGTAAGCGACGAGTCGAAATTGGACTCGCTTGCCGCCATGGCATACAAGATGCACGAGCAAATGTAGGAGGTAAATTCCGTGTGTTCCTCGTCAGAACAGAACATCATCAGAATGATAGAAACACTGACCAAAGAGGTAGCTGCGCTAAAAATGGATACCGTTAGCCACCCCAACGCTATAGAAGCCGATCACTTGCGAAATCCCGTGATCGAAGGTGCGGGTTGTGCTATTTTCACCGAAAATTCGGCAAATAGGCCTATCGGTGTGTCAGCCGGAAAACTAAGGAAGACCGAAGAAGTGGCGGTGGCTGAAGTCGACAAACTATCTACACACCGCCTATTCATAAGAGACGTAACAAGCGGTCAACAATACCTCTTCGACACAGGCGCAAATGTTTCGGTTCTACCCGCAAGTGTGAACGAAAAAAGAATCGGGACCCGAGCAACTGTCGTTACGCAGTGAATTCCATTTGCGCTCGCAAAAACCTACATTTGGCGAGCGAAACGTCGTCGTATTGAATATTGGATTCAAAATCAAAAGTCATTTATTCAAATTAGGCTGAGAATCAGCACTTTTCGAACGTCAAAATTACATAAGACAGTACCGCAAAACGCCCGCCCTTCACTACTTCCTAGTGCTTTGGCTGGGAAGAAGTAGTTGCGCAACAAACTCCCCAGCAGCACAGCTGTCTGTTCGGTTAGAAGAACTGGATTCTAAACAATTTTAAGTAATTACGAAAACATTAAATTAATTGCCATACGTCAGCTAGCCACGCCAATACCAAAAAAAATAAAAATTAATGTAAATAAAACTTAATACAAAAATAAAAGCCTCCAGGCCTAAAGGGCATGGCAGCTTACATATGCAATACTGGAATTATTATACAAACAAATAAAATAAATAAATGATAAACTAGGACCATCAAAGTTAAATAAATTAACAGTGTTAATAATAAAAACATAGACAGCAAGACGACCAGTCACCACAAGCAGCACCCGTTCACGAGCATAACGCAAAGATCAGCCATTACCACCCTCGCCATATTTGAGGGAAGGAGGAAACCCGACCCCCAACGCTACCGCAAGCAGTGACATCTAAGGGAGCATGACGAATTTGCTGGCGGTTGCTCAAGCAAGAATAATATTATCAATTGTCGAGGTCTCTAGCTAACCACATATTGCAATACAGCTCATTAAACATTGTAATGAGTAGATCATGTCAATAATAAATGATGATTACAAAATAATTGACTTATACCGTCAAATAAAAAAAAAAACAAATATACGAATTCATTTATGCTGTCAGTAGGTAAGCTGATTCTGAAGAGAAAAAACACAAACATTGTCCTGAGTTAATCACAGCGACCAACAGTTCTTATCGTTTAAGTAGTCGTTAATGGTATAATATGCCTTTGAACAAAGGTTGGATTTAACTTGACACTTAAACGCATTAAAAGGTAAATCTAGTTAAGAAGAGGGTAACTTGTTATAAAAGGTTATACCAAGCCCATCAAATGAGTTATGGACCTTATGAAGCCGGTGAAAGGGAGCACGTAGTTTGTTCTTATTTCTAGTGTTAACATTGTGAAAATCACTGTTTTTAGTGTATAAGTGTATATTTTGCCTAATATATAATTAAGGCGTCAGTACAAGTGGCGATTTGTGATCGCGACAGTCAGTAGGCCGATCATAGGCGCAGATTTTTTGCATCACTACGTACTAATGGTGGACATGCATGGACGGCGACTGGTGGACCAAAAGACAACCCAATCAACTTCTGGGTCCCTGTTATCTGCTTCGGAAGGAAGCATGCGCACTATCGACGACAATCTTCCATATCACGACCTACTAGCAAAGCATCCTGATATCACAAGACCAAGCTCGTGGAGATTATACAACAGTGAAGTCGAACATCACATTGAGACTACCGGCCCACCAATGTACGCAAAAGCTCGCCCTCTCTTGCCACACAAATATAGCGCCGCCAAAGAAGAATACGCCATAGGCATCTGTCGACCATCAAACAACCCTTGGACAAGTTAACTACACATGGTACTGAAGAAAGTTGGCAAATACAGGCTATGTGGCGACTACCGCAGTCTCAACGCGGTATTAATACCAGACCGCTCTCCAATTCCACGTCTGCATGACTTCACCTATAATATGCGAGGCAAGAAGATTAACTCTAAAATCGATCTTCAAAATGCATATTATCAGAAAAGAACAGAGAGGAAGATATTAAAAAAAACTGCCGTTATTACCCCGTTCAGTCTGTACGAGTTAACAAGGATGTGCTTCGGATTAAGAAATGCCGGCCAAACAATCCTGAGTCACATTGACAACGTCAATGTGCCTCAAAAGAAGTTGAGCAAGTATTTCCATAATGCCAAGAAAAACGACAAAACATAGATCCAGTGGAGCGAAGTGGCAAAACTAGCTTTCAACAAGTGAAAGCACGATATTGAAGATGCCGCTCTCATCTCCTACCCATCTCAGAATGACCCATTCGCTATCATGACAGACGCGTCGAACACCTGTGCTGGCGCAGTCATTCAACAGAAACTTCATGGGACATGGAGACCGCTAGGATTTTTCTCCAAGAAATTCAGCGAGGCTCAGCTAAAATACAGCACGTACGATCGAGAACTGTTGTCTATACTTATGACAGTACGACATTTCCGACGCATATTTTAAGGCCGTGATCTACTCATTTATACGGACCACAAGCCTTTAATTTATGCACTGGCGGCCACCAGTAACAACGAAACCCCACGAAGAACGAGATAAATTGAATATATAGGACTAAAAAACCATAAGCTGTCCAACACCAATTGATTACGATGAGTTAGCAAGAATACTATCCGAAGATGCTGAAAACATTAAGAAATACGGGAAAGTATGACCTAAAATGTATCGTCATGCCTAACTCAACCGCGAAGATTATTTGCGACATGTCAACAAGTTCCGTTCGTCCATACTTGCCACAAGAATTACAAAAAACTGCATACCACGCGATTCACAACCTTAGTCACCCCGGAATAAGGGACACAAAGAAGCTCGCCACGGCACGTTAATTTTGGCCTTCGATGAACCGCGACGTAAATTGGATTCGAACCTGCGATCCGTGCCAGTGAGCGAAAGTGCAGCAACACACGAAGTCACCAGTAGCTAGCTTTCAACAAGCAAATCGGCTGGAACATATCCACATCGACATTGTCGGGCCCTTGGCTATTTCCAATGGATATTATGTATATTATACGGTGTTTGTTGACATAGATCGGGCTACCAAATGGCCAGAAACCTGCTCAATAGATGATATAACCGCAGAAAAGTTCGCCAGTACTTTTTACGAGTGTTGGCTCGCCAGATTAGGATGCCCAGTGACAATTGCGACCGATTAAGGCAGACAGTTTGAATCAGAGTTGTTCAAAAAACTAATACATCGTATGGGCATACATCGCACCCGAACCACTGCTTACCATCCGCAGTGTAACGGGATGATAGAACGTTGGCACCGTACACTCAATACAGCACTCACCGCGCGATTCAATTCGTCAACATGGTCGCAAGAATTGGCTACGGTGCTACTAGGACTGCCAGCAGCATTTTATGAACAAAGCACAAGATATAATGATACAATTTCAAGCGTAATACATAAGTTGAATGAGGCATTTAAGAAAGCACGGGCGCAGCGGAAAGCCAATCAAAAACAAGCATCGTTTATACATGACGAGCTACGCAACTGCTCTTACGTATATGTCAGTAATGATGCGTCAAAAAAGCCATTAACGCCGACATACGATTGTCTGTACGAAGTCATCAAGCGCACAGATAAATATAACACCATACAGCTGCGCAACAGGTTTGGGAATATAACCGTTGATCGATTGAAGCCTGCATTCCGACATTCCGATTGAACATGGAACCAGACACAGCAACGAATACGTCAACACCGACACTCACATAACAAGAGCGGGCAGATCCTCGAAACCCCGCTAATGAATCGTACCCCCGGTACGATTCATTAGCGGGGAGTAATGTAGTGGCCTACATACAGCATTAACATCCGATCTCGAAGGCGCGCAGCCACGCACTGAGGACCGTGACTGGTAGTACGTAGCTCCAACTGTGCGTCGAGTTAGTGATGGCGATTTGTGATCGCGACAGTCAGTAGGCCGATCATAGGCGCAGATTTTTTGCATCACTACGTACTAATGGTGGACATGCATGGACGGCGACTGGTGGACCAAAAGACAACCCAATCAACTTCTGGGTCCCTGTTATCTGCTTCGGAAGGAAGCATGCGCACTATCGACGACAATCTTCCATATCACGACCTACTAGCAAAGCATCCTGATATCACAAGACCAAGCTCGTGGAGATTATACAACAGTGAAGTCGAACATCACATTGAGACTACCGGCCCACCAATGTACGCAAAAGCTCGCCCTCTCTTGCCACACAAATATAGCGCCGCCAAAGAAGAATACGCCATAGGCATCTGTCGACCATCAAACAACCCTTGGACAAGTTAACTACACATGGTACTGAAGAAAGTTGGCAAATACAGGCTATGTGGCGACTACCGCAGTCTCAACGCGGTATTAATACCAGACCGCTCTCCAATTCCACGTCTGCATGACTTCACCTATAATATGCGAGGCAAGAAGATTAACTCTAAAATCGATCTTCAAAATGCATATTATCAGAAAAGAACAGAGAGGAAGATATTAAAAAAAACTGCCGTTATTACCCCGTTCAGTCTGTACGAGTTAACAAGGATGTGCTTCGGATTAAGAAATGCCGGCCAAACAATCCTGAGTCACATTGACAACGTCAATGTGCCTCAAAAGAAGTTGAGCAAGTATTTCCATAATGCCAAGAAAAACGACAAAACATAGATCCAGTGGAGCGAAGTGGCAAAACTAGCTTTCAACAAGTGAAAGCACGATATTGAAGATGCCGCTCTCATCTCCTACCCATCTCAGAATGACCCATTCGCTATCATGACAGACGCGTCGAACACCTGTGCTGGCGCAGTCATTCAACAGAAACTTCATGGGACATGGAGACCGCTAGGATTTTTCTCCAAGAAATTCAGCGAGGCTCAGCTAAAATACAGCACGTACGATCGAGAACTGTTGTCTATACTTATGACAGTACGACATTTCCGACGCATATTTTAAGGCCGTGATCTACTCATTTATACGGACCACAAGCCTTTAATTTATGCACTGGCGGCCACCAGTAACAACGAAACCCCACGAAGAACGAGATAAATTGAATATATAGGACTAAAAAACCATAAGCTGTCCAACACCAATTGATTACGATGAGTTAGCAAGAATACTATCCGAAGATGCTGAAAACATTAAGAAATACGGGAAAGTATGACCTAAAATGTATCGTCATGCCTAACTCAACCGCGAAGATTATTTGCGACATGTCAACAAGTTCCGTTCGTCCATACTTGCCACAAGAATTACAAAAAACTGCATACCACGCGATTCACAACCTTAGTCACCCCGGAATAAGGGACACAAAGAAGCTCGCCACGGCACGTTAATTTTGGCCTTCGATGAACCGCGACGTAAATTGGATTCGAACCTGCGATCCGTGCCAGTGAGCGAAAGTGCAGCAACACACGAAGTCACCAGTAGCTAGCTTTCAACAAGCAAATCGGCTGGAACATATCCACATCGACATTGTCGGGCCCTTGGCTATTTCCAATGGATATTATGTATATTATACGGTGTTTGTTGACAATCATAGATCGGGCTACCAAATGGCCAGAAACCTGCTCAATAGATGATATAACCGCAGAAAAGTTCGCCAGTACTTTTTACGAGTGTTGGCTCGCCAGATTAGGATGCCCAGTGACAATTGCGACCGATTAAGGCAGACAGTTTGAATCAGAGTTGTTCAAAAAACTAATACATCGTATGGGCATACATCGCACCCGAACCACTGCTTACCATCCGCAGTGTAACGGGATGATAGAACGTTGGCACCGTACACTCAATACAGCACTCACCGCGCGATTCAATTCGTCAACATGGTCGCAAGAATTAGCTACGGTGCTACTAGGACTGCCAGCAGCATTTTATGAACAAAGCACAAGATATAATGATACAATTTCAAGCGTAATACATAAGTTGAATGAGGCATTTAAGAAAGCACGGGCGCAGCGGAAAGCCAATCAAAAACAAGCATCGTTTATACATGACGAGCTACGCAACTGCTCTTACGTATATGTCAGTAATGATGCGTCAAAAAAGCCATTAACGCCGACATACGATTGTCTGTACGAAGTCATCAAGCGCACAGATAAATATAACACCATACAGCTGCGCAACAGGTTTGGGAATATAACCGTTGATCGATTGAAGCCTGCATTCCGACATTCCGATTGAACATGGAACCAGACACAGCAACGAATACGTCAACACCGACACTCACATAACAAGAGCGGGCAGATCCTCGAAACCCCGCTAATGAATCGTACCCCCGGTACGATTCATTAGCGGGGAGTAATGTAGTGGCCTACATACAGCATTAACATCCGATCTCGAAGGCGCGCAGCCACGCACTGAGGACCGTGACTGGTAGTACGTAGCTCCAACTGTGCGTCGAGTTAGTGACTGAAGACGACGCTCTTTTTTTTACCGACCTTGAGAGGTCGTGACTACTTAACCGGACTATCCTGTGGCTGCCTTAAGCGGACTCAAAGATCCAGGGCTCCAGGGCTTTGAGTCCGCTTAAGGCTAGGGGCGTAAAACTACTTACATTACCAAGCGAACGCTCGCTAAGGGCACCCCCTGTGGGGTACGGACCTCGGCTTAGGGCGTCGCTGACGGGAGGACAGCAAGATGGGACAGGCTGGATCTGGATTATATTATTATTAGTCGAGGAATTTAAAGCTACAGGCTCAGCTACGGCGGGGGTTGGCACTTCGTCGAACAAGGGTCGGGGAGGACAGTTACGTCGGGGTCTTCGCAAGGGACCTCGGCGTCGAGGTCGGAATGTCGGTCTGTGCTTGTGCACTGTATTGGTGGCCCTACTGCTCTCCTGGATGAGAGTTATGTAGTCATCGGGATCGGTGAGGACATGCTTGGGACGGCGGACAGGACTGATGGAGGAGGGAATATAGCTAGCGGCATTGACAACCAGAGGGGTGCGTTGATTCGTGGCGGTCTCGAAGAAACGCTTTGAAATGCGTTTCATAAACTGACGTATAGTGGGAATTCTGAGGTCAACGTGGAGGATTTCATTGCGAACGTACCAGGGGGAGCCTGTAATCCTACGGAGGAATTTGTTCTGGAGGGTCTGCATTCTATTGAAGCGAAGGGGCTTGGCGTGTGCAAAGACTGCTCTGGCATAGGTCATGATCGGGCGAAAGACGACGCTCGCGGCGCTGTACGTTTATATATGGAGACGCGTATATGCCGTGGACGAAATACGAATGGCTACGACTTTTATGATTGGTCCATTATAAGTTAATGTTTAGTGAGTAAATCACTATGTACGATATCTTAAGTGCTATATATCTTAGGAACATAAAACAATAAACACACATCACTATAAACTAGTTTTATTCCATTACGAGAAAGTAAGACGTTTCCCTAAAGTGGTGCTGTGAGCAGCGAAGAAGCGATTGAAATGATCAGTGTTACGTTTAGTGATTTAGTGGTCACGCATTCCACAATTTTGACGTGTCAAACCCCGTCTTCACTATAAACTAGTTTTATTCCATTACGAGACAGAAAGAAGTTTCCCTAAAGTCCAAAACTTGAAAGGGAACTTCGGGTAGCAAGATTACGTTACACCCGCGATCAAGCACAATGGGAAGACGTAGAATGGGAAAGAGTAATGTTTTCTGACGAATTCTGATTTATTTTGTATGCACATGATGGGCGGCGATGAGTCTGGAGACGGCCAGTTGAGCGATTCACTCCAGCTTGTTTTGAGGAAAAAGTGTCTGTTATGATTTGTGTCAAAATCTCTTCAGCGAGTCGCATGGAGTAAGTGCTGTTATAAAATGGTACGATAATCAGTGCAAGATATGTGAAAGAAATTCTTAATGAGCATGTGGGCAAATTGTAAATGAGTATTTTCAGGACGATGGCATCAATCGATGGGCTGGCCCCCGAGAAGCTTAGACTTTAATCCAATAGAACACGCGTGGTAGGTGTGTAAGAAATTGAAACCCTGCCCCAGCTACACTTCGAGAACTTAAACATGCGTTAGTGGAAGAATGGACCCATATGTCTCAACATCGCATGGGCAGCATACCCAGTCGCCGGGCAGCTATGATAAGAGCCCGTTAAGGCCATTATTTTTACAACGTATACCAAGATTTGGTGGTGTTTTAGTATCTAGTAAATTATTTAAAACATACGTTTTCATTAATCCATTCATTAGTCATTCATTAGTCCTGGATTCGATTCCCAGGTCGGGGAACGTGCTATTGGGTTTTTCTATCTGGAATTTCTCAGTAGCTGTCCGCAGTCTGGATTTGTGCCCGGTTGATGGCTATAGGCTCGCCCCCGATTACATGGGACTTTAATATAACTGGCGAAATGTGGGTGTACTATAGTTACAACTCTGCCCAACCCTTCGGGGAAACAAGGCGTGATGTTATGTAGTTTCATTAGTGCCGCTAGCTTTATTATTTTAATAGTACTTTTGTAAAGAGTACTGACCCGTATTCTTTGTCCGCTAGTGTAACAAGCGAAATTACCTGCTCTGCAAAATTAAACGCTTATAATAAAAAAATCGTTGGTACGAAATATCACAACCGTCACTTACACCGCATATTAGACATTAATGTTTCTCATACATCGTTTGTGATGAAGATGACTGTGACTTACATCACAAATTATTAGCTGATAAAGTATGAATTGCCATTACAACATTAGTTGTTAGTACAGGAGCTTTTTTTTATTAGTATAACCGATTTGTTTATTTTTATTTTTAGGGCGTATGCGAACCCTATTTTTTTCGTTTGTCGATTATTATTTTTTCGTTTTATTGCTCTACTGTCGTGTCGTGTTTTTGTGGATACGCCCTTTGAGCCTAAAGGTATCGGTACAGATATTAAAAATTCTTGACGTTATACGACCATGTTTCGCTCACAGAAGGTTTCGGAGGTGATGTTGGGGTATTTGCTAGAAAAGCCATCGTTTTTGCACATTCTTCAAGTGAAAGGCATGATACGTAAAGTGTATGTGCTGATGACACCTTGGCTTTTGGATCAAAATTGATCGATCAAGAAATAAATGTGAAAATAAAAACAGAAACAAATGAGTCAAAAGAAAGACACCAATTCGAAAAGGTTTTTTGAATAGGTGTTTATGACGTTTTTACAGCTGAGCATGAGGTCCTGGATTCGATTCCCAGGTCGGGCATCGTGTTATTGGGTTTTTCTATCTGGAATTTCTCAATAGCAGCCCGGAGCCTGGATTTGTGCCCGGTTGATGGCAATAGGCTCGCCCCCTATTACATGGGACTTAAAAACATAACTGGCGAAATGTGGGTGTACTATAGGTACATCTCTGCCCAACCCCTCCGGGAAACAAGGCGTGATGTTATGTATGTCCTTAAAAAAAGGTCATCGACTAAAAAGTTTAATACGAGTATCAAAGAACTGTTATCCTTTTAATTCGAAAATATATTATATAGTTTGCATTAAACTTTTCACATTGATAAGTAGCTAATGTGGCTTGTCTATGTTGTAATACTGTTTATGGTTTAAACTTCTCTCCCCGTGGATGTTCCGGTGGTTGGTTTTTCTTCATGCACCTTACATGTAGAAAAACCATCCACCACCACAAATTTGTTAACAAAACTGAGGGCAGAATACCCAGTAATAATTACTAGAGCAAATATTCTAATAAAGCGTGTACTACCCTCATCCACCCACATTTCGTTGATATTTCAAATGGAAATGCTCTAAGTGATGTGCATCATATGGTTATCCAAAAGGTCAATACAGAATTAATGTCAAAGCAGATTTTGATGCATTTCAAACTGAGCTGATTAGTCAGCCATAGTCTGTTAACTTTGTTATGAGACCATACGGGAAAATATTTGATGCATAATTTTGACTGTTAAAAAAGTATTGCTGTTAACTAATGTTATGTTGGTTATTTTAGTATGCCATATAACAGGAGTGATCCCATATGCATTTACCGAGCATTTTGAGTGCCAAGTGCTATCGAAAAACCTTGGAACACGTCGTCCAAGGCCGGGATTAAACTCAAGACTCCAAGCTTAGCAGTTGCTTAAAATTACGACCAGTGGTCTATTTTTTTTGTTCTGCCGGATTATGTGTCAGGCAGGTAGGGACATCAAAGCCCAACCTATTATCGGCTTATTGTTATTCAACACATGATAAATGGTCAAATTGCATGAAACAGAATTTTTATTTAAACTGACTAACAATTGGTTGGTCGTCGATGTTGAACCTGTTACCATGAATTATTCAGCACTGAATCGATGATTATGTACGACCCTGCGTTGAAATTTTTCATAAGTTTTAAAATGAAAATTAACTACCATACATTTTGACCGCGTAGGTATTGCACTTTTCTATGAAACAGCAGGTTATTTTTTTTTAAAGAGGTCTACGCGGGATGGTCTAATCGTAGAATCTTGTGTAGAATGTTTACAGTTGGCGTTTCAGTGTTCCTGCTACATTGTATATTTTGTCAATAATCGTCGCGTCGAATAATCAATTTGTCGTCAGTGAACAAAAAAAAAGCATATGGTGTGTAGGCATCTTTTTACTACGCAGACAACACATTATTTATTGTTATTCCATATCAAATACCCTTCCGGGGTATACTCCGGTCATGTTTCGTATTTACTATTCAAAAAAATCTCGAGAGAATTCAGGTGCCAAATGTAATGCTGCGGCCATAATGTCGCGATACACTTTTTTTTTTTTTTTTGGGAATGGCATCTCGCAGGTCAACCTATGAGGTTGTCGTCTGCTTAAACGGACTTGCCTGTAGTTGCCCTAATAAATTAAGGCCTCCAGCCAGGACTTACACTTAAATACTAACTAAAAACTAAGCGACTACACGCTAAGGGCAACCCTTGTGGGGTACGAACCTCGGCTTAGGGCGTCGCTGGAAGAGGGCAGCAAATGACTAGCTGGATCAGGAATGATGTCGCGATACACTTATAGGCACTCTCTTTTGTACAGCGAGACGTTGAGCGGAGTGCAAGAGAGAGCGAGACAATGTAGCCGTAGCATTATAGACGCTTCTTACACTCAAAGGTAACGTATGATCTTAAACGAAATCCTTATTAAAACGTGAATATTTAATCAAGACACGTGAAAGCTCCAATATGAAATGGCGTTTTAAATGGTTTCAAAGTAGAAGTAGATAATTAAATAACGAATTAATTAAGAGACAGAGAATCGACACGGAACAAGAGAGTTTTAGACAATGCGAGCGAAATGACATCATTTGGAAAAAATTTGATACTGTTATTAACAAGTTAATGTGGTTGTTATTTTTTGGGGTTTTTCACACTAAGGGTGTCAAGGTCATCAGTATTCTCCACAATGACCTCCGTCATTGTGGAGAATATTCTCCTTTCTTAATTTTTGTCAGTGTTCTGTAACAGGAAGTTTAATTGAAAGATTGATTTGGTGAATGTACTTGATCTGAGTGCCCTCTGATCCGATTACGAAAATTCTGGATTCTGGAAGTATCCAGAGATTACTTCCTACAAACATACAGGGTGGCAGGGACATCGACATCAAAACATTGGATTCAACATATGATTCTGAACGCTACTGCGTTGAAATTTATCATCCGTTTTTAACTCTGGGGATCGAGCCGGTACGGAACCTTACAGCCTGAAAATAAAATACATAGTATTGCATAAGTCATCTATAAAACAGCAGTTTTTTTCCTTTTTTGATAACAGAATCAAAATTTCTGCCTTGCCTGGTTGATCTACTGGTCGCAAGAGCTATTGCCTGGGCATGAGGTGCTGGGATCGATTATTGGAATTTCAATCTGAAATTTCTCAGAAGTAGCCCGGACACTGAATTTACGGTTGATGGCAATAGGCCGTCACCCTATTACATAGGACATCAACATAACCATTGAAATGTGGGCGTACAACCAATCGAGCATTACCTTAGTTATGTTATGTAATTTCAAGATATTTGACAACAAATATGATTACTTTTACTCTTAAAGTTTTCACTCATATCTATATAATACTCATACTCAAATTTTCTTTTAAGGAACGGTAGACATCCAGGGAGGGAGGGGATCAGTGGTGGCCCATTGGTAACGGCCGCTTTACTTTGTGTAAATTATTTCATCACCACTGCTTTAAAAACAGTGAAGGAAAACACTGTGAGCAAAACGGCATGTCTTAGAACCAAATACCACAGATAATAATATATTAATACGCATAGATACCCAACCCCAAACAAAGAAATTACATCTGCCTAAGTCTGGTTATTGAGCTGGCTATTTTTCTTCGTCCACCTTTAAACAGATGGCAGCATCAGCGACTCACTTATTGCCAGAGAGTGTAGTTTTACAACGCCATCTAGGAGCTGACCTACTTTTAAGACGGTTCGTGCACACACAATCAGCCTAATATGTTCCCACTACTGGGACACAGGGCTGCTCTCGGTGAGACTTTTTATATAAAGTTTTATAGTTCCGGGTTCAGAAAACATTGTAAAAGATTTATTTTATATTTCCATAATTAATTAATATATTTTCATAAATAAAGACTTAATATAATTTATTCTAGTTGAAACCCAATCAATAACGAATTTCTTCTTCTAAGTTGCAACCGGGAGTTATGAGTAAATGTGCCTAAGAAATGTGACTGGTAAATTGTGTGTGCACTTTATAACTGTGCCTACTACTCCAGGAAGTGCAGGTGTGATCTTTTGTTTCGTTTAATCCATCAATATTGTCATACGAGGTTATTGCTCACTCATTCGGCAAAGAGCCAACATGACCACCCCAGTCCTTTTTGACTTGAATGTCTTTTTGGCTCACGTAAATGATCAAAATTTTACGTCATCATCATAATCAGTCTATAATGTTCTCACTGCTGGAACACAGGCGTCCTCTCTCTGATAGGGAGTGGGTCATAATCCACAACGAAGGCCCAGTGCGGGTTGGTGGATGTCACATGTCTACGATTTTTTTGTTCTAAGACGCATGACTTCCTCACGATGTTTTTCTTCACTGTTTTGAAAGCGGTGGTGGCCCGGCGGTGTCGGCCCTGAATTACAATTTATAGGTCGTGAGTTCGAACCCAAGCAGGCATTCTAATTTGTGCAATTTACATAAAAAAATATAATTCAATCATATTTACATAATATACAAGCTAACAGCCTTTAATAATAAATAATATGATCATGAATATAAAATGATGAAAGGTTGATGGCAATAGGTATGCCCCCTACTACATGATAAATAACTGGCGAAATAGAATAGGTGCGCCTCTGCCTAACCCTTCTGGGAATACAGGCGTGATGTTAGGTTATGATGAAAAAAAAAAAAAATCATAGGCCATCGAAAACTAGTTATTCTAATTCAATAGGTATACTTACTGAACAGCAAAGACAGTAGCCATATAATGAGTATGGCGGTCTTTGCGCGTCCCGTGGTGGACTTGAACTTGAGCGGGAAGCAGATGGCGTACCAGCGATCCACAGAGATGAAGGTCAGCGTCAGCACCGACACAGTCACTGAGACTGACTAGAACAAGAGAGAGGCTGGTTATGAACTTATAATATCAGGTTTATATGCTAAGCGGGTGATAGCGTAAAAGGTCTGAATGATCAAAAGAGACAGCCTCGTTAGTCTCTTCTGGTCTGGTCGTCAGCAGAATATTGTGTCATAAGTTTGATCCCGTACTAGATTTGTTTTGATTAAATACTGTGAGCCAATAAGATATGTTTCTATAACTATACATTTAATTAAATTCAAAGTAACGTTGGAACGAGTACGTAGTCATGTTGGAACGAGTCTGATTCCGAAGAATTTTTGTCCGTTTGTCTAATCGTCTGGATGTATGTTCCGGATTTCCTCAATAGCAGCTACACCGATATAGATGAAATTTGGCACACAGATAGTTTAGGAATATCTTGGATTGAACATAAAGTTATAATTTATTAATTCATTTATTATTATTCGTACTCTCCCGCGGCATAATTTCGACCTCCACAGGGGAGAAGCTGCGGCAAGAGCTAGTTTTGAATAAAATAATGGTAATATTAAACGAAAAGCACCTGTAATAGTAGTAAAAGGATATTTTGAACTTTATGAATAATTGTAAGCCATAATGCAGCCATATATTTTTGAAAAAAATTGAAAACAACTAGATCGTTTGCGATTAGAATACGCAACTTCAATTTGTTTTTAACGTTCCAATAAATAATAATTAAAAAGTTACTTCTTTATGAGTACTGGTGGCCCAGTGGTAACGGCCTCGACTTATTTCATCACCACTGATCTCAAAACTATGAAGAAAAACATCGTTAGGAAAACCAGCATGTCCTAGAACATAAAATTCGAAGACATGTTACATCTACCAACTCGCACCGGGCCCTCATGGTGCATTCCAACCTAGTCCCTCTCACATAGTAGAGGCCTGAGTCCCAGCAGTGGGAACATTATAGGCTGATTATGTTTGTATAGGTACTATGATAAAAGTTCTCTGCCTATGTGTCTCGGGTGACTTAAGTCAACATATTATTTATCGCACCCTTTCAGTTATCCCTGCCCAATGTTTGATTTACACTGTTTTTTCTCCGCCATAAAATAATCCGCATCGAATTTCCTTTTGCTTTTGGTAAAATAAACTTCGGTTCACACTGGCGAAAATGAATCAAACAGATTTTTTTTACCTCCTTTATAATAATCTCCGTTTTATGAAAGTCAGGTCTAATCAAGGACCTGACTTTCATATTTGTGTGCTGTCAAATCTTGTGAAAACCGTTGTGAATACTTTACCAAATCAACAGAAACCAGCAATGTTAAGTTTCTTTTGTTTTAATTGGAGATACCACTCATTTTCAGACAAAAAAAAAAAAAAAACCTGCGGGGTAATTGCGCAACACACATTCAATGACAATCGATTGCAATGCATTTCTTTTGACATTTCACAGCTTACCCACGTTCATTGCGTTATTTACGTTGTTGAGCAGACGATTTTTTCGAACCCATGAAGCAATGGATCAGCAGAGCCTCTGCAGAGGGAAACTCAAAGGCTGGTTGTAACGAAATATAATGTATGGGATTCCCACACATTATATTTCGTTACAACCAGCAACACACTGCGATTTTCCCGACCTAGATTTAGTAGTTCGACAAAACTAGGTCTACAGCAGCAAAGCTTTTACTGCAACGGAAATGACCAATAACGTGGCTGGTCCGGTAGCAAATCGACAACGTTTCAGACGTGCTTTTAAAGGCACTCAATGAACTAATGTGTTTGGACAATGCCGATTATACCATGTACCTATGTTTATCGTGTATTCATGTGGATGAGACACAGCACAGAGCTCAAGAATAATGGCATATACAGGGTTATTGGTATTAAGTATAGGGGAGGTAATTTGCAACCAAATGACACGTGATGACGCCCATGCAAAAGTCAACAACTGTTATCTTATTGTGCATCGTCGGATAGCTGCATAAATTGCGTAATCCACTTATACAATGGCAATGGCTTTCACTTTGACAGTTCACCAACATTCATTGCGCAACTTACGTTGTTGAGCAGGCAAATTTTTCTATCTTATGAAGTAATGAATTATGAATTTTCTTTAATATCCTTCGGATTTTGATTGAAAGTGTGTTACGCAATTTAGCTGCAGGTCTGTTAATACATTTTCCGGGGAAATGTGAGTATTAAAAGGCCGTTTGTCACTTCCACCATACGGGACTTCATAGTTGTACGATACATCGTTTAATACGGCCGCGTGTCCACCGCACGTCAGTCAACGGGACGTCACGTTCAGTTCCTAGAATCTCGTTTCTCGTTGATATCCCGTAGCCTGTGGCGGTGGACCAGCAGCCAAAGAGGGAAATACTTTAAATCAATCTGTGTCTAAATTCTTTCAACTCGGTTACTAGGGTCGCTGCCGTTTCGGCTCTGGACATTAATGTGGCTGGGATGCAGTTACGCCACTTGCCGCTATGCTTAAAGTTGTGGCCAGCCATTCGGCGCCGAGCCAAGCGTTGAAAGTCCAACTTTGCGCACTTCTATTTAGGTTTTAATTTAAATGCCGACTAGTGTTAATGGGGGGGCAAAACTTAACATTTACTAACAACTAAGCAAGTCTTTTAACTCTTGCGTTACGTAAACCTTCACCATTCATTGAACTAACTGGGTTATTATACGAATAAGCAGCTGGAGGACCATAACAATGTCTATATTCCTCATCTGCCTACTACGGAGTTAATCTACGTAATCCAACAACAAGCCCCTTTGCGGCTAATAACCGAATGAGAGCAATCTTGAGATTTACATAACAATCACATAGTTAGCACTAAATTTAGACTGAGAGCGGTGTGCGGCAGTTTACCTCTGTGGGCAACTTAGCTGAGTGACGTCGGAATGTTTGTGAATGTGGAGCGGTTACCCAAAGGGTACACATGCTTATTTGTGGTGCAGTAGGCCACACGTCAAAGATAAGAATACCAGTATTAGCTGGCCTCTTATTCTATTGAAACTCCGTACTACGGTAGGCCAGCTTAACATCAAATTGTTGGCCGTAAGGCCACCAGCATAAACATTTTACTATGGACAGCTCAGCAATCATATCTAGAAAGAAGAAGAAAAAACGTTTATTTGCGGTGCACATGACGCAATAATCAACTGCTAAAAATTACCACAAAATTTTTGGGAACATATTTACTTACTGTTTTATTTGTTTTAATTGATTACGTACTTATTTTCATTTAATATGTTGAGTCCCTAAACCTGACTTGGTTTCCGTACGTCATTTTTGGGTGACCACTGAAAATCAGCGCTGTGCTGTGGGTCCCCTAAGTAGGACAATTATGCTATTATGACCAGAATTACCTGGTGCGTTCAAAAATGCCGCATTGATATCATTCAGGGTTGTTGAAGTGACTCGGCAGCAATCTTTGCTTATGATCAGGAATCACATCCGATTTTCAATTGCGCCACAATAGCTTCGGGTTCTTAATTTGTTAATTTATGCTTTTGCCGAAGTATGCCGATTTCTCTTTTACTAGTGCCGTTACTGCCTCGTGCTTCAGATCCAGATAAAATTCCTTATGACCCGGCAATTTAGATTCACCAAATCTGCATCTAGCTTCATCTTTCAAAGTCGACATCAGTTTGATGTTCTCAGTTATTCATGGAGTAGATCGGGTTTTAAATGTCTTTCTTTTAAGAGGAGCGTGGAATTCAAACAACCGGATCACAAAGGAGTTAAATGTTTGCACCAATGAATTTACGTCTCCCATGTCTCCAATAATTGACCATGGCATATTTTTTTTAATCGATACTAAAGTAATCCTCTAATATGTCTATAAGCGGACGAAGAACGAACAATCTAGGTTTATCCTTATCCTTCGTAAATATCGTCTCGCATGTGATAATCGAGTGATGGCCAAGAGCACTAATATGATTCACCACTACATTACGGATTGAAGGATCAGTACAGATAATGTCAATAAGCGAACTGCTATCAAAACAAACAAAACAAAACAAAAGTCATTTATTCAAACTAGGCTGAGAGTCAGTACTCTTCAAACGTCAAAAATACATAAGACAGTCCCCCAAAACGCCCGCCCTTCACCACTTCCTAGTGCTTTAGCTTGGAACAAGAAGTGGCGTAACAAACTCCCCAGCAGCACAGCTGTATATTTAGTTAGAAAAACTATTGAACTATACAATTATAAGGTAATCAAAGAAGAAAAACCGAAACACAAAAAATCATATTGAATTATCTGCCATATGTAAGCTAGCCACGCCAATATACCCAAAACATAAACCAATAAAAATCAATGAAAAAATCAACATAACTTTATACACAAATAAAAGCCTCCAGGCATAAGGGCGTGACACCTTACGTATGCATTATTAGATTATTTTTTAAGTACACACACATGATAAACAAGGACCATCGAATTAAAATAAATTAACAGAATAATTACTTTAACAATAACACAACCATAGACAGCAAGACGACCAGTCACCACAAGCAGCACCCGTTCACGAGCATACGCAAAGATCAGCCATTGCCCCCCTCGCCATATTTGCGGGAAGGAGGCAACCCGATCCCCGACGCTACCGCAAGCAGTGACATCTACGGGAGCATGACGAAATCGCTGCCCGTTGCTCAGGCAAGAATAATTTAAGATCAATTGTCGAGGTCGCTAGCTAACCACATATTGCAATACAACTCTTTAAAATAACTTTGTAATGAGTAGATCATGTCAATAATAAATGAAGATAACTAAAAATAATTGACTTATATAGTCAAATAAAATTAAAATAAATATACGAACTCGTATACCCTGTCAGTAGGTAAGCTGATTCTGGAGAAAGAACATAAACATTATCTTGAGTTAATTAAAGCGACCAACTATTCTTACCGTTTAAGTAGTCGTATTATTATTAGATTTGCCTTTTGAACGCATTAAAAGGCAAATCTAGCAAAGAAGAGTGTAGCTTGTTATAAAAGGTTATACCTAGACCAACAAATGAGTTATGAAGCCGGTGAAAGGGCGCACGTAGTTTGTTCTTATTTCTAGTATTAACATTGTGAAAATCACTGTTTTTAGTGTATAAGTGTATATGTTGCCTAATGTATAAGATGTTGGCGAAGATGAATTGTGATGCTACCGTAAGAATACCGATATCTTTAAAAAATCTCTAAGAGAAACTCTGGCTCCTAGCTGATAAATTGCTCGGACAGCTCGGTTTTGAAGGACGAATATTATGAATATCAGCAGCTTTGCCCCACAGCAGAATACCGTAGGACATAACGCTGTGGAAACAACTAAAATAGACTAACCGTGCTGTATCAACGTCAGTGTATTGTCTTACTTTCCTGACGGCGTAGGCGACTGAACTGAGCCTCCCCGTTAGGCTTGATATATGTGGGCCCCACTGAAGTTTGACACTTGGTCTACTGTTATGCCCAGAAAAACTGCCGAGTCTCATATTTCAAGCCGCTTTTTATCTAAGACGATGTTAGGTCCTAGATTTCTAACATTCGGTAAGACGAACTTTACACATTTAGTTTTCTTAGCATTGAGAACTAGGTTATTTGAAGTAAACTAATCCGTAACCATTGTGAGTGCACTGTTTTCGTCGTCAAAATCTTGTCTATTCCTATCTACTTTAAAAATAAGAGAGGTATCATCAGCAAACAGTACAACGTCACAGATATCATGTAAAAAGAATGGTAAGTCATTGATATATACTAAGAACAAAAATGGACCTAGTATTGAGCCTTGAGGAACAACTAACTGAACTGGAAGCCCGTATGATTTCACACCATCGATATCTACACATTGCAACCTATTCTGTAAATAAGAATTTATTACGTTGAGAGCTTCGTTTTGGACACCGTAATGACGTAGTTTACGCATAAGCGTGTCATGGTGCACGCAATCAAAGGCTTTAGAGAGATCACAGAAAACTCCAATAGCATTTTGCGATTTCTCCCATACATTAAATATGTGTTTCAGTAGAGCAACACCCGCATCTGTAGTTGAACGTCCCTTTGTAAAGACATATTGTTCATTATGAAGGAGGCTATTTAAATTAAAATGTCTTAGCAACTGCTTAAGTATTAACTTTTCAAATATTTTGCTAAATGCTGGTAAGATAGAAATAGGCCTGAAATTGCCAATGTTATTTTTATTACCAGATTTAAATAATGGTTAACTTTACTACTCTTATGAGGTAAGGAAAAGTTCCTATATCAACACATTTATTAAAAGTAACAGCTAGATAGGGGGCTACGATGTCTATTATATTACTTAAAATTTTAATTGAGATGCCCCAGTAATCACCAGTGTTTTTAGATTTAAGTGTGTTAAAGACGTTAATCACATCACTAGGCGTTACATGTTTGAAGCTAAATATGCGAGTACATTTTGGCACAGTACTATTCAAAAGATTCTCCGCTTTAGACGGGGACGAATTTAAGAAGCAAGTCGTAGTTATAGGTATATTGGCAAAAAACTCATTAAAAGCCTCAGCTACGTCAGCTGCCTTATTAAGTAATTTGATATCGACCATAATTTCAAGTTGATTTTCTTGTTTAACCGACTTACCCGTTTCATTGATAATAATTTTCCAAGTGGTTTTTGTTTTATTATTGGAATTTTTATTTGAATCGCTTAAAAATTTTGATTTAGCAAATCTTTTAAAATAATGTTGAATATTTTTTTACATACTCTAGGAAAGGAGTATCAAAACTGTATTTTTTCAAACCATATAACTCGTATAGGAATTTGTATCACCTACAAAGTGAGTGGGTGTTTGGACTAATTGACTTAGGTTTAAGTAGCTAAAAAAACTCCAAAAGTTATTTAGTCTTTGGGCTATTGACATCTAGCATATTAACAATAAAGTCACCTAACAATATTACATCATCGTAGGGGGCCAAACCACCAATGAAAGTGGTCCAAGTCCAAGGGTGGACGATATGCAGTGCCAATGAGTAGCTTTTGCTTATTTACATTAAGGGCTACCCAAAGCTGTTCAACATTGGGATGATCAGGATGAGCTTTATCCCGCGCAGTAACCCCATTTTTTACGTAGAATGCAACCCCTCCGCCGCGCCCACCACGTACAGACTTAGGTCGCGGTATGTAATTATGCTTGTACTCAGGTAAACTAGGCGCTCGGTCCTTCTCCCCCTTACGTAACCAAGTTTCGTTGATACTTCATTCTGATTTCGAGACATCTAATAAAATTTGTCGTCAAAAACACAGCAAAAAAAACATGTGATCATTTGTGAAAGACATCGAAGGAATGCCAAAAACATCTGACGAGAAAATCGAATCGGAAATATAGGATGCTGCTACGACAGATATGAGCTTTAAAATATGTGTCACCTCTTAGAATGCAATAATATCCGGCATGTCTTGCGCTATATCTACCTACTTGTTGAGTCAAACATAAGTGACATCTTGCTAACAACATGCAGACGGTAATGAAAATAACGTTGTATTTTAATTGTGACTTGTCTTGTTAGAGTGAGCTATAAAAGAAATATTGTCATAAACTAAGAACCCTGCTACGAAGTTTACGCAACTGAATTAAGTTCCACAAACGAAACGTTCTTCAGTCGGAATTAGACCCGCCTTAGTTAACATACCGACGACGAGACGTACATACTAGGAACATGACTTGAATGTGGGAGGTGAATTGTGATTGTCTTGAATGTAGTCAGACTTGGTAAAACGGTATGCGGGAACGGTGCAGCTCTTGCATTAATCTCTTCGGACGAGGCACTTCGTAAAATTTATTCGTTCGTTTAATCATTTATTCTTGTACATACCAACTTATTTGTGTAAATTTGTACAATCTATTTTATAGACGGGCAGCTACACTCTTGTAAGTGTGATGAGTAAAATAGAACATTACTGTAGCGCCCGACAGCAGAGGCATTGATAGATGAACGTGAAAACTCACATAAGTGAGTCCATTAATGCCTGGTTTCGGCCAAGGCTTGTTTATTACTTTTCTCAAATAATGCGCGGAAAAACAAACTAAGTAAATTAATTATAAATTCCAGAAGCAATGACGAACAACGGTAATTTTTCTTTCGCCAAAATGTTCCTTTGTTTTTTTTTTCACTTTAAACAGTACCCTAATTACGTAATAAACAATCAATCGGAATCTAAATCGTTTTGAAACAGATTGCTAAACCATTGCTTCATAAGTTTGATAAAAAAATCTGCCCAACAATGTAAATAACGCAATGAATGTTGTTGAACTGTCAAAATACGAGTACAACAGATTAGTCTTAATCGTTTACGGAAATGTGTTGCGCAATTAGGCTGCAGCTCTATTTGCTATGCCAGTTCTAGATTTAAACAAAACGTTTATTACGTTACCTACATGGTTGCTATGGGTTGAAGTAAAAAGTTCGTTCCATTTTTTAATTATACGACAGATATGAGTTTTCGTAGTAATTTATTCGGCAGCTAAACACGGCACTACTCTCTAATTAGCTACGTGCAAAAACACATACGAAGTAAGGACAAATGTCGAATCGTATCGTTTTTCATTTATAGTTCGGGCTCCGAAGTAATCTTATGTCTGTAGGTGATACAAAATATGAAATGCCCGTAACTTCGGCCGAAACTGCGGACTTCGTGATTAGGGAATCAGCCTTCTGATATGGATTTTCAAACTAACATTGCCGGCCGCTGCTCGCAGGTATTTGTATAGCATTTTCGATTTATCTGGAAAAAGGTTTTCAAAATTATGCTAGAATTTTCAGACATGTTTCAGTAAAGATAATATTAGGCACACAATAATAATGAATAATGTATGCATCTCTAATTAGCAGGCACCTCCGTATTCACTTCATGATTCACTTTGTGATAATTTCCTGGATAGATAATAACAGCCGCATGAGTTGATCGAAGGTAAGGCTTTTACGATTGCCTCGGTTGGTTCGTGGATGGGTGGCCAACCAGTACATATCGAGACTCCTCCGTACCTCGGAAAGAACGTTAAACCGTTAGTCCCGGCTCTCGTTCGTGGATCTTTGACAGTCATTACGGAACTCAGACTTTTGAGCTTCTTGGTCAGAATCCCAAAAGTCTGGCAACCAGTCTTACCAAATCAAATCGAATCAAAATATTTAATTAAAAAAAAAACACATGGCCACATAAAAAACGTCAGAATCTAGGTGCACGGTTACAAATTGGTCGTTTCCTATTGAAAACAGCCAGCAAGAAACTCCACTTATTCTTAGGAGGACTGTATATGCCTGTCAACAATTAACAAATAGACAATGGTCTGTAAATGTATAATCTAATAGGCCTACAATGTTCACAAAATATAAAAGAGTCTAAAAAAGAAAAACAAAAAAATTATAAAATTTAAAACAAATTTAAACCAAATGACATGATTGCCATTTCAACTGTAACAAATCTGAATTAATATGCTTTTCACAAAAGCCACAAAAAAAATGAAATAATAATTCTAGCTTCATAATATCAAATTATGAGGAGATTATGTCAAAAAGGTATGCTAAATGTAAATATCTATAACAAAAAAATTAAAATAAAACAAAAAAAAAAAGTTGGGACAAGGTTAGACAGATTAATATTGGATTTTGCTGATCGTTTTTTTATTATTAGTGCCTCATGTTTGACCATATTTTAACCAGCATAGATGGTAAATGGTTGACAATGGTGTTTACTTGCCTAATAATCACGAATAGAAATATTTTGTTTTTTTTTGTTTTGGGGGGGAAACTTTCAAAAGGCGCCCGGACTTTGGGGATAAGCCCGGGGAGTGTGGGATATTTTGCCTCATTAAAACCACCCCGTTGTTCACCATCTGTACATGGAAGAGCTTCCATTTCCTCTCAAAAGACCGAACCGAAACTATGCAATGCCTGTTAGGGTCCATCTCTAGGGAGACTCTAAAGGGGTCTGTCTCCCTGAAATGTTACTGTGCAAGTTTGAAAAACAGCATATGACCACTATGCGCCCCCTTTCCTGAGGCCACTCAATAGGCGGGCAGAGTACCCACTCCGAGGCCCCAAATTCCCGTACCACTAGTACCTACACACTCGAACTTTACTTGTTAATAGAGTTACGTTCTCGTTGGAAGTGATCTGTAATAATAATATTATCCATACAGCAATCTATAAACGGGGCAATCAATAGCAAGCACTAATGGCTATGTTTGAGCTGTTTATGAACACTAAGTGCATCGCCGCTCACCGCGCGTGGTTCACGTTTTACGTGTAGGTTGAAAGGTCACTAAATGTAGAATATAAACACTTAAAATTTACCTAAAGAGGAAATGAAGGTCGTAAAGTCTAATATTTTGGAATACTATTTCAAACGCTAGCTCAAAACTTTGTACTATACTTTTTAAATTGTAATTTTTCCTTAACTATAGAAGTGCCGTACCACACTGATTGCGACAAGCAGGCTTCTTCTTCTCCACGCGAATGAAGCCTTCTTCATCGGCCTGTCCTGGGCTTTTTACCGACGGTAACGAGCTTTGGACCGCTTCGAAGGGCCTTTGGGCACCCCTCGTATTATTAGGTAGCCGTTGGTGATTTACGGGAGCTTTAATAACGGCAGCCGAGTTAGCACGTCCCGGTATTGACGTGCTAATATTGGTCGGCGTTCCAACGATGGGGGACGTGGAGAGGGTGGGGCGCAGTTGTGCATCGCTTGCAATGACTAATGGTGTAAGAGGCATGACAGGCAGAGTTTACGTGATGTAGACACCTTGGCTTTGAATCAAAATACGTCGAACAAGAAATAAAAGACGGTTATCAACTATAAAGTTTTCATATACATGATGTAGTACCCTCTTACATTACTTGTATTTACAGATCTTTAACTATTCACAGCCTTTTTTTTATCGGGTGGGAAATCATCAAATGACTTCACCCACTCTGGGTGGAGCGGGAGGGCGTGTCAGACTTTTACTGACTAAAACAAGGGGATTTAGTCAGTAAAAGTCTTTAAGGGGATTGGAGGGTGGAAGTTACAGTTTTTTTTTGTTTGTATACAAATCCTAATATGCATTTCAAATTTTTGCTTTGTAGGACACCGGTATTTTTTTGTAAAAAGACCTGAACCCCCTTTTTTTTTTTTTTTTGGGTGGGAAATCATCAAATGACTTCTCCCGCTCAGGGTGGAGCGGGAGGGCGTGTCAGACTTTTACTGACTAAAACCCACCCGTGTTCCTTCAGTTGCCTGTACCAGGGCCACGGTTTTCTCTTTAGAATAACCCGTGACGTCATTTTGTGCTGGCATCTCTATGAGGCGCGCGTGGAACACAACGCGCCGTCGACCCGGGCCTGGTCCTTACCGGACGGCGAGCTACCCATGGCTCGCCGTCCGCAAGCCCGCGCCTACGGTGGCCGGGAATCTGCTTGCGATTCCCGACGCCCAGGGCGTCTCCTGCGGCGACTAGGGGCGTGAGGGCGCAAGGCTCTCTCCCTCACGCGCTCCGCCTCCTCCTTTGCGAGCATTACTGCTTCGCAGAAGGAGGTGACGGCTTTTCATTCCCTCTCGCTACGTACCATGGCCTGGACCAGGGGCGGACGCTAGAGATCGCCGCCGCCCGCCGCCGTGGCGTGCCCTGCACTGGGTTGCGACAATCGCACCCTCCATGTCGCCATGAGATCCCGGCAGAGCTCTGTCCGGGTGGAGGGTGAATGTTCTTTTTATCGTTTTTTTTTATGTTTTCGTCTAAATCCTAGCCTTCATACCAAGTTTCAGCTTTCGGGCTTCGGGAACCACACCTCCAACTCCGGCACTGGCACCTCCGTTTGAGGGAGTCGGAGGGTGACAGGTATAGATTTCTTGTTTCTTTTTACAATTTATTTTGAGAAATTGAGCTCTCTAGCATTACCCAGGTCGAAGCTATCAGGATATGAAAATATGACGAAACGCTTCGAGAAAAGGTAGTGCCCGCGTGGTGGATCACGGCCCTCTTCCTCTCTGTGAGAGGAAGAGGGCCGTGATCCACCACGCGGGCCCAGTGCGGGTTGGTAGATGTCACATGTCTTCGATTTTTTTGGGTTCTAAGACATGCCGGTTTCCTCACGATGTTTTCCTTCACCGGTTTGAGAGCAGTGGGAACGAAATAATTTACACATAGTAAAGCGCCTTTCTGAGTTCGAACCTACGACCTACAACTCGTAAGTCGTGGCCGTTACCACTGGGCCACCACTGCTCTCTCGAATCGTTGAGCTCTTCAGTTTTGAGTCGAGCTGCACGATGACAAATTCGTGCACTGACTGGACAGGTCCACTCAAATCTGTTTGGTTCTTTCCTCAAAAGACCATTTGAGACACTAATCTACATAGTCTTCACATGATTCTGACCAAGATTATGTCTGGACTTTAAAAGAGACTGTGACCTCTGAGTTCGTTTCGGCCGTTCTTCTCAGAGTAGTCAGATAGGAAACACCGATCTCACCTAGTTTTAAAATATGATTGACGTGTAAAAGTGTTTGTACAAACCTACTTACAAAAATAAATCATTTATCAACTAGAATTTAAAAGTCCTTCTTTTATCACTGCTAGAAAAGACTTAGGGGACATTTTGTGCGTTTATCCACCGCAGCCGACACAGGGACGTCACCGAGAACAAGGTGACGGCGGCGAAGTAGCGATACATACATTTACTGAATGTCGTCATCCAGGAGCGTAGCTACCGCGGTATCAGCTGTATCGATGATACTGGGGCAAGCTACAGTTAGGCTAATTCTCATGCTCTAGCATTCATTAAATAAAATTCACAGAAAACCTAACCTATCCCAGTCAGGGTTCTGCAATTTTCGAGCTCGCTTTGCTCGCTCCATTTTGTTACTAAAATCACAATGTCAGCTTAACCTAATATCCCAATATAAAAGCTCCAATTTTCTAGCATATTCATGCTCATTTCATTCTAATAGTAAAATCGCAATGAAAACTACCTACTCTGCTTTATAGCTACGCTGCAGTCGGGTAAATAGGGCCCCAACAAAGTTTTGATACAGGGCCCCTTTAGAACTAGCTACGACACTCGTCATCGCGGCCGCCGAACTTTCGAGAAGTTCGGCGCAACCGCTAGACCACACTGCTTTCTCACCAGAGCGCCATCCGGCTTTTGTTATGTCTGTCATGACATACGAGCCGCCGAGTTCGATCATGATTGTCGGACAAACTATCGCCGTCACCATGATGACTCGTTCGGTTCGAATAATCTCGTATCTCGCTGTCTTTGTAACTTAGAAAGAAAGAAAGAAAAGAACGTTTATTTACGGTAAACATGACGCAGTGATCGAACACAAACACCAAAGAGAACAAATCGGGGGAAAATATGCGTCACATCCACGCAAAACGGCCATCGCTCAGCTTAATGCTACGACCCTATGCGAGACAGAGCCCCAGCGCTGGTTTTCAGCGACAGCCGGCGTTGAATGACGTCGACCAGTGTAGCAAACGCTAAGATGAAAATAAAAAATAAAAATACAAACACATAATAACTGGATAAGTGTTTAACAAAATAAAATAAACAATATTTATAAAAATGGTAACATTCCGGGCATTGAAAGCTCACGCGCCGTTAGCCTTTGATAATCTGTCGCGCAGCTGTCATTTAAAATAGGTTTGACGTTTTGACATACTGTGATTGTTATTGTTCTACCAGGCGTAATAATTAGATGGCGTATTACGTAATGAATTTTAATATGGAATTTCAAAACAAAACAATGTGTTTGGTGACTGTGTTGGTATGGTTATTGTAAAATAGTGTTTGTGAAATGTGTGTTACTTAAAGAAATTCTGATGACAAACTCGGTGACAAAACGGAGAAACAGTTTTTTAAGACAAAATGGTAAGTACGAAATAATTATCTATTTAACATCATGATTATAAAGAATGGTAAAAGTTTAGTATCGTTTGGCAGGGAGAAGGGGTGGGGAGGTGGTGGGGGGGATAGAGGGGGGTGCTCCTTCCCCCCTGGTACCACTCCCGTGAAAAGGTAACGCACCGTTCTTGAGAAAAACTAATTATTGTAACCTAACCTCAAAACACTTAAATGTCGCTTTTCTAACGTCTCCAGCGCTGCGGGAAGTGCAACCCCTTCGCCCTTGCGTAACAAAGGATAGGCACCCATGCTCACGTTGCCCTCCCTTCGCGCCTCCGGATTTTTATAAACACTCTAGGGGTAGGAGCCAAAAGACTACGTGGAGTCGGGGTGCCCCGATTCGGTTTTGGAACTATGTCGACCTATTTTAACCATGAAGTTGGGGTACACTAACTTCTCACAACTCTGGGAGAAACGAAACGGAATGAACGTAAACAAATGACACTGACACATGACGCGAATAAGGTTTTTTTTTTACGTTCCGTTTCATCGATTTTGCACGACAGTTTACACCACCGACAATACACTAGTACGTCTAGTACATATTTGGTTGTCAATCGCCGATTTTAACGTTTCGTTACGCTGTAATCTAATGTGAGGTTAGAAACATTTATTATTAATTTCTCGAAAAATACGCATTACCTTGTAATAAGAGTGGTAGCGTTATAATCAGGGAACCCACCCCTACCATCTTCAACCCTTTTTACCCCAAAACTCCTGCCAAACGATACTAGACTCAAGCCATTATATGATCAAGGAACTAACATGACAAGCCGTAGTGTGACAGTTGATTAATTAGGGTTGAGAGCTGTGGTGTAAAACATATAATAATACAGCCCCGACAGACAGAAGAGTGAATGCCAAGCATCACACGCACTAGGAGGTCCCCAACCAAAGCTTGCAAGCCATGACCCCGGAGGTATAGTGACCCATACCAAAGTACATGGTTAAAGTTGAAGGGAAATTTGTTCATGTATGAGTATCTTTTTGAGTTGGAGTTTAAAGGCTTGTATTGTTTTCAGGCATCGCATTGGTGGTGCGAGATCATTCCAACAGCGTGTGGCTGCAAACTTGAAAGAACCCCTGAATGCAGTAGTTCTGTGCTTTGGCACGGACAGTGGGCTTACCATGGAGCGAAGACTGTACTTTAGATGGTTTTGTTTCCATGTTAGCTTTTCATAGAGATAATGTGGTTTTTGAGTTGTAATGATACCAAACAAGTTTGCTAAATGAAGCTTCTTCCTGGCAACCATCTTTAATAATTTTAGTTCGTTAATGTATGGAGTAACATGACTTCTTCGCGGGACATTAACACAAAAACGAACACAGGCGTTCTGGGTACGTTGGATTACACGCACTTCTGCGTTGGACAGACGCTCTTAGGCAGCATTTATACCTAGTGCATTGTCGGCGTCTGCCGAGTGTGAAAATGTGTGAAAAACAAAGGACAGTCAGTTGGTGGCTGATGATTCTTTTTACAAGCTGTTATTTAGCTTGCAATGTTTCTAAATAGGTTGTTACGTCAATTCATGAGGCAGCAGATTTGTATGTCCAGCAATAAACGTCTTTCTGGTGAATTAATGACGAAGCATTTATGAGAAACTGCAATGACAATATCATCGTGCTTTTCTTCGTTTTAGGATTTATTTCGAGTGCGCCATATAAACAATTTGGCTATCTTTCTATCGATATAACACCTGACTTATTTTCGTCTGCAAACTATTAGCAATTTGCAAGACCGTGTGAATTTATTTGATGTTCATTTTGTCCCGCAAACTTTTGGGTCAAGCAAAAGTTAAGATTGATCTTACAAAACCTTAAGTTAGAACAAACCCCAAACATTAACTTAGCTGTTTGTCGTTTAATCAGTTCTAATCAAATTATTGGTAAAAACGATGACCAGTGGTTGTGAGTAAAAGATATTTTTTTATGCCTGCAAAAAGTTGGGGTACATAGATGATTGCCATAATCACTAATTGGGCATGCGGATGGAAGATTTGGTGGGCTTTAGCTATTGCGTTTCCTTGCGTGATGCTTTATAGTTTTTTTCGGGAACACGGGAAGCAGCCGTTCTGTAATTTATTGTTCATCTCTATAATACGAGTAGTAGCGTATTAAAATGGTTATTTCAATCCACTAGGCCGACCAAAACCCAAGCGCTTAAAATACTTAAACCATTTAGGCTTATTAGAAGAGATACCTGACACAAATAGACTGTAGAAGAAAGATCATATATATCATCATCACCTGATACATAAGAAAAGAGTTATTATTTCATTAAAAACCTTCTTTGAACAATTTCGTAGTGTTATCACTGGTAAGGATAATCTGCACGCGTAGCATGACCTAAATGACAGTTATAATAGACAACGTGACAGATTTATTTATTCATCTGTCATTATATTCTTCCGTCGACAAAACTCTTTTCTATGGTATGTCATGTTTCGCGTGCGGGTAACATGGGGTAGAACATCAGACGTCAGGTGTCCGTTCGATTACGATACAAGTCGGCCAATCCCGACAAACACGTTAGTTATAAAGGAGAATGTCAGTTTTACTATGGGTGCTGGTCCAAGTGTGTTGCAGATGCGTATTGTACCTTCAACAAAAGGTCTCAACCATTACAACATTTTTAATTACAGCAGCAAAAAAAACAGAAGAACTGAAACTTTTAGAGAATTGTGTATTGACAAAAAAAAAAGGTAAACGGTCTCGAGCTATGAAAAAAAAAACGAAAACGTTATTCGAGCCAAGTGTCATGTTCAGTCGCCCAAGTTATACCGACTTGTCTATTTCTCGAGACTTTATTCATCCACATTAAACTAAACGTCGTACCGCCTCTGCATATTTTATATTTTTTTGTTTTCCCATGTTTAAATAGTTATTCTGATATTCTGAGCGGAAACAAATCAAAGATCATAAAATCGGTCCAACATTTTTAATTTTTTTTTGGGTGGGAATGCATCAAATGACTTCTCCCGCTCTGGGGGGAGTGGGAGGGCATGCCAAACTTTTCCTGACTAAAACCCACCCGTGTTCCTTCAGTTGCCTGTGCCAGGGCTACGGTTATTCTTTCGAATTACCCGCGACCCTGAAGCGTCGGGCCTATCGGACCCCGTCATTTTGTGCTGACATCTCTGAGGCGCGCGTGGAACACGACGCGCTGTCGACCCGGGCCTGGTCCCTACCGGAAGGCGAGCTACCCATTGCTCGCCGTCCGCAAGCCCTCGCCAACGGTGGCCGGGAATCTGCAGGCGACTCCCGGCGCCCAGATCATCTCCTGCGGCGACTAGGGGCGTGAGGGCGCAAGGCTCTCTCCCTCACGCGCTCCGCCTCCTCCTTCGCGAGCATTACTGCTTCGCAGAAGGAGGTGACGGCTTTCCATTCCCAAATCGGTTCAGCCTGAGTTACACATGGTGTATCGATCCCGAATTTCCTTTATTTATAAATATATAGCGTGACTGGTAATTAGTAATCGATACTTAAACACATGATTCTACTCATCATAACAAACAACATTCCCAAAGAAACGATTTTTTTATTTCTCTTTTTTATTAATAAAATAGTCCATTAGAATATTGAGTAAATTGAGTACTGTTAAATACGGCATTTTTGTAGTGGTTTTTTAACTTAGCAACAACTTGAGCATGTACACTAAGGGGAGTGAGGTGTTAGACTCCCCCCGCAACGTCTAAGAGGGGCGCGCGTGGAACACAACGCGCCGCCACCTCGGGTCCTGATGTATGGGGGGCGGTGGACGTCCCCGAGTCCGCCGTCCCTCTGGACCCATTTAGAGGGGCTGGAAGAGGGCGTTGTTCGCCCTCAGCCTACGACCAACCCCTTGCCCCTTGCGACGGGTCTGATGAATGGCCCCGTCGCCTACCATTTTTCGGCCGCAGAGGATAGGGAGAGCGGCCAACGACATACCGTCACTCCTCTTCCCCTGCGGCCCCACCGCGTCAGCCATCGTACGGTGGCGACCCCGTTAAGGCCGCGGAAGGTAGGGAGAGCGGCGCACCGCAATACCGGCACTCCTCTCCCGCCGCGGCCCCACCACGATTGCGATGTCGCCCAACAACACCGCAACCTTGGCCGCTACGTCGTCGGCTTGTCTACTAAAGCCCTGACCTGACGAGCGGCCCCTCCTCGGGTTCCTCTTAGCTTCACCGTGGGGTCCAAACCACGGCTACTGAGCCCCCCCGCCTCGTCAATGCGGGAACCCATTGGGGGGGACCTAACCTAACCTTTTTTTTTTTTTTTTTTGTTCCCGAGGTGGAAAATCCTCATGGATGTCCTCCGCCCTGGGGCGGGCGGAGGGCTCTGTCAGACTCTTACTGAGGGGCCAGGGGCGACGGATGTCCCCGAATCCGTCGCCCCTGGACCCATTTAGGGGGGCTGGAAGAGGGCGTTGTCCGCCCTCCGCCTGCGCCCGGTGCGCCTGCTGCGGATCGGGAGAGTGGACGAGATTTCTCTCTCCCTTTCCGCAGCCTCCTTCTGCGATCACTGTTTCGCAGAAGGAAACCACCGCGTCCCAGGACTCGGCGCTGCCGACCATCGAACTCACTACGGTCGGCAGCGACAAGTCACTGCCTACTTCTGAGATGAGGGCACGGCGCGGCTCCTCCCAAGCGGCACACTCTGCCAGCGTATGCCACGCCGTGTCCTCTCGGCAGTCGACGCAGTGGTGACACCGAGCGTCCGGCTCCCTGTTTATGCGACACAGGTACTTCCCGAAGCAGCCATGCCCCGAGAGCACCTGCGTCGCCCGAAACGACAGGGAGCCGTGCCTCCTCCCGAGCCAGAGGTCGAGCACTGGCCGGACCGCCTCGATGGTGACGAGGCCGGCGGTAGGGCGTGAAAGCCTGTCCCGCCATTCCGCCACCAGGACCTCGCGAAGCTGCGACCGACGCTGCTCCATATGGCGCTGCATCGGCCGCTCGCCCCGCGCCCTCGCTTCCTCGCGCCACCGATAAAGTGACGCGAGCACCCTCGCGTCTAGGTCCCATGGCGGGGATCCGGCTAGTGCACAAGCCGCCTCGTAGGAGATCGTGCGATACCCCCTTATGACTCTGACGGCCATTGCTCTCTGCGGCTTTCGCAGCACAGAGATGCTGGCGGCCGTCAGGTCAGCCGCCCAGATCGGGGCCCCGTAAAGGGCCATCGATCGCACGATCCCCACGTAGAGCCGCCTACAAGCGGCGCTCGGGCCCCCCAAATTGGGAAGCAGCGTTGCCAGAGCCCCGGCCGCGCCCAACAACTTGGGCGCCAGCCGCCGGAAGTGGGGTCCGAAGTCCCACCGGCTGTCGAGCACCAATCCCAGATATTTCATGGTGGGCTCGACAGCGATCCGGACCCCGACCTAACCTTTTTTTTTTTTTTTTTTTTTGTTCCCGGGGTGGAAAATCCTCATGGAAGTCCTCCGCCCTGGGGCGGGCGGAGGGGTCTGTCAGACTCTTACTGACTAAAAACCACCCCGGTGTTCCATCTCACACCTACGCCGGGGTCGCGGGAACACATTATTCTTCCACAACCCCGGCTGGTGCCGGCCCGCTTGCGCGGGCCCCGTCTCGGGCGGGGGGAGTGAGATGTACTCCCCCCGCAACGTCTGTGAGCGGCGCACGCGGAACACTACGCGCGCCGCCTTCTCGGGTCCTGATGTTGGGGAGCGACGGATGTCCCCGAATCCGTCGCCCCTGGACCCATTTAGGGGGGCCGGAAGAGGGCGTTGTCCGCCCTCCTCCGACGCCCGGTGCGTCTGCTGCGGGCCGGTTCGAGAGTCGAGATCTCTCTCTCCCTTTCCGCAGCCTCCTTCTGCGAGACGACCGTTTCGCAAAAGGAGACCACTGCGTCCCTGGACTCTGCGCCGCCGACCATCGCGTTCACGACGGCCGGCAGCGACAGGTCGTTGCCTACTTCGGTGATGAGGGCACGGCGCGGCTCCTCCCAAGCGGCACACTCTGCCAGCGTGTGCCACGCCGTGTCCTCCCGGCAGTCGACGCAGTGGTGACACCGGGCGTCCGGCTCCCTGTTAATGCGACACAGGTACTTCCCGCAGCAACCATGCCCCGAGAGTACCTGTGTCGCCCGAAACGTCAGGGAGCCGTGCCTTCTCCCGAGCCAGCGGTCGAGCACTGGCCGGATCGCCTCGATGGTGCTGAGGCCGGCGGTAGGGCGTGACAGCCTCACCCGCCATTCCGCCACCAGGACCTCGCGGAGCTGCAACCGATGCTGCTCGATTTGTTGCTGCATCGGTCGCTCGCCCCGCTCCCGCGCTGCCTCGCGCCACCGGTACAGTGACGCGAGCACCTTCGCCTCCAGGTCCCAGGGCGGTGATCCGGCCAGTGCACATCCCGCCTCGAAGGAGATCGTGCGATACCCCCGAATGACTCTGACGGCCATCGCCCGCTGCGGCTTGCGCAGGACAGCTATGCTGCCGGCCGTCAGGTCAGACGCCCAGATCGGCGCTCCGTAGAGCGCCATGGATCGCACGATCCCCATATAGAGCCGCCTACAGGCGGCGCTCGGGCCCCCCAGATACCCCGACCTTTTTTTTTTTTTTTTTGTTCCCGGGGTGGAAAATCCTCATGGATGTCCTCCGCCCTGGGGCGGGCGGAGGGGTCTGTCAGACTCTTACTGACTAAAAACCACCCCGGTGTTCCATCTCACACCTACGCCGGGGTCGCGGGAACACATTATTCTTCCACAACCCCGGCTGGTGCCGGCCCGCTTGCGCGGGCCCCGTCTCGGGCGGGGGGAGTGAGGTGTACTCCCCCCGCAACGTCTGTGAGCGGCGCACGCGGAACACTACGCGCGCCGCCTTCTCGGGTCCTGATGTTGGGGAGCGACGGATGTCCCCGAATCCGTCGCCCCTGGACCCATTTAGGGGGGCCGGAAGAGGGCGTTGTCCGCCCTCCTCCGACGCCCGGTGCGTCTGCTGCGGGCCGGGTCGAGAGTCGAGATCTCTCTCTCCCTTTCCGCAGCCTCCTTCTGCGAGATGACCGTTTCGCAAAAGGAGACCACTGCGTCCCAGGACTCTGCGCCGCCGACCATCGCGTTCACGACGGCCGGCAGCGACAGGTCGTTGCCTACTTCGGTGATGAGGGCACGGCGCGGCTCCTCCCAAGCGGCACACTCTGCCAGCGTGTGCCACGCCGTGTCCTCCCGGCAGTCGACGCAGTGGTGACACCGGGCGTCCGGCTCCCTGTTTATGCGACACAGGTACTTCCCGAAGCAACCATGCCCCGAGAGCACCTGCGTCGCCCGAAACGTCAGGGAGCCGTGCCTTCTCCCGAGCCAGCGGTCGAGCACTGGCCGGATCGCCTCGATGGTGCTGAGGCCGGCGGTAGGGCGTGAAAGCCTCACCCGCCATTCCGCCACCAGGACCTCGCGGAGCTGCAACCGATGCTGCTCGATATGTTGCTGCATCGGTCGCTCGCCCCGCTCCCGCGCTGCCTCGCGCCACCGGTACAGTGACGCGAGCACCTTCGCCTCCAGGTCCCAGGGCGGTGATCCGGCCAGTACACAACCCGCCTCGAAGGAGATCGTGCGATACCCCCGAATGACTCTGACGGCCATCGCCCGCTGCGGCTTGCGCAGGACAGCTATGCTGCCGGCCGTCAGGTCAGACGCCCAGATCGGCGCTCCGTAGAGCGCCATGGATCGCACGATCCCCATATAGAGCCGCCTACAGGCGGCGCTCGGGCCCCCCAGATACCCCGACCTAACCTAACCTTTTTTTTTTTTTTTGGTTTCGGGTTGGAAAATCCTCATGGATGTCCCCCGCCCCGGGGAGGGCGGAGGGGTCTGTCGGACTCTTACCGACTAAAAACCAACCCGGTGTTCCATCTTACACCTACGCCGGGGTCGCGGGAACACATTATTCTTCCACAATCCCGGCTGGGACCTAACCTAACCTTTTTTTTTTTTTTTTTTTTGTTTTGTTCCCGGGGTGGAAAATCCTCATGGATGTCCTCCGCCCTGGGGCGGGCGGAGGGGTCTGTCAGACTCTTACTGACTAAAAACCACCCCGGTGTTCCTTCTCACACCTACGCCGGGGTCGCGGGAACACATTATTCTTCCACAACCCCGGCTGGTGCCAGCACGCTTGCGCGGGCCCCGTCTCGGGCGGGGGGAGTGAGGTGTACTCCCCCCGCAACGTCTGTGGTCGGCGCGCGAGGAACACTACGCGCGCCGCCTTCTCGGGTCCTGATGTTGGGGGGCGACGGATGTCCCCGAATCCGTCGCCCCTGGACCCATTTAGGGGGGCTGGAAGAGGGCGTTGTCCGCCCTCCGCCTGCGCCCGGTGCGCCTGCTGCGGATCGGGAGAGTGGACGAGATCTCTCTCTCCCTTTCCGCAGCCTCCTTCTGCGAGATCACTGTTTCGCAGAAGGAAACCACCGCGTCCCAGGACTCGGCGCTGCCGACCATCGAACTTACTACGGTCGGCAGCGACAGGTCACTGCCTACTTCTGAGATGAGGGCACGGCGCGGCTCCTCCCAAGCGGCACACTCTGCCAGCGTATGCCACGCCGTGTCCTCCCGGCAGTCGACGCAGTGGTGACACTGAGCGTCCGGCTCCCTGTTAATGCGACACAGGTACTTCCCGAAGCAACCATGCCCCGAGAGCACCTGCGTCGCCCGAAACGACAGGGAGCCGTGCGTCCTCCCGAGCCAGAGGTCGAGCACTGGCCGGACCGCCTCGATGGTGACGAGGCCGGCGGTAGGGCGTGAAAGCCTGTCCCGCCATTCCGCCACCAGGATCTCGCGAAGCTGCGACCGACGCTGCTCCATATGGCGCTGCATCGGCCGCTCGCCCCGCGCCCTCGCTTCCTCGCGCCACCGATAAAGTGACGCGAGCACCTTCGCGTCTAGGTCCCATGGCGGGGATCCGGCCTGTGCACTGGCCGCCTCGTAGGAGATCGTGCGATACCCCCTTATGACTCTGACGGCCATTGCTCTCTGCGGCTTTCGCAGCACAGAGATGCTGGCGGCCGTCAGGTCAGCCGCCCAGATCGGGGCCCCGTAAAGGGCCATCGATCGCACGATCCCCACGTAGAGCCGCCCACAAGCGGCGCTCGGGCCCCCCAAATTGGGAAGCAGCGTTGCCAGCGCCCCGGCCGCACCCAACAACTTGGGCGCCAGCCGCCGGAAGTGGGGTCCGAAGTTCCACGGACTGTCGAGCACCAGTCCCAGATATTTCATGGTGGGCTCGACAGCGATCCGGACCCCCCCGACCACAATGTGTGATCCGGCCGGCGGCGCCCGCCGGGGCCCATGAAACACCATGGCCTCCGACTTGTCGAGGGCCACCTCCAGGCCGAGGCGCCGTATGCGGCTCACCGTGAGTGAGACCGCCGCCGTCGCGAGCAACGCTGCCTCCCTGTGCGAACTCCCCCGGGCCGTGACCAGCGTGTCGTCCGCGTAACACGTCAGGTCCGCGCCCGGCGGGAGCTCGCCCCTCAGCACCCAGTCGTACCCGATGTTCCACAGGAGCGGTCCCACGACCGATCCCTGTGGAACACCGCACGACACTTGGCGCTGGTTTCCGCCATCACGTCCCATGTAGGTGACACACCTCCCCGCCAGATAAGCCCCAACGATGCGGCGGAGGTAGAGAGGCACCCGATGATAACGCAGTGCCTCCCGTATGCAGCTCCAGGGCAGGGTGTTGAAGGCGTTGGAGATGTCCAAGGACACCGCCACCACCACCCCGCCCCGGGACACTGTTTCCTCCGCCAGGACTCTCACCCTCGACACAGCGTGGATGGTAGAGCGCCCATGCCGAAAGCCGAACTGGCTCTCGTCCAGGTCCGGCCCCTCTCACCTAACCTAACCTTTTTTTTTTTTTTTTTTTTTTTTTTTTGTTCCCGGGGTGGAAAATCCTCATGGATGTCCTCCGCCCTGGGGCGGGCGGAGGGGTCTGTCAGACTCTTACTGACTAAAAACCACCCCGGTGTTCCATCTCACACCTACGCCGGGGTCGCGGGAACACATTATTCTTCCACAACCCCGGCTGGTGCCGGCCCGCTTGCGCGGGCCCCGTCTCGGGCGGGGGGAGTGAGGTGTACTCCACCCGCAACGTCTGTGGTCGGCGCGCGAGGAACACTACGCGCGCCGCCTTCTCGGGTCTTGATGTTGGGGGGCGACGGATGTCCCCGAATCCGTCGCCCCTGGACCCATTTAGGGGGGCCGGAAGAGGGCGTTGTCCGCCCTCCTCCGACGCCCGGTGCGTCTGCTGCGGGCCGGGTCGAGAGTCGAGATCTCTCTCTCCCTTTCCGCAGCCTCCTTCTGCGAGATGACCGTTTCGCAAAAGGAGACCACTGCGTCCCAGGACTCTGCGCCGCCGACCATCGCGTTCACGACGGCCGGCAGCGACAGGTCATTGCCTACTTCAGTTATGAGGGCACGGCGCGGCTCCTCCCAAGCGGCACACTCTGCCAGCGTGTGCCACGCCGTGTCCTCCCGGCAGTCGACGCAGTGGTGACACCGGGCGTCCGGCTCCCTGTTTATGCGACACAGGTACTTCCCGAAGCAACCATGCCCCGAGAGCACCTGCGTCGCCCGAAACGACAGGGAGCCGTGCCTTCTCCCGAGCCAGCGGTCGAGCACCGGCCGGATCGCCTCGATGGTGCTGAGGCCGGCGGTAGGGCGTGAAAGCCTCACCCGCCATTCCGCCACCAGGACCTCGCGGAGCTGCAACCGATGCTGCTCGATATGTTGCTGCATCGGTCGCTCGCCCCGCTCCCGCGCTGCCTCGCGCCACCGGTACAGTGACGCGAGCACCTTCGCCTCCAGGTCCCAGGGCGGTGATCCGGCCAGTGCACAACCCGCCTCGCAGGAGATCGTGCGATACCCCCGAATGACTCTGACGGCCATAGCCCGCTGCGGCTTGCGCAGGACAGCTATGCTGCCGGCCGTCAGGTCAGACGCCCAGATCGGCGCTCCGTAGAGCGCCATGGATCGCACGATCCCCATATAGAGCCGCCTACAGGCGGCGCTCGGGCCCCCCAGATTGGGAAGCAGCGTTGCCAGCGCCCCGGCCGCGCCCAACAACTTGGGCGCCAGCCGCCGGAAGTGGGGTCCGAAGTCCCACCGGCTGTCGAGCACCAATCCCAGATATTTCATGGTGGGCTCGACAGCGATCCGGACCCCCCCGACCACAATGTGTGATCCGGCCGGCGGCGCCCGCCGGGGGCCATGAAACACCATGGCCTCCGACTTGTTGAGGGCCACCTCCAGGCCGAGGCGCCGTATGCGGCTCACCGTGAGTGAGACCGCCGCCGTCGCGAGCAACGCTGCCTCCCTGTGCGAACTCCCCCGGGCCGTGACCAGCGTGTCGTCCGCGTAACACGTCAGGTCCGCGCCCGGCGGGAGCTCGCCCCTCAGCACCCAGTCGTACCCGATGTTCCACAGGAGCGGTCCCACGACCGATCCCTGTGGAACACCGCACGACACTTGGCGCCGGTTTCCGCCATCTCGTCCCATGTAGGTGACACACCTCCCCGCCAGATAAGCCCCAACGATGCGGCGGAGGTAGAGAGGCACCCGATGACCTAACCTAACCTAACCTACAAGAACATTTGTGATAAGACGGGGTCAAGCGCTTCGCAGCAGATTACGCTCGCGCATTCCGTGCGGTTGATAAATGAATGAAAAGAGAACAATGCATGGTAAAAGTGTATTGATACATTTGGTTTGTAAATAAGGATTAGTCACTAAATAAAATCACAGCATATGGTGTATTGTTCTTGTTACGTTCTTACTCAATATTCTAATGGGCAATTTATTCATTAAAATATTTTGTTTTTTGGAAAGTTGCTTGTTATGATGAGTATAATCATGTGTTTAAGTATCGGTCATTAATTAACAGTCACCCTATAGATAGATACACATAAGTACAAAAATCTCAGTTTATCTGGGATATGTTACCCTACCTTCCGTACAATGCACATTTGCGACACACTTGAACCATAGCTGACAATGTCCTTTGAAAAGAAATGTTAGCATATAATCTATCGTCCTAATGTGACCTGATAATCACTTTACAAACACACACAGGTAGAAAAGCGGGTAACATATTTTTATGTTGGAAACCATGCCCTTTTTTCTTAGAGCTTAATGTGACATTTAAGTTAAGACATTGACAGTATTATTTCTCCTAGTGGTTTCAACCGCATAAATCTTGATTCCGTGGGAATATGGGTATAAAAAGTACTCTATGTGTTAATCCAGGTTATAAATTATCTGTGTGCAAAATTTTGATCCGTTCAGTATTTTTTGCGTGAAAGAGTAACAAACATCCATCCATCCTCACAAACTTTCGCGTTTATAATATTAAGTAGGATGACATTGACACATTTGACACAATAAGAATAACCTTAAACTTTAATGGGAAAAGTAAGGTTAGCAAGCTTAATAATTATAAATATACTATTTTTTATAAATCTAATTTCTGTTTATTTTTTAACATTTTTTTTTTTTTTTTTTTATTAAATGGCATCTCGCAGGTCAACCTATGAGGTTGTCGTCTGCTTAGACGGACGTGCTTGTGGTTTCCCTAATAAATTAAGGCCTCCAGCCAGGACTTAAACTTATGTACTAACTTAAAAACTAAGCGACAACGCTAAGGGCACCCCCTGTGGGGTACGAACCTCGGCTTAGGGCGTCGCTGGAAGAGGGCAGCAAGGGACTAGCTGGATCAGGATTTGAGTGATTTAGGGACGAATTTAAAGCTACAGGCTCAGCGGCGCGGGCTGGCTCGAGCAAGGGTCGGGAGGGGCGTGTATTTGGGCGTCGCGGCGATTAAAGTATGCCTTAGTCGGCGAATACTGCTAATGCGGGAGGGAGTGTAGCGGGCGGCTGCTGAGATCAAGGGGTTGGAGTGTTTAATGCCACAGTCAAAGAAGCGCTTCGATAAGCGTTTCATGAACTGGTTTATGGTAGGCATTTTAAGATCGATGTGGAGATTTATATTACGGACATAGAAGGGGGCACCCGTGACCTTTCTAAGGAAACGGTTCTGGAGGGTCTGCATCTTATGGAGATGACGTGGGTGAGCGTGCGCAAATACAACGCAGGCATAGGTCATGATGGGACGGATGACTGCGGTGTAGATGCGCAGCTTGCATTTAAGTGACAGTTTACTACGGGCTGTCAGTACAAAGTGGAGCCTGCTAAGAGCGAAGGAGGCGCGCGCGCGAACCGCCTTAATATGAGCCTTAAAGGTAAGGTTTTCATCGAGGATCACGCCTAGGTATTTGGCTTGCTTCTCCCAGGGGATTGGCTTACCGTACATAGTGATCGGGCTGGGAAGTGGGGGAGGGAGTCGACGACGTCTCGAGAAGAGTACCGCCTGACTCTTATCGGGGTTGACCTCGATTCTCCATTTCTGGAACCAAGCGCCTGAGACGTTTGCGGAGGTTTGGAGAGTACGAGCTATAGCATTGGGACAATGACCGGTATAGTAAATGGCAGTGTCGTCGGCGAAGAGAGCCAACTGAGCCTTTTTACTCTGTGGGATATCGCTGGTGAACAGCGTGAAGACTAGAGGAGATATGACGGAACCCTGAGGGACACCGGCGTGAATAGGGTGAGGGGACGAGAGTGCACCCTCGATGCGATAGCGGAAGGTGCATTTCGACAAAAAGTCTCGTAAGATGAGCACGAGACGATCTGGCACTCCTAGTTGGTAAAGCTTGTATAACAAGCCGTTGTGCCAGACTTTGTCGAAGGCTTTCGCTATGTCGAAGAATAGCACACCCGTCGTCGCGTTACGCTGCATACCGGCGCACAAGTGCTCTACGATACGGTGGACCTGGTGGATACTCGAGTGTTGGGGACGGAAACCAAACTGTTCGTTGGGAATGAGGCTCTTTGCTTCGGCGTAGTCTTTGAGACGCTTATAAATAAGCCTCTCGTAGATTTTGCCGAGAACGTTGAGTAAGCTAATGGGACGGTAGCTGGAGGGCTCAGACTTTGGCTTGCCTGGCTTTGGGATACCGATGACGGTTGCTATTTTTTAACAATCTACCTCTCGAGCTATATACAGCTTGTGACATTTCCTTTTTAGTTTGATGAACATCGTTATTCTTAGACATTACAGAGGTATCAGGTAAGTTTTCAACCTCAGAGCTAGTGCTTAAGTTTTCTAAGTTATTAGGACTTTGAAAATTACATGATTCATTGATTTCTAACTAATCCTGACTTTCATATTCATTATACTAATGTATACTTTCGGGTGACGTTATTTCTTCAACATTTACAAATATTGGTGACGTTACCTTCCCTGACTCAACAGAATGATCAGACTGAACCGGTAAGAAGGAATTATTTTTTTCATTTGTAGACTGACATAGGATTTGACTCATGAGTGAAGATAAATATACAGTTATTATCCTCCTTTTCTTTAATGTTAGACTTTCAGACAATGATTTTGATTTCAACTTGTTTGTTTGACGTGGACTTTTATGATCCATAATTTGACTTCTGTCATAGAATTTGAATTTCTTTTGACTGTAACATATAGTTTGCATATTTATTTTTTGACGTATAATCTAAACGAATATGCTGACTATTACTTCTGTAAATGGTACCATGACAATCTTTGACAATAAATGATCTAGGAGACTTAGTTTTAGACATAAAATTACCTTTTGGATGAATTATGTTGGATATTTTTTACAACTTTTGTTATTTTATGATTTTGTTGCATCTAAATTATTGTGTTTCTTTACATTGTGGTATGAAAACTTTACAATCTTAGGTCTTAAATCATTTACTTTATTAGGTATTTTTGTTTCTTAAATTTCTTGACATTAGTAATTGTGCAGGTGAATTAATATTTCTTCTAGGGCTATTTCTATAATGAAGTAATCCTATGTAAGGACCGGACCCTGATTCGTCACATTTTCTTAATATGTTTATGATTTTTACAGAAACTTCTAGGAGACCATTTCTGAAACCATGTTGTGTTTGGACTTGCCTGGGTTCGGGTGGAGGTGAGGATTCTTCAAATAAGATGAAGACGACTTCTTGAACATACATTTTATTCGGGCCGGCGTCCATGCACACAGTCGGACATCGACAAGGACCATAGACAATGTTCGAGTATTTTAATTATATTCCTAGAATCATGGATCCATAGATTAATCCACAACAAGTGCATATATTTTTTTACTGTAAGTAAATATTTGAAGAACTTTACATAAAAATAAACTGAATCTGGAGGAAATGAGAATTTAACATGGCGTAACCGCAACGGTCGGTCAAAACACAATTCTTCAATAAGTGAGTCTATTTGAATTTTCCAGTAAATGGGCTCTATATTTATATAAAATGCACTCAAAATCCTCTTAACGTAACCCATTTAAAAATTAATGATAGAACCGAACAATATAGCCTAGTATTCCATTATTTGTTCTAAATAATGTTAAATTCAATTTACACTACATCGTTCGCGCGAGCTCAGGTGTTCAAACGTCAGTATATTTATATCTTAGAAAGTATTTTGTATGTTCGCAAAAACATAGCACTTTACAAAATAAGAAGTGATTTCCATTACATAAATTCACACAGTAAAAATGAAATAGTCATACCAACATTTAGATTTACTAAAACTAGCAAGTTATTTCACATAAACACTATCAGTTGCCAAAATTGGTTACAAAACTTTTTGATGGAAAGTTCAAAAGCCACATCAAACATATATTATCAAAAAAACATATTATATTATAAGATTACAGACTACGTTAAAGACAATGAAGTTTGGCAATAATTCGTTCTGTACATGTGGCTTCCCTGGTACGTAAATTATCTGTTACCAAATTATGTCTTTTTTGTTTTTAGGTTTAACGTGCTTTTTGATATAATATTCTCATTATTTGACGTTATATAACTAGAACTCCAATTTCAACTCTAAATTTGTGGTGGTTATAGTAATCATGTCATTTGGTTATAATAGGTTTTTGTGTTTAATTATTTTACTTAACTTTGTTAAATACAGATCCCTAATACATACCGCCGACGCTGCAATTCCTTCAATTTACGCCGAGTGCATAAAAACTGCGTCGATGACGTCCGTCCAGCCACGAACCGCCGACGCAGCGACATTCGACATTAGCTATTAGTTATTTTGCCATATTCTAGCATCGAATAGGTTTCAAAAATTTAATTGTATTAATTTCCCGTAAAATAATTTAGTTTTAAATCAACGTTGGTTTTTTTTCGATTCTCCATCTGCAATTTACTTAGGATACTCGTGGGCCGGTTCACGAATCGCGTTAGAATCATCTCACATCGGTAACCACGATCGCGAGTCACCCGGGTGGTTATCAAGTCACGGTACGAGTATCCTGAATCTACAGAAAAGCTGCGGAGCCGAGCGAGGAATCCAGACTTCGATTCACGGAGAAGAACCGGAGATGAAATATATGTGAGTACAACAGAATCTTTCTCGTGTTGCTTCCCATCTATTCCTAGTTACTTTTAAGTCCAAGATTTTCCATCACGAGAGATCTTATACCCGGGAACCGGCATCGCGACAGGCGCGCCGACACATAGTAGATATTAATAGAGATCGAGACAGTGAATTAAAATTTAACTAAAGTATTTTGTTTTAACCTAAAATTCCATACGACCCCGACAATAGCGGTAAGTCTTTGAGGAGTGGTTGGAGAGGCGTCACGGCGTCCTCACCTTCCGCCTGACACAGATCCTCACCGGACACGGTTGTTTCGGGAGGTTCCTGTTTCGCATAAGGCGGGAGGAAACGCCCGGGTGTCACCATTGTGTGGATCGCCCGGAGGACACGGTGGAGCATACCAACGTTCGCAGCACCGCAGTGTCCTCGCGGAGGCGATTGGCGGCGGCGATCTCTCGCGTCCGGCCCTGGTCCAGGCCATGGTACGGAGCGAGAGGGAATGGCAAGCCGTCACCTCCTTCTGCGAAGCAGTAATGCTCGCGAAGGAGGAGGCGGAGTGGGTGAGGGAGAGAGCCTTGCGCCCTCACGCCCCCACTAGCCGCCGCAGGAGACGCCCTGGGCGTCGGGAGTCGCCTGCAGATTCCCGGCCACCGTAGGCGCGGGCTTGCGGACGGCGAGCAATGGGTAGCTTGCCGTCCGGTAAGGACCAGGCCCGGGTCGACGGCGCGTTGTGTTCCACGCGCACCTCAAAGAGATGTCAGCACAAAGTGACGGGGTCCGATAGGGCCGACGCCTCAGGGTCGCGGGTTATTCCACAGAGAAAACCGTGGCCCTGGCACAGGCAACTGAAGGAACACGGGTGGGTTTTAGTCAGTAAAAGTCTGACACGCTCTCCCGCTCCACCCAGAGCGGGAGAAGTCATTTGATGATTTCCCACCCAAAAAAAAAAAAAAAAAGGTGCTAGGAAATCTGTGTCTCTTAAATGGCATTCTAAACAAGATCACAGGGCCTACCGCATCTACTACAACTCAAGTGGCATTCCCGAAACTTGGGCAGGTATTAGATCAGCTCTAATTAATAACTTCTCAGACCAGAGAGACGAAACGGCTTTGTACAATGACCTCTCGTTGGCCAAAGCTTTGTTCCAAAGGCTCAAACTGCTCCGAGCGCACCTAAAATGTATAAACCTCCTCTTATGCCTTCAAATTCAACATGCCCGGTGACCAGTATCAAAATCGTATGCTACTCGACCATCCTCAACCTAACGTTTTTAAATTTCCATCCAGGAATTATCCACCACAATATTCCGAAACCCATGAGCGTTCTGCATTTCATTCCGAAACCATTACCTATGGCGCCAGAGCACGATTGGCAGAGAAACGGGAACCCACCACCGAATAATCATGTTAAGACGCGCGAGTTAAATCTTAACGAACTTGCTTAGCCTGATAGTTCTTATTATTTTGCTGATTACTACTATGAACCAGGATATGACCACTACACAGACTGGAATGGCTTTTAAATTTTTTAAGACTGTGATTATAACACTAATACGACTCACTATAATGCGACTTGTGATAATCAGGTAACAGGAGAGACAGAGCCACAACCAGGCCCTAGCCGTGCTAATCAGAATCAGGATTTTCCTAGACCTAGACAGTAACTAAACCTTTTGAAAACCATACGCGAATTGAAGTCCAAATTTCAGAATCTAACCTAGAGTGCGACATTATCAATGTTATCAAATAACATGTCAACCCTAAGGTAAAAACTGTTAGAATACGTTTATATCAAATAATACTATTTGACCTCATTACTAACGCCATCTAGGGATTAAGATATGTAAAAGGATAATAGTAGCTATTGTACAGCTATAAAAAAGTAATAAACTTGTCTATTCTCAACCAGCAACTCATTCGTTTTATAAAAAACGGCTATGTCAATAAATCCACAAGATAGTGGAATTATTCAACGAACCCATACGCTCCGGAGTATAATGGACTCAGCGAGCGTTTCAACAGGACTATAGTTGAACGTGCCAAATTGGATAAATGTTTTTGGGCAGAAGCAGTTAACACGGCAGTATACTTGAAAAATAGATCGCCGGCTTCAGGTTTGGACCAAAAGACACCGATTGAAGTATGGACAGGACAAAAGCCTGATCTCAGTCATGTCAGAATATTTGGGAGCCCAGTTTTCAGTTAATGGGACAAGAAAGCAGTTCAATTCATAAATGATAAATGATTTTAATTTCTGTAAGTGGGTTTGTACAATCACTTTTACACGTCAAACTTTTTTTTTTTTACTAGATGAGGTCGGCATTTCCTAACTGACTACTCTGAGAAGAAATGCCGAAACTAACTCAGAGGTCACAGCCTCTTTTAAAGTCCAGACAAAATCTTGGTCAGATCATGTTATCAGATCCGGACGAAGCCTGATTGTATCCAAGAACTTATCGTCAACCAAGATCTAGAAGACACCTGCCAATTCACCAAGATTTCACTCTCCAAGAAGTAGAACAACTGGAGGATCAACACTACGTTCTTTCAACGAAATTCACAATCATTAATGACAGCATCTAGATAAAAGGACAGCCACTAAAGTTATCAATGAAAACTTATAACCAGATGAACCAAATGGTTGATTCCACCCACATCATTGGCTTCAATTCAGTAAACCTGTAAGAACTTCATAGCATCCAGAACAAAGTATTAATGGACAGCCCTATTCAGATCGACAGGACTCAGCCTCGGTCTTATATCGTCAACCATACCTTTTTACATCATTGTACTATGCGCAGCCATACTCATCATTATGGTAATAAGCCACAAATATAAATATTGGAACCTCAGAGCAGACGACAAGAAGCAGCATAACCATGAAGATGTGACCAGAGATACCAGGAAGCGAGATGGAGTCCCAGCAACATTTTCTCTCAACATGAGCAAATAGTTGCTGATCTGCGGCTGGAGGTGTTAAATACGGATCCCTAATGCATACCGCCGACGCTGCAATTCCTTCAATTTACGCCGAGTGCATAAAAACTGCGTCGATGACATCCGTCCAGCCACGTCACACATCAGCCACGAGCCGCCGATGCAGCGAAATTCGACATTAGCTATTAGTTATTTTAATACGTATTTTTGTAATTCCATATTCTAGCATCGAATAAGTTTCACCAATTTAATTGTAGTAATTTCCTATAAAATAAATTAGTTTTAAAATAACTTTGGTTTTTTTCGATTCTCCGTCTGCAGTTTACTTAATTACTTTTATATCGATTATTTTTATTATGTGAATGTGAGAACGTTATAGGCTTTGTTGTTAACGTTATAGGCTTATCATCATTGGACAACCCTGTTTCACCCACCGCTGTGACATCGTCTCTTTTGTGCCATGATTCCCTGGTCTGTGCGACTCTCATTCAGACTTCTGTTTCTTCAATTTTGACAACCCTATTTTAGCTTGAACGAGCATGGAACATTGCATGTCGGTAGCTCACTTACCTACGTTCAAAGGGAAATTTCCCTTCTATCGATTTATTATTCTATGACGTTACTCGCTTGTTATGTCAGTAAACGCTAAAGTTTACGCAATGTCGAGCACTTATGTCTCGCATGTAGGCACAATCAGCGCGAAAATGATGTACACAAATTTCGGGAATAAAATGTGGATACTTGAAGTGATGGTTATTTTCCTCATGAATTACTTGCCAAGAATTACATAACATCACGCCTGTACTCCCAGTAGGGTTAGCCAGATATGTACCTATAGTACGTTTGTTTGTTTGTTTGTTTGGCATCTCGCAGGTCAACCTATGCGGTTGTCGTCTGCTTAAGCGGACTTGCCTGTGGATTCCCTAATAAATTAAGGCCTCCAGCCAGGACTTAAACTTATATACTAACTTAAACTAAGCGACAACGCTAAGGGCACCCCCTGTGGGGTACGAACCTCGGCTTAGGGCGTCGCTGGAAGAGGGCAGCAAATGACTAGCTGGATCAGGATTGGTATTATTTACGGACGAATTTAAAGCTACAGGCTCAGCGGCGCGGGCTGGCTCGAGCAAGGGTCGGGAGGGGCGTCGATTTGGGCGTCGCGGCGGGCCTCGGCGGCGAGGGCGGTAGGACGGCGATCGGGTTTTGGGCTTATGTAGCGTGCTAGTGGCCTTACTACTCTCCTGGAGGAGGGTAGTGGCGTCGTCGGGGTCGATTAAAGTATGCCTTGGTCGGCGAATACTGCTAATGCGAGAGGGAGTGTAGTGGGCGGCCGCTGTAATCAGGGGGTTAGAATGTTTGATGCCGCAGTCGAAGAAACGCTTTGATAAGCGTTTCATGAACTGTTTTATTGTTGGCATTTTGAGGTCGACGTGAAGATCTATATTACGGACATAGAAGGGGGCACCCGTGACCCTTCTGAGGAAACGGTTTTGGAGGGTCTGCATCTTATGGAGATGACGTGGGTGAGCGTGCGCAAATACAACGCAGGCATAGGTCATGATGGGACGGATGACTGCGGTGTAGATGCGGAGCTTGCATTTGAGGGACAGTTTACTACGGGCTGTCAGTACGAATTGGAGCCTGCTAAGAGCGAAGGAGGCGCGCGCGCGAACCGCCTTAATATGAGCCTTAAAGGTAAGGTTCTCATCGAGGATCACGCCTAGGTATTTGGCTTGCTTCTCCCAAGGGATTGGCTTGCCGTACATAGTGATCGGGCTGGGAAGTGGGGGAGGGAGTCGACGACGTCTCGAGAAGAGAACCGCCTGACTCTTATCGGGGTTGACCTCAATTCTCCATTTCCGGAACCAAGCGCCTAAGACGTTTGCGGAGGTTTGGAGAGTACGAGCTATAGCGTTTGGACAGTGACCGGTATAGTAAACGGCAGTGTCGTCGGCGAAGAGAGCCAACTGAGCCTTTTTACTTTTTGGGATATCGCTAGTGAACAGCGTGAAGGCGAGAGGAGATAGTACGGAACCCTGAGGGACACCGGCGCGAATAGGATAAGGGGACGAGAGTGCTCCCTCGACGCGATAGCGAAAGGTCCGGTTCGACAAAAAGTCTCGTAAGATGAGCACGAGACGATCTGGCACTCCTAGTTGGTAGAGCTTGTATATCAAGCCGTTGTGCCAGACTTTGTCGAAGGCTTTCGCTATGTCGAAGAATAGCACACCCGTCGTCGCGTTACGCTGGAGACCAGCGCATAAGTGCTCTACTATACGGTGGACCTGTTGGGTGCCCGAGTGTTGGCTACGGAAACCGAACTGCTCGTTTGGTATGAGGCTCTTTGCTTCGGCGTAGTCTTTGAGACGCTTATAAATAAGCCTCTCGTAGATTTTGCCGAGAACATTGAGTAAACTAATAGGGCGGTAGCTGGAGGGCTCAGACTTTGGCTTGCCTGGCTTTGGGATACCGATGACGGTGGCTTCTTTCCATGCTTGTGGGAAAATGTTGTTGCTCAAGGCGCCATTGAAGATGGCGGTCATAAGCATTATTAGCGGGGCAGGAAGGAGTTTGTATACCTTATTGGTAATACCATCCGAACCGGGGGCCTTACGAGCGTGGAGCCCTTTAATGATGTCGTGCACTTCGTCTGAAGTGACTGGAGGCAGAGGATCATCAGGGTCTTCGACGGGAGGGAGGGAGGCTCTTCGTTCGACTTCAGCGTCGACCTTGTTCAGGTGAGCTTGGTCTACTGGTTGGGAGCTGGGAGAACATTGGGACTCTAGGCTGTCGGCAAGACATTCAGCCTTATCGGGACTGTCGAAAGCGACACTATTGTCGGGGCGGATGAGAGGAGGCATAGAGACCTCTTCTGAGGAACGCAATTTCCTCTGTAAATTGCCAGAAGGCTTGATGAGTGGGCTCGAGTTCGCTGAGCATCTTGTTCCAGCCCTCAGAGCGAACCTCCCCTATGCGTTTCTTTACAGCACGCTGTAAATGGCGCATGTGGGCTTTGTTCGCGTCACAAGGGAAGGAGTCGTAGGCACGGATGGCCGCGTTCTTCTCGGTTATCAGGTCACGTACGTCAGCAGGTAGTTTCCAGCGATGGTCTTCCATCACCGGAACTTCCCGTGAACAATCCGTCAATACGGATTGTACGTGCTCTGTAAACGAGTCGATTGCGGCCGTCGTGTCGGCGACTGACACTAAGTGATCGGGGATGGTGTCTAAGTGAGGCGACGTGGTGGATTTCAGTCTTTCGCTTACTTTCCTCCAGTCGGTTATCGTCTGGGTCTGAGGGGGGCGGTTGGGGTCGATCGGGCCCGAGTAGGGTGCAAGATGCATGACTACAGGGCGGTGGTCAGAGTTTAGCTCGTGGAACGTCTCAATCGATTGCAAACGGAGGTTCACATTCTTGAGCAGCGCTACATCGAGAACATCGGGAAGGTGATTAGGATTACCTGGGAAGTGAGTCGGGCTCATTGGAGCGATGACGTCAAAGTTAAGGGATTCGCCTAACTTGAAAACTAACCTACCTCTGGTTGAAGTTGTGCTACTATTCCACGCCGGGTGCTTGGCATTAAGATCCCCCGCCAAGATGACGGAGTCACTCATACCGAAGAGGGCAGTGAAGTCCTTTTGGAGCGAGATGGGATCCTCCAGACCATTGTCTGGTGGAATATAAGCAGAGATGATGGTGATCGGTTGATGACCAGTCATGACGAGCCGACAGATAGAGGTCTCCAGATGGGAGAAGAGAGAAGGTGGGTCGATAGGGATGCAATACAAAGATTTCCTAAAGTATATTAGTGTGCCACCCTTGTGGCATCGAGACCTGTTATTGCGAACTAGTTTATAGTTGGCAATATTCGGGTTTCGGTGATGCGGTTTTAGAAAGGTTTCCTGTATGAGGAGGATGTCAAGCTGATGGTCGCGGAGGAAAGCGGCGATCTCATCGCGTTGACCTGAAACGCCATTTGCGTTGAAGAAGCCTAATTTAAGGGATCGGGGTTTGTTACTGTTTACTCTCGTATTATCCATTGAGAATTAATATTTGAGTGAGTGTAGAACTTGCGCGATCTCGGGATACACGCTGAGGATTTCCATAAGGCGGAGTGCGTTACCGTTTGCAGCAACGATTTCTTCCGCCATTTTGTACGCGGCGGTGGTGAAGAGAGCCGCGTTTGTACTAAGTATAATTTGGGCGCTGTTTCGGCCCTGGGTTCCCTGAGGTTTCGCTGGAGAGGCCGTAGGGGCCGCGGGGGCTACCAAAGGCGCTGGGATGGCGGAAGCCATCAGCGCTGGAAGTTGAGCGGGTTGCGCTGGTTGCGCGGGGATAGAGGGCACCGAAGCTGCGGGAGCCTTCAGGTGATTTAGGTTAGCCCAGGGAGACGGCCTCTCCATGAAATATCTGGGATTGGTGCTCGACAGCCGGTGGGACTTTGGACCCCACTTCCGGCGGCTGGCGCCCAAGTTGTTGGGCGCGGCCGGGGCGCTGGCAACGCTGCTTCCCAATCTGGGGGGCCCGAGCGCCGCCTGTAGGCGGCTCTATATGGGGATCGTGCGATCCATGGCGCTCTACGGAGCGCCGATCTGGGCGTCTGACCTGACGGCCGGCAGCATAGCTGTCCTGCGCAAGCCGCAGCGGGCGATGGCCGTCAGAGTCATTCGGGGGTATCGCACGATCTCCTTCGAGGCGGGTTGTGCACTGGCCGGATCACCGCCCTGGGACCTGGAGGCGAAGGTGCTCGCGTCACTGTACCGGTGGCGCGAGGCAGCGCGGGAGCGGGGCGAGCGACCGATGCAGCAACAAATCGAGCAGCATCGGTTGCAGCTCCGCGAGGTCCTGGTGGCGGAATGGCGGGTGAGGCTGTCACGCCCTACCGCCGGCCTCAGCACCATCGAGGCGATCCGGCCAGTGCTCGACCGCTGGCTCGGGAGAAGGCACGGCTCCCTGACGTTTCGGGCGACGCAGGTGCTCTCGGGGCATGGTTGCTTCGGGAAGTACCTGTGTCGCATAAACAGGGAGCCGGACGCCCGGTGTCACCACTGCGTCGACTGCCGGGAGGACACGGCGCGGCACACGCTGGCAGAGTGTGCCGCTTGGGAGGAGCCGCGCCGTGCCCTCATCACCGAAGTAGGCAACGACCTGTCGCTGCCGGCCGTCGTGAACGCGATGGTCGGCGGCGCAGAGTCCTGGGACGCAGTGGTCTCCTTTTGCGAAACGGTCATCTCGCAGAAGGAGGCTGCGGAAAGGGAGAGAGAGATCTCGACTCTCGACCCGGCCCGCAGCAGACGCACCGGGCGTCGGAGGAGGGCGGACAACGCCCTCTTCCGGCCCCCCTAAATGGGTCCAATCCGTCGCCGGATTCGGGGACATCCGTCGCCCCCCAACATCAGGACCCGAGAAGGTGGCGCGCGTAGTGTTCCGCGTGCGCCGCTCACAGACGTTGCGGGGGGTGTACACCTCACTCCCTCCGCCCGAGACGGGGCCCGCGCAAGCGGGCCGGCACCAGCCGGGGTTGTGGAAGAATAATGTGTTCCCGCGACCCCGGCTTAGGTGTGAGATGGAACACCGGGGTGGTTTTTAGTCAGTAAGAGTCTGACAGACCCCTCCGCCCGCCCCAGGGCGGAGGACATCCATGAGGATTTTCCACCCCGGGAACAAAAAAAAAAAAAAAAAAGGGAGACGGCCTCTGCGGACTGAGCCGCTGCGGCATTAGCGCGGAAGGAGGCTTTCCCCAGGGGCTTTCCCTGTGCTGGCGGTCGCTCGCGTGTTTCGCGAGTTTAGGAGAGGAGGACTTCGGGGCCTTAGGACAGCCCCTGTAATTTGCCGGGTGTCCCGATTGGCCGCAGAGTACACAGCTGGGAGGCTCTAAACATAATTCCCTATCTTTAGGGCGGGTACAGTCGGCGGTACCATGCTCTCCTAGACACTTGACGCATCTAGGGGTGGCATAGCAGTTGGACTGCGAGTGACCATATAATTGGCAGCGATGACACTGTCCAATTAATTGAGCTCTGTAAGGCTTCTCTATTGAGATGCCTGAGAGCGAACACACCGACTTAACTTTAAAAATCGGGTGGTGACCGTCTGTGGGGTCACAGATGACCAGGACCATGTCGTAGACTAGGCCCTGTCTCGCTTTATGTAAGCGATGGACGGCGGAAACTGGTATGCCTTGTGAGACAAGGTCGCTCTTAATCTCCTCGGTGGAGATTTCCTGTGGAACGCGCCTAATAACGACGCGTGTAGGGGTTTCCTCCGGAAGGGAGTAAGTGTGAAAGGAGTAGTTCCTTTCACGTAGGGCGCGGGAGAGATCCCTAAAGTCCGTAGACGTGGGGACGGTAACTTTGATCCCCTGGAGGGTGGATCGGGCGTTAGTATAATTGATCTTGCGATCAACACACATTTTAGAGATTTCAGTCCATTTGGACTTTTCCTGGACGTATATCGGGGGAGGGGGCTTCTGCTTCCTCGCGGTAGGAGCGGGTGGGCAAGCCATAGGGCTGGCGGGGCGACTGGCCCGCGGACTAGGGGCGGAAGTGGAGCTGGACGATAAGTCGTCCTGTTTTTTCTGGGCCTTGGTGACCGGGCCAGCGGGGGCGGAGGATTTAGCCTTCCTCTTGCCTCCTTTAACGACTACTTGGAATTCGTCGTCGCCGGAGGAGGAGGTGCGGGCTTCATCCTCGGAGAGTGGGACTGACGTGTCCATGCTCTCCGGGCGAGTCGTGTTTATTGCTGCGGCGCGCAGCTGCGTTGTCTCTGAGACAATGGCGGCCGGAACAATGGCGGCCGTGACAATGGCGGCCGGAACAAAGGCGGGCGAGACAATAGGGGCCGGATTAGCGGCCGGAGTATTATCTGCCGGTACAATAGAGGGTGAAACAATGGGGGCAGAGATATTAGCCGGAACATTGTTGTGCGGAACAAAGGGCGGAATGCCTTGTTCGCATGCAGGTGGCGATAGCGGGCTCTCAAGCGCGTCGCTGAAGTTAGCGAGTGCGCCTTGAGACGGAGTGGGACTGGAAACTTGGCTTATTTTGGCGCCATATTTCGCCAAAAACTCGGGGTCCTTTAACAGGACCTCTTTGAGGAACGCCAAGAGGACGGCGTCCTCCATGATCGGAGCGGGAACTATATTAGAGAAGGAATGGTGGAAAGAGATATTTCCCTACGTAGCCTAAACCCTATACCTAACTCCCCGGGTGGATTGGCCCGGGGATGAGTTCCCTCCCTGTCGGGTGTAGACAGGGAGGTGTGTACCTATTGGTGAGCCCTAAGCTTGTAACCCGTCGCCAGTCTTATTGTGCGAACGGGGCCCTGACCAGTCTAGCGCGAAGGGTGTAGACACACCCTAAAGACACTAGGTGAGTAGCTGGAAAGCAAAACTGTCACCAGAGCCGACTAGGAGATCCCCCAAGGCCGGTTATCTGGGACCCGTCCAACTAACTGCCTCGCCCTGAAGGGGTTCGGCGGGTGTGAATTGGGTCAACACCCCACTCGGCTTCGTTGACACCGTAAGGTTTCAACCGAGGACCACGAAACTGTGGTTTTACCCAGAAGGGGCCTAGTGAAGCTACTCACGAATGACTGATAAAGAAAAGAGATTGCCTTGAAAAAGGCACTTTTTGATTGGTTAAAATCAAATCAATTTCTTGATTTGATTTTAAATCGGAGTAGTCGGGGCGACTACGATGACGTCACGTGGCAGCGACGAATAATAACACGAAACACAACACTGGAGCGGGAGAGCGCACAAACACGTCCGTCAGCGGCGAGAGTCGAGCGTCGAGTGTACCTATAGTACACCAACATTTCGCCATTTATGTTTAAATCCCATGTAATAGGAGGCGAGCCTATTGCCATAAACCGGGCACAAATCAAGACTCCGGGCTGCTACTGAGAAATTCTAGATAGAAAATGCCAATAACACTTTGCTCGACCTGGAAATCGAACCCAGGACCTCATGCTCAGCAGTAGCTCAAGAAACTTGCTTGTCAAGAATTCTTATAGCATTTTCATCACAACATTTATCGCGTTGGGTGTGACACACTCCAATGCATGTTTGAAGGTTTAGTAGTTTTATGTTCTCGTTATCTTCATAGAAACGCATATCCTTTATGATCTAGTATCAAGCAGCACTCAGACGTCTGTAATTTTGTCAGGAGAGCGCGTTTGGGGTGTCAAATACCCCGCGGGACTATTTACGTGGTTAAAATTTCGGGTAAGTGAATATTCGTTTGATTTATTTTTATGCAGTGTGTTAGTTATAAACTAGATTTTTTGTGTAAAAATGACTATTTATTACATTTATGATTATTTTATGACTGCATGTTATTGTCTTTGGTCACCAATTCGATATCAGTGTTCTTCAACTCTTATGCCATATATTCAATTCCAAAGTTGAATATACAATATTGCGAAGGATAAATTTTGAAGCTGACGATTTGGTCACACCATATCAAAAATTGAGATCTAGCATACCAACACTTCCTAGACCTTTCAAAAGCGTCTTAAATAACACGTTTAAGTTGAGGACCAATAATCATCTTCTAGAGCTGGTAGAGTGCCTTCATACAAAAGAGGTCACGTATGTCCAAGAATCAGACAGAAAAACAGACTACTTGTTCAATTTGTCAAAAACATGACTGTGTGCAATGATCACATGACTGCAGTTAACTGGCAAACATGTGGAGAAGAAAAGTAATATATACCGATGATCTTGTTTCAAAGATACTATTTGTTTCTCTTTGTTTAAAATAAGTTTGAAGGTGAATTCATATGTGATTAAAAATGTTCCAAAATTAAAAACACTGATTTAGCATGTATTTTGTATAGTATGTCTATGATCAAATTTGGGGTGCCACACATCGCACGCGACCGTTAACGTAACTTTTTCGACGCGACCAATCAAGGGCCATACTGTAGCGAAATAAGAAAAAGAAGAAGATATTCGCCACATCATACGTATAATTTTTGTAACAAATTAATGGACCTAAATTTTACATTAAAATTCATATTAATTACGTAGAATAACATACCTATTACTTTAAATTGTAATTAAGTAAACATTATCTTAAAATGACGTAGGGACACGGATTGGCTGAATAACCAATATTTAGGTACTATTAATATAAAACTTATTAATTAGCGACAAAATTATCGCTGCTTAAAATGGACACGCCTTAAAATCAAAAAAATCAAAATATTTTATTTCACATAGACCAACATGGGCACTTATGAAACGTCAGATTCTAGGTGCATTCTAGGTGCAGGTGCTTAGTATTTTACTATAGTGTATTCGGGATCATCATCATCATTACTACATATTTCATACATACACAGATACCTACTAAAGAATGTTGACTGCTGAATCTTCAAAACAGTCGTAAGAATGTACCAGCTTGTATAAATGAGATAATTCAAAACTTCAAAATTATTATAATTTTCATTGCAAAACTTTAATTAACAAAGTTTTGCTTATAACAATTTGAAGCCTAATTTATAATCAACAGAATAATAAAGAAAGAATATCATTATGATAATAAGGCGACGACGCCTAAATTAATTTTAGAAATAATGGAATGAGGAGAAAACATTTGAGGAATTTGGACTTAATTTGTCTGGAATCACAAACACGTGGTGAACAATATTAAATACTAGCTATTGCCCGACCCTTCGGCTACGATGTTCTAATGCAGGTCATGGTCTATATGTGCCGAAAGAAACTTATTTCTGCATTTATGATATTAGTTAGGATGAGCAATGTTAACGAGCATTCTTCTCTGAACGAGAATAAGTTTGGCTTTCCGATCATTAAAGCAGATTGAAAACTGAAAACGTACTCGATAAATTTTCTATCATATTCATAACTGAATGTAAATAATGTTATCCGGTTACCTACTAGTAACAGTATGCTATCCGGTTAACCAATAGTAAGAGTATCCGGATAACTAATACTGCAGCAGTAATGATATCCGGTTAAGAAACTAAAGGGTTAATAAACTTAACTATGTAGAATGTAAACTCATTTTGGTGATTTTCAGGTCAAAACCCGCAAGCTTAAGAGGTCTTTTTCTCAAGCTTATAGTCACATCATCAAAGAAGTAACAACTTACTTAATCAAATAAAAGCAGTTAGCCCAAATACTGGCCATACTGCCGGTTTAAAGTGTCAGCCTAGGATGCTATACGGAAACTAATGGCTCGACGTAGTGATGGATGCTGCTGATAAATTGTACATTGTATTCGATACCAAAGCAATTTGTCTAATAAAGTATCGAGTTTGATAAGATGGGCTTTTGTAAGGTAATGTTGGTATAGAGTTTTGTGTAATTAGTACGATAGTGGTAGTCATATTTTGTGAAGGCTTAAATTGTGATCGATGGCTGATAGAAAATTGATAGTAGAATGCGAAATCATTTCTTGTGGGTAGGATCATTATAAGATAAGATTGATTGAGGCGCTAGGGTTCTTATAACACAAGAAAACGGGTGTCTGTTTAGTCAAAGGTCAAATGAAAATGGGTAGGACAATACAGGGTGAAGGGACATCGACGCACAACCTGATACCATGGATTCAGTACATCATTCTGGACCCCTTGAAGTTGAAATCCATGGTATCAGGTTGTGCGTCGATGTCCCTTCCACCCTGTTTATATAGAGAGAAGAGAAGACAGTTGAAGTAATGAATTGATATATAAATTGATTGTAAGCTAGAATCTACAGAAGACCAAAAATAACACACCTGACTTCTGCAACGAAAATCAATACAAAAATTTACTAACAAATTGTCACTGCTGTGATTGCTTGACTGAATTTTCAACAGCCAATCGTATCACTTGACTTGCGTTTAATTTTGACACGTCGATAACTTTCGTTAGAGAAACCGGGTATTGAAGTCACTTTACTACACTCTACCCGGTTTCTCGAACTAAAATTATCGACGTGACTCTGAAATGTTCCAATATCGTGGATGCGTAAATCTACAATGCACTCAGACCCGTTACTATCTGCAGTCCGTAAAAATATTTAACGCATATTGAATATCGATTTGGCTAGCACATAGGAAGCCATTATTTTCAAGCTTAGCAGGAAATGGCTTGATGACGTACGTTGTCGATGTGCCGTACTTTGTTGTTCGGAATTCTGTCGGATACAGGAAGGAACTTCCAGAGCAACAAACATGGAACTAGATTTTGTATGGAAGTACAATTCCTTGTATAAAAATGTTTTTCTCTTTTGGATTTTGTTACATTAAACCCAAAAAATAAAACTAAATGTTTAGTCGTTACATCATTTCTAACGTGGCTATTTGCATCATGTACAGGCTGGCCCATGAAACGAGGTCCAAAGATTTAGAAACACCCCCATGCGATAAATTAAAAATTTACGCTGATCGCATGACGTTTCTGATATTTTTTTGGGGATATTCTCACTTTAGACTTTTATTTTTTAACTTTTTGTGCCAATTATTTTTAAAGAAAAACCCTTACATTATCGTCTACGATTGATATAAATACTATACAATACAATAAAAAAAATACAAAATATATTTATTTCATAACTTTGTTTACATTTAGTTGGTGAAGGCGCCTCCTTTTAAGTATATAATGCCTGTGTTAGAAGACGCCGCTGTTTCTTATGTAGGCTAAAGGGTTATAAAATAATAATAGTGAAAACTACGTAAGATATTTTACAAAAGATTGTTTAGAAAAGAAATTTAAAGTATATTTGTTCGAATGTAAACTAGGGTGTGGGAGTGTAAGTGTGAGAATCGCGTGATGTGATGTGATATGAGTGATGTAAAGCAATGTGATGTGAATGTTAAGGTGTGTGGCGTGGCTGTGTGTGGCATATGTGTTTGGGGAGGTGTGGTGGTGTGTGTGTATGTTAGTCCATGTTGTAACGTAACGTTTAGCCGACTGGCCAAACGTGGTTACAAGTTAATGTAATTTTTAGATTATAAAATACATAGGTATGTAGAAGAAGATATTAAACTATGAGTTAGTCGAAGCTCGCGTAGGACGATCCTCTGGTCAGCAGTCTAACACGAGGGAGCTCACGGTCATGCAGCAGCTCGAGGCGTCGGCCGCTCTTCTGGCCCGCAGTCTATCGAGTTGAAGCTCGCAGCAGCCTCTCCGTGCTCACAGTCGCGAAGCAGCTCACGAATAAAATAAGCTCGCGTCGGCCGCTCCTCCGTCCTGCAGTCCGTCGGGTGGTAGCTCGCAGCAGCCTCTCCATCAGCCCGCAGCCCGTTGCGAGAGAGCTCGCGCAGGCCACTCCACCGGCCTGTAGTCCGTCGCAAGGGAGCTCGCGTCGTATCTCTCGTTCCTGTGTATTAGCGGCGGCGTCGCACGTCACGTTATTTGATGTCAGGACCTCTCGTCCCAGTGTACTAGCGGCGGCGTCACACGCCACGTTCTTTGATTTCTATTGTATTTCTCAAAGACGTCTCGAACTGGTGGACTCAAGCGGGAGGGTCGGAGGTGATCGAGTGAGTCCAACACATTTACGCACACAAGATATTTGTAATAAATTCACTGAGAATAACATCTAGAAAGGTTTATATTTAAATAGCTTTTAGAAAAACATAAACTGATGAGTAAGAAAAATTGCAAAACGAAAGAAGCCAAAAGACCGAGTCATAAGACGGAATCAAAAAGAAGCGGAATCAAAAAAACCTGGTGAAAAGTATCGGATGGTTTATATAGCCCCTTGGCCGATCGTTCTAGAAGTGACTTTTTTAGTTTTCAATCCAAATACTTCTCAATTAGTTATCGGCCAGGAACAATAAAGATGGCTTACAGTGAGAACCTGGCTTAACACTAGTTTTACGATACCTTTACAATAAAATAGACGACCTCTTAGCTCTATACCATAGAAAAAGAAAAACTGACAGATGACAATGTTAGATACAAAATGTCACAACATTCAATAAAAGGAAAATAATATGAGATCACATGAAATGAGATAAATGGATGTGGAAAATAGACAGAGGTAGCTAAAGGTTTGCTTTTCAGCAATACAACAATATCGGATAAACAAATGTAAGTTAAATGAGTGTCATACAATTTTCATAAAGACTTTAGTACCTACTGAATCATAGAAAGAATTGCCGTGCACAACAGCTCCTCAGGTGTTAAATACATAAATAGATAAGATGTGTTTTTGGTGTAACAAAATACCACATTTTTACAAGTTAATGTAATTTTTAAAATATGAAATACAAAATTACATAGAAAAAGATATTAAGGAATAGGAATCGATTAGTAGTAGCATAGGACAATCCTCTTGCCCGCAGTCTAACATGAGGGAGCTCACGGTCGTGCAGCAGCTCGAGGCGTCGGCCGCTCCTCCGGCCCGCAGTCTGTCGAGTTGAAGCTCGCAGTAGCCTCTCCGTACTCACAGTCGCGAAGCAGCTCACGGTTGAATCAGCTCGCGTCGGCCGCTCCTCCGTCCCGCAGTCCGTCGAGTGGGAGCTCGCAGCAGCCTCTCCCATCAGCCCGTAGCCCGTTGCGAGGGAGCTCGCGTCGGTTGGTGTTTCTTCCGGCGGCGGTGTCTCACGCCACGTTTATTAGTTCTATGCAAACCGTCTCGAACTCCTCTCGTAGACGCAAGTGGGAGGGTCGGAGGTGATCGAGTGAGTCGAACACATTTACACACAAGATGTTTGTAATAAATTCACTGAGAATATCTTTTAGAAATGTTTATATTTAAATAGCTTTTAGAAAAACATAGAGTAAGAAAAAGTACGAAAAGAAAGAAGCCAACAGAGCGAGCCAGAAGGGCGTATCAAAATAACGAGTCAAAAGACGGAATCAAAAAGAACCTGGTGAAAAGTATCGGATGGTTTATATAGCCCCTGGCCGATCGTTCTAGAAGTGACTTTTTTAGTTTTCAATCCAAATACTTCTTAATTGGTTATCGGCCAGGAACTATAAAGATGGCTTACAGTGAGAACCTGGCTTAACACTAGTTTTACGATACCTTTACAATAAAATAGACGACCTCTTAGCTCTATACCATAGAAAAAGAAAAACTGACAGATGACAATGTTAGATACAAAATGTCACAACATTCAATAAAAGGAAAATAATATGAGATCACATGAAATGAGATAAATGGATGTGGAAAATAGACAGAGGTAGCTAAAGGTTTGCTTTTCAGCACTACAACAATATCAGATAAACAAATGTAAGTTAAATGAGTGTCATACAATTTTCATAAAGACTTTAGTACCTACTGAATTATAGAAAGAATTGCTGTGCACAACAGCTCCTCAGGTGTTAAATACATAATAAGATGTGTTTTTGGTGTAACAAAATACCACAATGTGTGAAGGTAAATGGCTTTATTATATAGGCCAGTCTGTTAGTTTTTTTATACATTCATGTAGTTGGTTGGGATATATGAATATTTTTTTGTTTACCCTATTGTACAGATGAGCACATCGATGTTGATATTGTGTAGGGCCGCGAATTTCGTTTTAGTCGGTGGTATTTGTGCAATCAATTCATTTCACCTTTTCGACAATACTTATGGATCATATGAAAGAGTTTTATGTTTTTTTAGGACAGTGGATATGATATCCAAATTCATAACTGAAAGGAGATCACTAATTTCGTATAGCTTTTCAGTAGAATCTATATTTTTTTAATACATTATTTTTATTAAGGACCGCTGTCCCCGTTCTAGATTGATAAAAAAATTTTTTGCCGGTCCTCCCCATATAGATATGCAGTAAACTATGACAGATTGCGCAAGTGATACATAGAATTCATTAAGGAGATTTCTTGGTGATCCGCGGTTTCCCTTTGTATTTTTTGGAAGTATGTCTTAGAGATTTGAAAATCCCACACGGTTTCTTAACCCGCGCACTAACGTGTTCAAGATGGGAATACCAGGATTTTTTTTGATCAACTATGACGCCTAAGGTCCTACTTTTTCTGCGAAAATTTTTCAATTATAGGGCAGTTGCTATTTTTATCTGAGGTTGTACCTATTGCATGAGTGTACTTTAATGTTAGAGGCTACTTCATGAGAATGATTAGAAATTGAGAAACATATATAGTTCTTTATTGTTGTGTTTAGTGTCAGTAAATTATCTTTGAGCCAACTATCTGTCTAAACATCACCCAAAATGATCAAAACTTATCTCAAAGGGCAATTTCTTTATCGACAAGTTACGTTATAGATTTTTAGTCTTTAAAACAAGAAAAAAAGAAGGGTGGCAATAACCCTTAAGAAGTTTCCTCAGCTTTTCATAATGCATGCCTATTGTGTCCCAACACAGGCCTTTTCAAAGCATTAAAAATAATAAGTACTATTTGAGACATTACTTGGTGAAATATGAGTTCGAACATGCGAATGGAATTGGTGAAATATGGCGAATATCTTTTTTTCTTTTCTTGCTTGGTAATACTGTCTGTATTATATTGTATGTTTTTCCGCTTGGAGTAATATAAATATGATCAAGATTTTAATTTCTAGCAAGTTTCACTGGGCAATAAAGTACATTGATTCCTGACTTAGCAAAAAATCTTGATTTGTTTCTAGTACGGAATCATCATCAGCCTACAGCCGTTTCGTGGTGGATACAGGCGGACGGAATAATTTTCAGAAATTGTCTGTGGTAAAATACATAATTACATAAAAATAATAATAGGTAAAACAAATCTGTGTAGGGAAACAGACAAACTAACGGCATCCTGTCATTTTCTTCCTTACATTTATAACATTTTATTTTTCTTAATACTTTGCACTCATGTTGTCTTGCGACAATCCTCTTATTGTATTTTCTGATACCTATTTATTATTGTTATTCTTTGTAAGAAAACATGTATCTAAGGAACTGTGTGGGTGGGTCTTAATTAGCAGCTGTTCTGGTTCACAGGATATTGAAAAACGCGTCGAAGCAAACTGATAAGGAAGATCTACAACATCCTCTGGGAACAGTGTTACTAATGTTTGTGACTGTACTGATTTTTTTTCTTCTGCTAGGGCTATTGAATTTAAAGAACATTCTTAATCTTCTTGGCTTCTAAAGATACCTGGAAAGTATCAATGTAACCTGTACCATTTTATTATAAACTTTCTTGGATTTACAGACTATTGTGTACACTAAGATTATAGTAAACACTTTTAAGTGATTAAGGGTGAAAAGCTTAAGTCATGAGGATATTTATTATGTCGGTAGATGAACTTTGAAAGTAAACTTGTTTAAGATATTCCTATGAGAGAGATATCTGTCTTAATCCACAATAAATTTGTTACAATTTGAATGTAATCTTGTTTAAGTAATATTAAATTCATAATATTAAGTAATATTTAATTCATGGGAGAGATATCTATGTGTAACCAATAATAAAGTATTTGGACTATAACCCCTTATAATAAAGGAACTAAAAATGTTCATCTCTAAACGAAGAATCGATTTCTCATGTTACATTCAAGAGAGCTGTCTGGGCTTTGTAAGATATCAATAGAGACCGCAGGTGGTTTCAAGGAAAAGCCGAAGCTACGTCAAATTTATACAATCATATAGGTACCTACCTAACTACGAGATACTAAAATATAGAACGCTTCCAATATTTTTCCTGTGATAGATTATCTATTTTAAGGAACCCATCTGTAAATTACGTTCAATTGTTCATTAATATGCAAGATGATCAAAGGAAGCTTTTAAAACAGGAGAGGTCTCTTATGGCTTAAAAGATGTACGTTTAATGATCACCAGAATACGTTCAACAACCTGAAATTCGACAAGTTATGATTGGTTAGGCAATAGTAAAATTTTGGCAATATGGCAATACCTGCACAACTAAGAATTAATAAAAATGAACTCACTCACCTGAAAATAGAGTACAATCCTGCACATCGCCGTCCCAAAGAACCATGTCTCCGTCACGTCCCACAGCACGGTGGGCGGCAAACAAATGAGAATCACCATAAAATCAGCCACGGCCAGGTTTACGATGAAATAGTTCGTCACAGTCCTCATTGAATGATTTCTATACACTGCTATACACACTAAGGCGTTTCCTATTAAACCAATCACAAACACTATAGCATGTGTTACTATCAAAACCCATTCATAAGGCTGTGGGAAAATGTAGTCATTTAACATCTCCAAATATTCTTCTTTTGTCATATTGCAAAAATCGGGGTCACCAACACACGTGTCAGTATCATTGTATAGTATACTAGATTCTGTATCATTACTATTCTGAAGTTTATCTTTACCATTTCCGTTTAGAGTTGTATTCATTATATACTCTTCTATTTCAAATTCATTATCTGTTTTGTTGGCCAACATTTTTGGTTTGTTGGCGAAATTAGTTATGCTATCTAATTTTGATATAGACGTGTTACCGTATATATCTGGTGTTGAAAAACTAAATTTGAACATGACTAACATGGTGAGGGTCGACAACAATATTTTCAAATCCATCTTCCTTTTTTCAAGTGTACATGTTGGTTAGTAGATCGATCATTTTATTCGTTGTGTTCCCAGTATTTGCGCCATCTGTAAAAGAAAAGTCTTTATTTAAATTGGGCTATTTAGCTTCGGCAGCAATGGCTGTGAATTCTCAATGGGGAAGTCAGGAAGGTTCTTATTTTAACAGAATTTTTCCCGTCCTGGGTTAATTGCTTCTGAACGTGTTTGTTCGTTTAAAGTTAAAGAAATATTCTGAGGAAGTTTACTGATAAATAATCGATAGAGATAAAAATAATAATTGCGTGTATTTATGTTCACTTCCTGTAATGCTTGGTCTGATGCCTTTTTACGCCTTCACGGTGATCTGGGTTTTCCATATTGTTAATTACCTGGTACTTGTTGACAGTCCTACACTGTCCTTCCATACCTATTCATAATGTAATTTGAAAACATTGTAAAAGCCAATTATTTCTAAAAGAGGTAACGGTGGAGCCTCTCCGGCTCCTGTCCATAGAAAACGACCAATTAGAACCGTGTAACTACCTTCTAACTTCTCATAAGTGCGCATGTAAAATCAAAATATTTAATTTCACATTAACCTACATGGACACTTAAGAAACGTCAGAACAAGTATCATGTGTTTATCAAATAGACAATGACCTTTGAATTTTGTGTATGAGAAAATGTTGTTCAAGACCTACAACATTCTCACATACACTAAATATAAGATAATCTAAAAAAGAAACAAAGAAAATTAAAAACCTATTTAAACCAAATGACATGATTGCCATTTCAACTGTTACAAATCTGAATTAATATCCTGCTCACAAAAGCCATTAATAAAAAAAATTAAATTACAATTGTAGGTACACGTGGGACACTCGAAAATTTATTTCAGTTTTCAAAAAATAGAAAAAAAATCTATAGGTAAATATTTTTTTATTAAATCTTTTCAAAGTACTCTCCACTAGCCTCTGTACAAAGTTCCATGCGCCTGAACCAGTTTTCGAAACACTTTTTCCAGTTCACCATAGACACCTTGTTTACAGCCTGCTCGAAGGCTGACAGCGCATCTTCCGGCGACGATTTTTTACTTTCGGGAATAAAAATAAGTCATACGGTGTTAGGTTAGGGCTGTAAGGAGGGTGACCCAGGAGTTTGACCGGCGTGCTGTTCAGGAAGTCCCTCGTTTTGAGCGCGGTGTGCGAAGGTGCGTTGTCGTGGTGGAGCAGTAGCCTGGATCCCTGTGGGTGGTCGCTTGTTGCTATCAACGGAGAAAACTTCTGCCTAGTATTTGGTAGTATACCATTCAGTGGTGATGCTTCTTTGGTTATTTAAAGGAATCGCCAGTCAAATTGAAATAGCTTGCAATCAAAATCTTCAATCCGCTTCTGGATCGCTTCACTTTGGTAGTCGTTGATTAGTATTCATAAATCCAAGACTCATCACATGTAATAAATGTTGTCGTAAACACGCTGAGACGAGCCTGTTTCAAAGGTCAATGCCCAGCTATTAGAACAACCATGGCCTACAGTGAACACTGTTAAATAGTTTATGGAATTATAGTTTAAGGTGTTATGAACACCTGCTAGTACTTATCAGTTAAGAAAATAAGTCACCAATTCGAAATAAAACAGTTTTTTTTAAATAACATTTAATTTTTCTTAAGCCCAGACGTATCAATTTTTAACACACTAACTCATTTTTCAACAACAATCGGAGTCCATTGTCGTAAAAAGGTCACAAAAGAGCACTAACCACGGCAAAAGAAAACGACGATAGCGATAAACACAAAAACCACGGTAACGAGCGCGCTAACGAGAAGTTTGTTTACTGTCAAATCGATCATCTGTCAAAGGATAATGTTGCCATATTTTTAAATATAATCGATTAGTTGCGTCGATTGTTGGTCTTGATCATTTTATTTTTTTCTAAATACGGAAAAGCCATAGAGAATGCAGTGATTTTACCTTTCTATGTTTATGAATATGGGCTACAGGATTTCTGGTCTGGAAGTTTATGAATATAATTATTTTGTCCTATGTCGAGTTTTTTCGCTAACCATAGAAATACATAAAATCTGTTTGAAAAAGTGAATCCCGACAATCGTATATAACAATATTACCAGCGCTTCATGAAGTTATGTGCATAAATGTTCAAGTTTTAATTTAATTAGTAGCCGACAACTTGCTTTGTTTTTGATTCACTCATGGGTTTCAGTTTATCAAGTGTTTTTTTTAATTTTGTACCAATGTTATATTAGTTTGTCAGCGAAGTCAAAGCGTAAATTGTAAAAGGACTTTTAATTCACAATCGATTAGATTTTTTAATATATGAATCGCAAAATTAAATGAACCATATAATGGCAACCCTAAACTTCGAGTTAAAGTGAAACTGTCATTGATATTATGATAAATTACTTATTTATTTGTTATGATCACGGCGTCATCGTTAGAGATGGAACTTAAACGGATAATTCCTATAAAAAAAACTTATATTTTCTGATTATCTTTTCAAGTGTGTTTGAGGTGGGCCATAACTGGGCATTGATCTTTGTTTATCATATCACGGCACCATTCCACCCGGGCCTGTTTCTGAGCGTCGGTGAGATTGTGCGGCACCCAGCGTGAACGTTTACTTTTTGCTGCCTGTTTGATTGATAGGAAAGAACAAGATCAGCAGCTTGTCCACGAATTCCGTAGTGGTGTATTTTACAGATCAGTGTATTGTGGTCAACGCAGTCAACGCTTTCGAGTCGTGGGACTTATGTCCTTTCGTGAAAACAAACTGGCGACTATGTAAAATCCTATTTGAGTTAAAATGTGACAACCTCTGATCTAGCATGATTTTTTCATAGATTTTACTCAATGTGGGTTTGTGTGATATTAAATATTTTGTTTATTCAAATTCAAAATTCAAATCATTTTTATTTCAGGTATACACCCATATATAATTTGCACAAAATTTCAAAATGTTACAAGATTACCAAAATTACAAACAATACAATTAATACTAATATTACATTACATAAAATCAAATCAAATCAAATCATTTATTTCAGGTATACACCCATAAAGAATTTGCACAAGATTACAAAATGTTACACGATTACAAAAATTACAAATAACACTACATTACATACATTAAATTACATTAAATTTAATGTAATGTAATGTATTTATTTATAAGGACATAAGTTTATTTTTATCGCGGTAGTACCAATAATGTTCCTGTGGGATAATGTCCGACCTCCAAGCGGTCAAGTCGCGGGCAATAGCTAGTTTGTTTATATCTTGTTTGTTTCGTAAGTATCAGTTTGATGACGACAGATATAGATTGTGATATTGTTCCCTACATCGATATTTTCATAACATAATACACATAGCTATTATGTACAAATAATAAAAAGGAACGTGATGATAAGGCAATTATATTATTAAATTCAATTAAGATTATATTTCTTCTCTTTTTAGTCATGGATATTGCCATTCGGTTTATTGACACGTTTGGTAAAGAAGCACGTTGTCTATTTCATCAAAATACATTTTTTCGGAGTGAAACGTCAACATCGTAAGTAAAAGATGACGTAAGATAATTTTACAAAACTAATAAATAAACACTACTTGTGGTTCTAGTGGTCGTAAGCGCTTCTGCTGAGTATGAGGTCCTTGGTTTGATACCCAGGTTGAGCTAAGTGTTTGTTTGAGAAGATCCGGCAAGAAACACCACGGATACTCTTTTAAAAATAACTAATCACAAATACAGAGAACATTATGAACAGTAGGCCGCACGTCTGTGGTAATATTTTGACCTTAAGCTGGCTTAGCGTAGTACAAAGCTTCAATAGAATAATAGGCCAGCTTATATACTGGCTTTGTTACCTTTACGAGTAGCCTATTGTAGAAAACTAAAACATCAAATTGTGATATTACATTGTTACTGAATTATAAATGACTAGCTGTCCCGCGACTTTGTCTGCGATCCAGGATGAAAAGTACCCAGGTCATAGTCTATTTGTGTGCTAAATTTCATTCTTATCTGTTTAGCTGTTTAATAAAAAAACTTTCTTTGGCATTTCTAATGTTGTGTTACATTTAGGATTATAAATAATGTATTGGAAAAGCTAGGGTAAATAATTGTATTTATGTAAGTAGGTCTGTGGCGGCATCTACACCGCCACATGCGAACAACGCATTACATTGACGTCACGCAAAATGCTGCATCGCGGAAGCAGAGTTTACCGCGTAACTAGTATACATACAACGTCCCGACATCAATCAGTTGCCCACCAGATACAACACCCATCCGGTCGGAGGATCCTCACTTTGCAAAGAGCAGTGAACTTTACACTCTATTCCTCATAATGTCTATAGGTCTCAACAAACACTTTAACACGTCAATTTCATTTTTATTTTTACCCGACTACAAACTCAGAGGTCAAACACAGTCTCTTTTAAAGTCCACACATAATCTTAGTCAATTCATGTTACGCCCACGTGTTCAATATTAATGTTTTAAATGGAGTTTTCAGGAAAGAACCAAACAGTTAGAAATTCACACACGACCCATTAGGGTCATTGTGAATTTTTACGTTGTCAATCCCTGTATGCCAAGCCAACGAAGGTAAATACAGCACAAAACAATTAAAACAAATGAATGTTTTAGGGCACCGTATAGTGTAAACAATAAATTCAGAGTAATCTAAACTCGTATATCTATTCAATTCCCGAAACAACGGGAACGCCTAAATTTATTAGTTTTACCAAGCAATTACTTGTGTTCTGACTTTTTGAGTATCTAGTGAACCGAGGTAAACATTTCCAGCATTTTTTACATAGGTTGCTCAAATATTGATCTATCAGTCAATACAATCGCCGCCGTGAGACTTAAAAGTAACAGACAAAATGTTTTATACACCTACATCTGTTTTTTTAATATTTAAAAGTACTGGAGTCAGAGAAAAAGATTGTTTATTAAATTGAAATAATTACTACTTCAATTTGCTGTATTTCATACTATTGGCAACGAATTACGGTTGAGTTTTGAATCAACAGACAATCTAAGACGGTAGTAAATTTGCTAAAGAATGAATTTCCTAAACTTTACATCATTGTTATTTATTTTTGGTAACCTATCTCGTAATTGTAACTCAGTTAGTCTTAGGAAGACAAAAGAAACGATGGAAGGTTTGGGTGAAACATGATATAGCTAGATTAGGGTCGAATTTCGAGATGGCTGATGGTTTGAAAGAATAAGAGAAATTGCGCCGAATCCAAATAAATTGGTATAGCAGGACATGAGAATCATGATAACATATTGTCCTGCGATATATACTGTAGGTAACTATTCATTTTTATGTCTCCTACAGTAAAACATGCTACTTGAAGTGGAACGACGTAGTTTACGTTACTTTATAGCTACACGCTTATTAGACTAACGAAGCAAATAGAATTCGAAGCGAGACCAACGCTAATTATATTACAACGACGACACGGTTAGTAGGATCTAAGTTGGGAGAATGTACCTACTGCAAGACTATTTTTATGATCTTATGATCAATGCTCAATGCTCGATGTTATATTATGATCAATGCTCGTGCCTTCTTTTTCTGTTCTCTGAGAAGGGGCCTTTGCCCTGCAGCAGGCCAGTTAAAGGCTGGTCGTAAGTCTTGTGGTCGCTAGTGAGATTAATAAGCATGATATCCTGTCGATTCTAAGATAGGGCAAAGAGTTTTAAAGTATTGTCCCTTACAACATGGACATATAGAATTACCTAAGTGATTCACTCAAAACTCAACTAAAACTCTACTAAAACAGTCAGTTGTCGAAGTAACTAACATAAAAAGTCACATGACAATGCATTTTTAAAGTTAGCCGTACATTAAAAGCTGGCGTTAAATAATATAACAAATTTTTATGTCAGTTGTGTAGTCAAGTTTGAATGTGTTCTTGTAAACTTTTATTTCGTCGGTCCATTTCAATCCGGTTTCATGCCCGGGCACAGTACCGTATCAGCCCTCCTTAAAGTGACTGACGATATCAGGCGGGGCATGGAAGACACAAAAGTTACAATTTTAGTGTTAATTGACTTCTCCAATGCTTTAATACCGTCAGTCACGAAGTCCTTTTATCTATCCTTTCCTATCTTATGGTTTCTCGAGATGCTTTGGAATGGTTTTCTTCTTATCTTCAGGGGCGTCAGCAGTCTGTTCGTGCTGGAGACTCTTCGTCGAGTTGGTGTGATCTTGCAGCTGGCGTCCCTCAAGGCGGTATTCTATCTCCTCTTTTGTTCTCCATTTTTATTAATCTTATTACCACCGAACTTCGGGTTGCGTATCATCTTTATGCTGACGATTTGCAGCTTTACTACCAGGCAAATGTGGACAACATATCCGATGCGATTGAGGAGCTAAACCGGGATTTAAGTGTGGTTAAAAACTGGTCTGATCGATTTAGCGTGGCGGTTAACCCTACCAAGTGTCAGGCTATCATTATGAGGAAAGTGAAAGGCGTTACTGTACCACCTGTAATGTTTGATAACTCAATCATCCCGTTTAGCTTCGATGTTAAGGATCTTGGTCTGCATGTCGACACATGTCTTGACTGGCAAAAGCAGGTCACGACTGTAAGTAAAAAAGTCACTGGAACGTTGCGGTCACTCTATCCTTTGAAAAACCTTCTCCCATCACACATAAAGGCTATGCTTGTACAGTCCCTAATCTTTCCCATTATAGACTACGGTGATGTGTGTTACTATGACCTGAATGCAGATCTCCTCAATTAACTTGACCGCCTTCTAAATAACTGCATTCGATTTGTCTTCAATCTACGTAAGTATGATCATGTTTCTGCGCACCGATTGCTTTTAAAATGGTTACCCATACGTCAGCGTAGAGAGTTGAGGGCTCTGTCTGTGTTGTATTCTATACTCGACAAATCTACCTCTCCTTCTTACCTGACCCCCTATGTTCAATACTTATGCTCAGCCCATAGTAAAAATCTTCGTTCCACCAACAATCGTCTTCTACGATGTCCTTCTCACCGCTCTGGTTTTATTCACTCTTCTTTCTTTGTCCAAGCGGTCTTTCTTTGGAATGCGCTCCCTCTGAACATCAGGATGGCTACCAGTCGGTTATCATTTAAAGTGAAGGCTCGTGAACATATTCGTGGCTAATTGCTGGATTCGTTTTCTCCTCTACCTATCGTTATTTCTCCTGACAAAGTTTAATTTGTTTATATGTATGTATTTAAGTATATATGTATTATTATTTTTCGAGTTATCTATCCCTTTTGTTGCACCTGCCACGTTTTGTCTCTGCATCACCCTAAGGTTGACTGGTAGAAAATGCCTCGGGCATTAAGTCCGCCTTTGTACAGTATTTTTTTACTTGTGCATAAAGTGTTAATAAATAAATAATCCGTTTTCGGGAACTTATTATTGAGCGTCCAAGTCACCTTCTGTCATTTTATATGTGTTATTTTATATGAAACGTTAGTCAGGCAGGGGCTATTAATATTTCCATAGTCCTAGATAACCATATTACTTTAGTCACCCCAACCCCATAATCCAATATCTTTGTTTTCATATCCTGCAATAGTCCTACAGCAATCGGGGGTTCAAAACACAGGGATCGGTCGTGGGACCGCTCTTGTGGAACATCGGGTACGACTGGAAGCTGAGGGGCGAGCTCCCGCCGGGCGCGGACCTGACGTGTTACGCGGACGACACGCTGGTCACGGCCCGGGGGAGTTCGCACAGGGAGGTAGCGTTGCTCGCGACGGCGGCGGTCTCACTCACGGTGAGCCGCATACGGCGCCTCGGCCTGGAGGTGGCCCTCAACAAGTCGGAGGCCATGGTGTTTCATGGCCCCCGGCGGGCGCCGCCGGCTGGATCACACATTGTGGTCGGGGGGGTCCGGATCGCTGTCGAGCCCACCATGAAATATCTGGGATTGGTGCTCGACAGCCGGTGGGACTTCGGACCCCACTTCCGGCGGCTGGCGCCCAAGTTGTTGCGTGCGGCCGGGGCGCTGGCAATGCTGCTTCCCAATTTGGGGGGCCCGAGCGCCGCTTGTAGGCGGCTCTACGTGGGGATCGTGCGATCTATGGCCCTTTACGGGGCCCCGATCTGGGCGGCTGACCTGACGGCCGCCAGCATCTCTGTGCTGCGAAAGCCGCAGAGAACAATGGCCGTCAGAGTCATAAGGGGGTATCGCACGATCTCCTACGAGGCGGCTTGTGCACTGGCCGGATCCCCGCCATGGGACCTAGACGCGAAGGTGCTCGCGTCACTTTATCGGTGGCGCGAGGAAGCGAGGGCGCGGGGCGAGCGGCCGATGCAGCGCCATATGGAGCAGCGTCGGTCGCAGCTTCGCGAGGTCCTGGTGGCGGAATGGCGGGACAGGCTTTCACGCCCTACCGCCGGCCTCGTCACCATCGAGGCGGTCCGGCCAGTGCTCGACCTCTGGCTCGGGAGGAGGCACGGCTCCCTGTCGTTTCGGGCGACGCAGGTGCTCTCGGGGCATGGTTGCTTCGGGAAGTACCTGTGTCGCATAAACAGGGAGCCGGACGCTCGGTGTCACCACTGCGTCGACTGTCGGGAGGACACGGCGTGGCATACGCTGGCAGAGTGTGCCGCTTGGGAGGAGCCGCGCCGTGCCCTCATCTCAGAAGTAGGCAGTGACCTGTCGCTGCCGACCGTAGTGAGTTCGATGGTCGGCAGCGCCGAGTCCTGGGACGCGGTGGTTTCCTTCTGCGAAACAGTCATCTCGCAGAAGAAGGCTGCGGAAAGGGAGAGAGAGATCTCGTCCACTCTCCCGATCCGCAGCAGGCGCACCAGGCGCAGGCGGAGGGCGGACAACGCCCTCTTCCAGCCCCCCTAAATGGGTTCAGGGGCGACGGATTCGGGGACATCCGTCGCCCCCCAACATCAGGACCCGAGTAGGCGGCGCGCATAGTGTTTCGTGCGCGCCGCTCACAGACGTTGCGGGGGAAGTACACCTCACTCCCCCCGCCCGAGACGGGGCCCGCGCAAGCGGGCCGGCACCAGCCGGGGATGCGGACGAATTATGTGTTCCCGCGACCCCGGCGTAGGTGTGAGATGGAACACCGGGGTGGTTTTTAGTCAGTAAGAGTCTGACAGACCCCTCCGCCCGCCCCAGGGCGGAGGACATCCATGAGGATTTTAGACCCCGGGAACAAAAAAAAAAAAAAAAAAATGGATGCACTTGCACAGTGCGAAGAGGGATAATTGTCGGTATGGTGGCCGAAGAGCAGTGGTGGCCACGTGGTAACCGCGACTTATGAGTTGTAGGTCGTAGGTTCGCACCCAGATCGGCGCTAAACTTTGTGTAAATTAATTAATCAACCATTGCTCTAAAAACAGTAAAGGTTAACATAGAAAGAAAGAAACAACCAGCATGACCTAGAAATAAACATTCGAAGTCATGTGCCACTTCCTCTCACCGTGAGGAGGCCTGTGTCCAAGCAGTGGGAACATTACAGGCTGATAATGTACGTTATGTAAGAAAACGCGTTTACGTGGCCGTAATTTATCATCGAATGAGAACGTTTTAATAACCCGTATTTCGAAGCATAAAGCAGTCATAGACAATATTAGGACGTCGTCGTACTAAATCGTCTAAGTCGTCCAAAAGTTCCAAAACATTTAGATCTTCGAAAATAAAGTTAACGGACCTCTACGGCAGCAATTAAATTTAAAGCCTGATTAAGACATACAATCATGGATTAGCGCTTGGTGGAACACTCGCTACTCTTAATGACTCGTTAACATTTTAACAAAACATTATTCTAACCAACATGATATGTTGAAACTGGGTCTAAGCATACTAATGAAACAAAACCCGACCTTGGTTCAACATGAGTAACAAAATGTGAACCATAAATAGAATAAAGTGATTATTTTGCCAACATACTCTTATTCAATTAGGTATCAAAAGGGGTTGAAACAACGCTCTAATTAACCAAAAACGGGGTGTAGTCGGTAGCTAACTTTGTGTTTGTAGGGTTTTTTCTTTACAATTATATGGCTTAGAGTTTTGTAGTACAGAGTATGTACCTAACTATATACTGATATATTTTATATTTAAAAATTAAGATTAATCAGACACAACAATTTAAATAATTGTAAGGCCCTGCATGCATAGTAAGACCACTTCTATTTCTACTCCACGAAGAGAAGACAAATTACAATCTTAACAAAAAATAATTATTTTCTTGAATTTTGACATCGTAGAAACCTTTCTAAAATCTGTAATTTTGCCTTCTGTTTCGTTCGTTTCTATAGTGGTGCTAGCGTGTGCTGGTAGCTATAACGTTGGTAACTTATAGACAAGCGTGTACCATCATGAGAGAGAGAATAAAGGTGTGACAATTATACCACATCCAGATCAATACGACAAATCAGAAACAAAAATTTTACAAAAATGATGTCAAATTCAGAATGAATATCATAATTATATTGATAACCGCATTGGCGGTCATAGAGCAGTGGTGGCCCAGTCGTAACGACTGCGACCTACGAGTTTTGGGTCGTAGGTTCGAACACAGACAGGCGCGTTACTTTGTGTAAATTATTTCATCGCCACTGCCCTCAAAAACAGTGTAGGAAAACATCGTATGGAAACCGGAATTTCCAAGAATCAACCCGGAGTGGGCCCATGTGATGGATTACATCCCACTCCCCGTCTCACATAAAGAAGGCCTGTGTCCCTGTAGTGGGAAAATTATATAGGCTGATTATGTATTTTCAAACGGTCACCCACGAAACTCGCGTGTGTTGCCACAGTGAATATTAAAACTTCGTACGCATGTGTTGTTACAAACATTTAAATGTAATGTTGGCACTAAAACGTAAAATGTTATTTAACTGTTTGTCAAAATGCATATTACTTTCGTTACGTATACCCCAGTGTACATGGCAGTTTGTATGCACTTCTTTCAAATTAATTGAAATACTGTTTAATAATTGCGTTCCGAGTTGTTTCAATATTTGGTTTGAGAATGTCTTTTTGGGAACACAAAACTTCACGTTTAGTTACTAAAACTTACAAATTTAAGTAAAAATCGTCCAGACGGCGATAAAAAAAATGTTTTCTTAAAGAATTCTCTTCAGCGTAGTCATCCAAATGTATTGAAAGATGATGACAACTTTTTAACAAAATTTGCTTCAATTGAAACTCTCTATTTTCAATATTGAGCCTTACATTTCTTACACAACAAACAAAAAGCATTGATCACTCAGAAGAACCTATGTGTCACCGCCTATATTTAAACATTCCTTAAAAAACTAAACATTTCTCTTAGGTTTTCAACTTCCGTTTTCTAAAGCCTCGTTTTCACCATCCTACTGAGCGAACATTTTGTTTTGAGCAATTGTTTGCTGCTCTCCCGATGTTCGCTGAAAAGAGAAAACATCTTATGTTTTCACTAAAACAAGACGAACACTAGTTCTAATCTAAACAAAAGCTGACACTGAGCTGGCGCAGCTGCTTTCTTATTCACAATCGGTAGATATGGACGATAATTACGTTGATTTGCTTTTGGCTAGTTCAGTGTTTGTAATAATCGAACTTAAAAAAAAGGGACGAAATAGCCGGTATTCGTTGTTGTTTTTTTCAATCTAGAGAGAATATATAGGCTAGTTGAGAGCAGAAGTAATCCAAGTTACCTTTTTATCAGAATAGAGTTATGGAACTTTTTGGCCTCCGTGGGTCTAGACTTAGTACGTGCAGAAGTAGTCCAAGTGGTATGAGCCATTTTTCCGAACAAAATCCTATGTTTGACATTTTTGTATAGTCATTAAAACATAATTTGTTAGTGGAGTTGAATGTTGAATGACAAGTGACTTGAATGTTACTTGGATAACTTCACCAGTGATTTTGACTCATTGCAGAAATAATCCATGTTCATTGTTGGCACTAGGATTACTTAATTTTACATACTCAAACAGTGGAGAAGTAATCCATGGTTATTTTTGACACTTGGATCACTTCACAATACATTTTATTACAGAGCAGAAGTAAGATAATATATGTCCGTTGGTGTTACTTGGATCACATTTTTTGGAATAGAAAGATAGTGCTATAATAATAAATTGTTTTAAGGAAAATTAGAAAATGTTTTCTCCTTCTAAAAAACTTAGTGCAAGCTGCTTTAGCTGGAAACATAGATAAAAATACCACGGGTACGGATACCGTAAACATCAGTGTAATTGCATGTAAGTACAAAATGTTACATTAAATTTTCCCTTGGGAAAGCAAAAAAAAAAACAAATTGATTGGTATTTTTGTGTCAAGGGATGTGGTGCATGAAGCGAATGATTTCAGTCAGGAACTTTCCCAGAATATTGCTGAATTAGAGGGTATACCATGAAACAGGGTATACATTTAACTATTAGCTCAGTTTTGGCCTACTTTTATTTTCTTTTTTTTTTGCAAGTTTAAGAGATGTGGTGCCTGTAACTGAAGATCCCAGTCCGGAACATTCATGAAACTTGAAACAAACATAGTCCAAACTATGTTAGTTTCAAGTTTTGACATTACCAAATTAGTCTTTTTGGTTCCTATTATTTATTACAGGACCTATTAGTTCAACCAGGTTTCAGACTGGCTAAAATGGTTGAGCTGAATGGTGCTGATCCATGCGTCATGTTCGTGAACGGGCGCCGTCAGTTGGGAGTGGTCATCTCTTAGCTGCCACGGCTTTTTTAATAATTAATTTTTTGGATTGTTTTTAATTATGTTTTGATGCACTCTGGACTCTTTTAACGTGTACGGATTTTGTACATCGTCCTCACTTATAGTGTCAACATTAATCGATGCAACTAATATTTCTGTAGCAACAAAATTATTTAAAAGAGTGTCCATGGACTTTCTTGCCCGTTCTTCTCCATAGGTACCTACTGCGCTTTGGAATGGGCAACTAGCTTCATATTTCTGACTGACCGACTCCTTGACAATTCAAAAGTGCATGTAAATGGTTTATTTGAAATAAATGATTTGAGTTTGAGTTTAACTTTGATGAAATCATAGATTTTATAAAGCAACATATTGAAAATATTCCCCGCTATGTGAGCCATAATGGTGAAAAATCATCTGACTGCCAATATCTGGAACCCAGCTTGAATCTACAAAAAATATATTCATCTTATGTGGACAGATGCAGGACAGCTGGTAAAGAACACGTAAAAATAAGCTACTACAGAACCATTTTTAAAACCTACGACTTGAATTTTATATTTAAAAAAAAAGATACATGTAAAACATGTGATATATTTCACATATAAATTCAAAATGAACATGATACTGATAAGTGTCTGCTGATTGAAAGGAAAGGGAACACCAAGCCTGGGCTGAAAGGGCCAGATCATTGATGAATTCATGCTTCATGCTTATTCACATTTGACTTGGAACATACTCTTCCAACACCCTTAGTACAAACAGGTGAAGTCTATTATCTCAGATAGTTACAGACTTTTAACTGCGGAACTCATTTCGATTTACCAGATGGGGAAAAGATTAACATGAACATGTGGTATGAAACAACTGCAGCCAGGGGGTCACAGGAAGTTATATCATTTTACATTCAGTGACTCTTGTATGGGACAAAACCGTAGTTGGAACTTGGTTTTCTTCATGATGTACGTAGTTAGTAATTTTCTGCTTAATGGCTGTGATTTCTCAGATATTTCTAAAGCCCAAAAAAGACAGCAACACATATACACTCCACAAGGATGGATGGATTTGGTGCAAAAATGTAGGAAGAAAACCCATTCCTTGTGACTAACATGGCTGGAACATTCGTTGAGTTTACTGGATTAGAGACAATGATGAACAAAAAAGGCCAAAGTACTAACGGAAATCGGGTCCTTATTTCTAAAATGAGAAAAATTCAATTCTGTAAGGGTGAAAGTAAAATCTATTTCAATGACAATTACTCGGAAAATTGAGTTTTAGATTTAGACAAATGAGGGAATAGAGACCTATTTCTTAATACTCTCAAGTCATTCACTCCAACGTGAAAAACATATTCAAAGCCACTCACCCATCAAAAAATGCAAGACTTAAAAAAAATACTGCACTATGTGCCACCTTGTCACCATCAGTTTTATCTAAACTTACGTGATGAAAGTGATTAGATATAAGAAATTATGTCGTTTTTAATAAAAAAATAAAGTGTCTCATATAAAAATCTTTAATTTCCCTTTCGCAACAACATTATAACATTTTATTGTAATAGCAGAAGTGATGCAAGTTCAAAAAAAAACAATAACTTAGTCAACATTGGATAAGACAACATAAAATTTTAGTGAAGATTAAGTCAAGTTATTATACATCATAAAACGTAACGTGTGTTTAACTACTATTGTGAACGGACGTACCGAACGCGCGCGCGTGCTCTAGTAAAGAGTATTTTGCAGACGCATAACACCGTCGTCATGGTGTACGTCGATCTATCGGGGCCACCGCGATGACCCAGTTGCAAGTGCGGAAATCGTCATGAAGTGTTTATTTTAATTTTTTTTAGGTTACGCTCGCCTAAAACTATACAATGGCTGCAAAACAGTCTATTAAAATAAAAACTGATCTGGAAAGGCAGCTGTATGACTGTTTCATCCAGGAGAAAACGGACAGAGAAAACCTGCAACAAATGGTATGTCCACTGAACGGTCACATACAAAGCCTGCAGGAACAGGTACAAGATCTTCAAGGGCAACTAAAATGCTTAAAGATACAGGAGAAAGAAGAACTCCCAGGTAAACAGGTCAGTGAGACCATACCACCTGATCAGCCTACGAAAAGTGATGTTGAGTACTGCACGGACGAGGATGAACTCGCCAAAGAGACTGGGTGGATTAGGGCGAAAAACAGGAAAAATAGGAAGTTGAACACGTCCCTTACTCCTCCACCACTACAACAAGACAGAACTAGCGCACTGCAGCAGCAAAACTACAACAACAAAGAGAAGAAAATTACAAAAAAAAATCTCAGCACCACCTCCAATCGTAGTGGACGGTGTTAAGAATTATCAAACATTCTACGACTTTTTGACTGAATATCAGCCAGTAGAAACATTTACCGCCAAAGTGTTAAGCGGTAATAGTGTTAAAATAAATGCCAAAACTGAAGAGTCGGTCGCATAACAAAAAATAACTGTTTATGGCACTCATAAGAGGATAAGCAGTCCAGTCCAAAAAAATTGCATTCTTCCTGCCTACCGGATCGGATTAAAGATGATTTAACGTCACAAGGATTCCAGATAGAAAATGCAATCAACAAACTAAGCTGGAGAACAAAAGAACCGCTGAACATGTTTATACTGTCGTTCAAGAATGACGAAGATGTCAGTAAAATATACGGCATTAAGCATATATTAGGGTGTAAAATTGAAATAAACCCGCTTAAAACGTCTAAAATAATACTCCAGTGTAAGAGATGCCAGGCTTATGGTCATACCCAAAAGTATTGCGCAAAAGAGCCGAGGTGTGTTAAAATAATACCATCGCAACCTTCGCGGACGACAGTGCCATTATGGCTACAGGGTCATGCCATACGGAAGCAATCAAAAAGGTACAAATCGCATTAAATGAAATTCATCACTGGGCACAAAAATGGAGAATCAGATTGAATGAATCGAAGTCACTACACATTGATTGAAATCAATGTGTAGTGACTTCAACAGGAATTGTGATTACAAACCAATCTTCATAAATGGCCAACAAGTGCCATAAGCAAATACAGCCAAATACCTTGGCATAACGCTTGACGCAAAACTGCGCTGGAAAGCGCACGTCAAAAAGAAAAGACAGGAACTAGATATGCGTTTTAAAAACATGTATTGGTTGATTGGACGGGGTTCCTGCCTATCGATACATAACAAAATTTTAGTATATTAGCATATTCTTATGCCAATATGGACATATGATATCCAACTGTGGGGCTGTACTAAGCCGACCAACATCAAAATTATACAAACTTTCCAGACTAAGGTACTCAGGAGTATTGTTTTTTTTTTTTTTTTTGAATGGCATCTCGTAGGTCAACCTATGAGGTTGTCGTCTGCTTAGACGGACTTGCCTGTGGTTGCCCTAATAAATTAAGGCCTCCAGCCAGGACTTAAACTTATGTACTAACTTAAAAACTAAACGACAACGCTAAGGGCACCCCCTTCGGGGTACGAACCTCGGCTTAGGGCGTCGCTGGGAGAGGGCAGCAAGGGACTAGCTGGATCAGGATTTGAGTGATTTAGGGACGAATTTAAAGCTACAGGCTCAGCGGCGCGGGCTGGCTCGAGCAAGGGCCGGGAGGGGGGCCAGGAGTATTGTAAATGCGACCTGGTATATAAGAAATGACGACCTCCATCGTGACCTAAAAATGGAACCCGTCATCAATATAATACAAAAATTTGCTGAGGCTCATGAACACCGACTCCACCGCCATGTGAACATCGAGGCAATTCAGCTGTTAGACCAAGCAAATATAGTGCGAAGACTAAAACGAACTAAACCTTTTAGTTAGTGTAGTGTAAAGTGTATAAATCATAGTGACAGTGACACACATAATAACACATGAACAAAGTGTTTATATCATTAATTATCAGACTCTAAGTAAGTTTCCACTTACGGACTTGTGTAAAGTACAATCAGCACTTTTCTAAGTTTTAAAATAATTATCACGTAACAAACTAAGTTAGATTAAAATTGCTTATTAGTCGTAGACCGCCACATGCGAACAAACGCATCACACTGACGTCAGACAAATCATCACGACATCTTCGCAGACAGTTCCGACTCACCGCGAACTACGCGACACCCGGTTCCGACCCACTGGAACCTCAGCTGACACTGGCGAAAAGCATCGCAAGATACAAGTCTTAGCCCACTATAGACCTCCGGTCTCCGGAGGGGAGTGATGTGGCGGCATCTACACCGCTACATGCGAACAACGCATCACACTGACGTCACACAAATCCTGCATCGCAATCTGAGTTTACCACGCAGGTAGCATATTTACAACTTCCCGACGTCAATCGTCGGGTAGTTGCCCACCAGATACGACATCCATCTGGTCGGAGGATCCTCCCTTTTCAAAAGAGTATGAGTGAACTTTACACCCTGTTCCTCATATCTCTTCAAAACATATCAGAACGCTAATTATAATCGCAGCTTAAGAATTTCATTCAATAAAGGTACCAATTACCGTTTTAGCATTTACAGCCCTGGACAAAAACAAAACATACAGGTTGAACATTTAATTTAAAGAAATTTTACAATTTTCCCTTTTTATTTGGATCTCTATCCACACCGCCAAGTTTTAATAAAAGCTGGTTGACTATTGAAGTAAAATAAATATAAATTCTACGAAGATTTAGGCGTCAGCCGCCTATATATTAGTAGAGTTTATATTTCTCAGCTAATATAATAAAATTACCGTCTGTGACAAAAGAAATGGAGAAAGTAAGTGGATAAAGGCAGTGCTTACAATTAAATTGAGATATTCTTGGCTTACGCCACTGGGTAGACGTCAGTCACGGTTTTGTTTGAAAACCCTGTCCTTTTTTCGGTCTTTACACTTTGGGTTAAATCGAATTGAACAAATGGTTGTGTTTTTTCTCTTTTACAGGCTAAACTTGTAGGTTATATTCTATACGTTTTAGCCTGAAAATTTCACACAATATTTTTAAAACAACTCCACAGTTTTCATGATTAAATTGATGATGTTTCGTTTGTGACATAACATAATGCATGAGGGGTGAGTGGGATTGATATTACGTCTAGGAGTGTTTAGAGTCCCGCAAAGTCAAAGTCAAAGCAATTATTTCAAATAGGCACATATAAAGGCACTTTTCAACGTCAACATTTACACAATAATATTAATATATCATATTTTATATAAACTCAATCTCCTTTTTATTATAAATATGCATTGCACAGATGTGAGTACTTTGTACTATAGAGCTACCATTTACCGGGTAATGTCATAGATTGGCTTGAATGTGCCTTGGCGGCTGATAGTATGTCATGCTCACTCAAATGTCTCGCTGACGGTGGCGCGTGTGTCGGATCATTTAGCTCCCTTCAAAATGTTTGAGCTGAATGGTGCTGATCCATGCGTCATGTTCGTGAACGGGCGCCGTCAGTTGGGACTGGTCATCTCTTAGCTGCCACGGCATATTTTAATAATTAATTTTCTGGATAGTTTTTAATTATGTTTTGCTGCACTCTGGACGCTTTTAACGTGTATGGTTTTTGTACATCGTTCTCACTTATAGTGTCAATGGAACAAAAAGAGTGTCCATGGAGTTTCTTGCCCGTTCTTCTCCATAGTGACCTACTGCTCTTTGGAATGGGCAACTAGCTTCATATTTCTGACTGACCGATTCCTTGACAATTCAAAAGTGCCTGTAAATGGTTTAATTGAAAATAAATTATTTGAGTTTGTGTTTGTAAACATTAGATATATTTTTACATGTGAAGACGATGCACCAAGAACAGAAATATTATACCACAATTGGTAAAAAGAATTTAAAATAAAGCAAAGACACATAAATCAATAACGTGATAGGTACATGGTGCTCACATATTTACAAACATTAAACTCGTATTGCAAAGTGTAACTCTTCCGTTTGGTAAAGCTATCAATACCTATTTTGTAAATACGTCAAGGATCTTCGAAAGCGTATTAAAATTATTTGTTAATTTGCCCTTAAACAGAAATAGGTATCTATTCAGGTTACTTTTCAGGAGGCTAACTTGCTGATGGCGAGTTGAGTTGTCTTAATGAAATAAGCACTTAACCTAATAGTTAAGACAATTGAATGGCGAGAAGTCACGAATGCTAACTCCACCTGCTGTACAATTACATTATTGATGTTCTTCAATCTTTTGTTAAGGCGAATACGCCAGGTAAACCCGCGAAATAAAAAAATTCTTACGTTTTTAGCAGCATTAAGTTGAAAAAAATATGATTTTCTACCGTAAAAAATATGTATTTAAAGAAATGTAATCATTAGAACCTGACACTGACTTGCCAATTTAAAAAAACACCAGAAAAAAATAGAATTTCGCCGGCTACTTTAACGTATATTTTACCTAAGCAAGAAAGAAGACTACATGTCAAATAAAAGACCATTTCCACAATTATTTTTTCAGAAACTCAAGCAATTTGTAACATAACCTCTTTGTATTTCAGCCTAACAACGACCGCAGCTATCGTCGTAACTACATTACACGAAAGGCAGACGCGGCCCGTCGCACAGTGGGTCGAAACTATGATTTTAGTGACTTAGGGCTCAACTTTGCTTTTTCACTTTTTTTTTATGCGGATGGGTAGAGCTCATTAACCTCAATAATAATTGTTCTGATGTATTATTTCCTAAACTTTATACTTTGGGTAGAAAAATGTGTTTTATTATTTTTTTGTATGGAGCGGCTCAAATAAACTTAAATTCCTGCTAAGTAGCGTGTGATCCCGCGTTGAAACTTAATTTTTCATATACCTTGTCTGGTCTATTATCATTTGATGCTATAAACAAATGCATAAAGTTGCAACTCTGCCAAATAAATGGATCGAAAAAAATGAAAAAATACATAGAATAAAAAGCTTCATTTTTTACTTTCGTAAGTTATTTTAAGTTAAATTTGATATGGAATAGTAAGTAAAAGCACGTAATAATACACATAATTACTTAGCAACTAACAACAATACATTTAAAAGGTCCCTAATTAGCTTAAATTTACTAATACTACATATATTAGTAAATTTAAGCTAATTAGGGACCTTTATTTAAAAATGTGGATATGAAATCAATTAATTTCTATTTGTGTGTTTAATTACTGTAATTAGCTTAACCTTTTACCTTATAAAATAACAATGTTTTTCACTTTTAGTCATTACTGTAATATTAATTAGGATAATTAGTTAATGAGGGTAGTAGAAAAATTAGTAAACATTGTTTGTCACTGGATTCTGGAAGTATAAAATGACCATAATTTATTATATACTAACTAGTGTTCGTTTATTCGTACTACTACTAACATCTCGTGATTCTGATCGTCCCTTTTTCGTTATAATGGATAATTTAGTTAACAATTTAGATTTATTTATGATTTTAAGAGAGCAGGTCAAGTCACTGTCGGATAGTCAAAAATTCTTTCAATTCCTACAACATAAAATAAACGTGACCGAAGAGAACAGTGTTGAGCTCCAAAAATTCTGTACGCGCTTTTGTTCAAATATAAGTGCAAGATGGGAACGAAGTAGTCGCACGTTAGCACAGTTTGTAAGAAAAAATGGTGATTGGTTGGAACGTGCAATAAACTGGCCCGAAGGAATGATACCTGAAGCTGTGAACACTGAACAGGAAAGGCTCGAGATTTGTAATACTGAAGATGTCGAAAATCTACCACCATCTACTACAGAAGCTTCGACATCTACATTTACACCTCGAAAACCTTTCGAGGAATTGGGCTCCAGGCAAAAACGACGCGTTGATCAAATTAACCAATCGCTTTCGTTATCCCCGGATGAACTTAAAGCTACTACAATTGCTAGTTTAAGAAACACCGGAAATGAGGATGTAGGAAAAATTATGAACCATTTACTAAATCACCCCGAAGATCTAGAAAAAGTTAAAGAGTGTTTAAGTACAAGTAAACCGAAAAGTAGTACATATTCACCCGATAAGGCACTGTCTTTATTAGTTTCACTTAAATTAAGTAAGTGGCAGTATATAAGCCTAAGAGAAGCAGCAAGTGAAAATAGGTCTGATTTATACCCTTCTTATTATAAAATAAAACAAGCGAAGGCAAAATGTTATCCAGGGAAAGAAGACATAATTATAACTGAAGAAGGAGCTGCTATTAAACTGCAAGCTTTACTCAACTTGACGGTATCTAGGCTTTTAGAAGTGATTACTTTAGATTTGGATTCGCCAACTGAGTTACTGCTAATAAGCAAATGGGGTTTTGATGGAGCCTCAGGTCAAAGTAATTATAAACAAAAGACTGAAGCAGAGTTTGATGACTCAACTATCTTCATGGCCAGTCTAGTTCCTATAAGGCTTCAACAATGTGATGGAACAATTGTTTGGGAAAACGATCGACCCTCATCAACTTTCTATTGCCGTCCGATAATGTTCAAATTTACCAAAGAAACGCAGTCAACAGTGGTAACTATAAAAGCTAGCATAACCGAAGAAATAGAAACACTTCAGCCAATCAAGTTCAATCAAGTTGAAGTTAAGCATCAATTGCACTTGACGATGATAGACGGCAAAATATCGTCATATTTGTCAGACACATCTTCAGCTGTCTGTGATATCTGCAAAGCAAAACCGTCAGAGATGAACAATTTAGAGTCACTTGCTCAAAAAGAGAACAACGAAGAAGTGTTCCAGTATGGAATGTCATCTTTACATGCCTGGATAAGAAGCATGGAGTGCTTACTTCATATCGGTAAATATAATTTTATTAGTTCATAATTTTTTTCACGTTATATAGTTACTTGTGAGATTTTTATTTAAGTGATATTTCTTTTTGTTTGCAGCTTATCGTTTGGACTTCAAAAAATGGAGTTGCAGGGGCGATGACAAAGAAAAAATGTCACTCAGAAAGAGCGCTATACAGCAAGCGTTTAAGAAAGAATGCGGTTTACTTATTGACGTAGTCAAGCAAGGAGTAGGCACAACCAATGATGGCAATACTGCCAGAAGATTTTTTAGGGATGCAGAAACAACAGCTCGCATAACAGGAATAGATAAAGATTTAATAGAAAGGTTTCATGTGATTCTTCAGACGGTTGCATCTGGAGAGAGCGTGGATCTTTCTAAGTTTTCCGAATTTTGTAGAGATACTGCACAATTGTACGTTCACTTATATCCCTGGTATTATATGCCTTCCAGTATACATAAATTGTTAGTACATGGGAGTGATATAATTAAGCACTTTGGTGCCATACCTATAGGTAAACTGTCGGAAGAGGCAGCGGAAGCTCGTAATAAAGATTTCCGGAAATATAGAGAGAGTCATTCTAGAAAGGTAAGTAGAACGGCGACAAATGAGGATATTATACACAATCTTCTTTTGTCTTCTGATCCAAAGATCACAAGTCTAAGACCTCGAATGGTGAAACAAAATATAATGGTTCTCTCTCCAAAAGTCAAAGAGCTTCTGCTGATTTTTCCCACAGAATCCGATATAGATTTTATTGATGTAGATAATTTACAAGATAGTCATAGCGATAGTGAATAAGATTTTTTGGTAGTTTGTAAGTTTCTTGTTTTTTTTATTAGTTTATAAATGTCAAACTCATAATTGAAAGGAAATAGTAATGTTTGATGTTGTTTATAGTTAGTTTTTAGTTTGCTTGTGTTAGTTGTAGTAATGTTAGTTTACCTTTACTAATTTGTATTATTATGTACCTATCTTTACTCACTATTCAGTATTAAATCTAACTTAAAATAACATTTCATAAACATGTTAAAGTCATTAAAACAAAGAAATTGAAATTCATAGATCCCTAATTAGCTTAAATTTACTACTACTACATATATTAGTAAATTTAAGCTAATTAGGGACCTTTTAAATGTATTATGATTAGTGTGATTAGCTTTAAATTTACTAATACTACATATATTAGTAAATTTAAGCTAATTAGGGACCTTTTAAATGTATTATGATTAGTGTGATTAGCTTTAAATTTACTAATACTACATATATTAGTAAATTTAAGCTAATTAGGGACCTTTTAAATGTATTGTTGTTAGTTGTTAAGTAACTATGTGTATTATTACGTGCTTTTACTTACTATTCCATATCAAATTTAACTTAAAAGAACTTACGAAAGTAAAAAATGTAGCTTTTTATTCTATATATTTTTTCATTTTTTTCGATCCATTTATTTGGCAGAGTTGCAACTTTATGCACACGTTAATAGCATCAAATGATAATAGACTAGACAAGGTATATGAAAAATAAAGTTTCAACGCGGGATCACACGCTACTTAGCAGGAATTTAAGGTTATTTGATCCGCTCCATACAAAAAAATAACAAAACACATTTTTCTACCCAAAGTATAAAGTTTAGGAAAAAATACATCAGAACAATTATTGTTGAGGTTAATGAGCTCTATCCATCCACATGAGGAAAAAAGTAAAAAAGCAAAGTTGAGCCCTAAGTCACTAAAATCATAGTTTCGACCCACTGTGCGTCGCCTTTATTAGACCGTAATTTATTTGTAGACCGTACCTTATGCATTTGGGAGTAATTTCATTTTTCGTCAAGAAAAAGTTTCGAACATCAATTATTTTGGAACACGTGAAAGTTTATTTTCATTTGGGTAAATTCTTTGTGAAGTTGTAAATGTTAAAAGTTTTTGTTAAGATTACTTAGCTAAAATGTGGAATATCACAACTTTTTATTAAGATTACTTGTCTAAAATTAGGCCACAGTCTTGAGGAAAAGCTAGGCTAAGGAATTTAATCTGAAACGCAAAGTGTTAAAAAGTCAGGTAGTAGTCAAACTTGACAACAACGGCGGCACCACCTTCAAAACGAAACAGCAAGACTGCTTGGCGGCACAAATATAAGATGGCAATTAGTTCCCGGTACGAGCTCTTCCAAAAATAGACTTTTTAAAGAAGTTTCAGCGGCGCAAAGTGAGCTTGTAGTGGATATAATAGTAGATACACGCAAACGTGTTCGTCGTGTCACTTTCTACAATAATATAATTATCATCAATCTATTTCACGCTGGAAAACTGTAGGCTTTTTTAAACATTTTAAACACGCGAGCCTATGTTTTTACATGTCAGGAGAACGCGCTTATGCATTCCGGCCTAGCATGCGATGGTCACACGCAAGGCGTGATTTTACAGAAAACTTAGCACAAATAATAATGTAGGTAGAGGTGTATAATGCACGCACCTACATTTCGCCAGTTTGGTAAGTAATAGATGGTAAGTAATTGGGCACCAATCCAGACTCCGACTACCACTAATAAGTAATGGAAAAAGTAAGTATCACTTTGTCATAGGAGTAGAGTTTCTGGCCTGTTCTTCTTCACAGGATCTTACAACGATTTCTCGAAACCTGGCAACTAGCTTCTCCTTTTGGAAAGAAGTTCATTAACTCAGCTTGCGGTACGAGTAAACTTGTAGTCTTTTTTTAGAAATAGTGACGTAACGAAAAAGTGTCATGCCTCCATGCGACTTTTTATTAGTAATTATAATAGCGAGAGAAAGAGCTAGTTTTCATTATTGGGGCCAAAATGAAAAGCCAAGATGGCGGTCTCGTTTTCATGGTTTTCGAGTGTGCTGAAGAAGATAGTAAGGTGAAAACAAAAATCCAAGATGGCGGCTGGGTATATTTTCAAATTTTTCTAGTTGAAGAAAAACCTTAAAGAACTTCGGTCCTGACGGGAGTTTACCGACCCCACACATTTTTTAACTATCCGACTCATCGACAATTCAAAAGGGCCTAAATTTTATAAAAGGTTTGCTTGAAATAAATATTTAGAGTTTGACTAAAACGCAGCAATCGCAAATGCGGCCACTAGATCAACGATGCAAACATACATACATGCATAACATCACGCCTGTAATCCCAAAAGGGTTAGGCAGAGGTGTACCTATAGTACACCCACATTTCGCCAGTTATGCTTATGTCCCATGGAATAGAGGGCGGCCTATTGCCATCAAATGGGCACAAATCCAGACTCCGGGTTGCTATTTTTTCTGACCTGGGCATCGAACCAGGACCTCATTCTCAGGAGTATTTATTGCGACCATTAGATCCACGATTCAAAAATGCACAATAAATCGGTTACAACGCAAAATTCTCCAACACTTGAGCAAACGTGAAAATGATTACAATTTTTGCTGCCCAAAAAAAAACTTCATTAAATATGTAAGTAAGGGCGCGTACACTATAAAGTTTACAACGTGACGTTAATGGAGGTTTAAAACAAATGCTGTGTGTATTGCTATAGCGACGTCAGTGTCAACAAGCATCATATTTCAAGAAGGATTACTTTGAAGAAGGCCCTTCCCTATTTTAGTAAAATTTTCAATTACTGATTGACACGGGGACTAGACTTTGATCCCCACGTCGGGAAACTTACCAACTGGCTTTTTCCATGAGGAGTTTGTTTATAACAGCCTTTTTTATTGGGTGGGATATCATCAAATGACTTCTCCCGCTCTGGGAGCGGGAGGGCGTGTCAGAATTTTACGGACTAAAACCCTTCCGTGTTCCTTCAGTTTCAAGTGCCAGGTCCAAGACTACACTTCGGAACTACCCTTATTATAGCAGCCTGATATCTAAATTTGTGCCCGTTTGGGCGCTGGCCCCCTATTACATGGGATTTAAATACAACTGGGGAATGTGGGTGTGCTATTAGCTACACTTATGTCCAACCTTTTGAGGACACAAAGCGTGATGTTATGTTATGATATTCACGTTGATCAATTGACGTATGGGTATTAAATTTGAACTTCATGACGGACTAAGTGAGAACAAATCAAACTCAAACTAAAAGTATTTATTTCAATTAAACCATTTACAGGCACTTTTGAATTGTCAAGGAGTTGGTTAGTCAGAAATATGAAACTAGTTGCCCATTCCAAAGCGTAGTAGGTACTTATGGAGATGAGCAGGCAAGAAACTCCATTGACACTCTTTTTAATAATATTGTTGTAGTTACATGTTGATCTTATATGTTAGAACGATGTACAAAAGTCGTACACGTTAAAAGCTTCCAGAGAGCAGCAAAAAAAAACAATTTAAAAATATTATAAAGTTAGCCGTGGCTTAGAGATGACCAGTCCCAACTGACGGCGCTTGTTAACAAACATGACGCATAGATCAGGACCATTCAGCTCAACTATTTGACAATGATCCAACACACGCGCTACCGTCAGCGAGTCATTTTGAGTGAGCATGACATACTATCAGCCGCCAGGGCACATTCAAGTCAATAAAAGACATATTACATGTAGTTATGTATGTATATTAAATATTAGCTATTCGGTTATCGCACCAGGAATTTCTCAATAGTACTAAATTTGGATGTGTGCCTGGTTGACACACATACACAAAACACATGGAACTTCAATAGAACTGATGCTTAACCCTTGTAACGAAACGTTTAGCCTAAAATATAAAATACAAAAGTATATAGAAAAAGATGCTAAGAATTAGAAATTAAATCTATTAGTAGCAGCTCATGTAAACCGCTCTTCTGGCCCGCAGTAGGACACGGAGCTCACGGTCGTGCAGCAGCTTGAGGTTGAAGCAGCACGCGTCGGCCGCTCCTCCAGCCCGCAGTCTGTCAAGTGGAAGCTCGCAGCAGCCTCTCCATGCTCTCGTTCGCGAAGCAGCTCGAGGTTGAAGGAGCTCGCGTCGGCCGCTCCTCCGGCCCGCAACCTGTTGCGAGGAAGCTCGCGTCGGTTGTTGTTTCTTCAGGCGGCGGCGTCTCACGCCACGTTTTTAGACCTCTACATTGTCATCTGTCAGTTTTTCTTTTTCTATGGTATAGAGCTAAGAGGTCGTCTATTTGATTGTAAAGGTATCGTAAAACTAGTGTTAAGCCAGGTTCTCACTGTAAGCCATCTTTATTGTTACTGGCCGATAACCAAGTAAGAAGTATTTGGATTTGAAACTATAAAAGTCACTTCTAGAAGATCTGCCAGGGGCTATAAAAGGCAACCGTTACTTTTCACCAGGTTCTTTTGACTCAGTTCTTTTTACTCCGGTTCTGTTTGACTCCGTTCTATTGACTCCGTCTTTTGACTCGCCCTTTTGGCTTGCTCAATTGGCTTCCATTCGTTTCGTACTTTTTCTTACTCACCTGTCTATGTTTTTCTAAAAGCTACTTAAATATAAACCTTCCTAAAAGTGAATCTCTGTGAGTTTATTATTTACAACTTGTGTACGTGAAGGTCACTCACTCCATCATCTCCGACCGTCCCACTTGCGTCTTCCGAGAGGAATTCGAGAGGTATTAGAGAGATCTAAAAACGTGGTGTGAGACGCCGCCGCCTGAAGAAACAATAACCGACGCGAGCTCCCTCACAACGGGCTGTGGGCTGATGGAGAGGCTGCTGCGAGCTTCAACTTGACAGACTGCGGGCCAGAGGAGCGGCCGACGCATGCTGCTTCACCCTCAAGCTGCTGCGCGACCGTGAGCTCCCTCGTGTCAGACTGCGGGTCAGAAGAGCGGCCTACACGAGCTGCTACTAATCCATTTAATTTATAATCCTTGATATCTTTTTCTATATACTTTTGTATTTTATATTATAAAATTATATTTACTTGTAACCACGTTTGGCCAGTCGGCTAAACGTTACGTTACACCCCTCTAAAACAAGAGGCGTGATGTAGGTATTTTCGTGCAAAGTTAGTTTTGCTTAGTAAATTCGTGAGGTGTCATTATCTTTGTTTATGTTCAAGTGATATAGCATAATCAGCCTATAATCTATATCCTAGCCATGGGAACCCACTGCTAGGATACAGGCCGCCACTCTGTGAAAGGGAAATAAGCCGTTTTTCACTACGCGGCGCGGGCCCACATCTGGTTAGTAGATGTCAAATGTCTTCGAATTTCTGGTTTTAAGACCTACTTAAGTCTACAACCAGATTACCAAAGTTTTAAGCCTGTACCGTTCCCACTGTTGGAACACGGTTCTCCTCTTTGTGAGAGGGCTGAAATCCACCATTCGGGCCCAGTGCGGGTTGAAAGATATCACATGTCTGTTTGCCTTTACCGCTTTTGAGTGCAGTGTCGATGATATAATTTACACAAAGTAAAGCGCCTGTCAGGGTTCGAACCTACGACCTACAACTCGTAAGTCACATCCGTTAACACTGGGCCACCATAGACTTTCAAGTTTTGTGTCATAATGAGCGTCTAGACATAAAACATTTTATTAAAGCACCGTCATGTCGTCTTCATTTTCATGAAAATAAGAGCTAGTTTTATCTTTTTACCAACTAAAATAATACGTCTATTTAATGGACTATATTTTTTAATGTCTCCAAAGATGGTTACTGGATTAGCTAATTTCTTTTTGATTTTTTAACTATTTTTTGCTACCTAAAGACTGACAACCTGACCTTTGCTACGTAAAGGTCAGGTTGTCAGTCTTACTAAGGGGTATCGTGTTTCTGAGTAACCGGGTTCGGGTGGTCAAATACGATCTCCATGTAGCATCGCCGGTCGCTCCATGTACAATATTGGTATAGGTACAGCTGCATCCGGTTAGGATGGAAACCGACCCCAAGATCCGTGGGAAAAGGCGGGGCAGATGGTGTTTGGTTAGATAACTTCAAACGGGACGTATTTAAAGTTGCTTATTCACAACAATTGTATTAACATAACGTAATCTTTATTATCATATAAATTTAGTATATAGTACAATAATAACTTAGGCTAGATACAATGTTTTCATAAGCTGATGATTGAAGCTTCTGTAGCCCAACTAGGCATTGCCTGTATTTCGACTATCAGTGCCCAATCCCTTAAAATTTGATCCAGTTGGTGTTTTAGGCGTAGCGTATAAATGTAACATATTTCAAATAATAGTCTGATAAAGTTAATTTTGTAATTTGTTATTTAAATTTTCTTTTAATACTCTGTTTTTGACCTAAATTGAATGGGACTTCTGTATTCTTCTGTCTAGTGTCGAAATTGCGTAGCCCTAGAGGGTTGAGTACTACAGTAAAATGTGACCTTTTTGATTTTTATGTTTGCCTGGTACCTAGACTTGAATTTAGAGGGTGCATACCTTATATTAAGCTGTCGTGTCGTCATAACTAAGCTTCGAATCCGGGGACAGTATAGACACCAATAATTATAGACCCGTATCCGTGTTGCCGGTTTTCAGTAAGGTGTTCTAAAAGGTTATTGGAGATTTGATTCAGCATTAACATTTCTCAATCATTTTAACACCAATAAAATCTTACACGATCAAGAGTGTGGTTTCAGCAACGGACATTGTACGACTGTTACCGGTGTTCCCTCATAAACAAGCATATTTACGGCGTGAAAAGACACAAGACGCCATCGGAATATTTTGTGACCTCTCCAAGGCATTTGATCGCGTTCAGCATGAATCCTTACTTTTGAAACTTGAGCATAACGGACTTGGGAAACATGCGCTCAGTTTAGTAAAATCTAATTTGAATTATAGACAACAGCTAGTTAAAAAAAATGATTCCATTACTGAATGAAAGGAGACTAATAAAAGGTATTTACAAGGCAGATGTGACTGGAACGCCGGGAGGGGACGCTCTGGGAGGACCTTTAGTAACCTTATTGGTGATGTTCTTCAGAAAGGTCAGGTGCTTAATACTCGCAACCGGCGCTCGTGTATGACTGAAAGACATGTGTGAACGTAAAAGAGGTAAAAGGAGTATGTAAGGATCGTAGCAGGTGGCGTTCTGTGGTTTCTGCCTACCGCCATGGGAAGAATGCGTGAGCATATGTATGTTAACTTTTACTGTTCAGCCACAACTTCTAGAAAATAAAATAAGGTAAGGGTTCCGTATCAAATGAAGTGGTTTTTGTTGTAAAAACCGGACAAGTGCGAGTTGAACTCGCGAGGAGAGGGTTCTGTACGTTGAATATGTTACCCGTTTAAAAAATATCATGCAAAGTAGGTTACCTAGACTTACAAAATGCTTTCACTGTTAAAAAGTTATCAGATCTACTGTAGAGCCAAGCCCCTAAAGCGACAATGCTTAACTCCACAAACCTTACATCTTGGTCAAACGTACGGCTCTGCCGTTTTGAGGCCGTTGCATAAACATTCCTATGGGCTTATGGTAAGAAATTAAGTTTACTTTTTCTCAAAATTTATAATTTATTTTCATTGTTAATCATTTACTCTCTCAATTTGTAGTTTAATGTGTTTACACCTATTTATATGTGCATGATGTGGTCTCCGGTAATTAGAGGAGCACACATAAAAGAACCTTGTTATTATTGTGATTTATATTGTGTATGTCAAAGCATTTATTTCAAATAGGTACTAAAAGGCTCTTTTGAACATCAACATTTACATTTAAATAGAATTGGTTCTACGCACCCCTTCCAAAAGGTAGTTTCGTATGGAGAAGAAGGGGCAAGAAACTCCACCGTTACTCTTTTAAAATCTTTAACAATATTTTGTGTACATTAATTATATTTTATTTGTGAAGACGATGCACTCAGAATAAAAATTCAATACCACAAATAGGTAAAAATAATTTAAATTTATGTGTTTCCTTTGTTGGAGATCCTAAATAAATAAATGTATGCATTCTGATACGATTCAAAGACCATTGACATCCTGAAGCTTTGAAAAACACTAACAATTTTTCATGTCTTTTTTATTTTGCACAGTTTTGGATATAAATATTATCGTAAGTTGTAACGGTACCCTAAAAAACACGTCAGCAAGCATATATACTATACGTATATATATATATATATATATATAGTATAGGAAATGATACCTAAATTTTATGAATCCTCGCGAGGAAATAGCTCAATTACGATTTCATTCGCTTATTTAGGTTAATTTCGTTTTACACTGAAAGTCACAGGTTAACAGGACCACTTTTGGTGCTCAGAGTTAAGTAGAATTTTTTTAATAAGATTTCTGATAATTCATAGTTAAATAGTTTTGAACTTACCTATCTGGGTTATAAAACAAGACTGATTCTAAAACCAGTTCAGTAATCCTGAAAAGTCGAAACAGAAGTAATGTAAAATGTCTTGCCACGTGTACACGCAATGAGACTAAGTTAAAAAAAAAGGAAATGATATTGTAACTTTATAAATGAAATCTGGCTTATTTTTTTTTGGTTAATTAGCAAATATTGAAATTGTTTCATTTGCCCTCACCATACTTCAAAAAGTGTCCATGGTGAGAAGATTGAGCTCATTCATCTCACATGGAACGGTAGTTGTGATTTTCAGTATGAGTGAGCGAGACAATGCTATTAAAATGTCATTGTCAACGAAACATAAACGTGACCAGGAAGTCAGGTGCATAATACAATCAATGACTGCCGCCATTTTCCGCCTGCTATATGACGGCACCACTTTCCTGGAAATCCAATCTTACCGGACAAACTTTAAAAGTCTTATGTGTCTATATGTTAACCTGCACTCGCTCTCAGAAACCCCTGTTTACAAATGCTTCTTCATGCCAACACTTGTAAGGGGTTGTCCTAAAAAAGGAGCTTCGTATGCTTATTTAACCTAACACATGAGTGGTATTGAGGTGAAGAAAGAAATGCGTTCTGTTTGTCTACCCGAAAGCTTCTTTAGCACAGCCACACTTTTACGGTATTGTGCTGAAGCATTTATTAACCCGCCTCTAAAACATGCTGGTTGGCGGAAAATAAGTAAGTAGGCTTTCAGTCTATTTTAAAAGGTTGACAACACCTATGCTATAAAACCTTTTGGTAACGCTATTCTTAATTCCAAAAAGAATATTAAATACAAAAGTTTTTGACTCTGCTGTAAATGGTTGAAACTTTCATATTTTTATTGCGAAAATATTACAAATTGTTTTATGTTTGGGGTCCTATATACATATTTTTAAAAGTCCAGTGATATATATTTTTACAGATTTTATTTTTATAGATATAACATAACGTCAAAGTATTTATTTCAAATAGGCACATAAAAAGGCACTTTTGAACGTCAACATTTACAATAAAAATGGTATTGATTCCAGTCCACCGTTACTCTTATAAAATGTTTTACAATACTTTGTATACATTTAATATATAATTAAATTTCAAGACGATGCACTAAGAATAAAATAGCTTTACCACAATAGGTAAAATTAATTCAGACAGATTAATTAATTATGTGATAGATACATGGTGCTCACATATTTATAAATATTGTAAAAGTAGTAAGTTCTTTGTTAATATTTTAGGAAAATCGTATTTCCTAAAATATTAACAAGGAATCAGAGTGTGAGGGAATCAAAGAATGTAAATCGATGTCATTAAAATTACGAATTATACAATTAAATTAGCAACCAGTTTGGTTTTGTCTAGCGAAGTGCCACCCACATTCCGCAGACATAATCTATTCAAATGAACTTTATGCGATGAAATATAATTGTTCTAAGCATGTAAAAAAAAAAACTATTAAGCACTTAAGAACAAAATTTTCCTTAAGAACAGGCCAATGACTTACGATCATTCACTTTTTTCATTTTCTAATATCTTAATTTACCAAAGGAACAATAAACAAAATGCACTTATCCTAAGTTACATTAACTAATTATAAATAAAGCACTTTATGAGACTAGTAATTCGCCTTTCAAAGCTTATAACAGATATGTATATCGTATTATGACTTACGATCAAATTTGATCAATTGACATAAACAATCGGTTAATTGGTTTTCATGGGTATAACGGCCCAATATTTCTTCTACAAGTATATTTCTGTCTTTTAGTCGTATAAGAACAATGTAAATGTGTGACCCGGGCAAGTTCAAATTTGAATTATTCAATTCTTATGCACATTCTGAGTTAATCTTGAATATAATTGACGCTGGTGAAGGTTAAACATTGTAATTATTCTTCCAAATAAGAAAGTGTAACAGACAAAGTTTATCTACATTAAATATCGAAAGCTGTAAAGATATTTAATATTATATGAATTAACTAAATACTCTTAAAAATGCGTTGTAAAAATAGTTTCCAGTATAAGTCTCACTATTTTGGCTTTAGTACCTTCCATATAAAAGGTAAATATAACAATTAAAGTCAAAACTCAGAGTCAAAACATTTATTTCAAATAGGCATATAAAAGGCACTTTTGAACGTCAACATTTACATATAAAATAAAATTTATTCTGGGCGGCCCACGTCACATTATCTTCGTGTGAGGCAGCGCACGTCAAGATAGCTCTCAATGGGCAGGATTTTTTCTCAATTACTTCATACTTGTCAATGTAAATATTTGTGAGAGATAATTTATTTAGTGATTTTTAAGAATTGTTTAATAATATTTTTATCAACTTCCGTTATATGAAAGTATTGTAACTGACTACTTGTTCCCCCACTATACGGGCGGTTCTTGCTTTTAAAACGAGCGCACAGTCTTTCGACGGGTCATCAACCCCGATAAGAGTCAGGCGGTTCTCTTCTCGAGACGTCGTCGACTCCCTCCCCCACTTCCCAGCCCGATCACTATGTACGGCAAGCCAATCCCTTGGGAGAAGCAAGCCAAATACCTAGGCGTGATCCTCGATGAGAACCTTACCTTTAAGGCTCATATTAAGGCGGTTCGCGCGCGCGCCTCCTTCGCTCTTAGCAGGCTCCAATTCGTACTGACAGCCCGTAGCAAACTGTCCCTCAAATGCAAGCTCCGCATCTATACCGCAGTCATCCGTCCCATCATGACCTATGCCTGCGTTGTATTTGCGCACGCTCACCCACGTCATCTCCATAAGATGCAGACCCTCCAAAACCGTTTCCTCAGAAGGGTCACGGATGCCCCCTTCTATGTCCGTAATATAGATCTTCACGTCGACCTCAAAATGCCAACCATAAAACAGTTCATGAAACGCTTATCAAAGCGTTTCTTCGACTGCGGCATTAAACATTCTAACCCCCTGATTACAGCGGCCGCCCGCTACACTCCCTCTCGCATTAGCAGTATTCGCCGACCAAGGCATACTTTAATCGACCCCGACGACGCCACTACCCTCCTCCAGGAGAGTAGTAAGGCCACTAGCACGCTACATAAGCCCAAAACCCGATCGCCGTCCTACCGCCCTCGCCGCCGAGGCCCGCCGCGACGCCCAAATCGACGCCCCTCCCGACCCTTGCTCGAGCCAGCCCGCGCCGCTGAGCCTGTAGCTTTAAATTCGTCCCTAATTAATATCAATCCTGATCCAGCTAATCCCTTGCTGCCCTCTTCCAGCGACGCCCTAAGCCGAGGTTCGTACCCCACAGGGGGTGCCCTTAGCGCTGTCGCTTAGTTTTAGTTAGTATATAAGTTTAAGTCCTGGCTGGAGGCCTTAATTTATTAGGGAATCCACGAGAAGTCCGCTTAAGCAGACGACAACCGCATAGGTTGACCTGCGAGATGCCAAACAAACAAACAAACAAATTCGACGGGTCAGACGCTGTCCGATACTGGACACGGCACAACGGTGAACTGTCAGGTATATTTCTTTAAATATTGTTGTAATGTTGTATTTCTGATGTTTTTTAATGTGTATTATTTTTAAGTTCTATTATGTTTTTTATTATTATGGTTATTATGATATGAGGTTTTGTTGTGTCACTTACTGAATATAATAACGAACCTATTTATGTCTCTTATTCTACCCTACCTCCCACATATTATGGCCAAATCAAACAAAAAGTTAAATACTTGTAGCCTTTGTGTTATTTTGATGTTTCAGCTATATTACTGTAAAGTTTCATCAAAAAGAGTAACAAACGTCCATCCAAGCATCCTCACAAACTTTCACGTTAATAATATTATTAGTTGGAATGACAACAAGCGTTTCTTTCCGTATGAGAAGAGGCCTGTACTATTATTATTTATACGAATGAGTGAATTAGTTGGTTTATCTAAGAATTGAAGCGTGTGGCGTATAACTGGCAAAAATGGGCGTGGAACTAAACCGCAGTTCCTTGTGGGGTATATAGGCTTGTTGTTATGTCATACAGGGTCAAATAAAACGTGCTAGTAACAACAACAAAGCATCCAATCATCAAACCTCTCATTTTCTTTTGTTTGACTTTTTAGTTTGGCCTTCTCTAAGCGTGTCCAATGAATGTACGCGTCTATGTATTTTCTGTTTTCGAGCTGATAAAAATAAAACTCGTATAAAACACATAAATGAAAAATAATCACTCCGGAGAACTTTTAGAATCGGATGTTTCTTGGAATTAGGTCATTAGTTAGCAATTTAATAGAAACTAACAAACACGCGTCTTGCGACTGCGACACCGGAGTTGTATACTCCGGTGTCGCATAAAAGTTATATAGAGCATATAATGTGTTAACGCAACGCGACTTGACCTATGATCACGTGACATTTAAATAGCTTAAGTCAAAATAAAAAAAAGGCGATTCTTCTAGCGTCATTGCTAATCGAATGTTACTTTCTCTAGGTCCTCCGGTCGCATCGTTTGAGGCCGTGAACGGAGCGTCAGATCGCTAATGAGCCCTTAAACAAAACAAACAAAAGAAATGCTGATATAAACAGAACATTAGAAACACAGATAGCCACTCTAATCTTGTTTGTTTTATCTCATTCTATTAATTTAGCTCTGTCTATTTCGGATATATCATAGTGACGTCAAAAGTGGACGTTTTAACTTGTATAAACATACATACTTTGCGTTTGCCAAACGTTTTTTCTTAAAACTTCTAGGCCGTCTTTTTATAAAAGTTTATATATTGAAATATTATTTAATATAATTCTTAAAATCGAGTGACAAACCCAGAATTTTATTTCTATGCAAGATAATTTCACTCGGATGTCTTTACTGCTAAATTTAAGAAAATCCCCCGTCAGACTACATGAGATTTAGGGTACACTCACGGGGTGTGGGATTGGATACATAAATAGGTCATATTGTTAATTTCTTTTTTATAGTTCACTTTTTACGCAGTCGAGTTTTGATTTTTCGATTAACTTTTTTTAACACATCACGATTCAAGAGCTTATATTCACCTACATAAGATATAGGAGAACATAAGCTTAATTTTAAATTCCGATGGATTAACTTTTTCAACCCAAAAATTCCGAGTTCTCTTCCGAATTTTTGGGTTAAAAAAAGTTAATCCATCAATCCATTTTGGATTGTTTTGTATGTACATCGGAAGTATGTCTATAATTTAAGAAGCATGTTCCCACTGCTGGGACACAGACTTCCTCTCGGTGAGAGGGAGTGCTCCGTAATCCATCACGAGGACCCAGTGTCGGTTGGTGGAAGTCACATGTCTTCGTATTTTTGTCCTAGGACATCCCGGTTTCCTCACGATATTTACAATCACTGTTTTTGAGAGCAGTGGTGATGAATTTTAATACACAAAGTAAAGTGCCTGCTGGCGCTCGAACTTAAGTCGAGACCGATACCACTACACCACCACTGCTCTCAATCGCTCGTAAATTAAGGAGTTTTAGTTTTTATAGGGATACGAAATTCCCTATTTTAAAATGACTGAAATCGCTTCAGATAACGATTCTGAACAAACTACTTATTTGTATATAATGTGCATGCATTCAGTCTTTGTGTCGCGCAGTCAGCTGTCCTGCAGTCGGGTAAAAATGTTAACCAATTTGCAGGTTGGTGGGGCTTATCCGAGATAGCAACCTGCTGCCTGGTATCTATGATAGTGTCAATCCCATTATGTACCAGATGGACCGACAGCTCTCTTCAAGCTCACTTCCGCTAAGTTTTCACTGTGAGATTGTTACTGAATATACCGGCTGTACTAACCGATTGTATTTTTTTATGACAGTGGAAAATTTGTAATTTAACTTTGGCTCCACAGAACACTACGTTCGCACGAACGTAAAAATGCGCACTAGATTTTCGACTCTCGGTGTTCAATCAAGCGCTGAGAATCCAACAGAGTGTATCGCGTCGCGATATCAGCTCCCCGAAAAATCACACTGTCGGATTTTCAGCTCTCAACGCTATTGAATAAGAAGTGCGTGAAATATTGATATTTGACGTCCGAGCGAACATGGACTTTAGGTTGTCTGTTAAAGCCGGCCTTATGCTTTCAGGCTGGCAATAACTATGGTTAGATTCGAACTGTCAAGCTTGTTAAGAATGAGCCTTCAAATAATTTGAAGTTTCGAAAAAACAATGATATTATAGATAGGCCCGTCAATTTCTTCATCAAAAACTTAGCGCTAAATGTTTAAAAATCGTTTTTTTCTCGCTAAACGTATTTATAAACTCGTTCTATTTCTGTGAATCGTTTTGAAGATGACAGAGACAGAATTCTGTTTTAATATTTGTATTTTAACATGCATTTATTGATTTAAGATAAAGATTCGTCTGATGTTAGTCAAAATATGCATAAACAAATTACTTGAATGCTTTCCTTAAAAATCAGCAAACGGTATTTAGTTTAAAACACGTGACATGTAAAAATAATGATAGAAAGATGAAAAATACAATGAAGGGTCTCGATCAGAAGTTATAACACATCGTGTGATTAGCTTCACATGCATGCGTGCATGCATTTTTCATTACAGCCACGTGAAAACCAGATGAAAATTCTGAAAAAAAATGTTAACTGAAGTATAATTTCAGCAGATGCGTTTTCTCAAAAATCACAATACGATGAAAGGCGCGTTTATTTTATGAAATTATACACATGGTCGGTATGCCGTTTTTTGATGGATGACCTCGTGCGCAATCTAGGTGTCATTGAATTTCCTCAGTTACCCAAGTAATGTGCCTGTAATTATACTACCGGACGCTAACGATAATGGTCGAATTTTCTTGGACGTTGTCTTTCAAAGGGAGCTCTGTAACTTGTAGGTCGTGTGTTATGTTTTTTTTTTGCTATCATTGTGTACTACGAGTAATTTCTACAGAAGGTACAATTAAACCAGAAAAGATGTGCGCTTCGGTTATTTTTGTATTCTGGAATTAGCACTGCCGTAACTCCCACCACCCCGCCACAGAGTAAACCCCACAGAGTAAACCCCACAGATCGCATAGCTTCCAAGTTTTGTACCATCGTATTTTGTAGTAATGAACCTGTCATTCTACGTTTGTATAAAGTTTTCTCTCGGGTCGGGTTACATATTCCGATCGTACCTCATTATCTGTCACTCAAAATATGGTTAAAAGTTTTTTTGGAATTGCATAGAGTTGTTAATCTATAATTTTCTAATCATGGCAATACAAAATGATATCACGAAGCCTTAATTGATCTAAATTATTGTGCATATTCGGTGAGGGACCGATCATGGTTTATTATGATTGCTCATTGCATGCTGGTGATTTAGTAATTAAGTAATTTTCTTCACTGAGACAGTGTTACTTTTGATGAACCAGTAAAGTGAAGATAACATTCACCTAGCTTATGTTGCCGTTCTTTTGTTTAAAAGTTTGGATAAGCGTTATATTTTTACTAACTTTTAAATTAAGTCGAGACCACTCGTTGTGTTAATAAGAACTAAAACTCACTTTCTAATATTTAGCAACGCTCTTTATTTCTAGAATTCTATGACTCAAGCTATCTATCTAATCTCATTTTAACTTATGAGCTTTAATTTCTGTTTTCAAGAAAATTGTTATTAAGTAAACTGCTAAGTTACAAAAGTTTCTAAGTCTTTTACAGTTTCATAAATTAGATTAAACTCTGCTGATGTAGAAAAAAAAAGTAAAAGAAAAAAATAAAGAGTTGGGGATTTAGGAGAGGCGTTTGAATAAATATGATGTATTTACCTACTTCTTCATCATCATTTAAATCGACTCTCAAAAAAGAATGAGTTTTTATTTTATTCTATTTTATTTGGGAAAATTAACAGTTACACATTACAGTATTACACAAAATTTGAATTACAGAGTGAGTAAATGTATAACCCACGACATTTTCTACATATTATAAAAACAAGTTATAAAATTAATGCAATGTGCGCTTACAAAATCATAGGTAACATAAAAATTATACAACAATGCGTAAATGATAAAACTAAAAGGCATGCAAATAAAAGAAAAACAAGAACTCGTAAAAATACAGTGTAAGAGAATCGAATTTTAAGAGTTAAATGTTACGGGGCTGTGTCCAAAATTGATTCCCGAACAAGACCTCTAAATTTACTAGTCGGAAAAGCGAAGATGTCAATATTTTGGAAGAGATATTGACCAGTAAGGCGACGTAGGGGTGCTCGTAAGCCTGCGTTCGTGCGACTAGAAGAAACGGCAAATAGTGGTCGTGCGTGCACCCCACGGCTTATGGTTGTTCTAGGAACTACGTAGCTGATCTTATTAATCATTTACATACAATCACATGTGCTATTACATAAATCAAATAACAACATTGTCTTTAAAATAATACGTCTGGCTTTAAGATTATGTAGCTTATACTTATTCAGAAGATCACTATAAGATGCATAAGTACGAAAACAACGGAAATGCATGGCTTGTAAAAACTTACTTTGAACTTTGTCAATCGCGTCTGAGTATTTACTGTAGAAGGGATTCCATACTGCAACAGCATACTCTAACTGCGACCTGATAAGCGACTTATAAAGATATAAATATGTATGTGGGCGGACGAAATCTGTGGCTGATCTCATCACAAAACCATACATACGAAAGGCATTATTTATAACGTTACCAATATGAACGTTAAGGTGTAGTTTATTGTTCAATAGAACTCCAAGATCGCGCACGATTGTTTCTCTGTTTAAAATTACATTATTTAAAGAGTACGGATGCGTGATAACATTTTTGTTTTTAGTAAAACTTATACAGCAACATTTAGATATGCTCAGTTGTAGCTTATTAATTGAGCAGTATGCAGAGAACCTGTTTAGGTCCTCTTGCAAGAGTAGACAATCCTGCAAATTTTTAACAGGCCTAAAAATTTTGAGGTCGTCTGCGTATAGGAATAATTTTGAATTTTGAAAACATGTATGGACGTCATTAATACATTTCATGAATAAAAGAGGTTCCAAAATAGAGCCCTGAGGTACTCCAGAAGTAACACTAAGGGTGCTGGAAATGAAACTATTTATCACAACACTTTGAGTCCTATTAGAAACATAAGAAGAGAACCATCTCAGAAAATCACCACGTATACCGTTGAATGCAATCCTATTCAAGAGAAGCTGATGATCAACCTTGTCAAAAGCTTTGCGGAAATCAGTGTATATAGTATCAACCTGAACACGAGAGTCCATGTTGTTGAACAAGTAGTCCACAAATGTTACCAAGTTGGTTGTAGTTGACCTTCTTTTGACGAATCCATGTTGTTGTTGAATGATGGTATTGTGCATTTGGGGGTATACTTTATCATGAACTAGTCTCTCGAAAACCTTTGACAAAGCCGACAGTATAGATATAGGGCGATAATTCTCGACATCATCCCTAGGTCCCGACTTGTAAACAGGGGTTATATTTGCAAGTTTCCATGCTTGAGGAAAACATACTTGAGAAATATATTTTAAATATAATATGCAGAGGTATACACAGATTAACAGCTATTTGTTTAATAAAAATTACTGGTAGACCGTCCGATCCTGGCCCCTTGGAATGATCCAATGACTTTAGCGCACTATTCACTTCATCAATAGTAAACTTAATGTCATTTAATAGAGTGCAGCTCTCAGAGCAGTCGTCATAAGTGGATGGAATATTAGAAGAAGTGGATGGTTCATAAACCGAATTAAAAAAGTCTGAAAAAAGATTGCAAATGGTTTCTGGATTGCTAGTTGACTGGTTGTTATAATTCATAGAGGATGGAATGCAAGCAGATTTTTTTCTATTTTATATGAACATCCAAAAATGCTTGACATTTATCCGAATACCATCTTCAACAGATTTAATGTAGTTTTTATAACAGTTGTTGCATTCCACTTGGAATCTTGATCGGTAAAGTGCAAACTGCTCGTAATCCGAAATACTGTTGTACATTTTCCATCAAACCCAGGCCTTGGCCTTATTTTTATAAATGTGAATAAGTGGTTTTGAGAACCACACGGGAAACTTTAAAGATTTGCAATTAGTCAATGGTACTTGTTTCTTAATAATTCCAAAAGTAATATTATAGAACGTGTCGAAAGATTCGTCAACAGATTGGTGATTCAAGGCGTCTCTCCAATTAATTTCCTTTAAGTCGGAATTAATTTTATCATAACTAGCCTTGTAGTAATTATATTTTTTATCGTCTTGCGTATCATTGAAATTTGAGGTTAACATGGCGAGATTAATACACAGAATGGAGGATGGTGGTTGTCAGGCTGTAATAAATAATATGTGGGTGATGAAATAGAGCAATCGTCATTACTTATGACCAAGTCCAATATTCTCCCGTTCAGGTTTTTATAGTATTGAATTGATGAGCGTTTAGGAAGGACATGAACACACTCATTGACCACATATGGGAGAATTATCTCTACAGATCTGTGCAGACATTGAAATACTATCTGTACTAGCAACCCAGTCGACCTCCGGTAAATTATAGTCAACTAACAAGTAAATTTTTTCGATGTCAGTGTCCTCAAGATGTGTTTGCAATAAGTAAAAATATTCAACATAAATACACTCGGGCGTTCTAGGTGGTATATACACTGCTGGGATTATTTGAAACTTACCTCTGGCGGAGCTTGGTAACTGCACAAGGATATGTTCAATGTTTGTGTGCATAGATGAACCCGTAATTACTCTTAAATTGACGATCCCCCTGCAATTTTGGTAATATATAACTAAGTTATCAGTCATTGTGGAGTAAAATTCTACAAGAAATAGTCATACGAGCATTTTCCGTTATTAACGTATTCGCAACCCATAAAGCAAGAAAGAAACAAGACTCGAGAAAATATATCAAATAGGTCAACCATAACAAGCAACATACCAGCCAGTACAAACAATGTTTGTTTGTTTTACACTTACATGTTCGCCTAGCAAAAAACTCATAGCAATTGTATGCACAAAATGGTTTACATATTCATTAAACACACAGACAAAGTAGTATTTCACAACAATAAATTCTGCTTCACAAAGGGAATGATAAAACAGTAACATACTCGTACGCCTACAGATTTGTACAGGAAACTAATAACAAGGAAACATGCAAATCCGAAAAGCTGAACCTATTCAAAACCGTTAGCCATGCTATTGAATGACGCGGGCGGCACCCTGGTTGTCAATCGGCGCTGCAAACCCAGGCTTGATTTTAGCAATGTCATGCGACGATCGAATAGCAAAAGCCCTTGCCCCTTCTTTTTCACGAGCAAGAATGATCCCATGCTTAACCCAGAGAAACTTATAAGTGTACTTTTTGGCAGCATCCCGACACTCACGAAACAATTGCTTATTCTTCAAGGTAAGGTGCTCATGCATATATATTGGCAGCGATGATCCTGAGATACCAAGTTGTTCAGACGCAATTCTCTTACATAATATATGGGCACTAAGAACGTTGTCGCGCAATAAACGTGAAGCCAATTTAACTATTATATTTTTGGGCCTGTTGTTTTGCTGGTGTGCATGTTGGACACGGTTGATGGAAATAATCTCATTTTGTGGAACATTGCACTTTATTGCAGACCCAATATTTTGCATCAGGGATAGAAGGTTTTCGTTACGCCTTTCTGGGACATTACAAATCTCTATGTTACTATTCCGCGCATTCTGCTCCAGATTGTAAATTTTTGCCACAAGCTCAACGACTACAGGCTTTAAATCGACGGTCTCTTGGATACATTTGCCAAGGCTGTCGATGTTGCTGCTAAGATCGGTGTGCTCGTCAGTTACAAAGCGGACGGAGTCTTTGAAAGAGTCGATGCGTTCCGTCATACCTTCATACTTCACTTCCATCTCTGTGATTTTCTGTCGTAAAAGTAAGTGCTCTGATCGAAGAGAGTTAATATCGCTTCTAATTTCTGACGTCACTTGAGTGAGTGAAGCAAGTTCATTCCTAATCGATACTGCATTCTCTGATATTTTATTTATACTAGACTCCATAACCTGTCGCCACTCATTTAGAGTATTCTTTAACTCCGTGGACAGCTCATAAATAGCCTGGGTCAAATCAGAATCCCGTTGTTTGCATTTGCGTACTGACGCGTTTTGTTCGCCCCCATGTTCACCACTCATTGCCGAACCAGATGCCAAGTCAGTATCGGAATGGAATTTTTTCTTGTCTGGTGAACGGAACATACTTAGATCGGTCAGATAACAATCCTTTTTCAAATTAATGTTTATTTGAAAATAGAAAAAGATTTGCAATCAGCCAGATCCGAACCGGCGACTCTCTGAGTGGTCAGAGTGACACAAAAAGCTCATGCGATTCCACTCGACCACGGTGACTTAAAGATGTTTGTCGTTTTTTTTTTTTCATATTTATGTTGGGTCGGTTTCCAGCCTAACCGAATGTAGCTGATTAGCTGTGTTTTACAAGTAGCTGCTGCATATCTGATATCGACAACCCAGATGTATTTCTAGTTTCTACTTTTTAGAATAATGGGTGGGCAAATAACAGGTATCATCATCAGCGAAAGTTTTACGCCAATCATCCCGGTCCTGAGCAGTCCGCATCCATGCGCTACCTTCTTCAAATCATCGATCCATCGTGCCGCAGGGCGTACCACACTACGTTTGCCTAAACGCGGTCTCCACTCTAGCACATGTCTGCTCCATCGAACGTCTGTCCGTCTACAGACATGGCCAGCCCACTTCCGGTTTAGTTCTCTGGTGAATGACTTCGTTGCGAATACTATCCACCAGAGAAACCCCGAGGATTGTGCTCCATTGCACGCTGAACAAAAGTCGCCTCCTTCTCAAAGTAGTGCCGCCCCAGTTGTATAGTTTGGCCTTGATATAAGTATTCTTGCACAACCTCGAAGGCAGCACCATTTACGATTACAGGACTCGGGGTGACATGACCATTGTACCATAACAGGTATACGCTTTATTTTTTAAATTTTATTCTGTGTAATGTAAAAGTTATTAAATATTTTTTAATCTATAGTATTTAAGGCCGGAATTATGGAAAATAATGTAAGACAAATGTCCATCTCTAGCATCATGGTAGATGTGAACCTTTTTGATTGCGTTTTTCATTACATTTTCACACATTTCCGTGACTGTGTCTCGGATAATTTGTTTTAATTATTTAAGGTTCATTAGCCTTTCAGCATAGAAAACCCCACATAAAAAAGTCAGGAGCCGTTAAATTCGAGGATCTTCGGAGCCGATCAAGGTAACCGTTTCTCGAAATAAGTCACCCGGCAACTTTCTTTTTAATATCGCGTTTGGGTCGAGTAGAATGTTTTAATTATTAAAACACACTGTTCAGTTGCAAATCGCTCCATAACAAAATTTCCGTATCTAAACAAAATAATTATCATGAAACAGCTGTCTTATTTGCCGCCAAAACAAAATGGCGGCAAAAAAAGTTGTATACCTCCAAGTTGCCAACCCTGTACTAATAAACATTGACGATACGGTAGGAGCAGTGGCTTCTGTACTACTGGTTGGTTTAACTACCATCTTTCAAAGATTTAAATCGTTTGATTCGCCCTAATAAAAAGAAGACCTCTCTCTGTGTTTCGGTAATATTTGAATAGTAAATGGTCTCGCTCATTTATACTGAAAATCATAAATATTATTTTGAACTTTTATTATCTATTGTACAACATACAGGGTGGCAGGGACATAATTTTTAAGAAATAGTCAGTACATGATTCCCTTGCGTTGAAAATTTTCGTCCGTTATTTAAAAAAATGCTAAGCTGTTCCTTAAATTTTGACAGCTTTGACTTTTCTATGAAACAGCTTTTTTTTTATAACTGACGAAAAATTTCCTACGCTAGGGTGTTTACAATAATGTACTGAATTAATGGTTACATATTGCAAACTGTAAAAATAATTATACTGTTGGTGTTACCTATTTTGTATGTTAAGTATGCTGTTAGGTTTGTTGTATTGTATTAAGTTTTTTTTTCATTCTTGGCTAAGACATCTTTTTTAAAGTAGTAGTCTCTTTTAGGGATGTCATGTTTTGTGAAGAGGCTAAATACCTAAATTCTACCTAAAAAAAGGCTAGCCTAAAAACTGAAACTGAAACTCATATTATTTACGTTTACGAACTGTTGCCGAATAAAAGTGATTCTTTCTTTGTTTCCTTGGGATCTTATTTCTCGTGGGAACGCAACTAGTCTTTCTGTGAGTACTCGACCTCGTTCTTGCTTTTAGCCCAATTTTGAAAACAAACCATTATATATATATATATATATATAACTTACTAAAATAGAACACCCACGATCGACGTACAACCATTAGTAAAGCATGTGCGAGGCAATCATTCTAATTTACAACGACATAAGAGTTAGATTGCAATGACTCACTAATGGTTTTATGATAATCCAATTTGATCGGTAATGGTTTGATATAACTGTTTCATAGACAAGTAGACCTGGTAATATTATCTAAGGTTTTCTGTCTTTCTATTCATGATTTTGTTCCGTCCATTTGTTTTGGTTTTAGAGTTCCGTACCCTAACCGGTGCCAACGGGACCCTAATAATAAAGTTTCGTATATAATCCCACGGAAACGTACCATCGGGATAAATAGTATCCTATGTGTTAATCCAGGTTATAAACTGAAAAAATGTACTATTTATGTTTAAAAAAAATAAGTCTTAATTCACTACTAAAGTTTCTAGTAATATAATTCAATCATGATTCGAAAGACACAAAGCGCTGTCTCGCATCCTAAAACAATTGTGACCGTCGAATGTTATTGTTTTTTTCCTGGGAAACAGTAGTTTTTTCTGTATGAAAGGTACTATATGTTCCTTTGTATACCCCTGGCCAAGTATATGCAAAATATTTTGATGATCGGTTCAGTAGTTTAGGCGTGAAAGGGTAACAAACTTACTTTCGCATTTATAATATTAGGATTATATTGAGGATCCTCACGATTATACAGAACATGTGCTATTAGGGTCATCAGATTGCGCATCACATTTAGAATCATGCTATGATTCCAAATTCGGTTCGTGAATGGGAAACGCTGAGAGTTCAATCATTTCTGTGTTGATTTTCGCTTGGCTTTTGTTTTTACTGTTTACTATTGTTTTACTCTTGAACATTTGAATAACATTGATATGAGTCATATATCTATTTGTTTGACATATCTCGGGATCTCGGGGCCTTTGGAAGCCGTACGAGGGGCAAAAGCCAACTCGCACAAGGTAGACGCCTTGAATGAAATGAGGCACCAACCGACGATTATTCCCGTATGCACTATGCAAATGCACCCAATTACCCAATCCCGGGTTGGGGTAGGACTACTGCAGGATATTGGAACAAAGATGTTGAACTATGGGTTTGGATCGATGGTAAGTCCAAAGTGGACTAGTTACCTAGAACTGGATCGATGGTAAGTCCAAAGTGGACTAGTTACCTAGAACTATGGAGAGACCATGACCCCTTACTGATCAATGTGTTATATATGTGCCTACATTTAACAAAACTAATTATTATGCAGGCCAGAGTACCTACTGTAGTGTTTGAAATCACTGGAGTTATTATTTCAACGTCATTACGCACACAACAACAATGAATATTTAGTGGGTAGGTAGGTAAAAAAAATGCATATTTCTTGCCTACAAACCAAATTGTTTTGCTAACTGCACATCCGTACTTCCGATTAATATTTACCTTCCAAAACCCTTTGATTTATCAACCAATCTATCACATGTTTACAGGATAAAAAAATCCAAAACATATCGATTTCCCCCCCATTAACAAAAATTCTAATGGAAAATGGTAAAACTTATCGTGTTGAACCAATATCTGCGTACATACAATTATTTTGATCATTAAACGCATATGCCATGGTATGTGGCATGAAATTTAAAACAATGGAGCGCTAATGGGAAACTTCAATCAATGCGGGAATGTTAGGCAGAGCGTTTAAAACAAATGAACTGTCTGTGAAAAATTGTGCGAACATTATTTCTGGTATTTTTGAACGGGTACGAGGATTGATTGAAAGGTTTCCTAGGAGTAATAATAAACATGAAGTTCTGATTGGATTGTATAGATAAAAGAGGTTGCTTTACAACTCATGATGAAAGGTCCGGATATCCAGAAAAATTCCTTTGATTACGATTTTTTATATGACGAGCGTTTTTACACAAGTCAGTCGGGTAAGAACAAGCCGAATGTTTTCCTTTAGAAAATCTCTTCTCAAAAATGTTACTGTCAGCTGAATCGCAATCAACTCTACGTTATTCAATGCTCAAAATCATTATTTCTAAATCATAAGTTATTGCGTCTTACAAGTTCAGTATAATAATGGATTTTGAATGTTGATGGGGCGTTCGCACATCTGCAGCGCTTCGCATAAGTTCGCGGAAGCCCGTGTTGATGATTTCTATGCATCCCATTCCCGTGTTGCGTGAAAGCTCCAACAGCATTCTAAAAACATTGATCGTCTAAGTGGACAGTCCTTTTATTAGGCACGAGATGCAGAGGCACTTGCCAACATGTGTTGAGCCATGTAGGTACTAGTTGTTGTTTCTAATACTATATGAATTGTGTATACTGTTATGTGTGATCCGCAATAAACTTTAAATAAATATAAATATTTGAAATCTATGATTAATGTTTCTAACATAAAAAAAACCGTGACCAAAGATAGGGTAAAAAGTACCATCCAACACTGTAAATAATTGAGCTGCTTTAAATGCTTTACATTTAAAAAACAAATAAAGAAACCACGTAAGACGAATTTGAATCTTCAATGGTCCAACTGGTAGAACATGCCATAAGGTATTAAGTCCACCTCTGCCCAATCATTTACTCATTTAAAGCATTTATCAAACAATTAAAGAGAGCCCTTACAACCTATTTATTTAATTCCTACCTCCTTAGACCACAATCGTAAGAAACCTACCACAGATCCGATTTACTCGAAAAGAATCTCGAAATCAATGTTTACGTAGACTAAGTACTTTATTAATTTCGCCAGTCATCTCTCAACAATTTGTGCCACGAAGATAATCAGTCTTCTGTATTGTAAAGAGATCAATCTACGCAAACCTTGGTGAAAGAAACAAGCAAGGTATTTATGTAAAATCTTGATTAAAGGTATAGCTCCAAAAAAAAAAAACACTTTGTAATAAGTTTATGAAAGATTGTTGCCCATTGTGTAACTCTAAAATGTAAAATTTATACATTTTATATCTGTAATTTATAATAATAATAGTGCTCCAGACTGAATTTCGGTCATGGCGGTCAATCTCTGAAAAGAATAGCCATCGAAGCTGGAGATATTATAGTGCACAAGTGTGTGCGCAGACGCTGGTGCACAGTCTCTTGCCCCACTCTTATAGTCGGATGGGATGGCAATCCTACACGACCGGAGAGAGATCAGGCGCAGGACCAACAGCTTATCGTGCCTTTCCAGGGACGGGGTATCACACCGCCGACTTCCAAAATCCGGGCTGTTACTGAGAAATTCCCACAACCCAGTTATTGGGGAACACGATACTTCTTGGTAAGAATAACCAAGGCAGTAAGCTATGCTCGTACAAATCTTACCGAGCCAAGACAAGACAGTTACAGACTCCTCAATCAATTCTCTTTGTTCCTTTATCTCTATTTCGGTTTGACATTAAAGATGGCGGCTTACGATAGCTTCCTCATATAAAACGTGCCGCAATTTCCGCCGCGTCGTTTCGTCACTTCCGCTAGCTGTAAACACCACATGTGCGTGAGTCCTTATTCGAAACGCAATGAAAAGGGCGATTAAGAGACGACAGGAAAATAACAATTTTGGAGATGAATTCTCTTCTAATAATTATGTACGTTTAACTCAAATAATTTTTCAATCTTACTTTGAAAAAGGGAAGGAGAGTTTCATAAGTCCTATTAAAAAAACAGAACCCTTATATCCTATAAGGGTTCTGTTTTTTTAGTGTGTCTGTCGGTCACAGCTTGGCTTGCTCTGAATCTACTGAACTGATTATTTGAAAAAATGCAGACAAGTAACTTCAATAAATGGTGGAAATATACAATTTCGGGGTGCAAGCAATTTTTTTTTTAAGTTCCCTAAAAAATGTATGAGCTTAAAATTATTTAAAAAAAAACTAATTTAGTTCTTTACGTACAGTTTGCAGGAAAACCTATAAGAAGTTTTAGGGCTTAGAATAACATGGTAAAACATTAATAACTGTGCGAAGAAACAAACAATAAATTGCAATTAGAATTTTTGGAAGAACATGTTTTTCAACTACAATATATAGTTTTTCATTGTATTTGGGGGTCGGCTAGACCCCGAACCAATCCGAGACAAAAATAAATACTGAGGCACTCCCAACCTTTTCTCGACGCATTTCGTGGTATTTTCATACCCTCATAGCTTTGGCCTGACCAATGAAAGAATGCTTCAATTTCCATATTTTCCTACATAAAATGTAATTAGCAGATTTAAAAAATCACTTAAATTTTCCTTTAAAGCTTATAGTTTTTTGTCTGGCTTTATCTGAAAATTATTGCTGACAGAGCGGTCTGCCCCAATCAAAGGCATTGGGTGAAAATAGCAACAGGATTGTGCTAAATTTAATTTATTAATTCAAAAACGAATAACACTAACATAGCATACAAGCACAATCTGTGACTAACCACTGACAACTTATGGACTAACTTAGATCTGAATTAAAGATATTTTTTTTTTATATACTATGGATTATATTAAACCCTAAAATACGTCGATTTCGTCACTGACTGACTCATTCAATTCTTCACTCCAGCCGTAGATTTTTACCAAGATATAAGGCTTGTAGAGTTAAGCCATATATAGTCAGGGGCTTGGCTCTACAATATTTAGATGTTTTTTTTTATGAAAACGCAATGTTCTCGTAAGTCTTGGTAACCAACTTTCCATGAAATGTTTTTCGTGGGTGACATATTCATCGAAACGAGCCCACTCCCTGCGAGTTCAACTCGCACTTGACGGTTTTTTTTTTTTTTGCTATTTGTTTTACATAGACTATCCAAGAATAAATTAGTTTTTTTATAAAGAGGTCAATGATCCGTAAACCTATGATTTTTGTTTAATTAACACCGCAAAATATTTCAATAAGACATGTTCAAGCCACGGTTTTCCTTAAGTAAAATATAAATAAGCTATCTGATATGCGACAGTATCGACTTGTTGATAGAAAACGTCGGTTACCAGTCAATTAGGGCAGGTGATTGAAGCTTATTGTATAAACAAAAAATATTCGTCGAAACAGTTAACTGATATCTCACCGCCTAATCCGAATTGTGAGTTTGGTGTTTACAATCAATCAATCCATTAATTAATCTAGTACCAATAAATGCTCTCATTGGCCAGGTAATTCGACTAGTATCTGATGAAAATCCAAAAAAAGGCCGATCAAGCTAAATTCCGACGCGATTACTCATTAGAAACAATAAGTAACATATTCATCTGTCAGTAGAAGGTTTCAAATTGATATTTTATGACTTTGTGCAACAATTATTGTTTGAATAACATTAAAACTTGTTAATGAAAAATCAACATCGAAAATAATAGTTAGAAATCAAACTGGATTGTCAAAAAAAAAAAAAATATGGTATACCGCTCACGTCCCGTCGATCCCAATTGGGTTCGGTAATCGAACATACATTCAAGCCCCGCTGGTCCCATTTAGGTTCCAACTGTTTCGCGCGGTTTTATCTCTAACAGTAAAATAAATAAAGGTAATATTAGTCTGTGGTTTGTGTCAGGGTCGAGCCAGATAGTTACTCTATTCAAATCAGTCGTTCGAAACCATAAATTTTGTCGGATTTTTTTTTTTTTTTTTGTTAAAGTCGCGTAGTTTGTCGTCGTGGGTGGTCTGTCAATGACTCATGTTCGTTTTTTTTGTGATCTTAAGTGTTTTTGTGTTTAAATTGACTGTGAGTGGATTAATATTTACTTTTGAATAGTTATGTCGTTGTTGTGGATAGTTATTTGTGCGAAAAATCATAAAAAAAAGTTTTTGTGTGCAAAAAAGTTTTACGTAAACATACCGTTTTTGTAAATTGTAAGTATTATTTCGTCATTTATTTACAATATTCAACTCTCGTATTACGAATACTGTTTTTATTTTGTAATATGGTATGTTTATTCAAGAACCCAAAATAATTTACTTATAGTGGGTGGAATGTAACAAAAAGTCAAGAAAAAGTTTTTTTTTATCGCAACCGCGCAAAACCGCGAATTTCCGCGATATCGCGAAATTTCGCGGTCGTAATGACACATTTTGTTCGCCGGGTCCGGGGCCGTGAAAGGATTGAATTTTGGGTTTAAGTACTCTAATAATCAAATCAATGCACTCCATTTTTAAGTGGCACTACACATTTGCATCCATAGGCCTACATTTTCTGATCCTGATTGGTTAAAATTTTCATCAAATATGAGTTTTGTTACCAGTAATTAGAATGTTATCCCAACAGGCCAACTTAGGTGAAATGTGATGTCGTTCCACTAGTAGTGCTATTCTTTAACCATCTCACCGAGAAGACTTAGGTGAAGCGAGCGTGGAGTGAGCTGCCAGAGCCACTTAGGCTAGGTATTGACCAAGACGGACATGATACTGACAGCTCACTCCACTCAAATTTTCACGGTGAGATTTTAACAGAATCGACAAGCATGAGAAGATATAAACTTTTCGGGATAGTCATTAAAAATAACAATCGCAAATAAATCACTAGAGATCATATGACCAAAAAAAAAGTAAGACGCTTAGATTCCTTGACCGCAATCCTAAATAAATGAAACAGATGAAAAGCGATGATGGGTGCCAAAAATGTTTTAATAATTAACAGACATCGTGTTTTCTTTCAAATAATATTATAACTGAAATACCTAGAGAGATGGGCAAAGATCATCACTCACTGGACGCCTGAGGAAGGACATCGCAAACCTGACCAGGGCGAAGGTGGTGTGACGATCTGATAACTTTTACTGGGCCAACATGGCCAGAGATCGCACCAGACAAGAGGTTTGGAAGGAAAAAGGACCTCGGCTTTGCCCAGCTATGGGATCGGTGAACCCATAAGTTTTGGCCCTACCAAAAATCGTTCAACGGGGGCTAAAGAAGTTTTCACTCCAAAAACAAAACACATTTTCTTTTGAAGTAACAGGCCACATTTAAGAAAGAACGAGAATCCATTAATTTACATTAAAAAATCTCCGATATATTTTTCAATGTAAAAAACATTAGTGACCCAAATAGTCAACGAGGTCTATTTATCGAAACCACATCAAAATGCAAAACAGTTTTATAACCTAATTAAATTATTTCGTTCGTTTAACCTTTAGAGGCAATCGCTTTGCTGCAAAGTTAATTAAGTCATGAAAGACCTGGTTAAAAAAACACTTAACGAACCTATTAGGGTTATCCTCACGGGGTGAAAGGGTTAGTTAATTGGGTAAGCCTTAATGTGAACTCGAGTTTCAGTGACTTGTTTTATTGTTATTTCGTAGGTCTTTCACAGTCATGGTACCTATATGAAATGCAAACACAAGTAAATCGCCAATACAATACGTTTTGTTTTGTGAGAAAAGATGTCATCGAAAAGATTAAAAAAAAAACAATAATAAAGTAATTTCCTTGATGAGAGTAGGACAAATTATTATTTTTCTCTACTGCAAAGAAAACCTGAGAGCTTAGACAAAGTGACATTCTATCCGCAAAAACGATGATTGTCAAGTCAAAAATATATGGGACTAACATAAACTAAACCTTATGTCAATCTTCTTGAAAGTGTTTATAGACATACGAAACGTTTTGAAAGTCATCTCCACTAGCTTTCTGGTGCGTCCTGAGAACATTCTGCAATTCCTTCAATTTAGAATACCTCTGAAGCAGGTAACACTTATAGTATATGCTACTTCTACTTACAATGTTGTAAGTATAAGTAGTGTTCATCATTCATTCATTCATGTCCCGTATCATATCCTTTTATTTGCTAGCATTTTACGAATCGTTCTAAAACGATTTCTTTTATACCATCTTTAAAAAATCGTTCATTGTTTACATTTTCCATTGTTGTGACACAAGTCAATTGTCAAACTGTCATTAAATTTTCTCTTTAAGATTACTTTTTGGTTTATATAACTTGAATTATTTTTATCAATAGGTTTAGCTGAAATATTGTATGTTCTATATACACTTGGAAGCAAATAAATCGAGCCACTACCTTTTTTCACGTAAAATAGTAAATATTTTTGGGAATATGGAACGTATCAATTCGAACTATATATCGCCTAAAAGTTAAGTTAATAACCTTAACAATGAGGGTAAATTATTGAATAATAACCTTATTGAATGATAAATTATTGGCTCTGCAAGAAAAATGGTAATTTTGATAGAAAATTTAGTAGGGCTAAAACAGTCCATAAAAACAATAAAAAACAAAATTATTGCAAAAAAAATATTCTTAATAACTGGTATTACCCCCCCCCCCCCCGTGCCCTGATGCATTCTTGTAGCCTATTAGTCATCGATCTGATCAGAGTTACGATGACATATTGTGGTATGTTCTCCCACTCTTCAAGCACAGCGACTTTAAGCTCGGGAATGGATGAAACAGCGGGAACCCTGGCTCGGACTCTCCGTTTTAGCTCGTCCCATAGGTGTTCGATCGGGTTCAAATCGGGACTTCGTGCTGGCCATACCATTTGTTGAATCCCGATCGCAGACAAGTATTCCGTAACGATCTGCGCGGTATGAGGTCTCGCATTGTCATGCATAAACAAGAAATTTTCTCCGACAAAACCAGCATACGGCATTACGTGGTCTTCAAGAATGTCAGTTATGTATCGGTCAGCTGTTAATCCACGTCTACCACTGCCATCGTTGGCGGGGTCGACGAAGACAAGTTCCGTTTTTCCGTCTAGAGAAATTCCTCCCCACACCATACAAGAACCACCACCAAAACTCACAGTTTCTCGAATGCAACATTGGGCAAATCTTTCACCAGGACGTCTATACACTCGGTTTCTCCCGTCATTGCTAAAAAGACAGATTCTTGACTCGTCAGAAAACAAAACTGACCTCCAGTCTTCTAACGTCCAATTAATGTGTTCTCGAGCAAACTCCAAGCGAGATCGGCGATGAGCTACAGTCAATTTTGGGCCAGTTGCTGGTTTGTGTGATGTTAAATTTCGTTTCTTTAGTCTTCGTCTCACTGTCCACCTACTGATTGCGACACCTCGAACGTCACGTAACGCTTGCTGTAGCTGAACAGCATTAAGTCCACGGTCGCGCAACGAATTGGTTGCAATAAAGCGGTCGTCACGTTCTGTTGTTGCCCGTGGTCGGCCAGTTCCAGGTCGCCGAACAAAAGCACCAGTCTCCAGATACCTGCGGTATACCCGCTGTACCTTAGAACGACTCAAATGAAGTCTGCGTGCCACTTCACGTTGTCCGTGTCCAACCTCAAGTAAAGCTACAACTTGGGCAGCTTCCGTCGGTGTAGTATCCATTTTATCAGGTTATTTTGATTACATAGACACAGATAAAGACAACAATAACAAGTAATATGGGTATGATTAACAAAAACCTCAAATGACAATGCCAGATCCTGCCCCAGCTATTTACAGGAAATTTCAATTAATGAAAATAATTGTAATGATTATAGGACCTTTTCATAATACATTGGTTTTTAGTAGAACTTGCCGATTACAAATCAATAATAAAATAAATTCAACACATGAATTTCCTATTGCGTTACTTATTGCGCATGACACACAACGAAAAAAGTTTTAAATACCTGTAAAACAAAAACTCATATTACGATGGTAATAATTATGATAATGTGTAACGTCTAAGTTGTTTAAATCGCTTTTTAACATTTATAAACTGCACCTAACCTATATTCAATGTCAATATTGTTTTAACATTTCGACAGAAACCGCAAGTTCTACAGGCATTAGGACAAATGTTTAGTTAACAGTAATAAATAAGCTTTAAGATGCTGCATATTGCAGGCTTGTAAATGACTTTTTGATTTAAGTGGGGCAAAGTTCTATAGAGTTTCTGGCATTGTCCTTTAATCTTTTCTTAACAGAGTACAATAAAAATGTCATAAGCAAATTAAATGCGATAATTTTATTCTACCCTTTAAACTTTAATTAAAATGAAATTTTGACAACTAACTACCCTCATTGTAAAGGTTATTAAATACCCTTTTAGGCGATATATGTTTCGAATCGATGCGTTCCATAATACCAAAAATAATAACCATAATGCGTGAAAAAGGAAGTGGCTCGATTTATTTGCTCCAAAGTGTAATTACCGATTACTAACTGAATTTCGACATCTACAATAATTAATAGACACGCTCATACTCGATCGTGGAGGTTTTAATAAGTCTTGGCTGAACACACAGGCTGGTTTTATGACTGGCAGATGAGATGTCAGAATGAAGAAAACAATTTTGAAACTTCAAAAATCATCAAAAATTAATTCTGGAAAAGGAATATTTTCCTATAAAAGAAAAGTCTGAAGCACCTGATAGAGATTCCGCGTCTGGAACCGTTTCACTAACCATCTGCCTGAGGATACGGCGTCCGGGTTTTATCAACAAACACCTATCAATTTTACGTTTGCACTCTGCTGAGTAACCATCTGCCTGGAGATTTTACGTGGAGCTTTGTCGAAGGAGACTGGCACTCTAAAGTGTCCCTTCGACGCCTGAAGACCCTTTTTCTCCACCTCCTCCTCCGGACTTCAATTCAAGCCCCTATAATAACTTCAAATGTCGCGTGAACCGTATTGTGTTATTTTTATATTCCGACCTGTATTTTATATTCCATTTATTAAATTTTCTGTGACAAGTTTACTTTCATCCTTTTTTGTAGATAGAAACCACCATTACGTTACACACTTAATTCTCAATGCAATCCTCTTTCCGCGAAATTCTCAAGGCTGTAATAAGTATACATAATCAGCCTATTATGTTCCCACTGCTGGGACACAGGCCTCCTCTCGTGAGAGGGAGTGGGCCGTAATCCACCACGGGGGCCCAGTACGGGTTGGTAGATGTCACATGTCTTCGAATTTTTGGTTGTAAGACATGCCGGTTTCTTCACGATGTTTTCCTTCACCGTAACAGTTATGTATTTACAGAATTATAATCATTTAAATCATCAATACAACCCTCTAAGTTCATAAAACCCAATGAGTATTTTATGAAATATCAATTAATAGGGTTATATGAACTTTTTACGACCGCGAATCATATTTTATTATAAATACGACCTGCCACTGAATTGCATATTGCAAAAAACTAAAGAAAATTTGAATTTTGCGGGCTACCTTGGCGCTTCCTCCTTAGTTTACACAGTTCATGTAACGAGCTCCTGTCCTGTTTTTTTATTTGTGGGAAATCATCAAATGACTCTAGCTCTGCGTCGAGACGATCTGGGCGATGCGGGAGGGCGTGTCAGACTTCAGCTGACTAAAACCCACCGGTGTTCCTTCAGATGCCTGTGCCAGAGCCACGATTTCTCTTTCGAACATCCTGTGACCCGGAGGCATCGGCCCTATCGGATCCCGTCATTACGTGCTGACAGCTCTTTCAGGCGCGCTTGGAACACGACGGGCCGTTGACCCGGGCCTGGTCCGTACCGGACGGCGAGCTACCCATTGCTTGCCAGTCCTAAGTTCTCAGTAAATATGTCTGCTGGCAGAAACGGTTAAATAGTAGTAGGTACGTAGTAAGATTAAGGTTTATCCGCCTCGTCTTATTAGGATGCCGAGAAAAGCGAACATTTAAAATGACATTTACTTATGGGCTGGGCTGAAAAGCTGTCCGTGTCGTTAATGTTATGGAGTGACATTGACACTAACAGATCTTGAACTCGGTTTAAATATTATGCTGATCGCGTTAAGTTTTGTTGGCGAAATACGGCCTTGGTGATAGTTGCAAATTCTGCTCATTCGATTTAAAAAGAGGATGCATTCAGAAAGTTGGCAAAGTACCCACATTGACGAGCCGGGGGGCTCAGTAACCGTGGCTTGACCCCCACGGTCAAGCTAAGAGGAACCCGAGGACGGGCTGCGCGTCAGGGCTTTTGCTGACAAGCCGACGACGTAGCGGCCAAGGTTGCGGTGTTGTTGGGCGACATCGCAACTATGGTGGGGCCGCGGTGGGAGAGGAGTGCCGGTATTGCGATGCGCCGCTCTCCCTACCTTCCGCAGCCTTAACGGGGTCGCCACCGTATGATGGCGGACGCGGTGGGGCCGCAGGGGAAGAGGAGTGTCGGAATGTCGTTGGCCGCTCTCCCTATCCTCTACGGCCGAAAAATGGTAGGCGACGGGTCAATTTATCAGACCCGTCGCAAGGGGTTGGTAGTAGGCGAAAGGCGGATAACGCTCCCTTCCAGCCCCCCAAATGGGTCCAGGGACGGCGGACTTGGGGACGCCCGCCGCCCTCCAGACACCAGGACCCGAGGTGGCGGCGCATAGTGTTCCACGCGCGCCCCTCTTGGACGCCCCCAACACGAAGTGGCCAGTCGAGACAGGCCGGCACCAGTCGGGGTCGCGGAAGAATCATTTGTTCCCGCGACCCACGCGTAGGTGTGAGATGGAACACCGGGCTGGTTTTTAGTCAGTAAGAATCTGGCAGACCCATACGCCCGCCCCAGGGCGGAGGACATCCATGAGGATTTTCCACCCCGGAACAAAAAAAAAAGGGTAAACATAATATCTTTATTCCTGTTTTGCTAATCTCAGACCTACTACAATGACTCGGCGTGTTTGGTGTGTTTTAGGGTGCAACCTAGCAAGCTACAGGGTCGCGCTGGACTCGTACAGCATTGTACAAGGCTTGTGTACAACATTTTATACCTGACAGCCAATTTTCTATGTTCCTTCTCCAAATCAGCATCGTCCGACAGCCTATCAGTCACCCAGTGCCCCAGGTATTTAAAACGAGTGACTTTTTTCAATGTAAGTCTGCCCAAAGTAACCAGTGGAACTTTTTTTTTTTAACACAGTGTACGTCAATGGAGCAACCCAATTGGGTGTTACTGAGCTCACAAATCAGCCGGTTGATAAACAGGTTGAAGAGCCTGGGTGAGCTAAGCCCCCCTGCCTCACGCCGCACTCCAATCTGTATACATTTGTGGTTACAGTGTAAGCGTTATCCCCTCGATTCGCTTTAGTATTCGATTGTTAAGGTCCGTTTAAGGAGAACGCAATGAAAAACTTTAATGCTAGAAAATGTTTAAGTGCTGAATAAATAATAATTATTATTAGGTATTTCGTAACATATCTTAAGTGCTACAATAAATAACGCTACTGCAACGCTTTCTATTATTATTTAACAACCTGCCACCGTAATTAGAAATCGATTTATTTTGCACAAGTGCGTTAAGAATTTGGAAAATCTTGAGTAAGGTTTACTTTAATGGGTGAATGGTCGCGGTTTATAATGGCATGCTTATCTATTTTCTAATCCCTTTTTTCTTCGATATTCTTTTTTTTTTTTTTATAACATTGTAATGTAAATGTAATGAGCAGTTTTCAGCTGTTTTTGTTTCGTTACTATACACATGTAATTAGTCTGTATGCTTTCTTCAAATGGTAAAATATTTTTGTCAATAATTATAAAAATATACATTGTGTGAATTGTCATAAAAGAAAAGCAGCGGTTATTTTATAAAATCTACACATATTTTAAATTGATCTTGTTTTTCGTCTGTCTGTGTGACCGCGTTGTTTTTCTAAACACAATTAAAATATAGAATTTATTCCAAAAGGTTTACTTACATGTATAATCAGTTTAAACCTATATAAAAAATATATCAATTCATGAAAACAAAATCGTACGAAGCAGTATCGGGTCGCTAGCAATACAATAATATGGTTTTCTTAATTGGTATAAATCGTAAAAGTTAGGTTAGGTTAGGTTAGGTTGCAGCGCGGGAGCGGGGCGAGCGACCGATGCAGCAACAAATCGAGCAGCATCGGTTGCAGCTCCGCGAGGTCCTGGTGGCGGAATGGCGGGTGAGGCTGTCACGCCCTACCGCCGGCCTCAGCACCATCGAGGCGATCCGGCCAGTGCTCGACCGCTGGGTCGGGAGAAGGCACGGCTCCCTGACGTTTCGGGCGACGCAGGTGCTCTCGGGGCATGGTTGCTTCGGGAAGTACCTGTGTCGCATTAACAGGGAGCCGGACGCCCGGTGTCACCACTGCGTCGACTGCCGGGAGGACACGGCGCGGCACACGCTGGCAGAGTGTGCCGCTTGGGAGGAGCCGCGCCGTGCCCTCATCACCGAAGTAGGCAACGACCTGTCGCTGCCGGCCGTCGTGAACGCGATGGTCGGCGGCGCAGAGTCCTGGGACGCAGTGGTCTCCTTTTGCGAAACGGTCATCTCGCAGAAGGAGGCTGCGGAAAGGGAGAGAGAGATCTCGACTCTCGACCCGGCCCGCAGCAGACGCACCGGGCGTCGGAGGAGGGCGGACAACGCCCTCTTCCGGCCCCCCTAAATGGGTCCAGTGGCGACGGATTCGGGGACATCCGTCGCCCCCCAACATCAGGACCCGAGAAGGCGGCGCGCGTAGTGTTCCGCGTGCGCCGCTCACAGACGTTGCGGGGGGAGTACACCTCACTCCCTCCGCCCGAGACGGGGCCCGCGCTAGCGGGCCGGCACCAGCCGGGGTTGTGGAAGAATAATGTGTTCCCGCGACCCCGGCGTAGGTGTGAGATGGAACACCGGGGTGGTTTTTTAGTCAGTAAGAGTCTGACAGACCCCTCCGCCCGCCCCAGGGCGGAGGACATCCATGAGGATTTTCCACCCCGGGAACAAAAAAAAAAAAAAAAAAAAAAGGTTAGGTTAGCAATTTTTTGTACTTTTATGTTTACGACTCTGTAGTCGGAAACATAAAAGTACTAAAAATTGTTTTAAAAACTTTCCCTTTGAAAATAATAATTAAGTATTTTTATTTTATATATTTCATGCTGTTCAACTTTTTGGGACACGAGCCAGTTCGCAAAAGTACTGTCCGTGGGTAATTTTTTTTTTTTTTTTTAAATGGCATCTCGCAGGTCAACCTATGAGGTTGTCGTCTGCTTAGACGGACTTGCCTGTGGTTGCCCTAATAAATTAAGGCCTCCAGCCAGGACTTAAACTTATGTACTAACTTAAAAACTAAGCGACAACGCTAAGGGCAACCCTTCGGGGTACGAACCTCGGCTTAGGGCGTCGCTGGGAGAGGGCAGCAAGGGACTAACTGGATCAGGATTTGAGTGATTTAGGGACGAATTTAAAGCTACAGGCTCAGCGGCGCGGGCTGGCTCGAGCAAGGGTCGGTAATCTCTTTTATATACCTTTGTAGTGCATATATGTATTTTTTTTGTATTTTTTTACTTTATTTTTAACTCAAGTACCCATGGGACATTCGTTTATTTAATTTACAACACATTATTAAAATAGAAAACACCGATCACTGCTGGTAAGTCCGATGTTTAAACATTTAACTAAAATATTTACCTAACAAGACATCGTCAAAATATTTACAACACAAATATTTTCCATAATTTAAGTAGGTATTTTTGAAACAAAATAACACATGTTACTGATATACTTGTTTACCGCCCCAAGCTAAATATTTACATAAGGTATGGTGATATTTATTGTATTTTATAGTGCAAAGTAAGCATCGAAAGGACGACCACTCGTCTTTCCTCACGAAAATCCAGGATTACCAGAAATAGGCATCCTAGTACCTGGAACAATGGCATACGGTTGCATGCTGTTGAGGCAGTAGTTCATTTGCCAAGCAAATTGTTACCATTCCATCAACTAAGCCTTTCGCAGTTCACTGCTGGACATAGGCTTCCCCCAAGCTGCACCACAACACCCCGTCCAACTACCCAGGTCAGCGGTCCACTTAGCTGGGAAACGTCTCACGCTACATTTACTGGTACGCGGTCTCAACTGTCGAATTACTCGTCTCCTCCACCAGCCATCGATCCTTTAAGAAACATGGCCGAGTCATTTTTATAGCTTGCTAACCCTGTTTTATTTTTTTGGGTGGGAAATCATCAAATGACTTCTCCCGCTCTAGGTGGAGCGGGAGGGCGTGTCAGACTTTTACTGACTAAAACCCACCCTGTTGTGTGTTCCTTCAGTTGCCTGTGCCAGGGCCACGGTTTTCTCTTTAGATTTACCCGCGACCCTGAGGCGTCGGCCCTGTCGGACCCCATCACTTTGCGCTGACATCTCTTTGAGGCGCGCGTGGAACACGACGCGCAGTCGACCCGGGCCTGGTCCTTACTGCGGCAAGCCCGCGCCTACGGTGGCCGGGAATCTGCAGACGACTCCCGACGCCCAGGGCGTCTCCTGCGGCGGCTAGTGGGGGCGTGAGGGCGCAAGGCTCTCTCCCTCACGCGCTCCGCCTCCTCCTTCGCGAGCATTACTGCTTCGCAGAAGGAGGTGACGGCTTTCCATTCCCTCTCGCTCCGTACCATGGCCTGGACCAGGGCGGACGCGAGAGATCCGCCCAAGCTGGGCATACCTCCACCGTATGCTCCAACGTGTCCTCCGGGCGATCCACACAATGGTGACACCCGGGCGTTTCCTCCCGCCTTATGCGAAACAGGAACCTCCCGAAACAACCGTGTCCGGTGAGGACCTGTGTCAGGCGGAAGGTGACGACGCCGTGGCGCCTCTCCAACCACTCCTCAAAGAGGGGACTTACCGCCGCTATTGTGGCGTGCCCAAGCTTGCTAACCCTGCTAGCTACATATGTCAGTGACTCGTAACACTTTTACGGATAATCTCATTTTGTATTGAATCCTCGGTCCATAGCGCGCTGAGCCATTTTGAATTAGTGAACCAACCGGACTGTCCCTTGCTGTTCATTTAAGAGGGTACCGAGATTTTTAATCACACACTGCACATTTTTAAAACCCCTGTTTGAAGTAGTTAATAATTAAATTAAAACATAGGGAAATATACTGGTATTATTGGGGATACACACACAAGGCAGTATACACGATGGAAATACGATTTGATAAAGTTGCTCGATAGAATAAATTGTTACAATGTTACCTCGTTTCGAGTATTTTTTTCCTCTATTTCCCTACAAAAAAAAAGTTATTTTACTAAAATAAAGTTTATAGATGACTGGAGCATAAACGATAGTTTTATTTAAAAGCAATATGATGGAAATAACCATGAAAACCATTGAAAAACTTTATTCGTATTTATAAATTTTAAATATTTATTCCCAAATTTCTTTTATAAATTGCACATACCAGTCAACCTTTGAGTGTCCAAAATGCCTATGGCATTAAGTGCGCCTCTGTACAGTCGTTTGCGTGAAGTATTAAATAAATAAATAAAAAAATTGCAAAAGTGTGGTTACTTTTCAAATTACTTACACAAAAAAAAAAGACACAGACAAAGTTAAACGCTGCCCCCTTAAGGCGATGAGAAGGCGTGCATACGTGCCAGAAGGTAGTGGTACCACGAAATAGGTAATGTTTCTATCCCGTTCGTGTGACTATGACATTTAACCTGCATACATAATATAATATCATTGTGCAAGCTACTGTCTTTTTTTATTCCAGACGTTGCAATTACAACAGAGCATTCAATTCTGGGTAAGTGACTTTTATAGTTCATATTTCACTGACATCGTTCGAGGAAAAGATCGTGATGAATCCTGCACCCATACATAATGCGTAATAAATACACATTCAAACACAATGCGAACGATTTTGAAAGAAATTACTGTTGTTGAAATGTTAAAATGAAAGCCATTGTCATTGTAAATGTTTTACGGAATTATCCCGCTGAACTTATTATTAATATAAGTATGAAAAGCCATCTTTATACGAGAAAAGACCCTCGCCCAGCAGTGCAAAAATAATAGGCTGGTATTATTATTATTTATTTGCCCGTAAATGTCCAACCCAACAACTTAATTGTAGGTCTTTAAAACAAAGTTTTCGAATTAATTCGCTTGATCACGTAATGTGTAGGACATTGGCCCATCCCTTTTAGGGTTCCGCTAATAACGGGCCTCCAACTTTAGCGGCTTCGTCTGCATACACGTTTATTCAAATGGGTTGCCTGAAACACGCCCAGGCCTTGTTACGTCAGAAATTAGTTTACTTCTTGTTCCGTCAGTCACTTTTTTGGGTTCCGTAGGTAAGTTTTGGTTGTGAGTAGTGTGTCAAGAAAAAAAAACACCGGGTTGCACTCCGAGAGTGCCAGCAGAAGTGAAAACTTGAATATTAAGTTAGGGAATAACTTTGCACGAATTGCTTTAATTATCAGTAAAAAAGTACTATAATTTATGTGGTAGAATACAATACTTATGTATTGCGCTATCGTACACAAACATGACAATTTATATTTTCGTGCAAAATTATATATTTAATTCGTGCAAAATTATTCCCTAGCCATTCCAAAATATCAAAAATGCACAACGTTAATATTCAAGTATTCACTTCTGCCCGCACTCCCGGAGGTGCTTTCACATTCAATTGCAAATTACTGGTTAATTTTAAGTCTAAGAGTGGAGTCTCCTGACACAAGCAATTTTTTGCTTATCAGGTGATCTCCAAATCTTGTATGTAAATGCACTCAGTAATTGAAATAAACTACTGAAACTAAGTTTCGACACGCTTCTTCCTTCGGTTTCACTAATTCTTTTGTGAGCAGTTCTTAGTTTTATATACTTATGGATATATTACTCAGGGTTTTTTTTTTTTAATCGACTTCATATAGAGTTTTCTTTAAATTAGTTGACAACTGTCAAACTCGACTGTAACATTCAGTACTCGCTTTACTTTAGATAAGTTTTCATCTATCTCACTTTCTTCTCACTCAATTTAGAAACCGAGTCAATAGTTTTTGAGGTCACAAAGTACAAAAGAATGCTGGCCATTGAAGCAAGATAAGAACACTTGGAAACATGCTGGTCTAGCTCCATAGGACAATCTATAGTCGTTCAATCAAATGTTGACGTTCAAAAACGCCTTTTATGTGCCTATTTAAAATATAAGCTTTATGACTTTGACTTAAAAATTATTTCCCAAATTCGTTTTCAAAAGAAATCCGAAAAAATATGTGAGTTACTTATTTCTCCATTATTTTAAAAGTTGACCCTACGAAGTTATGTATGACACGACAAAATTTTGTTGACTCATGACTAGAGATCGGATATTCGGTTGCGTATAAGCTTAAAGTTGAGATATTGGCTAATATGGACTGCGTTCTCTACCTAATATTGTAAAGAATCCCGGGGTTTTATTTTTTAACTCGCTTCCATACTCGACACCAGACTAGTTATGCGTTACCGGTGTTCTTGGTATCTCGGTTTTTTTTTACAAAAAAATAATAATGAAGAAGCCGCTTCCATACTTTCATAGCGAAACATTAACTATAGGTAAATATGCGCCCGCATATACATCAAAACATTACGGCATATTTTGTGAGCCGCAGGATTTTTGTGTGCCCCCGTTAGCATCAAGAGAGAAACACGTAACACCGCTTTGATTAAAATTGGTTGTACTAAATTCCTGCCTATATCTAAATTATTCAGAAAAATGTGAACCAGCTGAGCAAAACTGCGTTGTCTTAAAGCATTTTCTTTGATGTTAATTTTTCCTTCGAAAACCTCTTTGGTAATACTTCGAAAACCTCTTTGGTAGTACCAACTGAATAAACACGTTGAGTAATAAAAATTTACTAAAATAGAGTAAATGTTGGTTCGCGAGGGTTATTTACAATAATATATGTATGAGGAGCAGCCATGCGAGGGCTAACTGTAGGTTCGTATTCAAGTTATAAATAGACAGATACAAATACCTATGTATACTCTCCGAGAGAAGCTCTACAATCAAAATAATTTTATTTAATTTTTAAATGTGTGAATATAAAACCATTAAAATAACTTATAATAAATTATTGCTCTAATCGTGTAATTGCTGTATGGCAGTACAGTGGAAGGATAAATGAATAAATAAATTATCAGGGCAGGAGTAATAAAAAACCACGACGAGAAAACCCGAGTAGAAGATCTTCTTCAAAAATATTATTAATATTATGAGCATGTTTTGTTTCGCATCAGGGCCAAGTTATAGTAAGTCGGGCAAACAGTAATTGGATAATTCTATTAAATAAAACAAATCAATCTTTATTTTCAGACCCATAATATGCTAGCGATAATTAATACTTACTAACATATCTGAATGACGGTCTGGGACACTTTTAAGAGGAACTTCTGACTTTTTTCCCGATTCATGGAACGAGGCTCGCCATCGAGCTGGCGGAACGTGACTGCCTACCCCGAAGGGAAACACAGGCGTATGCTATGCGAAATGAACGGAGGAAGGCTTTTGCAAGCAGTGGGACAAGTATGATAATAAAAAAAGTTATGTAATATTCAGATTTAACAGAATAAGGTTTAAACAGGGTGGCAGGACCATCGACGCGCAACTTGTTACCTTGAATTTAGTACATGGTTCTGAACCACCCTTTCTTTTTAGGGTGGGAAATCTTTAAATGTTTTCTCTTGCTGTCCGTTCGGTATATAACCCGCGTCTCTGGCAGGCATCAGCCCAAACGGACTCCGTCAATTAGTGCTAACATCTCTTTGAGGCGTGCGTGGAACATGACGCGCCGTCGACCAGGGCCTGGTCCTTACCAGCGGACGGCGAGCTATCCATTGCTCGCCGTCCGTAAGCCCGCGAATCTACTGGCGAATCCCGATGCCCAGGGCGTCTCCTGCTCTGACTAGGGGCGTGAGGGCGCAAATATTGCCTCTCCCTCACGCGCTCCGCTTCCACCTTCGCGAGTATTAGAGCTTCGCAGAAGTAGGTGACGGTTTCCCATTCATTCTCACTCCGTACCTTGGCCTGGACCAGGGTCGATCGCCTGAGGTAGGGAAGAGTTGCTAGCCATACTAGACGGGGATCCGTGGGGGAACACTTACGTATGGTTCGAGGAAAACTTCGTCCTTAGGCCCCCCCCACTTACGGAGGTTCTCCAACCTCAGCTGCTGGAGGAGGTAGTTGCGCCACTTTTCCCTGCTAGAGCAGATCATGTATGGAACATGGGCTCCACCTACAGCTGCCGAGTCAGAAGAAAACTTTGGCGAGGGCGTCCCTGAGGTGACAGAAGTGGAGATGAGGACTGGCGTGATGCGGCTTCGGGCGAAATACACTGTCCCGGGGCCCGACAGAGTACCCGGCCGCGCCCTCGTTTTTGCTTTAAAGGCCAAACTCAGAGGACTCTATTCAGTGTGCCTCGAGCAGGGCTAGTTTCCCATTCAGTGAAAGACAGGTTTGTTGGCGTACCGGCCCATAGTGCTGCTTGACGAGGTGGGCAAGATGTTCGAGCTTTTAACCGTGGACCGCCTCGTCAGCCACTTGTACAGAGGTGGGCCGGACCTGGACGACAACCAGTTCGGTTTTCGGCGCGGGCGCTTTACCATAGACCCAAGTATGAGTTTGAGAGTCCTGGCGGAGGAAGTGGTGTCTAGGGGCAAGGTGATGCTGGTGGTTTCCTTGGACATATCCAACTCCTTTAACACCCTGCCCTGCAGTTATATTAGGGAGGCGATGCGTTATCATCAGGTGCCTCCCTACCTCCGCCACGTAGTTGGGGCGTATTTGGCAGAAAGGTGTATCACCTACGACGCAGGGCGTGGTACTGATACAGCGACAGATCACGCTGCACCGGTCCCACATCCGTCAGGTCTTGACGTTGGAATGGCGGACAGGCTTCTGTGCCCTACAGCCGGCCTCGTCACCATCGAGGCGGTCCGGCTGGGGAGGAGGTACGGCTCCCTGTCGTTTCGGGTGAGGCAGGTACTTTCGAGGCATGGGTGTTTCGGAAAGTATCTGTGTCGTATAAACAGGGATCCGGACGCCCAGTATCACCACTGCGTCGGCTACCGGGTGGACACGGCGTGGCATACGTTGGCAGAGTGTACCGCGTGGGAGGAGCCACGCCGTGTCTTCATCTCAGATGTAGGCAGTGACCTGTCGCTGCCGGCTGCAGCAAATTCGATGGTCGGCAGCGAGGAGTCCTGGGACGCGGTACTTCTGACTGAAGTATTTGACGTTTAACAATCGCGATCTCATAAAACAAAGACAGCATTTTCATTTGACTTTAATATTTAGCGTGGTTAGGAGTAAGCCTTTTGTTACTCCCTGAATGTATATTATTATTATGAAGTAACTTCTGGTATGTATAACAATGCCGACGACAGAACATTGTTTCCTACCCTACCTAAAATCATACCAAATAGTTTAACCTAGTACCCAAAACTCCATTTACTAATATAAAGCCAAGTTCTGTTGTGGATTATGTAATCAAGAATCTCGGCAACTTCATAAATTACGTTATATAAATAATAGGCTATTTGGTAGAGAGCAGTGGTGGCCTAGTGGTTACTGCCGTGACTTACGAGTTTTAGGTCGTAGGTTTGAACCCAAATAGGCGCTTTATTTTGTGTAAATTATTTCATCTCCACTATTCTCAAAACGGTCAAGGAAAACATCATGAGGAAAGCGGCATGACCTATAACCAAAAATTCGAAGACATATGACATCTACCAACCCGCACTTGGCCCGCGTGGTGGATTACGTCCCACTGACTCTCACAGAGAGGCGGCCGATGTCCCTGCTGTGGGATCGTCATGTGCTGATTATGTAGGTAATTTGGAAGCTAAGTGTAAAACAAGTCGACCACAAAAATCATAATAAGTATTAAGTTACCTACCTACTACCTATGTGAGGAAAAGTCGCCGTCAAATCAAACACCGACTTCCGATCGTATTTCACAAAACATTATCATAATTATTAATCATAATTTTGTTTACTCAACACCTTACCAACTATTTACTTGATATAAAACCTCACGTCTCGTTTGATATAGGAATGCCGATGGATCAAGCCGACAGCCCGCGACACGTGCTTCTCGCCACATGATAACAACGCATTACTGATTACAGACCGAACAGTGTTTCATATTATTATGTTATGTTAGACTTATTCGCCTAGTCTTTACCGAAGTAGGATCCAACCAGTCTAACGAGATGCTACTAAATTAAGTACCTACATCTTTTTGAGAAAGAAAGACCATCATTTGACCTCCACAACGAAACTGGGCATCAGGATAATTATTGTAAGGTATCTTCGGCTTTTAAGCGAATCGATGGCAAAAAATTTAAACATGCTTGATTCCATATTTCAGCTGCAAGAAGTTTACTCGCTGACGCAGCCATAAGATTATGAAACGCACGTGAGGTGGCAGAATAGTAGGTGCGCCATTGCCTGATGGTAGATGCCGCCGCATACGCATTGGGGTGGATTAAAGAAGCCTCCCCAAGTGACATTCCAGCCTTCTGCTACATCCATCCGACTCACCTTGGTCAATCGCATTATGTCGATTGTCTTATAATGAGGATGACTAATATAAAAAATTATGTAAATTTAAATTATTTTTTCTAACATTTATATCTCATATTATCGAAAAAAAAAAACTGTTATATCGATGTAAATACAAAGAAGCTACACGCTTTAAAAGTTTTTGGAGGGGGTTGTTGCCGTCCTTGTAGTGCGGTACGTTCAGTTTATTGCGCTAGTATGAGGTTACATAGTCGTAACGTCACTTCTACAATAGTGCTGTCCTTGTCTAACACTTATACTTTTTACAATATTGTTTGCTCTACTTGGACACTAATGTCTTTTGAGTTAAAAATAAAATAATTGTCATCATCCCTGTATTTTCACCACGATAACACAATATATAAAAGGTTTCTGACCACTGGTCATGATATTTATTCAAATGACATCACTCTTCGATAAACTAATAAAGCAAGAACTGTAATTGTGAAAAAAAATTATGATTCGTCTTGTCCTTTAACCGTACAACAAACAAACAACACCAACCGATCTATTATAAAGAAATAGAATAAATTATAAATAAAAATCTCATTTTTTTTCTTTCTTTTCATATTTCAAAATCCCACCGTGAAGTGAGCTGGAAGTGAGCTGTTAATAGTTTGAATGCCTAACGTCCGGTGAAATGGCAGTTGATTTAAAGCTTATTTCACCTTAGTTATCATCGTGAGATTCTTACAGGATAGAATGGCAGTTTTCATTCAACCATTGAAAAACAGTTTGCTTCTAAATACAATCTAGGTTTCATTCAAATGACTGAAGTTAATGTATTTTACATACAAAAATCCATATCATGACCATATAAAAGCACACCCAAATAAACATTTCATAAAAATAAAGAAAAACATATCAATTCTTCCGAAAATTTTCAACAATGCGAGGAAAACGGATAAGAAATCAAATATTTACGAAAAAATCCGATCGGGATAAGAAAATACTTGAAAAAACAAGTAGGTAAAGTCAGCTCCAGACCGATAACTGTCTACAATTTGTGTCCCGTAATATTGTATCGACGGAAAGCCTCAAGGAGTTCAGATGACTTTGTGCAGGCAATGGAATCCGCAGAACCGGTCTAAGTGGCGGTGCTTAGAGGAGATCTATGTCCATCAGTGTACGTCTTTCGGCATAAAATTTGATGATGATAAACATTGTAATACACATGTACACACACAAACACACACGCACATTCGTAACAATTGATTGTATTTTTGTTTCTCTCCTTTCTTTGTTTCTTATTTGTACTCGTACATTTATAATGTAAGAGAAGAGCGGGGCCTTCAAGTACAGGCATTTTTATGCCTAAATGGAGACTCCTCGACATGCAATGTAAGCCAAATCTGTTAAATGAAATGAACTTTTTTTCTTTTATTGTATCAATGTGCTGCTACAAAACATACTACACATTAGGTACTTAACTGTAGCTAGACGTACATGCACATGATACATTATTATGGGACAAATATTGTGGACAATTAAATTAATTCTTGTCGATGACATATTTATGAGGCTGACTGTACACAGACGGTTTCGAGATAAGCGATTGGAAACGCTGATAGCATTCCTTCACCTAAGAAATACTTTGCATACTCTATAATAAACTAATAAAACAAAGCGGAGCTCAATGATTTTCGTATTTTCCATGCCAAAGTCGTAAACGAGCGAAGTAATCTAGATCTACTCAATTGAAAATCCAACTCTATCGTTGTTGGCCAATTTCCCATTACTGTCAAACCTATCTGTATAAACACCTAAAGTTTCGAATACCAACATTAAAAATTGAAATTTATTTCAATTGCGCTGAGTTGTTATTCAGTTGGCGTAGCTTTGTAATTACGATGTTTTGTAAAGTGTCAAGTTCACGTACCTATAAGCGACAGGTTATAAGATATTCTTTATGTTATGTTAATGTGGAAGGATTTGTATGAAAATGTTGGCAGCGAGAGTATTGGAATACATTTTATGATCCGCTTTGCAAAGGGATTTGAGTGTTATAATTTATGACATAATTCGCGTAATAATTCATTGAAGTTTAACGCCGATTGTTGATTATACACGTAGCCATAGATAATATAATTATTCGTACAGATACCCAATCCCATACAAAGAAATGAATCACGTCTATAATTTTGTCTGGCTATTGAGCTGGCTATTTTTCTTTTTTCAACAGATGGCAGCATCAGCGACTCACAAATTGCCAGAGACTGTAGTTTTACAACGCCGTCTAGGAGTCGGACTACTTTAAAACGTTTCGTGCAATCCTTTTATATAAAGTTTTATAGTTTCGGGTTCAGAAAAACATGTTAATAGATCCCTTCTTTTATTTTAAAATAAGGTTGTTTGATTAAATTAGTAACGATAGTGGTTATTGTGATGACAGGACAAAATGACAAAAACGCTATCTGTTGCAAAGAGCTCTAAACAAAATTATTAACAGATGTCTACTTTTATCATTTTATTGGTTCGATTTGAAGTTAAAGGCATCATTCATGTTTTTTAAAATATGTGCATTATGAGTGTAAATAGATAAATCTGCATAAAACAATTAAGTTTAGATATATACTCGTACCAATCGTACTTCAGCAGAATTCTGCCGTTTAACTCTTTAGTGATTGTTGATTTCATAATGGTTACATAAGTTTCCATCTATATTTTATTTCCAAGACTAATTGTAATACTGCCTCGTTGGTCCAGTGGTCTCAAGAGCTACTCCTGAGCATGAGGTCCTGGGTTTGATTCCCAGGTCGGGCAAAATGTTGCTGCGTTTTATATCTAGAATTTCTCAGTAGCAGCCCGGAGTCTGGATTTGTGCCCAGTTGATGGCAATAGGCTCGCCCCCTATTACATGGGACTTAAACATATCTGGCGAAATTTGGGTGTACTATAGGTATACCTTTGCCTAACCCTTCTGGGATATCACAGGCACGATGTTATGTTATTAATTAAAATTTGTTCGAGTTGAGACCCCATGACGTACTGGAATTATTTCTCATATTATTTCTCAGTGTGGTTGGAAGAGTCGACAAACAAATGGATATTATACGCCTAGGTACGTATCAGTAAATAATTAAATAACGAAACATGACGCCTGTAATCCGCTAAGGGTATGGCAGAGGTGCACCTTTATTCGACTCACATTTCGCGACTTATGTTTAAGTCCCATGTAATAGGGGGCGAGCCTATTGCCATCAACCGCGCACAAATCCAGACCCGTGCTGCTATTGAGAAATTCCAGATCGCAAAACCCAATAACACATCCCGATCCGAGAGTCAAAGCTAGGATCTCCTGCTCAGCAGTAGCGAGAAAGAGTAGTGAGTATCCGCCTCGCTATTCTTTCTCTCGTCCCTAGGAGTATAATATCCCTTTATTTATATTTATGCCGAAATAAGGGACATAAGTTATACTCCTAGAGACTAGTGAAACAAGCATGATAGGAAATCATGAAATTCAGCCAGATCTCATCGAAAACTTTGCGCACAATATTGAATATGTTAGCGTCTTTAATTTCCTTGGTTTAACAGAATTCTACAACTGGTTACTTCACCTACTCGATCGTAGTATTAGTAGAACGAAGAAAGTCCATTGTTGAATTATTTACAACTCATCCGGTTGTCGTTTAAGAGTACCAAACAAGTTGTATGTCTTGCATCGTCTGTTAATCGTCTGGACAACGACAAGTCGCAAAATGTGACATGAAACGATCTTAAAACATTGTTGGTCTATTTTATTTGGCACTACAAATTTTGAACTACGTGCCGACTCCGTTTGCGGATATAATGTAATCTACAAACAAGATTCAAGAAATAGAAGTACGTAATATAGTTTCTACTAGTTTCATTCATTACTTCAGGCTTTCAAGGCATTCATAAAAAATAAAAAGCGAGTATTTATTATAATTTGATTCCTCCTTGGGATTCTCTTTGAGACCGTGCTCCTGCAATTCAAACAGTACTTCTTTCTTAGTGACTAGATAACAAGCATGAATAATAAAGCACTTAGATTTAAAACTTAAAGAGAAAAATGGAGTTTATAAAGCAAGAGCAGTAACTTACAAATATTGTGAATAAAAGTGATTCAACGCGCAACTGCGTTACTGCTGAGCATGTGGTCCGGTCCACTTAGGAATGAAAAAATTATAAAACAATGTAATTCTGCACAAACAAAACGCACATTACAAAAATTAAATTACGTAAAATACCTATACAAAGTAGTCAAAAGCCTCGTATTCAACCAATTAAAATTTTACATTTTGTCCATGGAGTCCCACAAGGCAATGTGTTTTAGCCTTGTTTTTGGTGTACATCAACGACCTGTGTCAACTAACTGTCAATTAATAAATGCAGAAATATTACAAGTGACACAGCGTTAATTCTGCATGCCAAATACTAGCCTATCATGAAACTAAAAAGGCTCTCCCTACCGTAATATTCTGGCTGAATGAAACAACCTTTGAACACTTAACACAAAAAAAAACAAAATGTATTGCTTTTTCTGTTTCTTCCGCGTCTCAACCATGGAACTCCTTAAACATCATTGCACACACCTGCCGTCACTCTAGCCCGAATTGTGACTGATTGTCTACCTCCCATACGCACAACTGACATGAGGTATTTAGGAGTTCAAAACGACTCTCGTTTTAGCCGGGACTAGCATATATGAAATATAGTTTCCCGAAAAAGGAAACTCTTGAACATTAAAAAAAACTTAGATCTACTGCTGACCTAGAGACATTAAAGCTGGTGTATTTTTCACTAGCCCAATCAATTCTAATGTACTGCATACTGCATGTGGTGGTACGTTAGCTACTAGTATGCTGCGAACGGAGAGAGCACAAAGAGCGGTCCTAAAAGTGCTTTTAAAGAATTATGTTCCCATATTAGGTTCCCAACTACAACCTTGAACCAACATTGCTCTGTACTCACAGTGAGACTCTAGAGCTCTATAATGTTGGGTTATATTACATTGTTATGTTTGTATGTGTGTTATGTTACTGGGTTATTCCTTCTAGAATTTCTCCGTAGCAACCTTAGGCGAATTGTGGGTGTACGATAGGTACACCTCTGCCAAACCCAAAATTTTCAATCCTGCAAGCATCTAGTATATAAGTATAGTATGCTCTTTTTCCGCAAAAGGGATCCGAAACCTATGGGAGTGATTGATGATCCCTAAGGCTTAAAATGCGGTGTCAAAGTCGAAAGTCGAAATCAAGGCATTTATTTCAAATAGGCACAAAAGGCACTTTTGTCACGTCAACTTTTACATTAAAGTAGAATTGATTGTAGTCGCCCCTTCCAAAAGTTAGTTTCGTATGGAGAAGAATGGGCAAGAAATCCCACCGATACTCTTTTTTTACAATATTTTGCATACATTAATCACTCTGCTCGACTAGATTTTGACATATGACATATCAGCTGACTCGACGGGATGTTGCGAATTACGTCATGAAACTCAGGATTGTACATGAACTTTCAGCGATAATTATAAACTATAAGACATCAACTTTCAGAGTTTGTGGTGGTGCAAAGGACTAGTTTCCTTTGAAAATAATCTGGAGGCAATTTTATGTGTGAGTAACATAATTTCCTGACACCATCATCGCTTTTCGTTTATGCGATGAAATTTTAATTGTATGGAATCGAAAAAAAAAACACTGACAAAGTCTTCACTGACACCATCATTGGCTGAACCATCGATTATCAAATCAAAACCGATGAAAACTAAAACAACGCATAATCAGTCTATCATGTTCACACTACTGGGACAAAGGCCTTGTTGTATGAGGGAGAGGAAAAAAATGCTTCGCTATAATTAGGTATGAATATGTAATCAGCCTTTGATCGGGGCCTTGATGCCACCTGGCGCAAAAAGACAGCCTTTCTGCTAAGCAGACTGCGTGGGAGCAGTTACAGCATCCTGAATGTAATATACAATCAGTTGGACAGCTCACTGGTGTGGAAACTCACCCAGAGGACTAAGTCCCTCTTAGATATTAGGTACTAACATAGTTTTTAAGATCATTCTAAAGGCATTAATGTAAATGTAATGGATCAATAGTTGCCTGAATAAATATATTAAATTATTGTTATTATATTGTTTCCACTACTGGGACTCAGGCCTCCTCTTTTCGAAAGGGAGTCAGCTGTAATCTACTACGCGGGCCCAGTGCGAGTTGGTAGATGTCACACGTCTTCGAATTGTTTGTTCTGGAACATGCGGGTTTCCTCACGACGTTTTCCTTTTCCGTTTTGAGAGCTTTGATGATGAAATTATTTACTTGTGTAGAAATAATAAAGAACCTGCCTGCGGCTACTTTTTACCACGTTGCTAAACCTAAGAATCAGACGGTGGGTAATTATTTTCAAACCCCATAGGAGGAAAAATAGCAAATGTACTTTATTTTTCTGGGAACCAATCACTATACCTACTCAAACACCTAAATGCGCAAACAAAAGCGCCTAACAGCGTACCTATTATTAACTCTGTGACCCTAGTTCGTGTGTATGTATCCACATGAGGATTAACTCGATAAGACAATAATGGCAAATCTAATTCACTGTGGGTTTACTTGATACGTGTACCTAAAATTTAATTAGGAAAGGTACTGTGGAGATATTGGGTAAGTTATATTCCATTTCAAGAACTTGGCAGTTTCAACAAATCTCTGTCTGACCCAAAATCTGTAAGAGAAGGTACCGATCAGTATGTTTACAAACATCCGTCATGACGACTCGTGGCTATCATTTATTTAGGAGTTAAAGGGCCACTAAACAAAACCAAAAGTGGGTATAAATTATAATTATTTCATGTGTAAATGAAAAAGTATGAGAGGAAGATTTGAACTATAGTATATAGTTCAAGAGTCTTATTTATTTATAAAGCAACGTGTCTCTAAATTGTCAGTTAAACTACAAATTTGACTTAAAGTACCCTATGAGTTTTGATTTATTTGTGAGTATCAAAATATGTTGCATTAATCGCCGTATTTTTATTACGTTGACTTAGAAGCTTGATTTTTTTAGAGCTAGAAGGGACCGTTGGCTTACGTATTTGATATTAATTTAAATATGATACCTACACGCGTTTCTGAGAAGATAGGGTCTTGACAGACTCCCAGACAGACAGACGGACAACGAAGTCATCCTACAAGGGTTCCGTTTTTTCCATTTAAGGTACTGAACCCAAAAAAGTCCTTTCATTGTCATCTTATTTAATATCATAGACATAACGTAAGTCTAGTGAATGGTAGATGAGAAATAGTTATAATCAAGCCTAGCGAAGGAATTGATGACCGCAGTTTGTCATATTTAGCAGACAGGAGGATGCTACTGCCCATGCTTCTGATATGCGACCTCAGTAGTTTTAATACATGATCCATGATCATTACCGTTAACTGCTACCATCTATCAGCTGCCTGGCCTTTTCCCGTCGGCATTTTTAAACAATGTTTCACAAGACTCTCTCTTAGTCAGTTTTAATACATTCATAGGCAGAATTAACCGCCCACGCATTTTATTCGTCACCCTGTTTGTTTACGTTAAGTACGGCTTATCCACTGTTTAATTTTTTATTTCGATTTTTACATTTGTGTCACCGACGAGGTTTTGGAATTAAGTCGTTGTTTGACATTATTGCCGTTGCGATAGTATGTTAACATTTCCTGTTATTTTCTGCCATAGGGTGTGAATATTGTTTAATTTAAGTTTGTAGTGTTCGCATATTGCGACAGTAACAATTGCCATTCAATGCAACTGGTGCAGCAAGGGCAGCGGCTTTAGCTGACGCTGGATTCAGCCAACGTCGCATCGCTCGTATACTCAGTGTATCGCGAAACACAGAACGGTATGCCATCAGACGATTTCGGGAGACAGGCTCATACACCCATAGGCCAGGTTAAGCCCTACATCGATTCTCTCATCGATCAACTCGAGATGACCGCTTCGTTCAGCAACGTGTTAAAAATCGCTTTTGAACGTAACGTTGGCAGAAATAAATCTGACGGATTTGCGTTCAGCTCGCTCCCTACAACACCGTAGAGCTAGATTTGCTTTTGCGCGAGAATATGCTGATTGAACTGTGGAGGAATGGAAGGACGTACTGCTCTCAGATGAGAGCAGAATAGCCTTAAGGGTAATCTTGTGTAGTTCGTGAACGATGAACAAATAGTAACCGTATCTTCGCACTGTACTAGAAGAAACGTTTTCGAACGCTGACCCGTGATCGGTCTATTAGGTCTAAAAGCTCTTTTCGATCTCGTACATTGTAAACCGCGCAATCGTTTGTGCGAACGTGATCGAGAAATGATAAACAGTCACAGACATCGAACGTATCTGTCAAACAATCGTTTGACAGATACGTTCGATGTCTGTGAATGAGAACGAGAGAGAATAGCCGACTAAAGACGATGCTACCCGAACCCGACCAACCGAATCTGCAAGAATGAGATGAGATGCTGACCGAGAGCGAAGACCAAATTGAGCTACGAGTATTAAAACTAATAGGATGAACTAGTTCACTGTCCGAAATGAACTAGTACGGAGCGATCGTAAAAATTACCGAGCAGGCACAAGACTACTTAAGTGACCCAGATAGACGTCAGCGTGTCTACAGGCGCGAAACGAAACGAAAGGTTAGCTTCATGCGACTTAGACGATTTCTGCAAATTGAAAGAAATACAAGGTGGGTAATCGCCCACCTTGTATTTCTTTAAATTTGTTTTGTGCCTGTGAGCGTATACGTATGGTTAAAATGTAAAAGTCTATTCTCAACCAATGTACACGAAATATCATTTTACGTTTCTCCAATCGCATGGAACCTGAACCTCAAGACTTACTTTAAGTTAACAAAAACTGGCGAAATTGGTCGTACAATGTGCAATCAAAATAATGGACTGTAATAGCTTTCCTACTCCAACAATACTTTCTGACCTTTTGTAAGACATGTCAATAAGAAACACTTGATACACTTGTTTTTTTGTGTGGGAAATCATCGAATGACTTCTCCCGCTGGGTGGAGCGGGAGGGCGTGTCAGACTTTTACTGACTTAAACCCACCCGTGGTCCTTCAGTTGCCCGTGCCAGGGCCACGGTTTCTCTTTCTAATTTCCCGCGACCCTGAGGCGTACACTTGATACCCTGGATCAGAGGTATCGAAAATCATGGCAAAATATTTTTTTCAGCTCTGTACAGACTCCAGAGACAACTTGAGTCGCGCCAAATTTAACAAAAATTTTAATTGCACCCAAGGACCATCGACAACATTAACGAAATGAAAGAGAAAAATATGAACAGTTGGAAATAAATATTTGATTAAGCCTCCGTAAATTACATTAGATTCATTTACTCAATTTCATTTGTTTCAGGTAAGACACATACTCACTGCAAAAATACGTGAATGTAACTTTTTTTTTTAAGAAGATGGCAGTAACCGTTCGTGTAAACGATACTTATTACGTAAAAATGCTTTAGTACTTATCTTATTAAGTCAATTTCTATGTGTAGTCGGAAAATGACGGAAATCATTAGCCTGTATGTATTGGATAAATTTCCATGTTGAAAATACTCAAAGCCATGCAAAAATAATTCAGCTGCAACCGTTAGATGGATCATTCAAAATTCAACCGCGTTATTATTGTGGAGGACCGACAATCTGGATTTTGCTTTCACAGCTTATTTAAACGGGTCGAGGCCTAAACCATATTTGAATAGAAAGATATTTGAAATTGGCTGGCTAGTTAAATAGAGTATTTGTCTACTATTAAGTTAATATACATGAATTAATTTTATTTTAAAGATGGTACAAAAATACAACGACAATGCAAAAAAAATACGTCGGTGGAGAAGTTCCCACCTTTGAAATTATTATTCTTATATCCTTGTCACGCAAAACAATCATTGTACTGAACGGCGCGAAGATACTTTGCTGTTCCTGTGTTGTGACGTCGACTTTGAAACGCACAGAACTTCGCAATTTTTAGAGATATCTTAACCTTTTAGTTTTGAAAATTAAAAATTAAAATTGATGCAAGTATAATGTTAAAAGGTACTTATGTTAGTAAATAAATAATTATTATTTTTACATTTATTATTATTTTGGATATGCATGAGCGACCAATGCCTCAGGATTTGGCGGTCCACTCTGTCCGACACCACGCTAAGAAACGTCTTGGTGCTATCCTTACCCGAGACCACAAGGAGGCCGTTCTGTTGCGAAGCACCGCTTAGAATTTTTACTGTACTTAATATTTGTCTATGTTAAAAAAAACAAATTAAAAAAATACCGTAAATCGGCCCATTATTTCACAGCCAGTACTAAAGTACCAGGCCAAGCATAATGTTTTTAGTATATATTTTGCGTTTAAAGGTACATAAAAATAAGTTGATACATTAATTATAGGATCCATGTACATTCTGCCTTAATGTAGCATGCAACATAAAATATACGATAATAAACATATTACAAAAAAAAACATTTAAGAAATCATGCACGGAATAGTAACATTTATCTACGAGTAATTCTGTCAACATTTTTTTTTAATTTTTGCAACGGTAAGCTTTTAAATTCGTCAGGTGATTTGTGAAAGATTACAGGAGCCGTACAAATCACATTTCTTTTCAATAAGCTAGTTGAATACTTATCATCGTTATTTTGCCTTGTCCCAAATTATTTAGAGTTAGTGCAGCATTGATTCTTCTTACTTACTATTCTTTCTGCTTTCTAGTCATGTCATATTTATGTATTCTATAACAATTTGCACTGTGTAAAACATTACATTACTTATAAAATAACATTATTGCATGCAGGAACAACACATTTAAATTGATAATTAAAAATTTATGTGAGAAGTTAATAAAATTCAAATTAACTTAAAATATGTCATCAAATAATTACAATGTCAAAATCAGAAGGTTCAATGTCAATTTAATGTCAAAAGATTAAGTGTACAACTTCATCAAGGTCCTTGAGCTTGTTATGGTGCTGCTATTATTGTGAGTGACTATTTGTAACATTTGACATAAATTCTGATACCGAGTAAAACATTTTTCCATCAAGAAGGCTTTTAATTTAGTTTTAAATGAGTGAGAGCTATAAATTACTAATTTTAAATAAGTCGGTAACCTATCAAATAACTCTACTGCTTGGTTCTCTGCTGCTTGTATGTTATTTCAAGCAGTCCATCCATCGTACCGTTGTGTTGCCTCGCTATCGCAAATTATGTAGATAAATTTCCTAAAAGATACCCTTTACCTAAATAAGGGTCGTGTGTAAAAGATCGCTATTATTAAAATTTGTAAAATACCTACTGAACTAAACAAAGAGTATTTTTACAATATATATGTACCTAGCGATAACACTGCCTATTGAACACAATTTATACTAGGCATGGTCATGTATATTATTTGCGTGTGTGTAAGTGTAGTTGACTTCTACATTAAGTTTTGCATACCTATTCACTCGCGACTTGAAGATCCCAAGAATTTAATTATTTGAGAAAGTACAGACTCGGTAAAATTTCTTATTCCCTGTTTAGATCTTGGATTTATGCCAGATGAGATTACAGAAGCTCTTGGCTTATTACATGTATTATAATTGTAAAGGCTTATTACGCCTTATGGGATTTTTCATCGGCCTAAGTTAAAATTTGTTGTATTATCGTTTTTTTAAAACTCATCCCGTGGTTCCAAAGAGATATTATACATAGTGTCCCGTAAGTCGACGTCAAGCCGACATATGGTGATAGGTCAGTCAAGTCATAATTGTTAACAGAAAAATAAAAATCATTGCTATGTATTTTAAAAATTACGGGCATTTATACAAAAAAAAAACAGAAAATCTACTGCCTGTGACGGTCTTTTGACTTGTGCTACAATTTCTAACATGTTTTTTTCTTTTAGTCTTTAGTTTTATTTCGTTTTGAGGGAAAAAATAAGACATAAATTAGCGCCAGCACATAAATTAACTTTTATTTTTTCACTCGAGCTTAGATAAGAAAACTTGGGCGGTCAATACGAATATCTTTTTTTTTGTTTCTCGGGTGGGAAATCTAAATGACTTCTCCCGCTCTGGTTGGAGCGGGAGGACGTGCCAAAATTCCATCCGTGTTCCTTCAGTTGCCTGTTCCAGGGCCACGGTATCTCTTTCGAATTTCCCGCAACACAGAAGCAAAGACGTAGCAAGCAAGCATATCTAACGATGTCTTAGTCATATAGATCCGTTTTTGAAATATATGAGATAATAAAGAATATTACATACATACATAAAAGATACGCGCAAAAAGCATTTCCTTGAAGTCAGACGAATTTTTAAACGAGCTTTCAATCCTTATTTAATCTTTTAGGAGATTAATTTTTTATACTCTTTCCTTGTTACTCACCTTTTTTGTATAAGGAACTCCTGAACAAATGTAATGCTTATAGACCCAGCGGATTTAGCTATGCGGTGTCTGTCAGGTAATTTGAGACTTTTATTAAATAGAAGTTATACCTAGAACCTACACATTCATACTCCTAGAAGATACCAGAAGAAACTGTTTTAAAAGACATCAAGAACTAACTGTTGCCCTCGACTACCTCTGCGATCCATGATGAAAAGTGGCTTATGTCCTTACCCAGGTCTTTCTGTGTGCCAAATTTCATCCAAATACATTATTGTTTTAGCGTGAAAGCGTAACAAACAATAAACAACTTACTTCCACATTTGTAATATTAGTTAGGTTATTATATTAAAAAACACAACCAATATAACTTTTGTTTAAAAGCAACCCTTTGGGACAAAACACATGCATGCAAATTAATTCATCAAGGCCATGATGGAATCCGGGATTGAACATACAATAGACGCTCGATATAGTTGACTTTATTTTTTGTCCTGTCGGTCTCTCAGGACCAAAAATGCGAAGGTTGGATATCAGTCCTCTCTTTGTTGTGGGTAAATTTATGTTACCCGTTGTTGCGAAATATTTAAAAAAACGCACACTGGAAGGTTAGCGAGATTTGTGTGAATAGGTACTTTGAGGACATGATGGGATCAAAAGGGTTAGATCATCTGGATAAAGAAAAGACTAAAATAAGCGGTTGGTCACGCGACGAAGTGGTCAGACATAACAATAATGGTCATAAGCATTACTAAAACAAAACTCTAATTGTGCATGAAGCAGTAAAAACATTATTATAAAAAAGGGAAATACAATACACACGGGCACTTTTGTTTTGGATAAATATGGATAGATAAAATCTGTTATTTATATAAATAAAGAGAAGAGAAGTACATAGTATAGTAAATATGTCACTCGAAAGTTCCTACACAAAATATACATAAATTTATGAAGACGTTCTTGTAGAGACAGACTTCTTTGAAAGATCTTACATAAACCTATCATATTAAGTCCCTAGAGTACAACGGTAGTTCAAAGAATCAGAGTTAAACCCTCGGACAGTACCAAATCCAAAAGGCTATCACAGTTTCAATACCAAGCAAATCTACAAACGAACTACATTCGAGCAATCATAAATGTTCACCAATAGAACAGTGGTAATTTTTACGAGAATAGATTTTATTTCTACAAGAATAGGGTGCAATTTAGTTTGGGTAAAACTGTCGTAGCCCAGATTGCCGTCTTCCGTCCAGCCCAGATTGCTATACTTAGTTTAATAAAAACTAGATTTCGCGTATGAGTGAGTCTTGCGATTTCAATTTAGATAAATTTTGATATGTTTACTTCGTCAAGGAAACTTTTTGAATGTTTAGTAGATTTAACAGGTATTTAAGGGTGTTTACTTGTATTTGTAATACCAAGAAACAAATTTTATTAGACATAAGCGACACCTTAAGCTGATGTCCCCCAAAGGCGTTGCCCTTAGCGCGTAGCCGCTTAGTTAATAAGTTGTGTGCCCTGGCTGAAGACCTTTGCTACGACACCCACATGGTTGCACAGTTACGCAGCCGACCACCTCATAGGTTGACCTTCGAGAAGCACTTTTCAAAACAAAAATTGTTTATTTGGATGCCCTCTATAACCTAAATCAGAAATGTCAACGGCATAATTGGCGAAATGCAATGAGAATGAACGTAGAACACAGACGTGGTGAAATGTTTATCTCAAACACAAGAACAGTGTGTTGCTCTTTATCTAGATCAGTCTTGATACTCCATCCTGTCCAATTTTCAACATTACACAATACCACTGCATGAAATCTCGGGGGATAGAGAAGTTTCGTACAGACAGCCAACGTTTTAGTACCGCATACAAGATTTGATCAAATAAAACTGTAGCTGTTCACTTTATATTAAGTTTCTCAAACATAAACGTGGGTTGGTTTAAAGAACCAGTATTTTTTTTATACGAATAGTTTTTTAAACGTTTTTGAGAAATTCACTACTGGTAACCTTTATTTTTAAAAAGGAGGTCCTTCTGTACCATTTACGTTCAATGCAGTCTTATTATCATAACTGTTACACTGTCAATCGAAGTCATAGATGTACTCAGGAGCCAGCGCTATTTGAATATGACAACACATAAGCGCCAACGGTGCACACTCAACGTGGTAGCCGATAGAATTGACTTGTTTTCTAGTACACTGAATGACTCTGGCCACTTTTAGGGTGCTGTGTTAAAATTAAGTTAAAATTAGGTGTTAGTTTGTTTATTTTATAGTGAACTAGCTGAACCCGCAAACGTTGTTTTGCTTCTTTTTTTTTTTTTTTTGAAAAATAGATGTTGGCCGATTCTCAGACCTACCCGATTTGCACACAAAATTTCTTCAAAATCGGTCAAGCCGTTTCGGAGGAGTATGGCAACGAAAACTGTGACACGAGAATTTTATATATTAGAAGATTTAGTTTAAAATTAACAGTATATTTGTACTTAACTATTGCATTAGGGCAACCTGTTAAGATAGATTTAAGGTTCTATAATAAATAAATCTTTATTAGAATGGATCCATAATTAAACAGGCTCTTACATACATACAGAGGTTATTCTATAATTTTTCTATAGCAGTGTTTTGGGTCTCTGCTCGGTGAGCGCGAGTGGACCGTACAACCACGCCTGCACAGTCTGACCCAGTGAGGGTTGAATTTTTAGTTCTAGCCTATCCGTCCTATACCTATCAGTTTCTCATTATCTGTCCCTTTATTCTCTCAAATCCAGGCAAATTCCTAGTGTTAAATTTCGTCGAAGCGTATTTAAAAGATGCGAATATTTTATATTTTCAGCCTGTATTGTTATAAATAGCAGTGACTGTACTACTTTTGTAGATATCGCATAACAATAGACGCTTTGGGACAGATAACCACTGAGGGTTGAATCTATTTAAATAAATATGTTATATCTTTAAAGGGGAATAAGTTGTATGCAATCTAAGTTGTGGAGGGCATATATCTCTTGTACTCAAATAAATAGATCCGACTGCCGAGCGCAACTTTGGCATTATGTCTGGTAATGTTTGGGGCAAAACAATCATAGGAGTATATTTCGTATCTAAGGACCACGTTTAAAATCAAGCTTCCCAAGTGAAAATGCTCATGGTATAAAATACAATATATTATTATGAGACTGTTCAAAAAGTGGCACTACTTGCTAATTTGGTGTCTAAAAGTAATAGGAATTGGGATAAAGACGACGCATTCGTTTTTTTCGGGGCTCATAAAATACTACAGACGCTTTCATTTGAAGCGTCTATTGTTTTTAATTTAGAATGTAAGTACATTATGAAAATTAATTTTAAATTATTTACAAGCATTCGGCATTTTATCTTTTACCTTTGGTTCTTTAGCTTCTCATCCAATTAAACCAGCTTACTTCTTGGAATAAAAACTAGCCTACATCACTCAACAGCCTATTAGCTATCCTTGCTTAAATCACGTCAATCCGTTCTTTTATTTTCTGCATGAAAGAAGGACAAACCAACTACAACAAGACTAGAGGAGATATGACGGAACCCTGAGGGACACCGGCGCGAATAGGGTGAGGGGACGAGAGTGCACCCTCTATGCGATAGCGGAAGGTGCGATTCGACAAAAAGTCTCGTAAGATGAGCACGAGACGATCTGGCACTCCTAGTTGGTAAAGCTTGTATAACAAGCCTTTGTGCCAGATTTTGTCGAAGGCTTTCGCTATGTCGTAGAATAGCACACCCGTCGTCGCGTTACGCTGCATACAGGCGCACAAGTGCTCTACGATACGGTGGACCTGGTGGATACTCGAGTGTTGGGGACGGAAACTAAACTGCTCGTTGGGAATGAGGCTCTTTGCTTCGGCGTAGTCTTTGAGACGCTTATAAATAAGCCTGTCGTAGATTTTGCCGAGAACGTTGAGTAAGCTATTGGGACGGTAGCTGGAGGGCTCGGACTTTGGCTTGCCTGGCTTTGGGATACCGATGACTGTTGCTTCTTTCCACGCTTGTGGGAAGATGTTGTTGCTCAAGGCGCCATTGAAGATGGCGGTCATGAGCATTATTAGAGGGGCAGGTAGGAATTTGTATACCTTGTTGGTAATACCGTCCGAACCGGGGGCTTTACGAGCTTGGAGCCCTTTTATGATGTCGTGCACTTCGTCTGGAGTGACGGGAGGCAGAGGATTATCAGGGTCTTCGACGGGTGGAAGGGAGGTTCTCCGTTCGACTTCAGCGTCGACCTTGTTCAGGTGAGCTTGGTCTGCTGGTTGAGAGCTGGGAGAACACTGGGACTCTAGGCTGTCAGCAAGGCATTCGGCCTTGTCGGTGCTGTCGAACGCGACGCTCTTGTCGGGGCGGATGAGGGGAGGCATAGAGACCTCCTCGGAGGAGCGCAATTTCCTCTGAAGGTACCAGAAGGCTTGGTGAGTGGGCTCGAGTTCACTGAGCATCTTGTTCCAACCCTCTGAGCGAACCTCCGCTATGCGTTTCTTTACAGCACGCTGTAAATGGCGCATGTGGGCTTTGTTCGCGTCACAAGGGAAGGAGTCGTAGGCACGAATAGCCGCATTCTTCTCGGTTATCAAGTCACGTACGTCAGTAGGGTCAGGAGTCACTCATACCGAAGAGGGCGGTGAAGTCCTTTTAGAGAGAGATGGGATCCTCCGGACCATTGTCTGGTGGAATATAAGCAGAGACGATGGTGATCGGTTGGTAAGTAAATGTTATTTTCCTTACAAGTGTTATATAGTAAAGAAGCACGGGATGAAAATTACCAGTCTTCGTATCAATAAGTACAAATGTATAAACGTTTTGATCTTTGAAATGTACGCATACAGTATGATTACAATCAGCCAAAACATTTGTAGGTCCTGCTTTTACCTTATTACGATTACAAGCGTAGTGTAACGTAACGTTTAGCCGACTGGCCAAACGTGGTTACAAGTTAATGTAATTTTTAGATTATAAAATACATAGGAATGTAGAAGAAGATATTAAATTAAGAGTTAGTCGAAGCTCGCGTAGGACGATCCTCTGGTCCGCAGTCTAACACGAGGGAGCTCACGGTCATGCAGCAGCTCGAGGCGTCGGCCGCTCCTCTGGCCCGACGTCTGTTGAGTTGAAGCTCGCAGCAGCCTCTCCGTGCTCACAGTCGCAAAGCAGCTCACGAATAAAATAAGCTCGCGTTGGCCGCTCCTCCGTCCCGCAGTCCGTCGAGCGGGAGCTCGCAGCAGCCTCTCCATCAGCCCGCAGCCCGTTGCGAGGGAGCTCGCGTCGGTTGGTATTTCTTCCGGCGGCGGTGTCTCACGCCACGTTTATTAGTTCTATGCAAACCGTCTCGAACTCCTCCCGTAGACGCAAGTGGGAGGGTCGGAGGTGATCGAGTGAGTCCAACACATTTACACACACAAGATATTTGTAATAAATTCACTGAGAATAACTTCTAGAAAGGTTTATATTTAAATAGCTTTTTAGAAAACAATAAACTGATGAGTAAGAAAAATTGCAAAACGAAAGAAGCCAAAAGACCGAGTCAAAAGACGGAATCAAAAGAACGGAATCAAAAAGAACGGAATCAAAAAGAACAGAACCTGGTGAAAAGTATCGGATGGTTTATATAGCCTCTGGCCGATCGTTCTAGAAGTGACTTTTTTAGTTTTCAATCCAAATACTTCTTAATTGGTTATCGGCCAGGAACTATAAAGATGGCTTACAGTGAGAACCCGGCTTAACACTAGTTTTACGATACCTTTACAATAAAATAGACGACCTCTTAGCTCTATACCATAGAAAAATAAAAACTGACAGATGACAATGTTAGATAAAAAATGTCACAACATTCAATAAAAGGAAAATAATATGAGATCACATGAAATGAGATAAATGGATGTGGAAAATAGACAGAGGTAGCTAAAGGTTTGCTTTTCAGCAATACAACAATATCGGATAAACAAATGTAAGTTAAATGAGTGTCATACAATTTTCATAAAGACTTTAGTACCTACTGAATCATAGAAAGAATTGCTGTGCACAACAGCTCCTCAGGTGTTAAATACATAAATAGATAAGATGTGTTTTTGGTGTAACAAAATACCACAGTAGGTTACTATGATATCTTGACTCTAACCGTTTTATAAATTAACATGGCCTGGCCTTTCTTAGAGAGCCGGGTGGTCTGTATTTCAGAAATCTTGCTCTATTTGAGATTATGTATTTTACAAACGTGCCTGTAAAATTAAGATGATTATGATTATGTTTTGAATTAAAAGTACAATGATTTTCACAAAATTGAAGTACTGAATGGTTCGCCATTTTTTTTACCGAATAGGTGAGACAAGAAAACAAAAAATAAAACTTTAGTAATCATAAAACGCTTCGGTCTTTGTTGGATTATTTATATAGCAGCTTAACGAATGCATACTATACAAAGCTGCAGTTTTCCTCTTATGAAATATATGCCTGATGCACAATATACAAATAAAATGAATGGCTGAGTCACTAACTCTCTGACCAAATTAAATTTAGTGCAATGTAAACTATGTTATAAATCATTGAAAGATCAAAATGTAAACTGTGTGTTAGTTTGTAAATGTTTACTGGTAAACACGGGCATCCTCGTGACTGACACTCTCAATGATCAAAGGCATAATATTGCAATGGATGGCATTCTAGTAGTAACAGAACGTAGCGTAGTAACATTCAAAATTCATTCTGTCAGCTAGTTTTAATAAAGATGTTTTTCCAAAACATGTAGGTACAATCACGACCATAAATATATTACAATGACGTAAAATTCGAAGTGATTTCCCCGTGAAATAACCATTTCATTGCAACTTTGAAAAAACACTTTTCATAAAATGACGGTTTCTAAAACACTTTTCATAACACCGTAAAATTTGTATGTTTAAGAGATATTCGCTTTTTAATTTTGTGTAAGTGTAGAATATTATAAACCACGATATAATTAAATGCAACGAGATATTTACCTACCCATTGCATTTCGTACCGTAGTAGTAAGTCCTAAAGATATATTGCACTCAACAGTAAGCAGCTCTAACCACATAACGTCACAGTTTATCGGCGTTGAGAGTCGGCAATTACTTCAGGAATGTAACCGTATCGTTGATTCATTGCCACCATTTTATGAAGACTGGTAATCGTTTATTAGATTTTGTTTACCACAGTCGGCCTGGAGTATTGCCATAATGTGTACACTTGGCTGGATTGGTATTGTGGGTACATTTGCTTATACCGCAATGATTGTGGTTGCAGCTTGGCAGGAGGATTGGTATCATGTCTGCATATTAAGCTTTATACATATTTACGTTTGGCAGTATTGATATCATACTTGTTACTTAGTGGATTTTGAGTCGAGTTATTGATATTAATTGTTTATCAAATTGACACACTACATATATTTTCAGTGACATGGCCATTTCATGCCACTGTCAAAGAGTGACAGTTATGTTTTGAATAAATTGACAATTCAAATTGGATATCAGTTTTGCTAAACAATACTTAAGAGTGCATAATAAAATATTGAGTTTATGGCAATGGAGCTCTTGAGTGTGGCACTTTTTTTTAAATACCTGTGTCTTAAGTTTTTGTTTCGTGGCTAATCGTTTGAAATTCTGTGGACACCAATCCACTTCTGCACATTTTATCCAAGCTGCATCACAATAGTTTTTGTGGCTCCAAATCCACTAGTGTTTTATTTCTTACTACTACATATTTTATTTTGTGCATAACAAAAAGTAAAACGATATTGACATCAGGTATGCATCATAATTGTGAGTACATTCCTCAAGATGTTTTGGTCCTTCCATTCATAAAATAAAGTACAAACGAAAACCTTTGACCTCCTTCACTACACTACACTACACTACTTCGAAAAATTCTTAAAATTAAGGTCACCAACCTAGATTTTCAATAACCTAAATGAATTCAAACTCGTTAAAGTTGGTATAACTTCAATATAAAAGTGTATTGTAACGACTTCCAGCTGAAGACTTCGAGTGATAAAGTTGCTCAATAAACTTCCATTAGAAGTCGTTGACGACGTCGGCCTGATGCCACACTTATCCGAGTCAATGGGGGGATGTTTACATTTCAGGTGTGGGATAAAATAGAAGCGGAAAACAATTTTTTTTTTTTACTCCACTACTAGTATATAAACAATCATAATATCAGATTGTTATGAAGCTGCACATATGAACCAAAATTGATACCGTTTAGAAATAATAAAAAATTGCAAGAAAAACCCGTGTCTGTTCAGTAAGGCGGGTTTTTACAGAGGAAGTAAAAAGGATTAATGAAGATCAACTTGTTTCGCGTTTGTAACAGTTTATTTTTTTCTCTCAATATATATAATTAGGTTTATAAGTGTCAAAAGTATTAGCAAGATAACTTTTGCGATAGCTGCTGTCTATCCATACAGCGCGTCTAACGTGCACGTCTTTCTACATCGTTCTCACATGTATTATTTCAACATGGCTGGTGTAACTAATTTTATGTAACAATATTATTTAAAAGAGTGTCCCTGGAGTTTCTTGCCCTTTCTTCTACATATGTAGCTTCATCTTTCTGACTGACCGATCCCTTGACAATTCAAGAGTGCCTGTAATTTTATTGATTTATTTGCTTTGAGTTTGAACTGAGTTAGGGACCTGTATGACAAATCTCCACCCTCTTAAATTCACAATGACAATTGCACTAAATCCTTTAGGCTAGCATGGAGGGAGATGCTTGCTAACTCATACTTGTGATTTCTGACATTAGAGTCAGCTGGCAACATAAATTACAAAAAACATTGAGCATTGAACGTTACTTAAGTTTTTTGTCTTATTTTTTTAAGTTTTAATCATGGTCTGGTAGTTTGAGTTATCTAAGCGGCCTACCCAAATGTCCTTTCTTTGGTAATGTTCGTCGAATCGTTGAGCTTCTTAAGTTCTGAGTTGGGCTGCATGATTACTGAAAAATGACAGGTCCACGCAATCGGTTTGTTAAGAATCATTTTACATAACACCATTTCAGACACCAATCTACATGGTCTTCAAATGATCTGACTAAGATTATGTCTGGACTTTAAAGTACACTGTGACCTTTAAGTTTGTTTCGGCCTTTCTTCTCAGTGTAGTCAGTTAGAAAACCCCGATCTCATCTAGTTTTTATATTATATGATTGACGTTTGAAAGTGTTTGTACAAACCTTCTCTGAGAAGAAAGGCCGAAACTACAGAAATAAAATCATTTATCATTTTTATGAATCTGCATACTATATTTTGTCTTCCAAACATGCTTGTAATCTGCACTGATTATGGTTCTGCGCTGTTTGTCAGTCACACAACTGTTTCCAAAGTAAGAAGAAAGATAAGACTACAGTCTTGGCATAGACTTAACCTGTTGCTATCACAAATCTCAAAACTTCTCGGCGAAAACTCGTTCAACTGCCAAAGCGCAGTTCCGCTCTAGCTTATCTCTTAAAAACTTATGAAACAGGAAATGAAATAAGTTCGCCGTGCAGCGAGTTGAGATGATGAGATCCTTAATAAAGATCGATAGTTTGCTGCGAGTTTTTGAGATGATCCACGATGCAAGTTGCAAGCGTATTTAAACTTTATACAAGTTGAGTTTTTGAGATGGAACTACATTCTGAAATCATGAGGAATACAGGAAAACTAGAACTGTATTTACATTTGAGTAACAACATATTTGGCTGCTCGGTTACCGTCGGACCTAGTTTTAACCTGGGTTTATCTACTTAATAAATATCTTAAAATATTCACTCACTGACAGATCGCACAGCCTAAACTGTTGGATCTAGAATCTTGACATGTTGCGAAAGAGTTCTTTTTACCCGTAAACAACGAAGCAAAAAGGAAGGTTTAATTATGCTTTTGGCAAACTCAAACTCAAATCATTTATTTCAATTAAACCATTTACAGGCACTTTTTTAATCTGTTCCCTCATGACATCTAAACTACAATTTGTTTTTTGATAAATTAGGTGTTTTTGGAAGCGGTTTGAAGGTCTCTAGTTATATGCTAAATGACGACACATTAAATTTAATACGGCGCCCTCTAGAGGACATTAAGTCATGACTGAAAAAAAGACCACAGCTTTACCCTGACTTGCCGGATTGCCGCCATGGGATCTGGAGGCAAAAGCCCTCGCGCACGTATGGGAGTGGCGCGAGGAGGCAAAACGCCGGGGTGTAACTCCGCTGCCGCGAGAAATCACGGTACAGCGGACAGAGCTCCGGCGGGATCTCATGGCGACATGGAGGGTGCGATTGTCGCAACCCAGTGCTGGGCACGCCACAATAGCGGCGGTAAGTCCCCTCTTTGAGGAGTGGTTGGAGAGGCGCCACGGCGTCCTCACCTTCCGCCTGACACAGGTCCTCACCGGACACGGTTGTTTCGGGAGGTTCCTGTTTCGCATAAGGCGGGAGGAAACGCCCGGGTGTCACCATTGTGTGGATCGCCCGGAGGACACGGTGGAGCATACGGTGGAGGTATGCCCAGCTTGGGCGGAGCACCGCAGTGTCCTCGCGGGGGCGATTGGCGGCGGCGATCTCTCGCGTCCGGCCCTGGTCCAGGCCATGGTACGGAGCGAGAGGGAATGGAAAGCCGTCACCTCCTTCTGCGAAGCAGTAATGCTCGCGAAGGAGGAGGCGGAGCGCGTGAGGGAGAGAGCCTTGCGCCCTCACGCCCCTAGTCGCCGCAGGAGACGCCCTGGGCGTCGGGAATCGCAAGCAGATTCCCGGCCACCGTAGGCGCGGGCTTGCGGACGGCGAGCCATGGGTAGCTCGCCGTCCGGTAAGGACCAGGCCCGGGTCGACGGCACGTTGTGTTCCACGCGCGCCTCAAAGAGATGTCAGCACAAAATGACGGGGTCCGATAGGGCCGACGCCTCAGGGTCGCGGGTTATTCCACAGAGAAAACCGTGGCCCTGGCACAGGCAACTGAAGGAACACGGTGGGTTTTAGTCAGTAAAAGTCTGACACGCCCTCCCGCTCCACCCAGAGCGGGAGAAGTCATTTGATGATTTCCCACCCAAAAAAAAAAAAAAAAAAAAGCTTAACCCTGACAACTATTGTTGATACATTTGTCTTGATTTATTCTTGTTCGTAGTTTTTAGAGAGTGATAACGTAGTTGAGCACTTGGAAATAAAGTTTTAGTAATTAATTCTCTGGTTAAATAGGGCATGAAAGTTTGCATAAAAGTTCGTCGTTTTAGGCATACTTGTACTGAATTGATATTATTATCTTAACACTGCATTTCATGAGTCCATCAATCGTTTCTTTGGAGTCTTATCTTTCACACGGTCCAAAAAACGATGTGTGAAAAATGATGTGGCTAAAAAGGTGACTATCAAGTATGGCTAAAAAGGTGACTATAAAAATACATGTTGCGCCGACCCTATGTAAATATCTAAAACTACTTAACCTACAATAATTGTATACGTACCATATATGCATGACTATCCGAAAGATCCTAAAGACAAACAGACATACAAATAGATTCGTAGATACCCGATAACAAGATGACCTAGAAGTACCAAGAGTGAGAAAGGAAAACTATACTGCATGAGGGGGTCCAGCTTTACAAAAGACTGCATAAAAAACAGATTGTACAAGCACATCAATATTTAAAAAGGCCCAAGGAATTAAATATTAGACACATAAGTTTAGCTTGAACTATATTGTATTAAAGACTTAGTACATTCTTGCTATATTGTTTGTGTTGTATAAATGAAACTATGGTGTTCAGTTTCTTGGATGGCTTGACTTAAACGATTGTTATTTAGTTAAGTTTCAATTTAAGTGAATTGTAATTTGCTCTTTGAGAAAGAAATGTCTTAAAACCGAAGTAGTTTAATTAAATATCACCAAAACACCTTCTTTTAACCCACTGACTCGGTAATGTTTCTGATTCATATTTTGCACAAGAATTTTATGTGCTAAATAAATCAAACGAAATGGCTTGTATGTGCAGTGCTCGTGACTTGGTCCACGTGTTTAGTTTTTAATATTCTGGGTTTAAAACAACAATAATATGAACTTTATACGAAAGTAACTGTGCACTAGTAGACTGATGTAACAAAACGTAGAGTTACTTAAACCATGCCAGACTACATAGCATAAGTATATAGATGTATAACATTTTATCAGCCTATAATGTTGCCACCGTTGTCTTCGAGGGGCAGTGAGCTGTAATCTACCACGTTCGCCCAGTGCGGGTTGGTAGATGTCTTCGAATTTGTAGATTTTGGACATGCCGGTTTTCGCACGATGTTTTACTTCACCGTTTTGAGAGCAGTGGTGATAAAATTATTTACACGAAGTGAAGCGCTTGCTTTGAAAAATTCGACGACATGTGACTTCTACCAATCCGCACAGGGCCCACGTGGTGGATTACGGCCCACACCCTCTCACAGCGGGGAGGCCTTTGTCCCGGCAGTGGGAACATTATGGGCTGATTATGTGGTTCTCGAGTTATTAGCACAGTTACGGACAGACCGACAGAGAGAAATTCTTTGAACTTTACGAAAATATGAAATACAAAACAAACAGACCCAAAAAGTACACTATTCGCAGTTTTCAGATACTCTAAAAAGTGAAAAAGCTATCTGAGTTTCACACATTTGAGAGCATAAAAATGCACTTAAAATGGCACTCTGAACTCAGGGTGATTTATTAACACAATCCTAGTGCATATCTGCATATAAGCTGAAACGTCTAAACTGCGTTATAATTTGCTTAGAGTTTGCTGTGTTGTTCTTACCGACTGCATTTACAAACATACCCGCCATCTTGGAAATTAGTCTAAGATGGCAGCTACGAATTTTTCCCCATTGTCAGTAGTTAATGGTAACAACACCTAGACTTTATTTTTTGCCTTTTACACGTCAACCTTATTTTAAAAACTAGATGAGATCGGCGTTTCCTATCTGACTACTCTGAGAAGAAAGGCCGAAACAAACTCAGAGGTCACAGTCTCTTTAAAAGTCCAGACATAATCTTGGTCAGGTCATGTGAAGACCACGTGGATTGATGTCTGAAATGGTCTTTTGAGGAATGAACCACACAGAATGAGTGGACCTGTCCGGTCAGTGCACGCATTTGTCAGTTGTAATGCAGCTCAACACAAAGCTAAAGGAGCTCTTCGACGAACATTACCAAAGAAAGGACATTTGGGTTGGACGCGTAAAGTACTCAAACAGCCAGACCATCGTTAAAAGAAAAATACAATGACTCACATAGTCCTCCCATTCTCAAAAATTAAAACAATATTATACTTTAAACAGTTAATATAAAGATGTCATTGTTTATCTAAAAAGGCACGAATATAGAAAAAATCAAAAATAAAAGTTAAACAGCAAATTATACATCAGCAGTATCTGTGTAAACTTATTGGAGCAGCTCAATCGCAAGCCTTTGACAGTATAATAGGCATTCTGGCATAATTTCCGCTTTATAAAATATTTGAATTTATTAAGGTTTAGTTCTTGAATGTGGCTAGGAAGTTTATTTTAAACGTAAAGTTTATACAAAAATTTATATTAACGTTTTTTGACAATTTATCTATTTGGGGGCACCATTGAAGCTTGGCATCCAAAGTTATGCCTAAGAACACTGTGATGTTTTTGGGTTTCAACTCTTCACCCTTTACAAGAACACTAGTTTCAACTTGTCTAACATGAGGTATCGTAAACTTAATGCATTTAGTTTTTTTCTAGTTAAGAAGTAGGTTATTAACATTAAACCAGTTAACTACCTTAGCGAGGGCGCTATTTACATTGTTAGGAACCAGCTGCTGACGTTTCAGTTTAAATAAAAGTGAAGTGTCATCTGCAAACAACACTATATCATGATTATCCTTTATGAGGTAAGGCAAGTCATTAATATAAATAAGGAACAAAAATGGGCCAAGAATTGAGCCCTGGGGGACCCCCATTGTTACTACAGATCTAGGTGATATTTTTCCGTTAACATCAACTCTCTAAATCCTATCACTGAAGTAAGAAGTAAGAACATCCAGAGAAGCGTTCCGGATTCCGTAGTGGTGCAGTTTCCTGATCAATATGTCATGACGAACACAATCAAATGCCTTCGACAAATCGCAAAAGATGCCCGAAGCATCGCACTTGTCAACCCATGCATTATAAACGTGTCCTTAAAGTTCAATCAGTAGTCAAAGGACCCCTTGTAAAACCGAACTGTTTGTTATGCAGTAATTTGATGTAAAATAAGTTTTAATTTTTTTTTACTAAAGGTAGGTAGCACTGAAATAGGTCTATATTTAGTAGGGCCTGATGTACTACCCGATTTAAACAATGGTATTATTTTACTGTTTTTCATAAGATCAGGAAACTCGCCACGGTCAATGCAATTATTAAAAATAACAGCTAAAGTAGGTGCTATAATATTTATAATTGACATACCTACTACATTATCATAAAATGTACGAATTTGGCATAATAAATATATAAAGCCTGCATTATTATTATTCTAAATTAATAAGTTTATTAACTAATTTTTAACGAATCAAGAAATTTAAATGTTTTTTTTTTCATTTTGTGTAAATTTTTACTTTGTCAGTTAAATGTTATTGGCACTTCGCCGTCGTATTGCTTCTCAGAGTCAGATAGGAAAACCAAACGCATTTAGTCCTAGAAACAAAATTTATTTTTGAGCTGTAATGTGTTTGTTCGAACCAATAAAAAAATAAAAAACTACATTTATCATCATTCATACCGGTTTTGTTACCACGCCCGTGCCTTCCACATTATGTACCTTCTACATTATGATTGATATGAGGTAACTCTTATCTTATGGATTTGTACCACGATATAATATTATGATGTTGATTCATACATTCAATATGTTATCGATCGATTTGCGCAGTTTGTGGTTAGTAAAATTATTGCTTATTTTGCCATGCTTGGTGATTCGATTGGTCACGGTTGGAAGTTTTCAGTATTAAGTATGAATGTGAATGACTATGAGTAAGGGTATGGATGGATTGTGTGAAAGAAGATATGGCTAGAAAGGGGGTGACTACTTAGATGACGAATAATAGAAGAAGATATGCTGCGGCGACCCCAAGTATATAGGCTATGGGCATGAGAATAATAATGAGTTGATAATCACTGCGATTCGTGTGAATCAATACCATCTCGTAAAACTATTTCAACATACGATTATTAGTGCAGGCTTCATCCAGAAATTCGAGTCCGATTTCGAGAACGAATAGGAAGATAAACCCTGATGAGTGCTGGCTTATTTTTTTTTTCTAAATAGAGATTGGTGTTGATGTATCTAACCACTCGTTCCATGTGAAAACTCTTCTGAAATAACACTATAATCATCCCGCTCTGCATCCTAATCAATTGAACCATTCGAGCCGGACATACTCGTATAATCGCCCCCCTGCCTTTTTTTTATTGTTCAATGCTGCCCTGCTCATACTCTAATCCGCATAATCATTTTCTTACTCAGCCGATCGCAGTCCACTGCTCATAAGCCTTTCCAAGGTACACCTGTTTCTCTGCTGACCACATACAGCCTGACGGGCGACTTATTGACCGTACTTCGATTTAATTTTGCTAAGTAGGCGTCTCGTACATACGAATATGAACTTTGTTCTTTTGTCGTTAAAGTATTTATTGGTGAGAAACAATTTTTTTTTTGGCTAGGAATGGACCAAAGAAATTGGATATGCAACGTATGGAATATACAGCCTATTAACCTTCCTCTTAACATAATCCCTTTGCCTTTTGCGTCACTTACTAACGAGAGTGCGGAGTAATAGTCTCTTTATTTAGGGAACCCCGAACTATTGCGGTTTTCCCTAAGGAAGGATCGACGGAATCCGGCCTACACGTAATACGGCACACAAAATGAGTCAAGAAATTTAGGTTCCTGTTTTGGGAGGAGGAGTCTGTTTTCAGACACACTGTTTGAAATGCCTTTAATCTTGAATGCAACATACTTTCAGCGACTCATTTTGAGTTCTTAAAATTATGTTTCAATTTGTTTGTTTTTTTCTTTTGTTTTAATTGTGTTTTAGATTTGTTGTGTGTTTGTGTTGTTGTTTTTTTTATTGAGTGAGTTGTTTTTTTTAATTGTGTCTCTGTTTATTATTAAGTATGTTGTTCTGATGTATTTCGTTATGTTTATACTAAATCTTGCACCTCCGTCCCAGCGCCCAGACTGATTTTTATGAAATGTGCGATATCTCTGCCTACCTTTTCGGGGTTTACAGACGTTATGTTAAATTATTTCTGACTCATACGTGTTCATTTACAATCTGATTTTCTTAGACTTTGAACGGCGTAGAAAACAAACTTATCTTCACGGTTGTGAACACAATAGCTAACGCGGCCACGTACAAGTATTGTATTTTGACGATATACATAATGTTTTTTTCTTTTAAGCCAATTTGCTCACGGTTGGTAGTCGCATTAATTTTCGTTGATTATTTTTTCGCTCGTGGATCCTTCAAGCGTTTTTCTCTATGACCTTGAGTGTATTACCCTGTATGTTCTGCTGTTAAGTGCCTAAAAGCTTTATATTTTGTTTTCGTAAATTTTTAATCCAATGTTATAAGGGCCCAGAATATAAATGTTATTAGTTAATATTCGGGCTTAAAAAGAGACTGTGACCTGGGGAACGAACTGAGCACCTTTTTTTTTGGGTGGGACATCATCAAATGACTTCTCGCGTTCTGCGTTTCAGACTTTTACTTATTAAAACCCACCCATGTTCTTTCAGTTGCCTGTGCCAGGGCCACGGTATCTCTTTCGTACAACCCTTGACCCTAGCAGGACAAACTGAGCACATCATATTCAATTATCACGCTTGTTGCTATAACGCACGTCTGTTGTACCGGGTGGCAGAGACATCGACCCACAACTGCAATATTTAAAAAAAAAAAACCCATACAGATGCAATACCTACGCGATCAAAGCGTAGGTATCACACTTTTCTATGAACTCATTTGATGACCAACGAAAAAATTCTACGCTCAAAATTTCTAGGATCTTGTACTGAATAAGCGCAAACTGCAACAATTACGACTTCAGTTTACTGTATAGACCAAAGAGGACTAGTCAAATGTAAAGATATTATGATGAAATCTGAAGAATGAAGCTAAAAAATTTACTTTTGTAATTCAATTACCCTTCAATTACAAAATAATGCCCAACATCAGCAAAAACGAAAAACAGACTCCCTAAAAATGCGCGAGAAATTGGGTGTTTTATTTCTAAAACTCAAACAAATCATAATTATTCCATGATGGCGGCAGGCGGCGAGCTGTCACCCTAGATTGCGAATAATTCATTTAAAACCGACTCCTGTAATAGGGCTGCAGGGAAGACGTAATAAATCTTTTTAACTTATATAATTATAATTATTTACTGGCAAAAAAAGTGAAATGGAGAAAAATAACCTTAAATAACACCTCGCCCTGCAAAAGACCGCGAGTCCGCATAGTCCCGAGATACGTCAAGATAAAAAATACTAAATAAAACAGTTATCAAAGACCAACCTACAAGTTGACCACGTTATACCTACTTACCTAATCATATCTATTAGGTATGTGAAAAACAATGAAAATATAATAATTCTTTAAAAACATTACATAATATCAGATCACGCCTGTAATCCCAGAAGGGTTAGGTAGAGGGATACTTATAGTACACCCACATTTCGCCAGTTATGGGCGAGCCGGGCACAAATCCAGACTCCGGGCTGCTAGTGAGATATTTTAGATAGAAAAACCCAATAACACTTTGCCCGACCTAGGAATCGAACCTGAAATCTAAGAGTGCTGAGTATGAGGTTACAAACGAGGCAATTTTTTTTTAAATTGGTTAGCAAAATCAAAAGTTTCGATTGATGTCAGTGACAATAACGATCCGTTATTGCTTCCGAAAAATAGTAACGAAGTTGTCTGGACAATACATCCAGACAAACGGACAACAATTCTTAAAACTTTTTCTACAGGATTAGCGCAAAATCGGCTGACGGATTTGAATGGACATAAACTGGATTAACACATAGGGTACTTTTAATCCCAGTAGTAAGTTTCTCGTGGGATATTTTCCATAAACCACGCGGGTGAGGCCGTACCTAATGTAATGATAAATAGAGCATTTCATTAGGTTCCTAATTATCAGTATTCCAAACTCCATCCAAGTTTCATGTCTAACATATATTTATTATTTGCAGCTATTGTATGATGTAAATGACTATACATTTTCCAAAAAGATTGCAAAATTTCTTTTACCCATACTTAGAACTACGTACGAATAGCAATACTTAATATTACCCCAAACTGCGACTCTTCGCAACTTTGCGACTCGATAAGTTGAGACAGTTATAAGGCATTTATTTTACAACAAAATACATAAAAGGGCGGAATGGCTCTCAGAGAATTTACTTACCCTTAACGTAGCAAAGACAAAAATGTCATTAGATTTTCGTTACCTAATACTATATCTCCTCCACTGGAATCAGGTCAAATTAAAGCCCACATTTGCTCAGGTGAGGCACCCAATTCCAGCTGTCCATTTCTGTCTTTGGTACCAGACATAAAATATCTAGGAGTCCACATCAACTACAAACTTACCTGGCAGCCCCATATCCAAGCCCGATGTACAAGAATAAGAAAATTGATTTATATATTTAAGGAACTTAGGCACTCTGCGAATCTCGAACTAGCTCTGATAGTTTACCAGAGACTTTGCCAGTCAATTATTTTATACTGTATCCCAGTTTGGGGCGGAACCTACAAAACCTCCTTACTTAAAGTTGAGAAAGCTCAAAGGGCGATCTTGAAAGTCATGCACTTTAATTGCAGGGACTTTTCGACCTATGAGCTTTATTCAGAAGCCAAAGTATTGACTGTAAGACAACTTTTTGTGCTACGCGCTGTGCTGCGAAAACACTCTACGCTACATCTGGATCTTGAAAAGCTGAAAAGATGCAAAGGCACTCCCGTGTGCGATTTAGTCCAATGCCGTTCAAAGTTTGACAGCCGACAGTATGCGGCAACTAGCTATCGACTGTATAATAAAATAAATAAACTTCTCCCCATATACTCCTTGTCTAAACACGCAGTTAAAATAAAAATAACAAATTAGTTGCAGAAGTTAACGTATGACGAAACCGAGAATCTTATTACAATTGTCTCTTAATTTGAACAAATACTGTGTTTCATTATGGCATTGTTTGTTTAATTTAAGTTATTGTTTCTGAAGTACTTGGATGACGTACCAGTTGTATGCCATTAGACCTGGAGGAACTTTGGCTCCTAAAACACAGGCTTCTGGCCCAGTTTAGGAGACAGCAGTTCGCAATTTAATGTGAACATGATGTACAATTGCTTTTTAATCCTTGTACTTATGAATGTTCTTTTAAAGTGTACAAAAATAAACAATTTATTATTTAGTTATTGTGTTGAAAGTATTACATTGATGCTATATAAAATAATAAAAAAAACATTAAGTACCTTTATATAAATAAATTAATCATTTAAAATGTAACAATATCACTAATAAATAATTATATGCCAATTATTCAGTACCCAACAAAAAAAAATAACAATCACCAATTTTGGAAAAATATTAACCTAATTCACCAATCATTTCATTCATCATCTATAAACTCATCGATACTGTAATAGCTCCCACAATAAATAATCTCTGGTTTTTAAATAAGTTAATGCTGTTTATACTTTTGAATTCTGTTGGTAACTTGTTGTATAAAAAGACAGTTTATACTCTGGAACTATGATGAACCACGTTCAATTTCGGTTCGACTGTGGAAGATAAGTCTTTCTTACGAGTACAGTACGCTTTGCATTTGTCTGAGTGATTACCAATCGCACCAATGTGAACGCGCGGTCGCACAGCGCCTCAGGCCGATTGTTCGATTGCCAAGCACAGGACGCGTCTCTATGTGCACACACACAAATGCAAAGCTCAGCTTAGGCCTCGCGGACTGTACTATTCTAGCATGTCTTTCCCCATTGGTCTCGTGCAACTTCTTAACAAAGTTGGTTAACAACACTAGAATATGAAGACACACACTGTGTTGTATTTACGCAACTTCAATTTAGTAGAGGGTGCCTGTCATTCTGCCAAGCCTTTTCTCAACTATATTTAGCTCGGCTTCTACTCAAATCTTTACCTTTGACCGACCTGTACATCTGTTATAACTTTGCCACGCGCACCTCTAGTAGTAGGTTTGACGAAAAAATATATTTAATAATGTATGCGTAATAGGGAGTCCCAAGATGTCGGAAAATCGCATGTCAATGTCACGCCCCAAGTTTGGGGAAGCTTATATAGCCGAGATGATCCTCCCAGGATTGCCTTACAGAACCAACTTCAAAAAATGCACCGTAAATACTTTCTTAGATGCTTTTATATTAAAACTACTATATTTCCGAATTACGCACGACTGACACCACAATAAATTATAGATGTCGGATAGATTGGGGAACAGGAAATCAGCCCACTTGAGAGCCTACATAAGCGACATTCTATCAGGGAAAACGATGATGGAAAGTCAAAAAAGTCATTTTTGACGCGCTCGAAAAGCTGATGTTAATCCTGTTGAAATTCGGTGTAAAACGAGTTTCACTTGTCTAGCGCTCTGATCATGCGGTCAGATATTTGCGACATGCAGGAATTTGGATTCCGAAAAAAAATTACTTAGTGCTGCAATCTTAAATAGTATAAGTAGAAAGTTTTATCTCGTACAACCGTTTAATATGGATAATTACAGCTATAGTAGTAAAGCTCCATGTTAATGGGTTTGTATTCAAACTCTGGCCATGAAGTGATGTCGCGGGCTTCTCCATATTTGAATGTACCGATATGAATACATGTAGATAGGTACGTATCTTAATCGTTCAATAATAGGCTTGTTACAAAATATTGAAGACCCTATGGGCTTTATGAAGACTTTAATCCAATACCCGAACCTCACTTAGACCCTTAGTAACTATTGCTTAAAATTTAAAACTGTTTGATGCTCTCCAGTGTACACTGAAGCAGAAATTTTAATACCTATCCATTAAATATTTTCAATATTCTTCATAACTTCGTCCTTTACTAAAAATAGTTCGTTCATTAAAAGTCAAAGACAAAGCATTTATTTTAAATAGGCGGTAAAAGGCACTTCTGAACGTCAACATTAACATTTAAATAGAATTGATTCTAGGCGCCCCTTCCAAAAGGTAGTTTCGTATGGAGAAGAAGGGGCAAGAAACTCCACCGTTACTCTTTTAAAATGTTTATCTGTTACGTACCGTTCTCTATTATGCTGGGATTTTACGAAAGTTTATTTTCACCCCACTTAGAGTAATTAAGCTTTATGTGTAATGATTATGGGTTTGATTTGATTAAGTGATCTGCATTCTCACGTTCATTCGCTGAGCAATCCTATTGGTCTACGTATGAACACAGTAACGCCATGCTTCCGTGTGTGGTTTTTCTCGACACTAACTGTTCTTAACTCGAAATACGTGCGTGCACAACGCAGTATAAACATATTCTAAAATAAAAAGGTCCTTCGGTGTATTCGTGATTACCACCCCCTCAAGATACGAACAATTATACGAACACAGCGCCTATGGAATACATGTGTAGTGAAGTGTAGCAGGGTTCAAGACAATTGGACGCGCGGCGAAGCCATTCATCAGCGCTAAGCAGTGTGCAGGAGTCTGCGGTAAGCTTTTTCGAATCCTCACCCTTTCTACTACACATTAACAATATTTTGTATACATTAACTACATTTTTCTATGTGAAGACATTAAACTAATATTAGACGCTTTACTAATATTTGAACATTCACCAGAGCAAATGTTGTATTGTTCATTTTGTTTCATTCCACGTTCACAGGACACAGACAAAATTACAAAGACATAAACGTTAATTTGCTATTTTAAATTATTTTTCCATCATTCAGAGGGTGAGTTAAAGATGCCGAAATCCAACATAATTGGAATGGTTCACACATTACTTCATCTTTCACCTTTGATCCATTTTGTGTTCAGACGTTTCACTTCGAGTATAAAAATCCGAATAAAAGACTTAAATAAACAAAATGTGAAGCAGCCCATATCAAATTTGTAGAAACGTAAATCAAGAATTCTTCTCCTTCTGTTAAAAATGCAACACTTCTAAAATCGTAGGATTCGTAGGTCACGAAACACTTCGAAAATCGTAAGTCAAATAGGACGTGTCTAACATGACAATGCATCCTTGTAGTACTCGTTACCCAGTTAAAAGTTTAATTTTCAGCAGACCTCTTAAAACTGGTACTCAGCAGCTGGGTTAAGTATGTCGGTGTTCAGTTTGCGTCTAAGATTTGGACTACCTTGCTAACCAAGCTAAGACAGAATAGTCAAAACAGTCGTTCGTAAACGGTCGTATTATTACTAAATAAAAAAACCTTTCTCCTTTCATAGACACTTATAAGTTAAACTTGAAAAGGAGTTTTCAACGTTAAACCAAAAAGGAATGTGTTATTGACCTATTTTTGGCCAACGACCACTAAATATTAAATAACACCACTTAGTATTGAATAGCTTACTAAAAGTAAACTGAGTACGCAAATAGGGTACTATATATTTAAATTGACATCGTTAAAATATACGAGATAGTTACTGTGTATTTGCCTTTAAAGTTCTCATGGGTCTCCTTGAGGAAAATACAGTAGGTTCGATGTCGAAAATAGTCTCTCCTATCTTTCTGCGATAGTATTTTTATCTCATGAAGCGACGCGTGCACTGTACTTGTTGTAACCTAGTGTACAAACACGCTGTGGATGTGTGAATGAAGATAAGTAACGTCAGCACATAATGCACGCACTCGTGTCCTGCCTGTTCTTCTCCATAGGTACCCTACTACGTTTTGGAATGGGCAATTAGCTTAATCTTTCTGACTGAGCAACTTCTTGGTAATTCAAATCAACATCATCAGCCAGCAGTGAGATGGAGTGGGACGTAATCCACCCAGCGGGCCGTTGCGGGTTGGTAGACGTCACATTTATTTTAATATTTTGTTGACAAGCCGGTTTCCTCACTATGTTTTCCTTCACCGTTGTGAGAGCAGTGGTGATGAAAGTATTTACACAAAGTAAAGCGCCTGCTTGGGTTCGAATCCACGACCAATAACTCGTAAGTCGGGGCCGTTACCACTGGGTCGACACTGTTCTCCAAATTCTAATTCAAAAGTATACTCCAATTCAAAAAAAAAAAAAGTGCCTGTTGTTGATTACTTTGAGTTTGAGTTTGCAACGCACACACACTTCCGACTTCGCCATTGTCTCGTATGGTACCAAGAGCTCCTGCGGTTACAGACACGTTCACAGCGTGTTTATACACTTGGTAACCACAAGTAAAGCACGCGTCGCTTCGTGAGACACAAATACTGTACAAGTTCGTAATAGATGGTCTACGTCAAAAGTGCAACCGTCTAACTCACAGGCTTTTGCTTCGCAGGAGTTTATAATTACATCGTTGTGAGGTGTCTCCAGAAGATGGTATAATAGGTATCCCTCACTCTCTTAGTTCAATAGACGGCAATCCGACACGATCGAAAAGAGGTCAGCCGCTGTACAAACTGCTTAATGTGCGCACTTAGTCACGTGGGTATTACACCGCCAACTTCCAAACTCCGGGCTAGTAATGAGAAGTTATATATGGAAAAACCCTATAGCACTATGCACCTGTGTCTGCGCACACACTTGTTCATTATAATATCTCCCGCGCCGAAGGCTAATCTCAGTTAAGATTGGCAGCCATTGCCGGAATTCGTTATGGAAGCCAACGTGTCGTTTTGCATCCTTGTCAAATTTCAGGAGGCTGTTCTGTCCTCTCAACGAATGATTTAGCTTTTTTTTTTGGTGATTCCTAAATTTAACGAGTTGACATTGGATAATATGTGTTTTAGATGATGGGAGTTGTGTTGTTATTATTATTATTATTTTTTAATTTTATTTATAAGAGTGTATTTTATGTTTATTAAGTAGAATTATTTCAAACACAATGTAATTTGTTAGTGAATAAAATTGAATTGAATTGAAGACATAAATAATCAAACAAAATTACGATACTTGCTCAATAATTAAAACATACTGTTTTTTTTAGTTATTTAAATATACCGATTACATGTACTTAAGTATCGCAGTTAAATGTAAAATGTAAACTGAACGAAGGAGCCTGGATCTCACGACACAGGGAATCCTAGTGTGAGTTCCAGGAATCAACGCATTCGAATGAAATTTGTCAAACAATAAACAATTTCAACAATTTCAGAATAAACCACTTTCAAAGAACAAATCGTCCCGCTGCGTATGCGGTAGGCAATGTCGCACGGCTATGTAGCATAAAAGTGCAGTTACGGTATCACACGGGCCGCGTTTTAACATGCGCGTTCCACAAGGCGATTTCCGAAAATTAGAGAAAAAAAGTACTTATTTCATTATTGATTCGTGTCGAGAACCATTAGCATAGTAACCTCCTTGAATTTGACGATAATGCAAAACGACACCTCGTATAATAGCTATATTGTTCTGTTTTTGGGTCTTATTCAATTATACTTACATAGTTCAACACTAACAAATTGATGAGTGCCTGAATTAAAGAATAATAAATTAATTAATGCAACTTTTACATTAAAAAATACGAGAATACGTGCACTACGGTACTAAGCTGGAATTGTATTATAACTTGAGAATCTTTGAAAGCCTCAGCCCAGTAATTACAAACCGCCTTAGCGTTGAATATTATCACCATTCTTCATTCATCCTCCAAAAAAAGCAGAAAGTGAGTCGCGGAAATTTAATTATTTAAAAGAAAGTCCTTTCTTTTCTCCCCAACTTTTCTTTCGCGCTTTTTCTTTTCGTTTCTGAGGCAACATTCATTCGCCGCGAATCTAATTATGAGCTTCACTCCGTGTTACACTGTAGTGTGAATAGTGCTTTATTAGTGGGGGAGGGAGGTGCTAGCTCGATAGCTCATAGACGCGTCACCTTACATTGAAATGGGGTGATATTTGCATCTGACCCCATTCCTATTAGCAGTATTGTGCTGAAATTGAATTTGACGCAATATTTAGGTTTTGGATAGTTGTGCGGTTTTTTTTTGTGTAACAATGTTGTCTAAGGATATGCTATAGTGTTAGCGTAAATAGGTAACCTCTGGTACCAATTTAAAGAAAAATCTATGAGCGTGTTTGTTCTCATGTCAGATTATCAGATAAATGATGTCGAATTGAAACAGGCATTATTTTTAACGTCGTTCTTTAACGCGGTTGCGGTAGGAGTAAACTTTTAGAAATCGTGACGTAACAAAAAAGGGTGTTATGCCCGAAAAAGTTACTTTAAAAAGAAAAAAACTAAACCTTTTGACACTTGAAAATTAATTAGATTGCTCTGTTTTAATTCTTATTACATAGTGAAAGGTACTTCGCTCCACTCTGGTGTACCATGACACCTTCCGACTTTTTTTAGTAAACCTATGGTGTCCCACCGCTGCGCATAGGCAAAGGTCTCCCAATTTGAAAAATTACTTAATTATTTCTCCTTTTTCACAACAAAAAATGCTACATCAAGGTCAAATTTTTAATAAAAGGCTCTATAGAATGTAGGTAAAACCAAAAAAAAAGCACAATTGAATCTAGTTGCCCTTTTCAGAAGGTAGTTTTGTATGGAAAAAGAAGAATGGGCAACGACGCCAATTTTTAGGGTTCCGTAGCCAAATGGCATAAAACGGAACCCTTATGGATTCGTCAACTCTGTCCGTCCGTATGTCACAGCCACTTTTTTCCGAAACTGTAAGAACTATACTGTTGAAACTTGGTAAGTAGATGTATTCTGTGAACCGCATTAAGATTTTCATACAAGGAAATTAAAAACATAAGATATACTTAGAACTGAAACTCATTTTTTTATCCTAAACCCATACGTGTGGGGTATCTATGGATAGGTCTAAAAATTATATTGATGTGACCCCCTGTAACTTCTAAAATAAGAGAATGATACAACTAAAAAACATATATGATGTACGTTACCATGCAAACTTCCACCGAAAATTGGTTTGAGCGACATCTAGTAAGTAGTTTTTTTATTACGTCATAAATCGTAAACCGCGATTTAAAAAAATACGTTTATTACAACATCGATCAAAGTTACAACGAACGACGAAACGATCAAAGCTACAAGAACTTTTATATTATGTTACTTGCTGCTACGGAACCCTTCATGGGCGAGTCCTGGCCGCTTTTTTTTATTTCTTCCCTTTTCGCCCCAATAGGTACTAACCGTCTTATTTATAAGTGATACATGATTTTATTTCTGAAGAATGATGAAAAAGAATGATGTAACCAATCTATTGTAAACATAATTTGATTTAAAAGAGTGTCCGTGGAGTTTCTTGCCCGTTCTTCTCCATAGGTACCTACTACGCTTTGGAATGGGCAACTAGCTTCATTTTTCTGACCGACCGACCTTGACAATTCAAAAGTGCCTGTAATTGGTTTATTTGAAATAAATGCTTTGAGTTTGAGTTTGAGTTTGAGTTTGAAGTAGGGAAAGGCACAAAATAGTTCGAAAGATAAAATAGTTTCATAAAGCGAATTTCTTTATCATTCCCGGATTTATTTGTCTGGATTTGTGCCCGGTTGATGGCAATAGGCTCGCCCCTTATTACATGGGAGTTAAGCACAACTGGCGAAACGTGGGTGTACTATAGGTACACCTCTGCCTAACCTTTCTGGGATTACAGGCGTGATGTAATGTTATGTCTTTATTATGAATGAGACGGTTAATCTTTAGAAAAATTGTCTCTGCTGTCAATAAGTGTTCACGTCATCTGTGTTCAGTGTAGTAGTGGGGGCTAGTACTGCAGTACTAGCCCCCACTACTGCACTGAATCAAATCATGAATACGGCCGCCATTTTTGACAGACAGACACAGAGATGGAAATTAGTCTCGGATCAACGCGTGTCTTGTATGACCTTCCGACCTCTAATTTTCCGACCTATTGCATAAGCTGTAACTACGGACTTCATCAAGAGGTTCGAGTTCAATTTAAAAAAAAGAACAGGAAGAAAAACCCAGGTGAGTGCTGGCCTAATTACTCTGTGCTGAATTGAGATTGGTGTTGAGTCAATGTGTAGTGACACAAACCCCTTTTAAAACAACCCATAATCCTATAATCATCCCGTTCCGCTTCCTTATTAATTGATCCATTCGAGCTGGACATATACTTCCCGCGTTGTCCTATGTTTTATTTTCCAATGCTGCCCGGTTCTCACTCTTATCCGCATAAACAAGTAGATTAATTCGAAAAGAATGTTTAAACATTGGACATGGCCTATTTTTACCCAAACTCTAACATTCCAGAACCGCTCAAACAATCCAAATGCAACGCTTAGACCAATTTAACAATTGCACGCGTAAATAGCTCATAGTTCACAACGGTCTATTCTTGCACATAACAAGTACACACAGCAAAACAGTCAAGAAAATAATCAAAATGCTATTGCCCCGTAGGTTTAGTGGTCGCAAGTGCTACTGCTGAGCATGAGGTCCTGGGTACAACTCCGGATTTGGCAAAGTGTTTTTAGGTTTTCCCAACAGAAGTTTCTCAGTAGCCTAGTCAGAAGTTTGGATTTTTGCCCGGTTGGTGGTAATAGGCCCGTTCTCTATTACATGGGACTTCAACATCACTTGTGAAATAAGAAGTTATTTTTTAAAGAAATTATGAACTGCACCATCTGCTGTTTATTTGCCAACTGTACCTACACTTACAAATAGACTTAGGTACCTACCAGAAGTACCTTTAATACAATCGGTGCGTCATGATTTCATTCTGTATGGGAATAATCGTGATTGTTACCTCTTTGTCGACAGGTCAAATGTGAATACGTCATAATGACATACTTTCGACTTGAAAATGGCTTACGAATAATGATTCATAGTTGGAAACGGGTTCCTTAATGCAATTTATTCTTGAAGTCATACAAATTTATTCATACTTATATTATAAACTAGCTTCTGCCAGCGACTTCGTTGGCGTGGAAGTCGTAAGGCAAATCAATATACAAAATTAACAGTCATGTTTTATTAAAAACCCCTCCCGACCCTTGCTTGAGCCAGCCCGCGCCGCTGAGCCTGTAGCTTTAAATTCGTCCCAAAATCACTCCAACCCTGAAACAGCTAGTCTCTTGCTACTCTCTTCCAGCGACGCCCTAAGCCGAGGTTCGTACCCCACAGGGGGCACCCCCTGTGGGGTACGAACCCCACAGGGGGTGCCCTTAGCGTGTAGTCGCTTAGTTTTTAGTAAAGTTTAAGTCCTGGCTGGAGGCCTTAATTTATTAGGGCAACCACAGGCAAGTCCGCTTAAGCAGACGACAACCTCATAGGTTGACCTGCGAGATGACATTCCAAAAAAAAAAAAAAAATTTAATTAAAACTTATCTGTCAACTGCAGTGGTTCAGTTTGGTGAAACCAGCCAAAATATATGAGTCAGAGTCAGAACTGGTCAAATTCAAAGTCAAAGCATTTATTTTAAATAGGCACATAAAAGGCACTTTTGAACGTCAACATTTACATTAAAAATAGAATTAATTCAAAATTAATGCAAAAGTTAGTTTCGTATGGAGAAGAAGGGGCAAGAAACTCCACCGTTACTCTTATAAAATGTTTCACAATATATTGTACACACTTATTATATTTTTATGTGAAGACGATGCACCCAGAATAAAATATTATAATACACTGGTGACGCGGAAGCAAGCGACGACGTACCAGTTGCCCGTCTGAGAAAAAGCACCAGGCCACTCAGAAAGTATTGCAAAAATAAAGTATTATGTATGAGAGACTGGCCAGTTATAGTGCATTTTGAAATTATGATTATTTGTTAGTAAAAATAGGTATATTCCAATTTCAAAATTTCTTTCCACATTGTTTGCAAGCTAAGTTGTATTATCGTGTTTGATTAAAAAATGGATCTGCGCCGGGAACATTTTCGTTCTATGTTTTACGATTTCAAGTGTCGCCTGAAACCAGATGAATCGTACGATAGACTTCAAATGGCATTCAGGGATGAAGGCCCTTCTAAGGCAACCGTGTATCATTGATATAACGAATTCAAGCGCGGTTGACTAATTTTGGGAGATGAAAAAAGAACTGGTCGCCCGTTGACGGTTGTTACGGAAGAAAACGTTCTAGCAGCGAATTTTTTTATCCAAGACAATAGGCGATTTACGAATCAAGAGATTCAGCACATACTGCAGGTTGGATCGGGAAGTCTTCACGAAATTGTACACATGCATCTTCGCGTGCGGAGGATAGTTTCACGCTGGGTGCACAATCTAGCCGATTCTCAGAAGCAGGCCCATGTGATATGATATCATTACAGTCTGGGATTTAACTATACGATCCTGAAACGCAGCAGTCGACGGTTTGGGTGTTTCAACGCCTACCAAAGTGAAACGATCTAGAAGCGCAGGGAAGATTTTGATCGCTCGCGATTCAATTTGACTGGCTATTTGGTGACAATTCCTTTACGGAACCATAGAAGCATCAAGGCTGAATGGTATACTACCAAAGGCTTGGCTGAAGTTTTCTCTGTTGTGAGCAACAAGCGACCAAACTCAGGGCTCTACTCCACCATGACAACGTGCCTTCGCACACCGCGCTCAAAACGTGGGACTTTCTGGACAGCTCGCTGGTCAAACTACTGGGTCTCTTCTTACAGCCCTGAACTAGCACCGTGTGACTTCTTTTAATCCCAAAAAAGATCGGCTCAAAAGGGTACAGTTTCAGTCGCCGGTAGATGCGCTGTCAGCGTTCGAGCAGGCTGTAAACGAGGTGTCTACGGCGGACTGGAAAATGTGTTTTGAAAACTAGTTCAGACGCATGAAACTTTGGATAGAGGCTAGTGGAGAGTACTTTTATAAGATTTCATTAAACATATTTACCTTAAGAACATTTATTTTTATTTTCGCAAAACTTTCTTAGTGTCGTAAGTAACTCTTAAAGGCTGAGGATTTTAATGCACACAGGTAGACCATACGACATATATGACCTGGGTGCATGGACATGGGATACTTCTTATCCCGGTAGTACGTTCCTGTGGGATAATTCTCGACGGCCATGAGAGTAAAGCCGCAGGTACCTTATTCAACCTGAATTTTGGGATAATGACGTCTGCAAATTCAGGTATTGTATTTTCTCCAACCCTTTTAGGGATGAAATGGAAAAAAGGATAAACTCAAAACTCAAACTAAAATCATTTATTTCAATTAAACCATTTACAGGCACTTTTGAATTGTCAAGGAGTCGGTCAGTCAGAAATATGAAGCTAGATGCCCATTCCAAAGCGCAGTAGGTACCTATGGAGAAGAATGGGCAAGAAACTCCATGGACACTCTTTTAAATAATATTGTTGTTACAAATATATTAGTTACATCGATTAATGTTGACACTATAAGTGAGATCGTTGTACAAAAACCGTACACGTTAAAAGCGTCCAGAGTGCCGCAAAACATAATTAAAAACAATCCAAAAAAAAAAAAAAATAAGCCGTGGCAGCTAAGAGATGACCAGTCCCAGCTGACGGCGCCCGTTCACGAACATGACGCATGGATGACGAAATGATCCGACACACGCGCCACCGTCAGCGAGACATTTGAGTGAGCATGACATACTATCAGCCGCCAGGGCACATTCAAGTCAATCTATGACATTACTCGGTAAATGGTACCTCTATAGTACAAAGTACTCACATCTGTGCAATGCATCTATATAATAAAAAGGAGATTGAGTTTATATAATGCAAATATATTCTTACAATCTTGAGCAGCTTCAACAGTATTTCAAATGTCAATTAATTAGTTGTGGTGTGGAGCAGGACCAGCATTAAGCCAGGCATTTTTATCAGTTATGTAATCCCCTAACCTATAATACGCGTGCCTGCATAGTGTGCGTTTGACAAAGGATTTGAATTTTGTCTCATTCAGTTGAAGTATGTGGGGAGGTATTTTATTATAACATTTTAGACAGTACCCCATGAAAGATGAGTCTACTTTAGCCAGTCTGAAACCTGGTTGAACTAATAGGTCCCGATTTCTAGTACTATAATTATGTCTTTCACCTCTTTTACTGTAAAGATGTAATTTTTTTCTTACGTACATGATGTTTTCATAGACGTATTGACAAGGTACCGTCTTGATGTTAATATCCTTAGACAATTCCCTTAGAGAATCGCACCTGCGGAGATTACATATGGCTCTGATGGCTCTTTTCTGCAAAATATAAATAGACTCGATGTCTGCAGATATTACGAGTATGTTATTATTTATGTTATTACTGACTACGGCGAAACAAAAAGGAGGGTTATGATTTTTACCGGTTCGTATTTATGTATGTATGTATATTCATCTGTTCCCTCATAAGTCCTAAACTACTTTTCATAATTTGACAACTTTGGTATTGTTGGAAACGTCGTCTTGATCGTCCGCCAGTTATATAGTCTTTACTATATGACGTCACGACGTCAGGGCATTTAATAAGCACATTTCAAAAATATATATACATAGATATAAATATTTATGTTAAAACCCGAAAATATTTGAAATAAATGGAAGTTCAAAAACTTAAAACCGACAACTGAAAAAACACGGACGAAACAAGAAAATGTAACAAAAAAATTTTTTTTCTGAATGTGGCAAGTGAGTCATACATTTGCTATCTTACGCCGTAACTGTCTAGAACTTACGTCAAACGGAAATTAAAGGCACGCCCCAGCTATTACACGCTACAACTTAGGTCTACTAGGTAACTCTAGGTCTTATAATTATGTATCTTTGTTATATCCCGTTCTGAGATCGAAAAAGTGACTTTGATACACCATAAAATGTTTTGCATCCACGTCTTAATGCGTTTCTTTTAAGATTTTCTTTTCTGCCTTGAGAGCAGTGGTGGCCCATAGGTAACGACTTACGAGTTGTAACTCATGGGTTAGAACTCAGGCAGTCGCTTTACTTTCTGTTAATAATTTCATCACCATTGCTCTCAAAATGGTGAAGGAATCCGGCATGTCTTAGAACCAAAACTTCGCAAAAATCCCGCGTGGTTGATTACAGCCTAATGGCCACTCCTTTTCGACGAGAGAAAGCCTATGTCTCAGCAGTGGGATCATTAGAGGCCGATTATGCTATCCTTGCATCATCTATTTTGATTGCCCTCATCTAAGGTACTCCCACAAAGTGGACCCATGCTGCAGGAATCTGCTGCATTCGAAAGGCACAGAACCGGTCGAAATGCCGATGCTGGTGCTTGGAAACAAAGAAACGGAACCTTTGTCCAGCAATGGACGTCTTTTGGCTGAAATGATTATGGATCTAAGAGAGCAGCTTCATATAAAAAACGTTCAATGAGTCAAACAGCAGTTCTCTGGGATGATAACGCACCTGCTATCGCTTAGTGCTACAGGTACGTAGCGGTGGAGCACCCCACCATTAGGTGGGCCGCCAGCATAATCAGCCTATAACGTTCCCACTGCTGGGGCACAGGCCTCCTCTCTATGAGAGGTAGTGAGCCGTAATCCACCAAGCGGGCTCAGTGCAGGTTGGTAGATGTCACATGTCTTCGAATTTTTGGTTCTAAGACATGCCGGTTTCCTCACGATGTTTTCCTTCACCGTTTTGAGAGCAGTGGTGATGAAATTATTTACACAAAGTAAAGCGCCTGCTTGGGTTCGAGCTCACGACCTACAACTCGTAAGTCGGGACCGTTACCACTGGGCCACCACTGCTCACCCACCAGTGGGGCAGTGTATTTTATTTACAACCAAACAACTTAAATAAAACAAAAACAAAGTAGAGTACCAGAGGTAAGAGAGGTAATCTTACTGCAAGTGCGTTGTCATCAAAGTTGAAATCTGTAATATTGTCAATAGTTTGTGTGGTCGACAGCAGCTAATGTCAGTGATGAGATAACGCTCACAACCCTTCATCGATAAGAAAAAAACTGATAATTCTCAAACGGCTGGGTTTTTTTGAATAACCTAAGATCGTTCCCGATTAGATCACCTTTCGAACAAAAAAAAATGTTTTAGCCGTTTGAAAGATACGCTGCCACAGACAGACACACTGATACACAGAAAGACACGTCAAACTTATAACACCCCTAATTTTGCGTCGAGGGTTAGTAATGTGCGGACACTAAGTCCATCTTTATCGCACCGTCCAAACAACGATATAAAACAATATCTGTAAGCCATTAAAAGAAGAGCAAAAGGTCGTTAGTTCATTTACGGCGGGGCTAACACAAGCCATTGGTTTTATAACCTTTTCTAATAGGACGCGATGGTGCGTGGATAATGATGACTGTCATAACGCTAGGGTTACGACCCTGGGTTGCCTAGGCGTTACTGTTTTTGAGTACAGTCAGGTTTTCAAATTCAGAGTTATGTACACAATAAAGAAATTATGTATTAAAACACAACACACGCCTTCTTCCTATGTGGGTAGGCAGAAACTACAGAACGCAGTGGCGCTACGATCCTTACATAATCCTTTTGCCTCGTTTACTTTCATACATCTGGTCATACACGAGCGCCGGTTGCGAGTGCTACGCACCTGTCCTTGTAGGGCGTCCCCTCCCGGCGTTTCCACTCACATCTGCCTTGTATACTATCTTTTGTTAGTCTCCTTACTTTATGTTTTGCTATGCCAAAATACAGAAACTTTCAAAATTACGTTATTATGTGTCTTATTTAAGCCAGATAAGACATGTAACAAATTTCTTCGACAGGGAATTTTACTTAAGTCAACGCTTCCGTATAAATTACCCAACTATGTAGTTGAGCGCATAAAAATTTGAGTCCGCAATAAAATAGTGTCCGAAAGACACTTGTATATCTCAAAATGTGGTTTGGCTATCAGGCGGACGTCTGAAGGCCAATTTTCGCACATAAAAAACAATCAACTCTCAACGACAATCAGTGTCAAAAACTTGTCATAAATGTATTGACAGATTCAGACTGAGATTTAAATGCGAACGTTCTTAAAAATACCGGAATTGCCCTTTTGATGGTTGGACCCCTGCAATCTCGAGAGCACAGTCACTTCCACTTTAATCGACTCGAGAGTCCAGAATCGATGCTCAATAGTCAACGATGCAGTCAAAGAAAGGAGGAACATAACATTTTACGTTTTTTGGTGTGTAGGAGAGGAAAGGCGTGACTTTGTTTATGTGTATGTATGCCTTTTTTATTTAAATGTGTTTTCTTCCAACTATGCTCTAATTTCATCACAATCACACTAAAAACTCAGTACAAAGCGAGTCTTTAATGCTCTACAGCAATAACAATGTATGAAAATTCATTATTGCACAGTTTTTTTTTATCGCACCAAAAGGTGCCAATCTCAATGGATTAGCTCTTTTCAGCAAGCCGATATCAATACTTTTTTTTTTCGTACGTATTATTCGGTCTATCCTATCCATAACAAAGTAAATGTTGACCGGCAGTTACAATAATAGAATTGTACGATTAGTTGTACAAACACAGCTCGTATTTCAGATACCGTGTTCGTTTTAGAACAGCCGAGTACGCGGATATGTGAGAGAGGCGAAGTCATAATTTTTTGATGATTTGTGTGACGGTGTTGTCTATTTTGTTTAACTGGAAATATACTTACATGTTTGCCTACATAATAATGAAATAAAGCAGACCAATTTGATTTTTTTACACACACAACATACCATCACACCTGTAATCCTAGGGTTAGGCAGAGGTGTACCATCGTACACCCACATTTCATCAGTTATGCTGATGTCCCATGTAATAGGGGGGCGAGCCTATTGCCATCAACCGGGCACAAATCCAGACTCCAGGCTGCTACTGAGAAATTCTAGATAGAAAAAGCCAATAACATTTTGCCCGACCTGGGAAACGAACCCAGAACCTCATGCTTAGCAGTAGCTATTGCGACCACTAGACTGCACTGGTTTCTCACGACATTTGATCTATCATCGCAAGCCGGATAGCCGGTTTCAGTGATTAAGCATATGCTACGACCGTGCACACTTACCCAGTCCCTGGGCCACAGTGAACTTAGTTTCACATGTCATGGGAACCTATTGTCCACCTACTGCTTCATTATATCCAAATCTTGGCGGCGAGACTGACCATTCGAGATCTCTTCGGCAATTAGAAGAGGTATCGTTTCCGAGATTGAGATTTTGCCTACTTATACCAAAAATAATGCGTTATTTAAAAAAAATACTTTATAAAATTGAAAACTACATAAATACACTATTTGAAATAGTAGTTGACATTTAAATTATCCTTTTTACATTCTGTTCAACCGATTTTGACTTATGTCAACCGTCACGCTATCATTCACTCTTGGCTTTCATAATATCATTCCTCACTCGATCCATCCATCTTTTATTTCGCCTTCCTCTGCCTCTCCATCCATCAACATTTATATTCATCACACACGCAGTTTTTCAGGAAGTGTGGGTAGAAATGAAAGTGCCTTAAGTAACTAAGGCACACCTTAGAGCTCGTTCCCACTTATCGGGTGTCGGATCCGTATATTAATCGGAGGTTCCAGTGGCAGAGGTTTTGTATTTTAGTAGTTTCAGCTCACTTACTCACTCATTTGAGCCAGTTGACTTGTTGAATGTAATTATTGACGTCCTAAAATTATTCTTCTCAGTTCTGTTAAAGTTCTGAAATGTTCCAAAACCTAATCTTTCCGTCAAGATTGGGTGCGCCCAATATTTTCATTCTTTGGCTCTCTTTCTTCGTTTTTTTCGTAAATAATAATAGGTACATCACAAGAACTTCGTCGAAGTTCATCGTGACCAGTCTCCTCGGAAAGTGCTAAAAATTTGCACCGTGTGGCCGACAACCGATTAATAACCGAAAGTGTGAACAAAGGCGCCGACATCCGATTAATATACGGATCCGACACCCGACAATTGGGAACGAGCTCTTAGGTGGTATGCCTTTCCAACCTACTCTGACTTGCAAATCTTTTCACCCCGGCTTTGGCTACACACATGAAGTTCGTGCTGTTCTCGTATCTCTAACATTTCAAAATTCGAATGGTCGAGGTGCGTAACTGAAATCATAAAAATAAAAAAAAACATTGAGTATGTAGATATATAATTGAGTTCGCTTTGGAATCGTGTGCCGTCTCTTGAGTGAGTTATGTAGTAAAATTTACAGAAAAGCACTATTTACCGTACAGTAGAAATTAATAATACCAGTTACGAGTTAATACTAACTTTCATACTTCAACTAGGAAAGGCGAACAAAAAACACAGAGTCGTTTATTCAAACATTTAAACGGGTTAGTTAATAAACATTTAGTTTTGTTTGCACAAACATGACATAAACACGTCCACTACAAAATTATTTTGTTTACAAATAAAACGTAGGCTTGTTTACACTGCACTTGTACCTACATACTTAGTGACTGAACATTACGTACAGATCACACGTAAAGACTCGTGCACACTGGCGCGACGTGGCGCCAGTGTGCACGAGACTAAGGCGACGCGAGCGCGACACAAAGGCACCGCGTGTCGCACGACGACGAACGGTGCTAAGTCTGGCTTTGGATAATTTTGTTCTAAGATATTAGGTTCAGTAAAGGGGAAGCATTTTTAAAGCGAGCAAATTTTCGCCCGTCTGCGATAGGACCACGGCGCACCTCCGGCGTGAGCCCGCGCCCGCGCAAACGAAATTGAAGAAGCCAGTTTTAAACGAAGTCCTAAGCAAATAGTTTTATGGTCACCCATTTTTATTGCTGAATGAGCCTGCTCTTGACCTCGATCTCGCCTGGTGAAAAGCGACGAATGAGGTCTATGATGGAACGAGCGTGCCCAGAAGATGCCTGTACACTCTTTCTGTGAATGCAGACTGGTTATATGTGGAAAGGAACACAAACGCTGGCAGAGAGTTCCACAATATACCAATAGGGAAGTCAATAAAAAAACGACTTAAAAGATAAACACTACATACATACATAAAACTCACGCCTTCTTCCCATGGGGGTAGGCAGAAACCACAGAACGCCACCTGCTACGTTCCTTACATACTCCTTTTGCCTCGTTTACGTTCATACATCTGGTCATACACGAGCGCCGGTTGAGAGTACTTCGCACCTGACCTTTCTGAAGAACATCACCAATAAGGTCACTATATGTCTTCCTAGGGCGTCCCCTCCCGGTGTTTCCACTCACATCTGCCTTGTAAATACCTTTTGTTAGTCTCCTTTCATTCATCCGCTCAACATGACCAAACCATCTAAGCATACTCTTTCCAACTTTTGTCACTACATTTTCTTTTAAACCACACCGTTGCCTTATCACATCATTCCACATCCAAAGTCACACTACACATGCTCCGCAAAGAACGCATTTCCACAGCATTTATTCTGCTTTCATGCTTATTTTGCCACACCCAACATTCACTTCCATACATAAGCGTAGGCACCAGCACACTATTGTGAACAGCCAGTCGTGCCTTCTTGGACATCAACTGGTTGGTCACAATTGCATGTGTAAACACTAAAAAAACATGTAACACTTTATAAACACTACAAAGTGAAAAATTACTTTAATTTCGGAAGGAATCACTTTTTAGTTGTGGTACCAATCTCACACAAAGTCGAATACCACTACTTGCTATGTAAATAAAATTGACAGGAAGTTACTATAACATCATCAATAAACATGAAGTGAAAAAATACGTATTATGGAAGCTAACTGAAAAACTACCCAAGCAAAGTAAACAAAATTTATATGGGAGCACCCCTGAATCATACCCTATGATATCGCTAAAAATATACAAAAAAAAAACATGGGTCTCGTTGGTCTAGGCTTTTACGACGTCAAAAATCTTTTTACGATGTCAAACTGTGACTGCCTCGTTGGTCTAGTGGTCGCAATCGCTACTGCTGAGCATGAGGTCCTGGGTTCGATTCCTAGGTCGGGCAACGTGTTATTGGGTTTTTCTATCTGGAATTTCTCAGTAGCAGCCCGAAGTCTGGATTTGTGCCCGGTAGATGGCAATAGGCTCGCCCCCTATTACATGGGACTTAAACATAACTGGCGAAATGTGGGTGTGCTATAGGTACACCTCTGCCCAACCCTTCGGGGAAACAAGGCGTGATGTCATCTTATGTTAATATGGGTCCATACTATGTCCCGCCAAAGGGCATGCAAAATAAATTAGGTACCGAATCGAATGTCAAATAGAAACAAAATTGATGTCACATTTTCATGCTAAACACTAGGACTTAATAATATGTCAATATATTATAACGGTTTAAAAAAAAGTGGGTGTTATTAAGTCACAATTTCGTACACAATAATAAATGCTATAAAAATGCCAACAAAGACAATCGTCTACCTAAGGGAGCAACATTTCAACTATAGACATTAGCTACACTAGTTTATGTATAACACCAGTGATTGATTACAAAGTACAAAGTAATTATGATTAATTGTTGTTGACCTGATATCGCCTATTATAATTAGTTTTTGAAGTTAGGACCTTGTTTTATATATACGAGTAGATAAGTTATTTTTATATGGCTTTGTTACACTAACACAATGTTAGTCATATTCAAACAATGTTTGATAAGGCTCGTTGATTAATTTCGATAATGAATTTGGTTGTTCAGTTTTTGTAATTTATAGAAGCCGTTTTTATCCATCTAAGCTAAGCTCTAAATAAATTATAGTTTACATAAGGGCTCCTATGAACAGACGCGACACGCGTTGCGAATCACGCGAGTCTCCTTTTTTTACAATATTTCACTATGTATTAAGACATTTCATATTTTTTTATGACGTGTTAGATGTCTTGCTTGCGTCCTATGACACATACTATTACTTATAAAGCATCAAGCTAAGTTTGTCCAATGAAATCTGACAAAAATATGCTGTTTTTCGGCTAAATAAAACCAAATTAAATGTAACTAATAATTACATCGGATAGATTACTCCTTCATCTTCAAAAAATCGTAACTTTTATTCGAAAATTCTGGTTTTTATTTCCTATATATAAAATAATTTTCGTTGCCTCTTCACACTTGACGAACGATATTGTGTCGAGTTTTGGTAAATTTTTCGTCTATTTAAATTGATTTATTTAAAAATATTAAATATAACCAGACGTGTTCAACTCAAAATAATGGCAAAAAGAACTATCAAAATCCAGGCTGCTACTGATAAATTCCAGATAGAAAAACCTAACAACACTTTGCCCGACCTGGGAATGAATACCAGAACCTTACCGTAGGCGCGGGCTTGCGGATAGCGAGCAATGGGTAGCTTGCCGTCCGGTAAGGACCAGGCCCGGGTCGACGCCGACGGTGCGTTGTGTTCCACACGCGCCTCAAAGAGATGTCAGCACTAACTGACGCAATGACGTTAAATCAAAGCTATAATAATTGGACCAATTAAAGTAATTCAATTCCAAGTTGAAGTGTAACTAGAGAACATGTCATGTTAATCGTGGTGACTGACTGGTTTTTTTCTGACTCTGTCTTTAAATAGGTTCAAATACATGTACAGGGTGACATACATCACAGGGACAGGACGGAAACTATAACCATGAATTTAATACATAATATACCTACGCGGTGAAATTTTTTTTTTTTTTTTAAAGCCACGAAAATAATTTCATTCAGTATGGTTCAGAGTCATGATCCTGAACCCTTATGGTATGGTAACGGTTGCGCGTCGATGTATCTGCAATAAACTTATTTCATTGCAGTCGATAGGTAAGGACATAGTTTAGTTAGAAATGTAACACCCGCAGAACTACGAAAATAGCTCGACAAACTCAATCGCACAATGTCTAGCGAATCGAATACTTGAAAATTTCGTTAAGCCGTCCTACTGCTGCTTTGCTTTGCTTTATACATGCTGAAACTCTGAGTGTTTGTTTAATTAAGCATAGCATACAGTAATCGGCCTTTAATGTTCCTACTGCTGGGAAACAGTTAACCTCCCTGAGGAAGGGAGGGAGTTATAATCTACCTCGCGGGTCCAGAACGGGTCGCTAGATATTTTCACAGTCACATAATGTCATCGAAGGTGGCACTCACTCTGTAAATTTAAACGTCATTTAAACTGCCCCTAAACATAATTTGCGACCTAGCTTCCAAACATGTAAACAATAAAAATCACTTTACTTTACTGTTACAAAAAAAATTGTGACTTTTTCAATACTACCATTGTGTTGAAATGCTATATAGTGCATGTAACTTTGTACAACAAAATCAAACTTTCAAACGGACGTAGTCGAGAAAACAGCTACTACGTTCAAAAGCAAATCGGTAGTAACTTCAACTGCGAAAATAGCCCTTACTGTTTACAATAAAAATTGCTACCATGTACGTAGTACGTACCTTACTACAAATAAGTTTATCCGTTATATTCCTTTTTCCAATAACCTCATTATGAAGATACAATAAAAGGATCGTTTACTGATTCAATTCTTTCCGTAACATGCATTGCTAAGATTTCTGGGGCATTTTTCGAGTAAGTGGGTCAGTGGTCATTTAGGGCGTAAGAATGGGGGGATACTCGTAGTTCGCCTTTATGGTTTATATTGTGGACGTTAGAGAGGTTAAAGTGACTTTATACACGCGGGTGTAGTGACCGTAGTTTGGTGTGTTAAAACTATGGCAGCATTGTCTATGTACACTGAATTAGCTTGAAGTTTTAGTATGTCACTGATGCATGTCAGAGACATTTCAGCTTCTGGATTCTCATACAAAAGAAGCAGCGATAACTGATCAATACGCTAACTCAATATGTCTTGCAGATCTCAGATTATTAAGACCTAGACGGTTTTCGAGATGGTTGTATTTTATTTACCGAAAGTCCGTATAATGGCTTGGCGAGGAATAAATAGTAAAACACTTTAATCGGTATATAAAGCGTATATTTAAATACTGCAAATGCTTAAAAGGCCCACATTCAACAAAATAAATCTATTCTAAATGCTGTCAAGTTAGATCAGGCTATGGTTTCGCCATAGCGTGATCTTAATCGATGCCAACGCCATCTATCAATCTTAGGGACAACTCTGAACACTTATCGATTTGTTACTGATTTCGCTTTAATTTCGCTTCGTGTCCGAACAATGGTTATTACACAGTACACCCCTATTGATACGAATCTGCGGATTCACCGAGACACGTTTTAATTTTAGAAATCTTAAAATATTCAGAAAAAATATTGAAACCACAGTGCCGAGATAAAAGTTTTCAAATTAATAACATGGGATTTTTCTTGTAGACTTGCTGTCATCAACGAAACATGTTCTTGCTCAAGAAAATCTCTATGAAAATTCAATTAAATAGCTATCAGATTTCGTACGACATACGTTAAACATGATGACAAATTGCCCAGATTTTTTTACGTGAAAACCTTCAATAATATTTGAATGGTTTGTTGAAGGATAACAAACCATGCAAATATTCTTGAAGGTTTTCAGGAATTCCATAAGCCATCCATCCATTCCATCAGGAATTTATTAGTAGCAGCCCTGAGGTGCCGGCAGTGGAGTAGAGCAGTGGTGGCCCAGTGGTAACGGTCCCGACTTACGAGTTGTAGGTCGTGAGTTCGAACCCAAGCAGGCGCTTTACTTTGTGTAAATAATTTAATCACCACTGCTCTCAAAACGGTGAAGAAAAACATCGTGAGGAAACCGGCATGTCCTAGAACCAAAAATTCGAAGACATGTGACATCTACCAACCCGCACTGAGCCCGCGTGGTGGATTACGGCTTACTACCTCTCATAGAGAGGAGGCCTGTGTCCCAGCAGTGGGAACGTTATAGGCTGATTATGCACTGAGGTACCGGATTAATGGCAATGGGCTCGCAGTACTAAAATGTACACTTTGGGATATTACGATTACTATGTTATTGTTTATGTTTTAAGTTATACGATCTGCTAGTTACCATTTTGCGGCTAAAGCACAGAATTGATTTTAAAGAAATGCAAACAAGACACACGACGAAATCTGTCCAGTCTTTACGTACAGGTAGAATAAAATATGAGTTATCGACACGATAAATGATTTATTTTCTGTAAACAAGTTTGAAAAAACACTTTTACACGTCAATCATATTTTAAAAACTAGATGAGATCGGCGTTTCCTATCTGACTACTCTGAGAAGAAAGGCCGAAACAAACTCAGAGGTCACAGTCTCTTTTAAAGTCCAGACATAATATTGGTCAGGTCATGTAAAGACAGACCATGTGGATTGATGTTTGAAATGGTCTTTTGAGGAAAGAACCACACAGAATGAGTGGACCTGTCCAGTCAGTGCACGCATTTGTCAGTTGTCATGCAGCTCAACACAGAACTAAAGGAGCTAAACGATTCGACGAACATTACCTACGAAAGGACATTTTGGGTAGGCCGCAAAAATTACTGAAACTACCAGACCATGAAAGACAAAGACGATTGAAATGCAAAGAGAGAGCTTGAACTTTGAAAAGGGGGATAAACAAACTTTTGTGAACAAAATCAACCACTAGGGAAGTAAAATAGGGTGTTGAAATTTGTGTAAAAAAAAAACTGAAATCCAATCAGACGGAGTTGCGACCAAAAAATGTTGGGCTCATATTTTTTTACGTCACGTCACGTAGGCAGTATTTGCTTGGCTTATATGCACAAAAACAAGATTACTTTACTCATAAATCTTTTAAAAGCCATCTGATATGCCGAAAACGTGTCTAGGCTCTTTCCAGGAAATTAACCTGTCGGTCGTAAGCCATACACAGGGTGTGTCTTTTGATCATGAATTACTTTAATAATGTTACTGGTCGGTTTTAAAAGGGAACTTTATTGACGATTTATTTAAAATCAAACATTAAGTGGTTCTTTTTAATAAGCATTAAATTATGTTTTTATTTAATACTAGCTGCTCCCCGCGGTTTCACCCGCATAAATCTTGATCCAGTTGAAGTAGCGGAATAAATTGTACTCTATGTATTTATCCAGGTTATAAACTATCTGTGCGCCAAATTTCATCCAAATTGGTTCAGTAGTTTTTGCGTGAAAGAGTAACAAACATCCATTCATACTCAGAAACTTTTGCGTTTATAATATTAGTAGGATGTTCGTGGCAAATCGTCATTTCGCAAAACTAATGAACCGCTTAAAAGAACTTTCAATTGCTTGTAATAGATAAACTCATGATTCTTCTCATCGAATGGCTGTCTTTAAACCACTTTAGCTAGATTTTGACTAGATTAAAAGATTTAACCGTACTCACCAACCTATTTATCGATTTTGTATAATTTCACATCTCTAATGTGCTTTATTTTTTGGGTAGAAAAATCTCATGGATATCCTTCGCCTTGGAGCGGGCGAGGGGTCTGCCAGAATATTACTGACTATTAAAAAAAACATCCCGGTGTTCCTTTCCCACACTTGCACCATGGATCATGCGAACTTGTGTCTTCCACGATCCGCGACTTGTACCGGCCTGCCTTTTTTTTTTTTTTGTATGTCATCTCGTAGTTCACCTTGATTGATAGGTCGTGACTACTTAACCGGACTATCCTGTGGCTGCCTTAAGCGGACTCAAAGCCTCCAGCCAGGGGCGTAAAACTACTTACATTAATAAGCGAACGCTCGCTAAGGGCACCCCCTGTGGGGTACGGACCTCGGCTTAGGGCGTCGCTGACGGGAGGACAGCAAGATGGGACAGGCTGGATCTGGATTGCCGGCCCGCCTCTGTGGGCGCCTCTTCAAGCACGCGGGCAATGTGGCGGCGCGAAGTATTCCACTCGCGCCGCCGCCTTGGGTCCTGTTATATGTAGGGGCGGTGGACGTCCCCAAGTCCACCGTCCCTGTGGACCTATTGATTGAGATCGGGAGTGTGGTCTCGTTATTCTTCAATCTTTCCGCAGCCTCCTTCTGTGAAATGACGGTTTCATAGAAGGAAATCACCGCATTCCACAACTTGGTGCTCCCGACCATCGAACGAGATACGGCCGGCAGCGACAAGTCAGCTCCGATTTCTTATATGAGGGCACTGCGCGGCTCCCTGTTTATGCGACATAACTTCTTCCCCAAGCAACCCTGCTCCAAAAGCACCTGCGTCGCCCGAAACGACAGGGAGCCGAGCCTCCTCCCGAGCTATATATTTACTTATTTATTTAACCGTACTCACCCGTGGGCAGTAGGTGGTAGGGTGCAGAAGCCTGTCCCGCAACTCAGTCACCCTGAACCCACGGAGCTGCGACCGACGCAAATCGATCTCTCGCTGCATCGGTCCACCGCCCCGCGTCCGCACCTTCACCGATACAGTGACGCGAGAGCTCTCGCCTCTAGTTCCCAAGGCGGAGATTCAGCCAATGCACAAGCCGCCCTCTGTGGTTTTCGCAGCATTGAGATGTTGCCGGCCGTCAGGTCAGAGGCCCACACTGACGCCCCGTACAGGACCATGGATCCCACGATCCCTAGGTACAACCTCGTACTAGCCTATCCTTCTCCAGATTGTGAAGCAGCATTGCGAAAGCGCCCGCCGCGCCCGTTAACTTGGGCGGCAGCCACAACTCTTTAATATGTGTCCACCCTGTGTATCCATGTACCTACAAAGACACAGTGAGACGAGTCCCATGGGTCTAAGACAAATGGGCTTATGTGCAGGAGTTTTTGGGACAATTAGTTTGACCTACTTACTGACTTCATCTTAAAACCCTTTTTCGTACCGAACTTTGTTGTATTTTGTACCTACTATTTATTGCACATGAATAGTACCCTTTTCTGGGGTTTGTCCTGTATCGTGAGTGCGTTCACAGGTATACTCAATAGAATTGGAACTTTAACACTGTTTGCCCACAGCCACATCAACGAAACGAAATAATTCGAACCGAACGTCGAACGTCCCTTTGACGTCGTGCGGTTTACACTCGACCATTGTAGATGTACGTATCGCTACTTCGTTGACGACCCGTTGACCGGCGGTGGACTAACGGGCAAAGAAGGCCAGTCTGAGAACTACGATACAAACCCCGGTTACAAACTAAATGATCCATCTTTTGTGCAGCAGTTATTTATTATACTTTAACATGAAACGGCCTAACGCATTAGTTAAAAGCCTAACGCATCAGTTACTGACTCCCTACGAGGAGTACCTCCCTCATATTTTTACCACCAAGTTTCAGCCCGTATTCTCCAGTTTGAAAAGTATAAATGATTGTTGACAAGCTCCTTGACGTTGATGGTGTACGCGGACTGTTTGCGTAACAATAACAAATGTAATAAAAAACCGTAGGTACCTAAGGACTAATCTCAAGTCGCGGGTTATTCTACAGAGAAAACCGTGGCCCTGGCACAGGCAACTGAAGGAACACGGGTGGGTTTGCAGAAATGCCCAAAATAATAAACCAACCTCATTTAAATACCCAAACCCGATGTTTCACGGACGGAAGAAAATCTAAGACGTTGTAAAAAGAACGATAACAGAAGTGAGTATTGAAGATTTTTTAAGAGATAAGTTGCAGATAGTAGGACATTACCTTAACGAGCATTTGAGTTTGGATAACACGGGAAATTAAACCGAACGGCAACGTAATTTTTAGGACCTGGGATTGAAGGTTCAGCAACTTAGATATCAATTGATTTACAGCTGCACTTACTATTGCCTGTTTTAAAACGGGTGTTATAATTGTAATACATTTTAAGCATTTTCAGTTGCAAAGAGCCTGTCTATCGATCCCACTGGTCATACGAGAATTTACCATAGTCAGGTTTTTTTTTATGAATGAAAAGAAAAACCGATTTATCCGCCTCCGTTTAAAATCAAATGAAATCCGATCCGTTTTTGCTTGGCATGCATTTAGTTGAGGAGTTTATTTCATACAGGCACACTGTTTTGTCAGAATATTCCATTTACAGCTATTTGTTTTCGCGTTGGCACATCAAACATCGTCAGAAATTCTGAGTCAACTTTCATTTATTTTTCATGGTTTACTATCTGCTGTTCGCTTAGCTTTGCTAGTAAGGACTTTAAATTCATAACTTATATAATCAGTCCATAATGCTGCTGAGTCCCACTTAGCATGTGTAGATAGTTAGCCGTAATCTACCACGCCGGTCTAGTGCGGGTTGGTAGATGTCACATGTCTTCCAATTGTTCTAGTAGTTCTTGCAGATTCTATTCTTCATCATTTTGAGAGCAGTGGTGATCAAATTGACAAAGAAAAACGCCTGTCTGGGTACGAACCCGCGACCTAAAATCGTAAGTCGGTCCTGTTACCACTGGGCCACCACTGCTCCCTGTGCTCCTGACTTTCTGCTTGCTGCTCCTGACTTTAAATATATTATCCTAAAACCTAATCAGAGAATTTTCACAGGTTGTAATTTAAATTACTGGAAATAGTTTAAGGGATCATTGTGCTCACCAAGACCAATTTTACTGAAAATAACCCTTAATTTTGACGAGTTATGCGTACATAATCGTACGGAACAGCTTATTTAGTGGATGCGAAAGGAAATAGCCATATTTAACCTAAGTCAAGGGAATCGGCACCATTGTGAAGGTACTTAAAGTACGAAAGATGATATATTAATCGACTTGGAAAATTATTAACAGTGAAACGGGAAGGTCTAGTCAGTACAGAAGTGCTGACTACAGCCTGTCTATTAATGACAACATAAGAAAATCAGACTCACAAGTCGTCGCGGCCTTTGAAAACTTCTTTTCAGATATTCCCGTTTCAACTACTAAATCCCTTAACTCATCACCTTCTGTTGCTGAGTCTTTGCATAAGGAAAATGTAAATTTGCGATTCGGAATTTCATTTTGAACATATTACATGTAGGGATATAATTAAAGTGTTTCACACTTTAAATGTAAAAAAATACTGCAGATTTGTAGGGTAATTCTGTGGAAGTTGCTAAGTCTATTATAGACATTGTAGCACCTACTCTAGTTCTTATCTTTAATAATTGTATCGACTGTGGGGAGTTTCCTGACCCTATGAAAAAAAGTAAAATAATACCTTTGTTTAAAACAGGTAGTACATCAGACCCCACAAATTGTAGACCTATTTATTTTTATTTTTCTATTATTTTTTTTGTAAAATTTTTGAGAAATTAATTTTAGAACAACTGCAAAGTTTTTTTAACAGACATAAATTATAACATAGCAAACAGTTCGGTTTTACAAGGGGTCGTTCAACTACTGATGCCGGTGTTGAACTTTTAGGACATATTTTATTATAATGCTTGGGAAGATAAATGCGATGTCTTAGGCACCTTTTGTGATTTGTCCAAGGCATTCGATTGCGTTCTTCATGAAACGTTAATCATGAAACTCCGCCACTACAAGATCCGAACCACCGCTCTGGATCTTCTTACTTCATACATGAGTAAAAGGATTCAGAGTGTTGACGTTAATGGAAAAAGATCACCCGGATCTATCTTAACAATGGGAGTTTCACAGGGCTCAATTCTTGGTACTTTCTTGTTTCTTATTTATATTAATGAATTTCCTTACCTCATAAAGGATAATCATGATATAGTGTTGTTTGCGGATGATTCTTCACTTTTGTTTAAACTTTAACGACAGCAGCTTGTTACTGACGATGTAAATAACGCGGTCTCAAAAATAGTTCACAGGTTCAATGTTAATAATTTACTTCTTAATGAAAAGAAGACTAAATTCATTAAGTTTTCGCTACCTCACGTTAGGCGGGTGAAAACTAATGTGTTGATAAAGGGCGAAGAATTGAAACTTGAAAACAGCACAGTATTTAGAGACAGCCCGTTTAGTAGACTTTAGTTATTTTCATAGTGTGATGTTGTACGGTATTCTTTTGTGGGGAAATGCCGCCGACATTCAGACTATATTTGTTTTGCAGAAAAGAGCTGTTAGATCAATTTATAAACTAAGTCCGAGACACTCCCTCAGAGAGAAATTTAAGGAAATTAATGTAATGACTGTGCCTTCTCAGTATATTTAAGAAAATCTTTTATATGCCCACAAAAACATAAAATTGTTTCGTCGTTTCGTTTCGTTTTGTTATGTCCATATCCATAATATAAATACTAGGAACAAACACAAATTTGTCGTACCTACAACAAGGCTCAAGAAAATAGGTGGCTCGTTCAGATGTCAATGTAAACGCTTTTATAATAAACTTCCAAGCCACGTTCCAAGATCTAAACCTTAATAAATTCAAATCAATTATTAAACGTAAGTTGTGCTAGAAAGCTTTTTATACAGTCAAAGACTATATTGAGGACAAAAAGGCTTGGGACTGACCTGCTCCAATTTTTGCATACTGAGTATAGTTTTTTTTATTTGGTACCTAACTTTTGTTTTATTTTATATACACTTTGACATTTAATGATTATTAAATACACAATGACATGAATATTTAATTTGTATAATATTATTATTATTTTAATTTCGTGTGAGGACTTAGTGGGTAATATTTTTATATATTTTGTGTATCTCAGTTATTTCTTTAATTTTTAATATCTGGCAGTTTGAGTACTTAAAGTGGCCTACCCAAATGTCCTTTCTTTGGTATTGTTCGTCGAATCATTGAGCTCCTTATGTGTTGAGTTGAGCTGCACGATTAATGACAAATGCGTGCACTGACTGGACAGGCCCACTCAAATCTGTATGGTTCTTTCCTCAAAAGACCATTACAGACACCTACCTACGTGGTCCTCATATGATCTGTAAAATAAACAATAACATGAATACTTACCAAGGTATTATTTTATTGTTATTATTGTGAATGTTAAGACTATGTGGGTCATTTCTTTTTTTACTTTTGTTTTTGTATTTTATTATCTCAGTTAGCTTTAATCGTAATCTTGATCTGGCGGTTTGAGTAATTATGCAGCCTACCCAATGTCCTTTCTTTGGTATTGTTCGTCGAATCGTTGAGCTCCTCATGTTTTGAATTGAGCTTTACGATTTCTGACAAATGCGTGCACTGACTGGACAGGTTCACACAATCTGTGTGGTTTTTTCCTCAAAAGACCATTTTAGACATCAATCCACATGGTCTTAACATGATCTGACCAAGATTTTGTCTGGACTTTAAAAGAGGCTGTGACCTCTGAGTTAGTTTCGGCCTTTCTTCTCAGAGTAGTCAGTTAGGAAACGCCGACCTCATCTAGTAAAAAAAAGCCATTAAACCTACATGTGGATGCAAATTTTTAGTTCCTCTTACAGATTGATTTGATTATTTGAATTTCTGATTTCGCGCGTCGCGTCGCGTCGCACTTGTCTGCGGAAGCTTTGGAAAAGCCTGGGACTATGGACAAACTGGAGACTTCTGATGTCTTTTTTGATATCGATCAAGGCTATTTGAAATTGAACCACTAGCTTCACATTTAGGTAGGTATTCATCTACCCCGATGGCCAATATTTCTTTAAGAAAACACCCTTTATCATTGTCAATTATAACAATACTAAAATCTGTTCTTATAATATTGGGGCATTAATTTGATATTCTTTGGTTAGTGGGCGGTAATAAAATTAAATGCGTGGGTTCATGAGTAACATAATCATAATATTTCTGCCGCAAAATATTATTGGAACAATATTGTTTAGTATTTCAGTAGTTCTTTACTTAAATCGAGTTTAGAAGTATGATTTATGACCTACCTAACAGTATCAATAGGTATGATGTCATTTTTTTATTTTTATCTCAAACAAATATGACAAAAAAAAAAAAAAATGTTTTAAAATAAGTGATAGACAAGGACAGCACTGTAGTAGAAGTGACGTCACGACTACGTTATTTCATACTAGTGCCGTACATTGTCCGTACCACGCAACAAGACAATAATCCCCTCCAAAAAGTTTCAGAGCGTGTCTCTTCTTCATATTTACTTCGATTTAACAGATTTGTTTGATTATCTAATTTTTACTGTGACTTCTTTGAAATTACATTATTTTCACGATCATTTTTTTTTATAATAGTCATTAATCTTATTCTTTGAACGAAAAAAAAAACTTTTTTGGTGCGTAAATCTTTGAGAAAAGGTTTTGAACTTCCATAGATCTATATCTGAAAAATTACTGGTCTAACTTAATGATACATGTATAAAGTCACGCCTTCTTCTCTTTTCTGAAACTAAAACTACAGAACTCCAGTTTCTGCGTCTAACCTTACGTATTCCTTTTGCTTCGTTAACGTTCATATACGGTCATACAAGCACCCCGCAGTGATGGCAATATTTCATCCAAAACTTAGGAACTTTCTGTTAGTGCACCAGGAAGAAAATTGTAAATAATAGCCTTTTTTACAATTTTATAGCCTTTTTAACATGATAACAAAGGCTTCTTTTCAATTTTCTAAACTATTCTCAAAATCCTAGAAAACAATGAGAATTATGATCCAGTTTCCCTGGAACACAATACAATTTTTATCTTTGATAGGTTCACATTTGGGTACTGCACTATATTAACCTTTGGACTCGAGATTAGAAAATCCAAAGCAAGGTTAGCTTTGAAAAACACAGGCTGAAAAAACACAGGAAAAACACAGGCTTCAAAGAGGTCCAATCTGTTTACCACAAGCGTTTCCATTGCAACTCTCACACCCTATGTTTATGTATTTTAGCACTGCCCTAATGCCTGCTATAAACAAGGATACAATCGTGATAAACGCCGCGAATCCCAAACGAATGGCTGACGAGATTCAGACGAGGATAACTCCAGCTTATTTTAAAGACTATTATGTTGAGACGCAATTTTGTTAGCTGAAATCTGAGTTGATACTCGTAAATAGAGAGACATTTTATTTACAAAGTAACTTGTAGACTGAATGGTTTAGTTTTCCCAAAATGCAGTGTTGGACAGTGACTATCTTATTAATATTTTGTTAACTTAACAAACGTTTAAAGAAAGAGTCGCAAGGAATTGAGATGCTATCCGTGTATATGTAATTAGCCATGATAATGGCTACTTTACTATTACACATACAGTTCTGGTGTTACATTACGTTGTGAAATCTTGTTATTATAATTTTCTTATGGTGATTTTATATACAAATATTTCATTAAACCAATACGAAAATGAAGATAAACAAAATTAACACAATTCCTCGCTCCACGTACTTCGAAGAGCGAGGAGTTATGGTATTTTTAGCAACGGTCAGGATATTTACGATTAGCACTATTACGTACGATGCATTATCTGCAACAAGTTAGAATGTACTTACTTCGAAAATAAAACTAACCTTTCCGTTCTCAACAACAATAAATCAATGTTTATTATTTTAACATTTGTTGAGAGAATTGTATGAATAAGCGAGATGATTGCTTTGTGTATTGTCTTTTATCAAATGTAGTTTTGACTGGGGTTTCTTTAGCTACTTTTTTCTTCTTCCTAGTTTATGTCCTGGGATTGACGAAGGGCCCTTCCCTTCGTCTCAGGATTTATGCTTCTTCAGAGTAATAAGCAGGACATAGAGCTTTCTAACTGCCAATAGGTTCGAAGTTAATTATAAAGTTTCTGTGGGGAATATTATCGGTTTGAAGTACATGACTTTAAGTAACGCTCTCTGCGCCCTTTTTTATTTCAAAAAACTTTGTATGTGATGACCTCCAATTGGTAAACTGTAAGTTAATATGGATTGACCCAGAGACACGTAAATTTGTTGGATAAGATCTTTAGTAGCTACGTGGCGAAGCAATTTTAAGGTCCAAATTAATTTCCTGACTCTGTTCATTGTCACTTCCAGATGCCAGACCCACGATAGCCTTTGGTCGAGCATAACTCCAAGGTATTTAGTGCTACTTACTTTGCTGATTTTTAAACAAGAGCAGTTGATGTCAGGGAAGTCAGAGTTGGTATGTATTTTAATCTGGAGATCTTGAGATGGCTGAATACGATTGACAATGGCAAAACATATTATGTACCTATCTTAAGTAAGTTTTCCCTTATTTATTTTTTTCATTCATAAACAGAACATCACGATAGTTTTATCAGAAAAGATAGACAGAGGGGATCCTAAACCCACATTTGGCAAATGTTGAACTAAAACTCAATTACTTGACCCATCCTGGGAAATTAAACTAAGACTCCACACACTACAGCCATGCGTCCACTAGATCAACAAGATAGTCCCGACATTATGTATAAACACAACACAATACAACACAGAACACACATTAGACAAACATTATATTACACACACACATACATAAACACATATGTGTAAAATGTATCTAATAAATTCAAACTCAAACTTAAAACATTTATTTCAAACTAGCTTCTATCCGCGTGGATGTCGGAAATCATCACACAGGAACGTGCTACCGGGACAAAACATAGGCTTTGTTAGGATGTCCCGTAAGTCGACGTCAACCCGGAGTCGAGTGCTATCACCCGACTTAGTCGGGTCATAATAGTTAACTCCATGCGTCATCTTAGTGAACGGGCGCCGTCAGTTGGGACTGGTCACCTCTTAGCTGCCACGGCATATTTTAATAATTAATTTGCTGGATTGTTTTTAATTATGTTTTGCTGCACTCTGGACGCTTTTAACGTGTACGGTTTTTGTACATCATTCTCACTTATAGTGTCAACATTAATCGATGTAATATATTTGTAACAACAATATTATTTAAAAGAGTGTCCATGGAGTTTCTTGTCCGTTCTTCTCCATAGTGACCTACTGCGCTTTGGAATGGGCATCTAGCTTCACATTTCTGACTGACCGATTCCTTGACAATTCAAAATTGCCTGTAAATGGTTTAATTGAAATAAATGATTTGAGTTTTGAGTTTCAACAGAATTGGTCGTCAGACTTTCTTCGGGCTTCGGGCTTCTAACCACTCGTAACGATTGCCAAAGATTTTCAAAAATGATAGCCGAGTCCCCTTTGGACTCGGCTATCATTTTCGTACTTATGTGAAGTTTTTTTTTTAAACCCGTAGACTTAGCTTCTACTAATTAATGCTTTCAGTATTGAGTATTTCAGTCTTTCATTTTATGAAAAATATCTTTTCGATAGGTTATTGGTTCATTTGCCTGTGTCTCATAGGTAAGTCAAAATTAATATATACTTCAAATAGACTTAATTGTAACAAGTTTGTCTAGACTTATTAGCAGCTTTTACAAGCTTAGCAAATATAGTATAAGTTGGTACCTAAGTATACCTACTCAAGTTAGTTTGTTTGTAATTATATTTGAGTTGTTCATCCATTCCTTATGTAACTGCATGGCAGCGTGGTATGAAACCTTTAGAAGATTATTACTTTTACAATAAAACAATTTTTATAGCACTACGTATTATGGCTTCAATAAGTATACAAAAAGCTTTAAGAAAACCATAACCCACTGAAAACATTTTATGTAATGTAGGTTGGCAAGACTTTGACGTATATCGCTTTCACTTTTAAAAAGTTATCAGATCGAATGCAGAGCAAAGCTGCTAAACCCTACAAGGCTTAATTCGACATACCATACATACTGGTCAAAGGGAAAAAGTTATAAATTTCTTAATGGTTTTGTTGCTTGCCGGGAAGAAGTACCCTAGAGGTTTCGATGAGTGAGTGATTCAGTCAGTCAGTTGGTCAGTTACGAATCCGAATTTTTCAGGTATTAATAAAATCCAAAGTATTAAAGTTACAAAAATAATACTAAGCGTGTTTTATTAATCTGCTAACTACATCTTATCCTGAGAATTTGAGCTTTCTATCATTATCCAGGTCGAATCGTTTCGGCGTATTTTCTTACTCACTTAGGGTACGAAACTACGCCGAAACGCTTCGAGAAAAGGTAGGTCGTGCACTTCCTTTTTGTTTTTGACTCGTCTTTGTGGGTGTACTAGCATGTCCCCGGATGGGTATCGGTTTTTTAACAATAATTACATGATTCTAAAGCCAAATAACTTTGGAAAAAAAAAAAAAAAAACAGATTTTCTGATTCCTCAATTGCTAGAGAGGCGCATCCCTAAAACAAATATCGACTCTTAAAATTAATAATACATATCAGCATATTTATCAATACGCAACTCCGAGTTCAGAGCCATCTAATCAAATTTTAATACACGAATTAGAAACTAAAACTTAAGTTAGTTATCCTTTAAGCCATCCCTGCTTCATGCCTTAAATTATTCCAAAGTTTTCGTTAAGAGCTAATGGTCGATTAGATGTTGTTTATACTTCGTCGAACGTAGCTGTAGAACACTAAATACAGTTTAAGAGATTTATTATATTAGCACGTTTATGTTTTTATCGAGTTCAAAACTTTTTATCTTCAATTTCAAGAAATAATTCGACAGTCGTGACGGGTAGTCAGTAGCTCGAAAGTCCATTTACTAGTCTAACCAAGGGGTATCGTGTTACCTAGTTACTGGGTTTTGAAGGTAAGATATGTAGTCACTCGCAGTTAGACTGGAAACCGACCCGAACATAGTTGAGAAAAATCACGGGCAAAGATAAATGGTGATGTCGATGAGCTACTAACAAAACACAGAGGTAAAGACTCCTATCCTAGCGAAGCGAAAAGGGCGAATATCTTAATAAAAATGTAAAGAATAATAAACCTTACTAAACAACAAAGGCGCGTCCATTAAGGCTCATTTTTCTCAATTTCCTATCCTTAGATGCGCTCGTTTTACTTACGGCTGCAGTATCTAAGTGCAGTGCTTATTTTCGGAGAAAGCAACGGACTTCGCTTTTCGTGTCAGACTACGCTCGATGAAGGGTTCCGTAGTTGGGATAATTTATCCCAAGAACAAACTTAATATGTTCTCCCATGAGATATACGTCACGGTCAATTCTCGAACTACAAATGTAAGTTATAATCGTAAAACAAAGAATGATTCTGTGATAAAACTACAAATGAACGATGTTCGAACTTTTTTCTTTAGTTGTGCTTGTACTAGATCAACGCGTTTTGAATTGCGTTGAAACTTTTTTTTTTATCTCAAAAGGACTGTAGACTCACGTACTTCATATTAATTTCAATTTGATAACTCCAGGAGTTCCTCAGAAAAAGGGTTTTCACAGACTGACCGACAGATAGACAAACAACGAAGTGGTCCTATAAGGGTTCCGTTTTTTCGTTTTATGGTACGGAACCCTAAAAAGAGGATATGTGCCGGTCACATGTATTTGAAGCATTTTGAAATTGGCACATATTGGGAACAAATCTATCTGAAGCATTTTTCTATTGGCACATTGTATCAATTTGTCACATAGTTTTAGCACAGATTCGGCACAAAATTGGACAGATCATACCTATCCAATTTTGTGACTAGTCTAGGTACTAAAAATTAATTCTAGGAATTAAACTAAAAGTTTTTGATAGTATCTAGATACATTACCCAGTCTGGTGGAGTTCAGTTACCGAGAAATAACTAACTTCGAAACCCGAGAAGTAGGTTATTTCAAGAAACATAAATTTCAGTTAATAGATTTTTGTATGGGAAAAGTTTAGTTGATGTAATGCTTTATGAATTATTATCATAAACATCTTCTATGTCTTATCTTTAGGTTTACACATTAGGCTCTGGGTCCTATTTAATAATAACTGATAATGCATCATACTTGACAAAAACTTACAAAATTTACACTTTTTTACGACTGGTGCTGTTTTAAAGCAGTATCATAGAAACTTGTAAATTCTCGAATTGCCTGTCAGTTTTATTACACAGGGCGTTTGTTGTATCGATGTGTCGTAATTTTAAATGTTTGGCAGTTTATTGTAGGACTTGTACTCTTGCAAATAAATCTTTCTTACAGCTGCCTCGTCCTAGTAGTCGCACGCGCTATTGGTGAGGTTCTGGGATTAATTCCCAGATCGGGCAAAGTGTTGTTAGGTTTTTCCATCTTCCTTTCTCAGTAGTCGCCTGGAATCTGGATTTATGCCCAGGCGATGGCAATGGGCTCGCCCTCTCTATTAAATTAAACTTTAACAAAACTGTCGAAATTAGGTTGGACTATAAGTGCGACTCTGCCTTACCTCTTTGGGAATGTTGCCGTAATCGTGATTTGACGCTTTATATTGTACGTGTGGTGATGGAAATTCTTTAGTGTTGATATCTCTTTTACAGTAATGAGTTTTATACTTCTACACTGTACTAAAAACCACGAGAGTGTTACCTTTTAACTAATGACGGTATGTAAGTAATGATGGAATGGGCATCAGCCTGTGAAAAATTTGGGAGCATCCACATTTAAAAAAAACTTGTAGAGAATAGGGATGATTACATTTTATAATTTCTATTTCATATTTTTTTTTGTTATAAACTTTTTAAAACAAGCATTAGACAAGGAATTCACTATCGTAGAAGTGACGTCACGACTATGTAACTTCATACTAGCGCCGTATATTGTCCGTACCGCAAGACCCCCTTCAAAAACTTTAAAAGCGTGTATCTTCTTCATATTTACATCGATTTAACAGTTTTTTTTTTAATATCTCATTTTTAATATGCATTCTTTGAAATTACATACCTACTTTTTACGAATATTATTAATATTTCCGCCACTTGGACTGTCTCTTTGGTCTAGTAGTCGCAATCGCTACTGCTGAGCATGAGGTCCTGGGTTCGATTCTCAGGTCGGGCAACGTATTATTGGGTTTTTCTATCTGGAATTTATCAGTAGCAGTGCGGAATTTATGCCCGGTTGATGGCAATAGGCTCGCCCCCTATCACATGGGACTTAAAAACATAACTGGCGAAATGTGGGTGTACTATAACTACAACTCTGCCCAATCCTTCGGGGAAACAAAACGTGATGTTATCTAAAGTATTAATATTAGTAATCATCCCTATTATTCTTAGGCTGTTTGCAGACTTCAGTCAATGCTGTCTTTAGTCTGCTGCTTTAGGCAGACTATCTACTTAATAATGATCTTAAATTCATATACTGACAGAATACGTAAACCCTAAAGGTGCATACAACTTTACATAAGAGTTTTTATGACATAAAGTTATGGACATAGCTCTAAGAATTAGCAAACTGAAGTGGCAGTGGGCCGGCCATATCTCACGAAGAACCGACAACCGTTGGGGTAAACGAGTTCTTGAGTGGAGACCGCGACTCGGCAAACGTAGCGTAGGACGCCCTCCGGCCAGGTGGGATGACGATCTACGAAAGACTGCAGGCAGATGCTGGATGCGTCAAGCTGAAGACAGGGCGCTATGGTGCTCATTAGGGGCGGCCTATGTCCAGCAGTGGACTAAAATAGGCTGATGATGATGAAACGAGCACGTAAAAAAGATTTTTGAATATTCGCCCTTTAGAGGGGTTAAATAAAACATATAAGTTTGTATCGAAGTGCGTCATTTGTCGCCAACTGAAATTCCGCCATTTCCAAGACAGTGCGAAAGATAGCGAACTTGCACCAAAATCGACATAATTGGCAAAGTTGCCAACATGTACTGAAAAAAATCTGTTTTGACTCAAGTAAATAACGCAATGAACGTGCCTGAACTGTCAAAAAGAATGACATTGGGATCAATTGACCATGTATGTGTGTTACACAATTACCCCGATGTGTCTTCTATACACAAAATAGTTTTGATTCTGGTGTGTGTACTGTCAAAGTAGTTAGACATTTATTACTCATTGCCTTATTATTTCAGTTCAATTTTAGTTGAAATATTATATATTACGCCTTCATTAATGTGTTCATTTAATAGTGTTCTCTATTTTATTGCCGAAGTATCTCTGTGATCTATTCAAAGTTGGTTCGAAGTACCACTCATCTGATATATTATTATGGTAGGGCAATATTATTACTTTATGAGTAATATATGACATGAAATAAATACAGTTACGCTGGAAATTGCATCTATTAATACTCGCCGGTTATTGATCACTGTAGAGTAAAGCCAAAATCAGCGCTGTTGACGATAGCTTCGTCCGAAGTCATAGATAGCAATTTGCTGAGCAACGACCTGTTCTAGCAGAGATGCGACATTTGGCGTAATCGTTCTTGTTGTTGTTCCAAAAGTAACAATTTTTCCAATCTTGTTGTTGTTTGTTGTCATTTGCCAGTGTTGACTCACGAATAACTTTAATAAATTCGGTAACATTTATGCAATCTAAATTGTCTATGCCCCTGGGCCCTGACATCAAGCCATAGACAAGTTGTCAATTTTGTTTTGGTTGTATAGGAGACCTTTGGCTACTTTGTACATGTATTTTTTGTCATTTTCCCATATGTTGTAACAACAATAAAAGTTGCACCGTTTGAACAGTGTTAAAACGATGCAAGTTATTTGTTGTAAATTTTATTGTATGTCACAGGCAAGGAAGTTACATCCCAATTAAATGGGGCTTATGAGTCGATTCGCACTAATTTATTTTATTATTTATGGCATAAACGCTGTCACTTCCCTATACAGCAAACTCAACAGATATATAAGTAGCTCCTTTAGTCACATAACTGTTCCTTTTACCGCTCATCGCCAAGTCTACGCATTGAACCCCTTGTGTTCAGGTGATTACTTAATTGTGTCTTCGTGGTTAATCTATGTCCCGGTAGCCACGTTCTATCTTGTGTAATTATTATTTTAACCGTGGCAATGTAAGTTTTCTGTAACCTAATTATTAGAGAGAACCAGGTGATTTTTATTCTAATGTTCACCATGTGCATTCTATTTCACTGTCCGTCTATTGTCTTATCACGCTGTCATACTTGCCACACTGCCTGCTAAGCTGCTTGCTCAACTGCCTTGTTGCATGTGGATGAGAACCCCTCAGGTTCAAGGTTACGGACATGGCGCTGTCATGTGGACACTTCATGCTGATTCACTGTAAACCGCTGCGATGTGTGAGCTTTCCTCGCTTCCCACCTTTCCATTGTTGCCTTGGGCAATAGCACCTTCTGCCTAGCTGGGAATCGCTGCCCGTATCGCATGGGGCTGCAGGAATCTCTTCTAAAACTCACGGGCGCCCTTTTGCGCTATTTTCAGGATTATTCCACGCGAGTACTAACCGACGCCGCTACAGAGGTCTGGACGAATGCTCTAACAGCACTCGAGCTGCCTTTTCACCCGTTCTTCTCGCCTTGACGGAGCCTTGGCGAGCGTTGCGTGGTCTGCAGCCCTAGGCCCGTGGCCGCTACCGTCCACTGCTACCCGCCCCACTACCTTGCGCCTGAGACCGCGTGCGCCATCTACAGTGTCACCTAACGGAAAAAGCCCAGGGCAGTTCCCTCATTACCTACCCCCCAAGTTTCTGTGCTCGTGCTCTTAGCAAATAAATGTGTGTTTAAGTGGGATTCTGGTTTCAACCTAGTCTACCTTTATATCTCCGCTAATTACCAATTAAACCACTACGCTACAGTAGTATGCAAAAATCAGAAATCTACCACAACGAGGTTGCGGTCCTTCAATATAAAGAAGTAGCTTTGTATGAAGATGTTTATTTTCACTCATTCTAAACTTCTTACCTCCTTTTTGTAGCCAGGCTGTAAGACCTCATTTTAAAAGTTTCTTCTGTCTCCAACTCTTGTTTGAAAGAAGTAGTGAGATTCTAATTAATGTCAGATCATTTTGCTCTTTACTTAATCCAACCATGGTAAAATGTTTTTTTTCTAGGATTATAACGTTTTATGACTACAAAGTTAGGATATATAGAAAAAAAGCCGTACTTTTAAAAAACGTTATCGGAGATTTCCAAAATAACATACCCACTTACTTACTGTCAAAAACGGTTTTATTTTTAATTATATACTAGATACTAGATTTTAAACATACCATCTCAGGATAAGAAAAACTATGAACACCTTATAAATATAATAATTTTATTAATAAAACATATTACTGTCCGTTATTAAATCAATTTTACATACACATATAAAATACTGGAACTAGTAGATTCCTAGAAATTCAGACCCCGACCAAACTCCAGCTCTGTCACGTTGTTTGAGTTCAAATCTATATTCAGAATTCCAAACAATGGTACCAGTTATTTGATAACCACTGCCTGCAGTATTGCACTGCATGAGAATCAGGTCACCTGTTTATGAATCTCACGATAACTTATCTGAAGCTCGATTCGTTTTCACACCGTACGTACGTATGTACGTTGCAATTTATTTTAAACCGCAAAAAGTCGTAAGGATTGTTAAACTATGTTTTTCACCAAATTCGACTTTATTACTGTAAGAATTTCACGTTATTCTCATGATAAAGTTAAACTAGTATTCTGAATTGGGAATTTGAAGTTAAAAACTTTTAGCATTACTTATTTTATGGTGATTTCAACATTAAAGGAATCACCATAAGTATTGCTAAAAGTAGAGTTGATGTAAGAGTATACTGCGACTGCTGAACCTGAGATCCTGATTCCGATTCCAAGGCCGAATAAAGGAATTTCTCTGTTTTAGTTTATAATCAAGATTTTTTCCCGATGGCAATAGATTTCCCCCTTCTCTAAAGGACTTAGATATTAAAGTCAAGGTCAAGGTCAAAGCATTTACTTCAAATAGGCACTAAAAGGCACTTTTGAACGTCAACATTTTCATTTAAATAGATTCTAGGCGCCCCTTCCAAAAGTTAGTTGCGTATGTAGAAGAAGGGGCAAGAAACTCCACCGTTACACTTTCAAAATATTTAAAAATATTTTGTGTACATTAGTTTTTTTTTTCATTAACTTGTTATATTTGGATGTACTCACCTCTGCCTTCCTGTTTGGCCAGTTAAGGCGTGATGTTCTGTTAGTAGGAACTTGATATCGATCGAGTTTGTCATCGAAAATTATTAATCGGGGTCCTAACGTTCCGTCAGGTAACTGATTGATGATATAATATGTTTGCGGTTTTCAGATCCTGTATAACGAACCCAAGAATAGATCCGAAAACCGTATGGCTTACGCCAACCAACCTGACAACGTGACAAAGTTTCCATTTTTAAATCGAGTTAAACGAACTCTTGGGTTTGGGTAAGTTTTATATGATATAATTTACAAGATACTATAATTTACCACTGAATCTATAATTTTATTTGATAAAATGATCAGTTAATATAAATTCAACAATTGATATAATTTTATGTGAACTAATTTTTATAAGCACAACCAACATTGAATATAAAACCTATGAAATCGTTTATTTTGTAATTTTTATCATAGTTAGTAACCTGAATAGATATACCTTCTAACTGATTACCAGCTGCCAAGATAGCACCAGCCAAAGAGGGGATCTAGCTTCCTACGTTTCCGAGTCGGATTGTTCTGAATCAGGTTGTTACCCATAATTATGGTACGAGTATCAATATATATTTTAAAAGATAGACCTAATGATTTTCGATTAAATAAAAGTTATACCCAATAAATAAATTATACCAACATTTCATATATCTCACGTTTATTACATCTTATGAATGTTATTGAAATGAAAATATACAAAAAAAAATATATATAAAAGACGCGGTTGTAACTGCACACGGATTTTAATGATACAGCTTCTTTTGTTTTTTTAAGTTTAGTTGTGTAATTCAAAACTGTGTTTATGTAACGATATCCGAGAAGACTTGTGGCCGCCATATAACGTCTGCAATATACCGGCTAATGACATTGAAACGTGATAGATGAAAGTAAAATAGATTATTTTCCTACACAGTGTTAGCCGACACTGCGGCCGTTATGTGAGCCTTCTAGAAATTCGTAGCGCAAACACGTAGGTAATTTAATGTATAGATTACCTGTTAGCATATAACTTATGAGATAGCGATATAGTCTTTGACAATTACTTTTTGTAAACTGGTACAATCTAATGTAATCGGATAATAATTTTGAGAGAAATCATACCGCGACAGCCGTTTTGTTGGGAATAGCTAGGCGTCAGAGAAGAAGTTTACATACGCGTAAGGCGCTAAAAAAAAATGTTACTCGTTCCTCTCAAGGCCTCCCGTGCCTTTAAAGGCCCAGTGACCCCACTCCACTTCACGCGGGTAATTCTCGTATTGTAAAATAAATAAAGGTTAGAATGCACTGTGGTTTGTGTCAGGGTCGAGAGAGATAGATAATCTTTGCAAATCATTAGTTTCCGAACGAAAAGTCTGGCTGACATTTTAAAAAATAAATGTAAAAGACGCATTGTTCGTGGTCGTGAGTAAGCTCTCAGTGACCGCGTGTTGGTTTTTTTTAGTGAAGTTAAGTGTTTTTGTGTTGAAATTGACTGTGAGCGGATGAATATTTACTTTTGAATAGTTATTTCATCGTTATGGATAGTTATTTGTGCGAAAAAACAAATTGTTTTTATTTTGTAATATGGTCTGTTTATTCAAGGACCCAAAATAATTTATTTATAGGTAGCATCGAACAAAAATACAATGAAAAATCTTTTTGTGATCGCGGCTGCGAAATTCTACGAATTCGCGAAATTTCCGGGGCTTGAGAGATCTGAGGGAACGTTACGTTCACCAGAAATAGTGGGCTCAAAAGTTATTCTTACTACTGGATCTAATAAGTTGGTCCTCATCTCATTATACTATTACTATTTAGAGACTTGTCTATTGCTATATTCTGTCTACGGACAAACGCCACCTTATGAAATGCCCATTGACTGGGTTTACGTTACCCAGATGCAACATGGAATATTGTAGTTGTAATTAATTTTTATGTTGTTTTCGTGTACTGTTTCATCATCGCCACTACTACAGCTTATCCCATAACTACCGAGGAATCCACGCACGCAGCTGATAAAAACGTTTAAAGAGACAACCGATACACTATTTCAAAAAGTGTTCCGCCTTGTCAAATAGGACAAAACCTCAAAATAATAAGCACAAAATATGACAAGCAAATCCAAAATCTGAAGTGAACTGCAATGTTTTTAATATCTGATTTTTTACGATGTGTCTGACATCGGAAACCATAAAACTCATAAATTGCACAGAACCGCAAATGTCAGAACATGAAATTTTTAATCAAATTTTATTATTGAACTAAAATATTTATTTTATTAAAGCTTCGTATGGCGCTGCCCTAAGAACAACATGAAGTATCATAAAGTTTTATCTACATATTTCCCATATTTTCCATTGATCCCCATCCAGTGGTCCGCAAGACCTGAAATAAGTTCCCCGAAGGGATTAAAATTTTAAACTTGTAATCGTAATTTTAAAAACAAAAACCACATAGATGCAAACCAAATTCTTATTTCAATTTACTTTGAGTTTTTTTTTAATAATATTAAGGATCAGTTAACGCATGTTACTTTTGAGTTTGACATTGCAGAAATCAAAGTGCTCTTCGGTCAAAAAAAAGTTGGGAAGCACTGATTTCTACTGTATATAACAGTTTTTAGTAGTAGAAGAGCATACGCCCGAAATTAATAATGTATCTCGGGTTCCAATCTCGGTCCCGATCTTCGAATGCTTCATACCATTCGAATGATATCTTAGAACCCGGCTGCCAATAACTCTACTCGGCTACCCCAATGTCCAACTATTCAAGTGAACAGATAGGGTTGAGAATGTTTGATGCGGGGAGATGGTAATTTTAAAATTAAATGAAATTAAAGATTGTAAACAGAAACCATGGTTATTGGCAAGTACGAGTATCACCCAAAAAATGTAATTACTTAATTAAATGTCAAAAATATAATTACGTAATAATGTAGTCGTACATTTTTTAGATATAATAATATGATATACATTATTGAAGCAGTCGCTTCAGCTCAGCAATACAGTTTGGATTAGGCTAGGCAGATTAATAAATTCGTACAAAAATACTTTCGTATAATATTTTTTTGTATAGCCGACACAATATAGTATTCAATATTATTTTATCTAAGTGTGTTTTATTTTCCTATCATCAAGCAAATGCTTTTAATACTCGACATTGACGACCACTAGTCCCAACAGAAGACGGTATTACAAAAATTTAAAGTATTAATATTTTTAAACAAGAACGTGAAAATATTGTTGAAGCTTTAAAAAAACTGTTTGGTTCACACATCATGACGTATTGCGTAATTTGAATATGTATCAGCCGTGTGAGAGGTTTTATTTGTGAACATACATATAGGTACTTAGCTAGTGATTTGAGCAGCAAAAGCCCTATGTCATATCGTGAGATTGAACTCTAATCTAACTAAGAAAAAAAAAAAGTTTATATCTCACCATAAAAAGTTACAAATATACAATAGGTACATACAAGTACTTCAACAATTTGACAAGTATTTCAAGAATTTTGTGGTGATCACAATAGGGTGTTCTCGCCTAGTTCTGGGGCTAGGGTTTATTGTGGGGCGAGAACCTGTACCTCAGGGGATAATGCTATTGACATTCTCATATTGTCTTAGGACATTTGTGTGTTACTACTACATACAATTCATCTTAGTAAGTACCATTAGATAGTACTAGGCTTTTGGTGAGTTTGAAGATATGAGGTATGAATGTGCGTATGTGTGTAAATATGAGTGGTGAAGTAGAGGAATGTGAGTGATGATATAGTGGTGAAATAAGTGAGGAAATATATGTGTTTGTGTGGTAGGTTGGATTATTCATGAAGAGTCATTAGATTTTCAATGTCTTCGTTATTCAATTGCAGTAAGTACATTTTTACCTTATTTTTGCCTTCATGACTGCTAAGTTTTACTATTACCGTTTTTTCATTTATTCTGTTATGTAATATTAATCTTAAGACATAATGTTGTCGCCTTCCAGAATTTGTGCCGTGTCAGACACTTGGGCAAGGTGCAGGATTTCTGCGTGTATCAGTATCGACAGGCAGGAGTACTGTTCGATGTCTTCTCAGAGTGGATGCGAGTACAAAAACCTGTCGTATAGTTAGGACCTGACATTCTGAGTACAATTGTCTTGTTGGGTATCTAAAAGGCTTCCTATTTATAACCTTCAGAACAGCTCTTTGGGCTCACTCGAGAGCTAGAAACATCGTCTTTGAGGCATCGCCCCACATTGGGATGCAGTATTTTATGAGAGATTGACACAATGCGACGTAAATTTTTATAAGAAGCTCTTGTGATGCAGATTCTCTGAGAGTTTTAAACAAAAAGATCATGTTTCTAAACCTTGTTGTTACTTTTTTAGTTGTTGATCCCATCTTAGTTAGATTAGGACCTCTTAGTTCGTTTCGGCCTTTTTTGCTGTAGGTTAAGAAACACCGAACTTATCTAGTTTAAAATAAAAAAAAATTGACGAGTAAAAGTGTTAGTACAAACCTCATTTTAATTAGAATCACTTATCATTAGAAGTACAAGTACACATAATGAGAAATAACGTGTGTTCAGAATGTGTTTATGCTCAAGCTTTATTCAACATTTATTAAGCTCCGGTTTTCCTCAATGTTTTTTTCGCTCGGTCCGTCTGTGGTGATTGCTATGAAGCCATTAGAAACCACACCTTTTTTGGGTGGGATATCATCAAATGTCTTGCCCCGCTCTGGGCGGAGCGGGAGGGCTTTTATTGACTAAAACCCACCCGACTGTACGAATTGTATTAACAAAATTTAAATGCTCTTACGAACAGAATTTCCTATCGTTTTATAGATGAAGACCTACAGGTAAGTAAGGGCATCGCTTTATAGTGGCTGGTCCAAATAGTCCGAATTTGGTTTTTTTGTTCTATGAAAAGAAAAATCGAAATTACCTGAAATATGTTCAAATTCGGGAAAAACTGGACGTCCCTTTTCTTAAAGGGTTTTTAATATGAGCCCAAGTTACAAGAAATAATACTAAAGTAAAGTTTGCCATCAGTTTGTAAATGTTAAAGTTGTTATCTGTTGAGTGAGTAGTTTATATGTTAAGTTTATTGTTAAGTTATTTTCTGTTTTTATTTATTCCGAGTGGCCGAGAAATCAACGCGCAACCTGTTATGAAGCATGATTCTGAACCATAGCGTAGAAAGTTTTTTTTTTTTTTTTTCCGTTCCGTATAATTTGACAGCGTAGATATTGCACTTTTCTATGTACCAGCAGATATTTTATGATAACCGACGAAAAATGTCTAGGGACCCGAGTCCAGAAGCATGTGTTGAAATATGGTTACAGTTTTTGCTTCGAAGTCCTTGCCAGGCAGTGTGTTCCAAAAAAAAAAACAATTGTACAACTTCAAACGATCTCAAATTTTATTGAGATTTGGACTGGACAGCGTTAGTTAGGGTCAGCTAGTTGGTAATATACCTAATAATAATAAGTAGGTAAAATAGTATTGATACATTAAATACAGTCCGTAACAAGTAATGTGGGAAGGTACTATTAACAGTCTACATACATGCAAATAAATACGAAATTAATTTAAATTTATTGAATAGTCTATTCTCATAAAACGATATCTTAATGCTTTTTTTATTTTTTATAATGAAGAGCTATTAATAATAGTTGATGCCCTCTTAAGTATACATACGGAGATTTGAAGATGGAATTTTTAAATTAAGTATTTTAGTAGACTTTAGACTACTAAAATTCTTAATTTAAAAATTTTCGCCGAATTTTGAAAAGAGTCTTATTAAGTAATTTACGACTTAAGTTTTTATTGAAAAACGAAATCTAAAATCTTATTACTTAATTTAAAAAGAAGGTAATAGGAGCCTAAATATTGCGAGGCAAAATTTTATAAGTACTTACATACCTAATTGTTCTAACGATGTTGACGTAGACTTGAAATATTTATGAAACTTCACACAAAAAATAAAAGACTACTTAAAAAATAATGTAGATACCAACCTATACTTGTATGCATGAAAAAATGATTTTATTTTCCATTTCAGAAAGGTAAACTCAATATCCCTGTCAGCAAAAAGTGGAACGTATTTCTTTTTGGCGTCAAAAATATTATAGTAAAATGTTATGTAGAACGAACACGGTTTAAAGAAAAACAAACAGACCTATTTTTACCCTACATTGTTTTATTTTAATATCAGACAGAAAATTACATCATTATGAATGTAATAGTTTTCATTGAAAAATTGCCTCACTTCACCATACAAATAAATACGTGACATAAATTAAATACATAAATTATTAACACCAATATTATTGCCCTAATTAAATACTTAGAACGATAATTGTGCCGTGTTATTACACACAATACTTAATAAGTTTCGAAAACATGTAATGTCGAATAGATAGTGCACGTATGTTTCCTAACGGCTATAAATAAAGCGATTGTACCCGTTCTAAACACACAGCCATATTTCAAAAAACTATTAAAAACGTCAATACAATGCCAACAATAATTTACTTACGTTCCATAAGAGTTTTGGCATCAATTCAACGATTTCTTAATGAACTGAAATCTGTAATAACACACTCACTTAAATTTGCAAACGAAACAATCAATTCGTCAACTTTCGTAAAACTTTTCACTGACACTGGGTTTTTTAATAGTATCTACAATTAAAATCCGTTCTAAATTCAAAATTCGCACTGAATTCACTTTATCAGTAAAATCAACTCTCGATAAAAAAACACAATATGATTATTGTTTAATCACATTTCGAAATTCGAATAATATTAAAGTTCGTAATACAAAAAAAGTTCGAACCCGAAACTCCCGCACGTTTTTTAAATAAAAAAATATTTCTAATAATACATTAGTTTTTTTAAATTTTGGAAGGATTATTGTACGATGTTTCGCAAGTGTAAAGTTACGGTACAGTCAGCGCATTGAGGCATGCGCAGCGGTTGGAACACAGCGAACGACTGTCGACTCCAGTTGAGAGTTCTACTCTTACAGCGGTGTAGGCGAGATTGCAAATCGCTGCAGCGTATTAAATCTCTATACGGTGTAAGGCATTGGCTAGATTATGAGTTGAATAGGAAAGTATAAAGAAACATAGAGAGTTGTATTGGTAATTTTTGGCTCAGTTCTAAAATTAAGTCGATTTGGGGACACAATGCATACAATAGTTTTTGGGTAGTCTGCGATTTTCTAAATGTTAATTTGTATATCACAGGGAGTAAGCCTGAGTCCCAGCAGTGGGAAAGTTATAAAAGGTATGTTTAAGATAAAGTGTTTTGTTAAAGCCGAAACTTGATATAGCTGGAAAAGCCCGGGTAGGTGATGATAAGATAGTGTTTTGTTTTTTTGTATATATGTTAGGAAAATTATTGCTACATTGCTCTTTCATGCTGTGTGTCCATTCACAATGCTAGTTGCAAAACGATAGTTCGTGAACTTGGTTAGACAGCAAAACATCGTGCATTACCGTTTTGTGAACGAAGAATGTTTTTAAATATCTGGCTTGCCTGTCGAACAGCGCCAGTCGTTCAAAATTAATAATACATTTAAAAGGCTTTAGTTGCTTGCTTAAAAAGATATCACTAGACAAGATTTATTCAAATGCTGTTGGTATAGAGAGTAGTGGAGGCCCAGAAGTAACGGCCTAGACTTACGAGTTGTAGGTCGTAGGTTCGAACCCAGCCAGGCGCTTTACTTTGTGTAAATTATTTCGTCACCACTGCTCTCAAAACGGTGAAGGAATACATCGTGAGGAATCCGGCATGTCTTTGAACCAAAAAAAATTAAGACATGTGACATAGATCTACCAACCCGAACTCGGCCCGCGTGATGGATTACGGCCCACTGCATCTCACAGAGAGGAGGCCTGTGTCCCAGCAGTGGGAACATAATAGGCTGATTATGTAATGTATGTTGATATAGCTATAACTTTTGTTTGGCAAATCGGACGTCGTTTACTAATACTTATGATCATTCATTCAATGTTTATTTTTGAGATTGATTGCAACATTCTATATGAAGGCCTTTGAGTATATATTTAGCCAAAATACAAGTCGTTCTGTTTCCCATGACTTTGTTACCTAGTTTTAGAAAATTCCTTCTAAGTTAAATAATTATTATCTTCCTTTCGGAAGATGTAGGCTTTCTGTGAGTAATTCACGGAAAAAGTTTCATGTTGAAATTAAAAGAAGAGAGTGAGTACGAATTATCTCTGTCTTCTGCCATTGGGTATTTCTATACATAAAAACATTTACATACATAGAAATAAATAAAATTGAAGTGTTTGTATTTACTAAATACATCTGAAAGTTTATACGGTATGTCTATTTGTTCCGGCTAACCTTCAAACCGGCGGAACCGATTTTGATGAAAATTGGTATGGGATACTTTGATCAGTAAATGAAAAATGGTACTAAGTTATCTTTACACGCGACACGACGCCGGCACAGTAAATAATCATTACTTCGTTTTCAATAGTTTTTTTTTTTTTCGTTTTTTATTGTCGTCTATGCAGGGTGTCCCGTAAGTCGACGTCGACGCCGGAATCGGATGATAGGTCAAGTCATAATAACAGTTAACAGAAAAATAAAAACATCACACATCCTGTATAAACAGACAAAAAGAAAATAACAAAAAAAATACGTACAAATGTCTTTCTTGCCGTTTCCCTTAGTTGCATGCGTCGCATGGATATAATAGAAACGGAAGACAAAATTACACTTGTAAAAAGATTTTTACGGCGTCAAAATTCAAGAAGCGAATGTTTTTTTAATAGGAAGTGATTTGTGATAGAGAGATTCTGAGAGGTCATAATGAAAATCGATGTCAAACCAGAATACTTTTTTATAAGTCTCTGATTATGGCCCTACCCAACTAGGAGATTCCATGAAAGGAAAAGTTCGTACAACCGTTTACCTGTCTGTCAATAAATTAATGGAAGAGAAAAAATATTGTTGTTTATATATAGAAAACAAGCTTTATACTGCTTTTTGGATTTTGGAATTTTTTCCACGGAAAGATACTACCGGGATAAGCGTATCCTATGCCTACACTCAGGTTCTTCAGGACTCCCCGGGTTGCATGTTGTTGCATACTCCATTTATCCGTTAAGGCCTTAAAAGGTTACAGACGGAGTATAGATTACTTTTAGGAGAGATTAGATTATTATTATGAGTTTCCTGCCTGTTATTCTCCTTAACTACCTACTACGCTTTAGAATGAGCAAATAGCTTCATCTTTCTGACCGACAGACCTTGAAAATTCAAAAGCGCCTGTAATTCTGTCTGTATGTTACCTGTTACCTTTTCACGAAAAACGAAAAAAAAAACGTGAAGACTGTTTCCCGCCACTTTTCAATTGTTTTTCTGTCCGCCAAAATGAGTGAATCTAACGAAGGAATTCGATATTTTGAAGTTTTATAATAAAAATGGTATAAATGCGACACTCGCCGCGCAAAATATGTGTGATGTTTATTGACTTAACGCAGCGTCAGAAAGAGTAGCACAAAGTTGGTTTAAGCGTTTTCAGTCTAGGAGTTTTGATGTCAAAGACACATCTCGCTCTGGCCGGGGCGCCCAGAGCGCGATGTGCCTTTGGTTTCGGATAAAGTGAGTGTCATTTTAGTAAAAGTGGCAATTTCCGGCATATTAATGACACGACATAGCTGAAAAGTTAGGGGTTGATCACAAAACAATAATGAGGCATTTGAAAAAGTATGGGTACACAAAAAACACGATTTTAGGGTGCCTAATTAATCATGGCCTAATACGTGATTATACACTGGTGATATGACGTGGATCACCTACGACAAGAACGCGCGAAAAGGATCATGGTCAAATGGCAGTCAAGCTCCGCAGACGACAGCGAAACCCGGATTAACTCGCAATAATGTGTTTTTGTGTGTTTGGCTTTTACCGCCGGGCAAATCGATCGATTCGGATCTCTACTGCAAACAGCTGATAAGACTGAAGCAAAAGTATTTAAAAAAGAAGGGCCGCATTGATCAACAGAAAGGGATGTGGTCTTTCATCATGATATCGTCACACGGCATCTTAAGCCACTCAGCAAAAACTGCGAGACCTTGGTTGGGAAGTGTTTAAGCATCTATTATATAGCCCTGTATAGTGTTTTTGGGTTATTCTATTTAGAATTTCTTAGTAGCAGCCTGGAGTCTGGATTAGTGCTTGGTTGATGTTCATGTTACATGGGACTTAAGTATAACTGGCGAAATGTGGGTGTACTGTAGGTACACCTCTGTCTAACCCTTCTGGGATTACAGGCGTGATTTTATGTGTTTTTTTTAATATAGCCCTGATCTTGCACCCTCAGATTTCTACCTTTTTTGGTCTCCTCAGAATTCTTTAGGTATTTTGAGGCTAACATCAAAAGAGGACTGTTAAAACTAATTTTTGATCAGAAGTCCCTAAATTTCTACAGCAATGGTATTGTTACTACCTATAAAATGGTAACGAGTTATCGAACGAAATGGATATATTACAAACAATTGTAAGTGCACTTTACTTTGTGTATTTAATTTCATCACCGCTTCTCTCAAAACGGTGAAGGAAAACATCGTGAGAAAAACGCCGGCATAGCCTAGTACCAAAAATTCGGAGACATGTGACATCCTTCAACCCACACTGGGCCTGCGTGGAGAATTATGGCTCCCTCCCTGTCGCAGAGAGGAGGCCTATGTTCCAGCAATGGGATTATAGGCTGGATTATGCTTATGCATCTGTTACTGCACCATATTTTATTTGGTCTCTCTTTATTTTTACGGCCTATAGTTACTCACTACAATACGTCACAATTGAAAATGATCTTCAAAGGTCCTAGAGACCAACCGTAATCCATTAAGCAACAATATCCATTACCGTCATGGTTTATTGTATAGGACCCATTACAAGTTTCTCGTTGACAATGAAAGAATTCACTTTAGCGCTCCCACAAACAAAGTTACTTCCTCGCCGCTATAGAGTACTAGAGTACGTTCTGTGAAAAAGGTATATAATTTTGGGAGCATCAGTCCTTGGTTTTTAAAATATCCACGAAATGAGTACAGTAAAATAACGTCTGGGGCACCTTGCATCCCAATTTCGCAAACTGGCAATCAAAATCGAAAGGGTTTTGAAAGAAATTCATACTCAATTGGGGCACCTATGCATTGAGAATGCAAAATGGAAATCCCTTTGGTGCTCAATGTCTAAGTGCCCCAAAAATAGGTGCTCAAACAGGAATATTTCAAAAATTCGTCCGCTCGATAATGTAGATAACGCAATGAATATTGTTGAATTGTCAAAATTAATTATTGCCATTGTAAGTTTGTAACGGAATAAGGCTGCTGGTCGTTCAGCCTCGCTACTGAATTGCAGACTGGTTACCACGGCGTAAGATATTCTTCCAATGTTTTTACGGAAACGAGAGAAAAACGTTATCGTAGTAGGTACTACTAGACCTTCAGACTGTATTTCGGCCATGGCGGCGAATCTCAATCAACGTCAGACTAGAGTGCGCGCAAGATATGTCTGTGTGCGTGTTTGACCTTCAAGACTACCCATAATAATATCGAGGCCAGCACTTTTAATCACATTAGAACTAATGATGGCGATTATTTTCTTTGGAAAACACGGAACACAGCACACTCTCTTGACACTTGATGTATATAGAGACGTCGAAATTACGTCGAGCTGGCGGCTAACGATTTTTTTCGGCCGCGCACAGACTTATTTTGCGCGCACTCTAGCCTTCAACTCGGGAGATATTAAAGTGCACAAGTGTGTGCGCAGGTGCAATCTCTCTCTCTTACTTTCATAGTCCGATGGGTGCATTCATCCGACATGAGAGATCAAGCGCAGGACCTACGGCTTACCGTGCTTTCCGAGGCACGGGGTTTTCACAACGCCAACTTCCAAATTCCGGGCTGTTACTAAGAAATTTTCATTGGAAAAACCCAATAACACTTGCCCGACCTGGGAATCGAATCCAGGACCCCACGCTCAACAGTCATGCTTGCGACCACGAGATCAAAAGTAGGTACTATTCTGTAACACATGCATCTAATTTTAAAAAATCTAGGTTAACTCCTATGATTGCCTGAATTCTGGTCAAAACTCATTCGCTCTGATCATCGATACGATAAAGAATAACAATTCCTATGAAAAATGAAAGCCAATACAAACAGTAAAAGTTGCAGAAAATATTTTATTAGGCTTATGACATTTATTTTTATTTTTAACTGGATAAACAAATGTTTACAAATAGAGCAAACAGCATTATTAAAAGTGTAAAAGCTTATAAAATTGGCAAGTTAGAAACGTTTGAAAATAAGTGTTAGACAAGGACAGCACTATCGTCGAAGTGATGTCACGACTATGTAACTTCATACTAGCGCCATACATTGTCCTTACCGAGCGACAAGGACGGGAATAATACCCTCCAAAAACTTTTATAGCGTGTAGTTTCTTCATATTTACATCGATGTAACAGATTTTTTCGACTATAATTTCAACTATGCAATCTTTAAACTTACATTTTTTTTTACTGTTTTAATATAAGTAGTTATCCATATTCGATTTATTACAAAAAAATGTTCGTCGAAACGACGAATGGTTGGTTATGAAAAGGCCTACGCGAATATTGATAGGTGGTGTGTCTAGGGTTAGTTACACAAATCCAATTTACTTAAAACTGATTTCATTTAATACTGTTACCATTGTATTTTATCATAAAAATAGTTCCAAGTTAAGCTTTTGCAATGAATTGAAATAGGTAATTATTTTCCTTTATAGTAGGTACCTATTCACAGTTTTGTGGTATTTCTATGTTGGCCTGTAAAACGATTTGTAGGCAATTGGCAGCCATTGAATGCGTTCCAGTGTTGCCGCGTCGGGGCTTAATTGCAGGTAGCGGCGGAGAATTTTTAATTTCGATTTTTGGGGTTAAGCTGTGGCAAAGCTTTACCTATGTGTGAAATGCCATGATATTGTTTTGATTTTACATACATAACATCACGCCTGTAATCCCAGAAGGGTTAGGCAGAGGTGTTCCCATAGTACACCCACATTTCGCCAGTTATACTTGCATAATAATACATGCATAATCAGCTTATTATGTTCACACTGCTGGGACACAGGCCTCCTCTCTGTAAGAGGAAGTGGGCTGTAAGCCACCACGCGGGCCAAATGCGGGTTGGTAGATGTCACATGTCTTCGAATTTTTGGTTCTAGGACATGCCGGTTTCCTTACGATGTTTTCCTTCACCGTTTTGAGAGCAGTGGTGATGAATTATGCTTGAGTCCCATGTAATAAGAGGCGAGACTAGTGCCATCAACCGGGCAAAAATCCAGATTCTGGGTTGTTATTGAGAAATTCTAGATAGAAAAACCAATAACACTTTTCCCGACAAGGGAATGAAACCCAGGACCTCATGCTCAGCAGTAGCTCTTGCGACCGCTAGACCAACGAGGCAGTTTGATTTTAGTCATATTTTTTATGGATCCGTTCTAATATCTATCTAAATACTAATAATAAATATGAAGAGTATGCTTGAACGCCTAATCTCAGGTAGTACCAGTCTTGTTTGAAAAAATCTTATTGCATTTGAGAGCTCAATTCTAGAAGAACATCACGATATGACCCTGAAGAGCCGAGCGAAAAGATAATAATGTTAGAAAGACCGGTGATGCAATGCTACGGGACGGGTCCGGGTAACAAGAAATTTATTTCATTCTATAGTTAATGCTATAAAGTTCACACTTCGTACCTCGCTAAAGTGACTGCACACAATTCGGAATTGAGCTGTGTGTACTGTAGCGTAGTGGACGATAGGCCTACATCATCGCATATTCACACCTCGACGTTGTTCGAATTTCGAAGTGATTTGATGATGTTTAGTAATTCACTGGGTGGGTGTACAGTTTTCAAATACATACTAAATCAAAGGTGTTAAAAGATCCAATACCATTTAGTCGTAGCTGAGGACCTGAGAGCTCCTGTGCTGAGGCATCTCATGCGGAACCATTGTCCGCCTGAAGTGCCTCGTAAGTACATGACTCAGTAAGTGTTGCTGATGTACTTAAATTTATTACTAATCCTAGTTTATAAGTCTTATTATTTAAGTTTTTACTTACAAAAATGGTCCCTATGTTGTCCCGAATAAAAACAAATTATTATTATTTACATTATTACATATCACCCATTTAAACAAACACAATCACCACACGCACACACATTCACACACACATTTATGCACAGACCTAATCTCAGCCGCCAGGGCACATTCAAGTCAATGACAGACGTGCCCAGTGTAGGGTAGCTTTATTTTTACAAATAATATAATTTAACAATTTATGGATAAGTCACAAGAGTAACAAATAATAGATTTGGCGTCCTAGCTAGGTTACATGGTAACCTGTATTAAGGTTAGCCACCAGGCTCCCACAGAAGGAGTACAAGATATAAATAGAGACTGCTAAGGACTTTATCGATTTAACGTAAGTTACTTATAATACTAAGTGTGTGAAGTGTTGTGTGTATGTGATTAGTGATGTAGCTGTGGTGTGTTAGTGTTTTGTGATGGGGGTGTTGTGTGTGTGTATGTAATTAGTGATGTAGCTGTGGTGTGTAAGTGTTTTGTGATGGAGGTGTGGTGTGCGTGTATGTGAACGGAAGGGAAAGAGGTTGGGTGTAGTAACGATTGTGAAGTAAGCAGACCTTCAGTGTCGTCGTAGTTCAAACTGGATGGAAAGCATGATAACTGCTTTTTACAAATTTCGTAAGAGGATTGATGTACAAAGATATGTTTGTTTATTCTGTTATATAAATATGGCGCAAGGAAGTAATAGAAACGTTTAGTGAAGGCAAAGCTTGTGAAGCGTACTTTGCAAAATTCGTGCTTTCGCCTAAGTGAGGATTGAGTTAGTGTAAAAGGAGTCTGTGTGTGTTGTTGTAATAAGATGTTGAGAATGAAAGCTTGCCGGACCGTAAGAACTTTGCATTTTTTATACAGATCAAAGGTTGGGAAAAGCATTGGTCGGAAAGTAGCAACCTTAAAAACCTAACCTTTATAGTAGGTACATAGTGCTCACAAGTGTGCTATGCAATTATACAATCTTAAAATATTAAATTTAAACAGTGCAAAGATAGTTCTTACAATCTTCAGCAGCTTCAACAATATTTTCGAATGCTAATCAATTAGTTTATGCGCACTTTTTTTTTTTTTTTTTGGGTGGGAAATCATCAAATGACTTCTCCCGCTCTGGGTGGAGCGGGGGGGCGTGTCAGACTTTTACTGACTAAAACCCACCCGTGTTCCTTCAGTTGCCTGTGCCAGGGCCACGGTTTTCTCTGTGGAATAACCCGCGACCCTGAGGCGTCGGCCCTATCGGACCCCGTCACTTTCTGCTGACATCTCTTTGAGGCGCGCGTGGAACACAACGCGCCGTCGACCCGGGCCTGGTCCTTACCGGACGGCGAGCTACCCATTGCTCGCCATCCGCAAGCCCGCGCCTACGGTGGCCGGGAATCTGCAGGCGACTCCCGACGCCCAGGGCGTCTCCTGCGGCGGCTAGTGGGGGCGTGAGGGCGCAATGCTCTCTCCCTCACCCGCTCCGCCTCCTCGCTAGCATTACTGCTTCGCAGAAGGAGGTGACGGCTTTCCATTCTCTCTCGCTCCGTACCATGGCCTGGACCAGGGCCGGACGCGAGAGATCGCCGCCGCCAATCGCCTCCGCGAGGACACTGCGGTGCTCCGCCCAAGCTGGGCATACCTCCACCGTATGCTCCACCGTGTCCTCCGGGCGATCCACACAATGGTGACACCCGGGCGTTTCCTCCCGCCTTATGCGAAACAGGAACCCTCCGAAACAACCGTGTCCGGTGAGGACCTGTGTCAGGCGGAAGGTGAGGACGCCGTGGCGCCTCTCCAACCACTCCTCAAAGAGGGGACTTACCGCCGCTATTGTGGCGTGCCCAGCACTGGGTTGCGACAATCGCACCCTCCATGTCGCCATGAGATCCCGCCGGAGCTCTGTCCGCTGTACCGTGATTTCTCGCGGCAGCGGAGTTACACCCGCGTTTTGCCTCCTCGCGCCACTCCCATACGTGCGCGAGGGCTTTTGCCTCCAGATCCCATGGCGGCAATCCGGCAAGTAGGCTCGCCGGCTCGCATGAGACCGTGCGGTATAGTTTATGCGCACTTGTGGAGCAGAACCAGCGTTGAGCCAAGCATTTTCGTCAGAAATGTAATCCTCCAACTTATAATACGCTTGTTCAATAACAACTATTATTACTTAGTGCAAGAAGTCATCAAATAATTTATTATTTTATTCTTATTAACAGTTTACTTTGATTCCATTTTTTCCGCTCTTTGATGCATTTAATAAACACATTACGTCAGTTAACATTGTTAGAGTCATTTCATACAACAGCAAAAGGCTGACATTGGACAATTAAAGTTGGTAGTCAATTTAATAAATTCTTAAATTCTCTGGTATTTGACACTGAAATTCTCTTTATGAGCGGAATCGCAGATCGTACATGCATAAGTACTTTATCCTCTTTTGAAACATAAATAAATTGTCTCGACTCGGAATATCGAAGATTTTAACTGCTAAAATTCAGAATAAGTTATTCCTGAAGGACGAGGGAACAAATAAACAAACATACATACATACAAACCTGTCAAAATCAAAACCCTCCTCTTGATTCATCGTATTTGGGTAAGAACTGTCTATGACCTTATTAGATTTCAAGTAGAACAGGAAGTAAAGGGTTCTTGTCAAACAGATAAGCCGATTTACCGTAAACCTTTGGCTGAAAACAAAGTTATATGGGATTATTTTATTACACTAGGTTTTGCCCACGGCTTCACCAGCGTGGAGCCGTGTGGGCACGCCACAATAGCGGCGGTAAGTCCCCTCTTTGAGGAGTGGTTGGAGAGGCGCCACGGCGTCCTCACCTTCCGCCTGACACAGGTCCTCACCGGACACGGTTGTTTCGGAGGGTTCCTGTTTCGCATAAGGCGGGAGGAAACGCCCGGGTGTCACCATTGTGTGGATCGCCCGGAGGACACGGTGGAGCATACGGTGGAGGTATGCCCACCTTGGGCGGAGCACCGCAGTGTCCTCGCGGAGGTGATTGGCGGCGGCGATCTCTCGCGTCCGGCCCTGATCCAGGCCATGGTATGGAGCGAGAGGGAATGGAAAGCCGTCACCTCCTTCTGCGAAGCAGTAATGCTCGCGAAGGAGGAGGCGGAGCGTGTGAGGGAGAGAGCATTGCGCCCTCACGCCCCCACTAGCCGCCGCAGGAGACGCCCTGGGCGTCGGGAGTCGCCTGCAGATTCCCGGCCACCGTAGGCGCGGGCTTGCGGATGGCGAGCAATGGGTAGCTCGCCGTCCGGTAAGGACCTGGCCCGGGTCGACGACGCGTTGTGTTCCACGCGCGCCTCAAAGAGATGTCAGCACAAAGTGACGGGGTCCGATACGGCCGACGCCTCAGAGTCGCGGGTTATTCCACAGAGAAAACCGTGGCCCTGGCACAGGCAACTGAAGGAACACGGGTGGGTTTTAGTCAGTAAAACTCTGACACGCCCTTCCGCTCCACCCAGAGCGGGACAAGTCATTTGATGATTTCCCACTCAAAAAAAAAAGCGTGGAGCCGTGTGGCCTTGGTCATGGTAAAACTGAGTGACTCATTTCATCGAAATCTGTTCAGCAGTTGCGGCGAGAAAAAGTAACAGACAAACATAAATACAGAGTTACCACCGCATTAAATAGTCAAAAATGGATTATTTTAGTTTTGCGTTTGTATAACATTGATATAAAATTTAAAAAAAAACGTTAGGTGTAATGCTACAAATGTGCTTTTCCTTAAAGACTGAAACACGAATCATTTACCTTATCTCGTAGCAGCCCTGGCGTAAACAAATATTAAAAAAAAATGCTTGTCTTGTGGTAGCAAGAGCTACTAGCGCATTACAGGCGCGATGTTATGTATGTTAAAGATATTTTTTTTTGAATTTTTCTGGTTTATACAGGAAACTGTTTTCATTTGAAGCTTCTAGCAATATAGTCATAATAATAACTGTCCATATGTATCGGGGCGAGGTCATACTTACATACCTATTGTTTGCCAGCCTTAATCGTTGGACGATTACCGCTTTATTTTAGAAATAAATTGTCCCAATACATTCAGCAATAACCCTAAAATCAAAACACAAACACGTTTCTATTGAAATTACTTTTTCACCTTTATTTAGATTTCATTTTAATTTCATTGCGAGCCCATGTGTGTTGATTGTGTCTTCAAAAATATAACAAAAAATAATTCAACAATGGCTTTGAATTGAACTGTCGTTAAAATTCGTGTTGTTGTGTTTGTTTCATTGAAAGCCAAAGTGTCAAATTTTTTGGCAAATATCAAAATATTTTTTCATTCGAACTTTTTATTTCTATATTAAATGGGTCTGCAATCAAATATTCACGGTTCGCTGTTAAGGCGCTTCCCCGACCAAATGACCTTGAGCGTTCGGTCCTTGTCCGTCCCACCGTTCAGTTTCACTCTTCACTCTGTCCCGCTCCCTGCTCACGCCCCTTATCTTAGAAATCAATTTTTTTTTAGTTATTCTAGCAAAAAACCGGACAAGTGCGAGTTGAACTCACGTGGAGAGGGTTCCGTACGATGATGCTAACCACCAAAAACAATTAATTTAGGTTGCAGAGATTTACATAATGCTTTCACTATTTAAAAAATATCAGATCTAACGTAGAGGCAAGCCCCTAATTCTACAATGCTTAACTATACAAACCCTACATCTTGGTCATAACGGCTTGGCTGTTTCACGACTGTCGCACAAACTCTCCTATGGGCATATGGTAAGAAATCGAGTAACCGTTCTTTAATATTGTGTCATGCAGCAGTTAAATGAAACGGCCATACCATACATTTTGACCAAGATTTAAGGTTAGTTGAGTTAGTCACTCAACAAGGAAAACTAGAAAGCTGAAATTTAATATGCGCTTCTTTAGTTTTTTTTTCATGGGCTGTGAAGAAAGTTTCTGCTGTCATGCAAGAAAACACTTTCTTACCCGACTATGCTAGGAGTATGGGTTATTATTTTAGCATGTCTGTGTAATATCAGTACAATATCATCGCTAAAATAAAACAAATAGATTACCCTACTGTAAGAAATAAAATCCTTTCAAAAACATTTAACGCAAAGTACATCTTGGTCCTCGGAAGCGTCTCAACTCGTGAACTGAGTTGAAACGCTTCCTGGGCATGCTCAATTTTTACCATAGTTGTTTACCCCGTCAAACCGAATTACAATATGAACTCAACAAGCTTCTACACAACCGAAAACGCAATGACAAGACATCCATGGAGTGGAACCCAGCAGCAAATATAGCTTTTGAAAACTGCGTCAAAGCATTTTTGAAGCTACTGAACCAACGCATCCAATACCCGGTGGTGCCCTCGCCATAATGACAGACGCTTCAGACTACAGCCATGGTGCATTACTAAAACAGAGCCTCAATAACGCGTGGAGACCTCTCGCTTATTTCTCAAAAGCAATGAGTATTACGCAGCGACACTGCAGTGTATACGATTGTGAGCTATTAGCGATCTATACAGCTGTGACGTAAAAGTGTATACGGACCACAAGCCACTTGCCCACGCACTGACTCGCCCAGCTAGTAGCCGTGACACACCTCGTCGAGAGCGACAGTTGCATTTTATCAGACAGTTCTGCACGGGCATGAAGTCCGTTCAAAGAGAAAACAACACACTAGCCAATGCTCTGTCACGCACAAAATATATGTGATGCCCTACCACTATCGACTACAACAAGTTAGCAAACGAACAAGCAAGCGATCCCGTGTTAAAGAAACTCAAGAGCCAATCCAACTTGAAGTTTACTGACGTCACTATGCCTGGGACCAACCGAGCAATCACATGCGAAACTTCGACTGAAAAGCCCTGACTATACCTACCGACAACATATCGTTTTGTTTCTTTCAAAGCACAACATAACTAATGTCATGCCGGTGTCAAAAAGAAACGGAAGCAGGCAACTTCAAAGTTATTTTGGTTGAACATTAATAAAGATGTAAGCGATTGGACAAGAGCGTGCATCGATTGCCAGCGAGTAACTCCACTGAGCGAATTCCCATCATCTGAAAGCTTTGAACATATACAAATGGATATCGTCGGCCCATTTTAAATATCAAATGATTGCCGTTACTGCATAAACATAATTTTTCGTTGCACCAAGTGGCCTGAAGCTGATCAGTTGCTCGAAATCACCGCTGAAAAGGTCGTAAAGTCCTCTACGAGAATTGGATCGCAATATTTGGATGTCCACTGCGAATATCAACGGATTAAGGTCACCAATTTGAATTCCTACTCTTCCAATGACTACTGCCGAAATTTGGCATGACACGAACACGCTCTACGGCATATCATCAGCAGTCATCGGACGCTGAAGGCAGCACAACTCCAGACTCTGGGCTGCTGCTGAGAATTAAAAATTAATGAATTTTATTAATGTAATTATTAATTAGTTGTATTAGTGTAATTTTACAAAGGATTTGACTGATTAGTAATTAAATGACTGATGATTTCATGATGAAAGTTAATGAAATGACGTAAAAATATAACAGCACAGCAGATAAATGTCAGATCGAATCAATTATGTCCAAAATACAAAGCAAAAAAAAAAAAAACGGTCAAATTAATTAAATTATGTCAATCATTCATCATCACCACAACTTACTCACAAGCTGCTTACAGTGCCCTTCAGGTCCAATATAACAACGTGTTCAGGGCACGCTGTGGTCCAATCGCTGACATCTTTAATAACTTTGAAGTTGCCTGCTTCCGTGTCGTTTTGACACCGGCATGACATAAGTCATGTTGTGCTTTGAATGCAACAAAACGATGCAACGATTGCTCGGTTGGTCCCAGGCATTGTGACGTCAGTAAACTTCAAGTTTTATTGGCTCTTGAGTTGTTTTAACACGGGATCGCTTGCTTGTTCGTTGGCTAACTTGTTGTAGTCGAAAGTGGTAGGGCATCGCATATATTCTGTGCGTGACAGAGCATTGGCTAGTGTGTTGTTTTCTCTTTGTACGGACTTCATGCCCGTGCAGAACTGTCTGATAAAATGCAACTGTCGCTCTCGACGAGGTGTGTCACGACTACTACCTGGGCGTGTCAGTGCGTGGGCAAGTGGCTTGTGGTCCGTATATACTGTTACGTCGCCTCCTTCAATCAGCGTTCGAAAATGGTTCACAGCTGTATGATTTCGCTTATACTCATAGCTCACAATCGTATACACTGCAGCTTCGCTGCGTAATACTCAGTGCTTTTGAGAAATAAGCGAGAGGTCTCCACTCGTTATTGAGTATCTGTTGGAGTAGTGCACCAAGGCTGTAGTTTGAAGCGTCTGTCATTATGGCGAGGGCACCGCCGGGTACTGGATGCGTTAGTTCAGTAGCTTCTAAAATGCTTTGACGTCAGTTTTCAAAATCTATGTCTGCTGCTGGGTTCCACTCACGCATGCATGGGTGTCTTGTCATTGACTTTCCAAAATGCGAAAGTAGGCATTTTCTTATCAAAAATCAACACTTAATAAATAATCTTGAAAATCTGAGATCTGAGTAGAAAAATTCACTATAGCTCAAAAGTTTTTACTTATTTACGACAAGTTCGATTTATAACCTGACGCAGTCTGAGTTTTGTTTTTCAAAATACTGTGTTACTATGCACGCGACGCAATAGTGTGGCCATGTACTTTTTCCCTTCCCCGGCCCGTACTCTCTGTGCGCTCGGCAGCTCCAGACGTGCACGCATTAAACATTATAGGTCATTTATATTTCGCGTGCGGTGTCACGGACCGATAACGTTAACGGAAATGTTCATCTTGACGAGGTCATTACCGTGCGAACAAACGAACCCCGGATTCTAAGAATAAAAGTCTATGTCAGGTTTCGGCCTAAACAACTTTTAAAACTAAATTCACATGGACACAAAGATTTGACTCACAATAATTTAAATCCAACTTATTAAACAATATTTATTTCTTTTCTAGAACTTTTCGAAAAGAAATTCATTTTTAATAAGTTCATCTCATATTATGTACCCAATGTCCTGTCTTTGGTATTGTTCGTCGAATCGTTGAGCTCCTTATGTTTTGAGTTGAGCTGCACGATTACTGACAAATGCGTGTACTGACTGGACAGGTCCACTCAATCTGTGTGGTTCTTTCCTCAAAAGACCATTTCACACATTAATCCACATGGTCTTCACATGATCTGACCAAGATTATGTCTGGACTTTAAAAGAGACTGTGACCTCAGAGTTTGTTTCGGCCTTTCTTCTCAGAGTAGTCAGATAGGAAACGCCTACCTCATCTAGTAAAAAAAAAAAATTTGACGTGTAAAGGTGTTTGTACAAACCTACTTACAGAAATAAAATCATTAATCATTTATAAAAACGAGCATTGTACCTACCTACGCTAAAGTCATAAAACTGGTTTTGCCGAGCCACTACCTATAAAAAAAGAACCCAGCCAGATGTACAATAACCCCCATCCAGTTGAACTGAAAGAAATGCTTGCCCTTGCAACAAATCGTGCAACAACTAAGCGCTATGACAAACCCTCTACTTCAGATGATGTCTAATCAACAACATTCAAACAATTAACAATTGTTCAATGGAATGCCAATGGGCTGTCACAACACGCTTTTCTTGACTTACATAAAGTTGATATATCACTCATTTCTGAAGCTCACTTTACCACATAAAACCATTTTAACGTACCGAATTACAAGTTTTATTATCAAACTATGCACCCAGATGAAACCGCGCACGGTGGCAGTGCTGTGTTGATAGTGCAAACATCAATCACTATGAAATGCAGCCAATCTGCACAGCTATTTTTCAAGCAACTAATCTGATGATTGAAGACCATCAAAGCCCTCTTGTAGTTTCTGCCATATACAGCCCTCCCAAACACAAACCCAATAAGGAGGACTATGTGAAACTATAGTCTACATTTGGAGCTAAGTTCATCGCAGGCGGAGACGATAATGCCAAGCACAACTTCTGGGGTTCCCGAACTACATCTACTACGTGGACGCCAAATGTACCTGGCAGTGGACTCTCTCAATCTCAGACCAATATCTTCTGGGGAACCAACTTACTGTCCAGCTAGTCCCATGCTGCCCTCTTCCAGCGACGCCCTAGGCCGAGGTTCTTACCCCACAGGGGGTGCCCTTAGCGTGTAGTCGCTTAGTTTTTAGTCAGTATTTAAGTTTAAGTCCTAGCTGGGTAATAGTTTGGGAGGGCGTGGATTTGGGCGTCGCGGCGGGCCTCGGCGGCGAGGACGGTAGGACGGCGATCGGGTTCTGCGCTTGTGTAAAGTGCTGGTGGCCATATTACTCTCCTGGAGGAGGGTAATGGCGTCGTCGGTGGTGATTAAAGTATGCCTTGGTCGGCGAATACTGCTTATGTGGGAGGGAGTATAGCGGACTTCGTTTCCCTCGATTGTTGACCTGGATTCTCCATTTCCGGAACCAAGCGCCTAAGACGTTTGCGGAGGTTTGGAGAGTACGAGCTATAGCATTGGGACAGTGACCGGCATAGCAAACGGCAGTGTCGTCTGCGAAGAGAGCCAACTGAGCCTTTTTACTCTTTGGGATATCGCTGGTGAACAGCGATATCCCAAAGACTAGAGGAGATATAACGGCACCGGAACACCGGCACGAATAGGGTGAGAGGACGAGAGAGTGCATCCTCGATGCGATAGCGGAAGGTGCGATTCGAAAAAACTCTTGTAAGATGAGCACGAGACGATCTGGCACTCCTAGTTGGTAAAGCTTGTATAACAAGCCATTGTGCCCGACTTTGTCGAAGGCTTTCGCTATGTCGAAGAATAGAACACCCGTCGTCGCGTTACGCTGCAGACCAGCGCACAAGTGCTCTACGATACGGTGGACCTGGTGGATACTCGAGTGTTGGGGTTGGAAACCAAATTGCTCGATGGGAATGAGGCTCTTTGCTTCGGCATAGTCTTTGAGACCCTTATAAATAAGCCTATCGTAGATTTTGCCGAGAACATTGAGTAAGCTAATGGGGCGGTAGCTGGAGGGCTCAGACTTTAGCTTGCCTGGCTTTGGGATATCGATGACGGTTGCTTCTTTCCACGCTTGTGGGAAGATGTTGTTGCTCAAGGTGCCATTGAAGATGGCAGCCATAAGCATGTGGGGTACATACCTACCATACCATTTATTTATTTATTACTATCATAAACTCACACAATACAAATACCACCATAATATGTATTTGCATTTATTTATATTATCACATTATACGAGTACATTCACATACGGTTGATGATGGGTCAGTGGTACACACTGGACCGGCGCGCGCCGATCTACGTCCTGGTAACTATCGTTCGACCACCTTGCCACGACCTTCAGTCAATATTTGCTCACGCGACGCTCGGCTGCGCATGATTTACGTACCTTGCTTATTGTTTCCGGAATATCCAACAATAACTGTTGTTTATTGTGCCGTAACTATTGTGACCGTGTGTGACTGGTGTGTATATTCCTGTACTCCTTCTGACTGTTTTCTGTGTTCTGTGTGTGTGTGTCGAACCCAATATAACCGTGAGTACCTACTTAGCAGATTGACTTTTATTTACCACTCTGCCTTACACACAGCGAATAATAACACTATACTGGTGACCCCGAGTAGAACACTATTAGTAAAATGAGTGATAGTGAGTCCGAACGCATAGGCCGCGCCACGCTAAGCGCGTTTCCATTGAGCACGACATTTACCGTGCGTCATTGGAATTGCCACCATTCTGGCCGGAAGAGCCGGACATCTGGTTCGCTCAAATAGAAGCGCAGTTCGAGAACGCAGGGGTGATGAATGACGTCACCAAATATTATTATGTGGTCGGTCACTTCGACCCCCAATTTTCAAAGGAGGTGAAGGATGTCATCATGTCCCCTCCTGCCACCAACCGGTACGGGAAGCTTAAAACCGATTTGGTGAAGCGTCTCTCAGCCTCCCAGGAGAAGAAGGTGAAGCAGCTGTTGATGCATGAGGAGCTGGGAGACCGGAAGCCGTCGCAGTTTCTTTGCCATCTGCAGGGGTTAGCTGGACCAACAGTGCCCGAGGACTTTGTTCGCACTATTTGGAGTAGCCGACCACTTCTTGCATCGCAACCTCACAGCACCTTGGAGGCATTGGCTGAGCTGGCAGATCGCGTCCAGGATATCGTCGCACCGCCAAGCCACGTTGCATCAACTTCGGTAGCAGTTCCCAGCTTGAGTGAGATGGCAGCCGAAATCGCGGAAATGAAACGCGCGATGAAGGATTTGACGGTGCAGCTGCGAGACGGTCGATCTCGTAATCGATCACACAGCCGTGATCGTGACACGAGACGCAACTCACGCCACCGTTCATCAACCCGCTCAAATTCCAGCTATCGAAACCAACCAGAGTGCTGGTACCACGCAACTCACGGTGAGAAGGCCAAGCGTTGTATCAAACCCTGCGACTACAAAAAGGGAAACGCCGCGGTCAGTCGGTAATGGCGACAGACGATTGCCCCGCTTCTACTGGTCACCTATTCATTGCAGACCGAAGTACGAAAACGCAATTTCTGGTCGACACTGGAAGCGACCTCTGCGTCTACCCTCGTCGTCTGCTCAGCGATCGTCGTGCACCTACGAACTACCAACTCGTAGCCGCGAATGGGACGCCCATTCCGACGTATGGTTTCCTCGAACTCAACCTAAATCTAGAGACTTTAAGTGGCGTTTTGTGGTAGCTGAAGTGACCAAACCGATTATCGGAGTGGATTTTTTATGTTTTACTCTTTGACCGTTGACTGTAGAAATCAACGGTTAATAGATAGTAGCACCAACATTTTTGCAATAGCCTCGAATCACTCAGATTCGTCTTTATTTTCAGTTAAGGTGACTTCTGGGGATTCGAGGTATCACAAAATTTTAGAAAGCTTTCCGGACATCACCCGACCGGCCGGTACACTACGCACTACACCACATAACACTGTACACCATATCCGCACGACCCCAGGCCATCTTCTTAATTTCGGCGCGTAGCGCCGGACAATTTAAAAATTGCACAGCAGGAGTTCCGGCTGATGTTGACCAACGGAACTGCCGGACCCTCGGAGAGTCCCTGGTCATCCCCACTTCATCTCGCCCCGAAAAAGGACAACAGTTGGCGTCCTTGCGGAGATTACCGTATGCTCAACGCGCGAACCGTTCCTGACAGGTACCCGATTAGGCACATTCACGATTTTACACACAGCATTTCAGGCTGTGAAGTTTTCAGCACAATTGAACTCGTGAAAGCCTATAACCAAATACAGGTCAGCCCGGCCGATATTCCGAAGACGGCGATCACTACACCGTTAGGCCTGTACGAATTTCCGTACATGACATTTGGTCTGCGCAACGCAGGCCAAACATTTCAACGTTTTGTCGACGAAATGAGAGGACTGGTCTTCTGCTACTGTTATTTAGACGATTTCTTGATCTTCTCCAGAACAGAAGCAGAGCACGAGGAGCACCTTCGAAAAATTTTCAACAGGATGAAGGACTTCGGCATGTTGATAAACACGTCCAAGTGTGTTTTCGGTGTCTCGGATGTAACCTTTCTTCGGTTACCATATCTCCGCGAAGGGCACCAAACCACTTGACACTAAGGTCGACGCCATCAAGACGTTTCCTCAGCCCAAAGACGTACGCCAGGTGCGTCGATTTTTGGGCATGATCAGTTTTTATAGGCGTTTCATGCCCCACGCAGCTCAAATACAGGCGCCGCTTCACAACCTCTTGAGCGGCAACGTAAAGGACTCGCATCATATATGCCTTGCGGAGAATACTTTGCAGGCATTCGAGGACTGCAAGGAAAGCCTAGCTAATGCTGCTTTATTAGCTCACCCCAATTGCAATGTCAAACTCGCATTGGTCACCGATGCGTCGGATACTGCAATCGGTGCGGTGTTACAGCAGCTCAGCAATGACGGATGGCAACCATTAGCTTTCTTTTCCCGGAAGCTCAGCCCTGCGCAAGCAAAGTATTCTTCCTATGACAGGGAACTGCTGGCCATTTACGAGGCCATCAAATACTTTCGTCACATGCTGGAGGCTAGACACTTCGTCGAGTATACGGACCATAAGCCGATCAGTTTCGCATTCCACGAGAGGAAGAAAAACTGTTCGCCTCGACGATTCCGTTACCTTGACTTCGTTGCCCAATTTGCTACCGACATATGGCACATTTCTGGCAAAGACAATGTAGTGGCCGACCCCTTATCTCGTGTGGAGGAGCTTCAAGCTCCAGTCAGTCTCGACACCCTCGCGGGATCACATGCCTCAGATCCAGAGTTGAAGAAACTTCTTCAGGAAGGGTCTTCACTAGTGCTGGAGAAGGTGCAAGTCCCTGGGGAGCGTTCAACCGTGTACTGTGACGTCAGTACAGCGACCCCCAGGCCATTTGTACCCAAAATGCTGCGGAAACAAACATTTGACAGCTTGCATTCTCTCAGCCACCCAGGCGTCTCAGCGACTGCCAAATTAATCGCAGAGCGCTTTGTTTGGCCAGGCGTCAGGAAGGACTGCAGGGAGTGGGCGCGAGCTTGCCTCGCGTGTCAGCGGGCTAAAGTGAGCCGTCACGTTTCAGCGCCATTAGGGACGTTTCATCTCCCATGCGCCAGGTTTACCAGGTGGCCAGAGGTCGTACCTATTGTCGACATTACTGCCGAGACAGTAGCTAAGGCATTGCGGTCCGGATGGATTGCCCGATTTGGCTGTCCTACCGACATTGTTACGGACAGAGGCCGTCAGTTTGAGTCGGCTCTGTTCGAACAGCTGTCGAAAATAGCTGTATTTCAGCACAAGCGGACAACGGCATACCACCCAGCGTGCAATGGCATGGTGGAGCGTTTCCACAGACAACTCAAGGCGTCCATCATGTGTCATGCCAATGACAAGTGGACAGAGTCATTGCCGTGGGTATTGCTTGGCATAAGGAGCGCATACAAAAAGGATATGCAATCGTATTCCGCCGAATTGGTGTATGGCGAACCGCTAAGACTCCTATGAGAATTTTTTACTCCAAGTAATGACGGTACGACCGAAAACACAGAATTTAGCGCGCTCATCCGTGATTTTGCTAGAAAATAACAGCCAACTCCAGCTTCTCGTCACAACAAGACGAGCATTTTTGTTTTTAAGGATCTGCAGACCACTGATCACGTATTCCTTCGTGAAGACGCATTACGTGGTTCGCTGCAACCAGCTTACACAGGTCCTCACAAAGTTCTGCACAAAAATGATAAAACTTTTAAAATTTCATTTAAGGGTAAAGAGGTCACAGTCTCAATAGACCGCCTAAAGCCAGCTTAAATATTGGCCGACAAAGATGACCCAGAAGAAGATACTCCATCTCCAGGCATAAAAGAGTATACCACTCGTTATGGACGTCGGGTAAAATTCCCAGATTTTTATCGCCCTTGACGGTCTGTGGAGGGGGGTGGTGTGGGGTACATACCTACCATACCATTTATTTATTTATTACTATCATAAACTCACATAATACAAATACCATCATAATATGCATTTGCATTTATTTATTACACATATTACATATTATATTTATTATTTATCACATAATACATATTCACATACGGTTGATGACGGGTCAGTGGTAAACACTGGACCCGCGCGCGCCGATCTACGTCATTGTGACGTAGCGAAGGTGGGGAGTCCTGGTAACTATCGTTCGACCACCTTGCCACGACCTTCAGTCGATATTTGCTCACGCAACGCTCGGCTGCGCATGATTTACGTACCTTGCTTATTGTTTCCGGAATATCCAATAATAATTGTTGTTTATTGTGCCGTTACTATTGTGACCGTGTGTGACTGTTGTGTATATTACTGTCCTCCTTCTGACTGTTTTCTGTGTTGTGTGTGTGTGTGTCGAACCCAATATAACCGTCAGTACCTACTTAGCAGATTGACTTTTATTTACCACTCTGCCTTACACACAGCGAATAATAACACTGTAAGCATTATTAGCGGGGCAGGAAAGGGTTTGTATACCTTTTTGGTAATACAGCCTGAACCGGGGGCTTTAGGAGCGTGGAGCCCTTTTATGATATCGTGCACTTCGTCTGGAGTTACGGGAGGCAGATGATCATCAGGGTCTTCGACGCGTAGGAGAGAGGCTCTCCGTTCGACTTCAGCGTCGACCTTGTTCAAGTGAGCTTGGTCTACTGGTTGAGAGCTGGGAGAACATTGGGACTCTAGGCTGTCTGCAAGACATTTGGCCTTGTCGGTACTGTCAAAAGCGACGCTCTTGTCGGGGCGGATGAGAGGAGGCATAGAGACCTCTTGAGAGGAACGCAATTTCCTGTGCAAGTGCCAGAAGGCTTGATGGGTGGGCTCGAGTTCACTGAGCAGGAATCGCGAACTACGAGGCACCTATATTTATAGGTTCGGAGAGCCCGCTACATAGCAGCCGTGAGCACATAGGCGCTACCTCGCGGATTCATTACAACAACCGTTTGCTGTGATGTGATTGGACGATATAACGCCATCCTTTTTGCTATGTTTTTGCAAACGTTTTATTAAATTTAATGTACACGTTTTTATTGGTAGATTGTAGTTTGTAAAATAGTATAAAAATCGCATTATTTTCAATATAAAATTATTCACATTCATTCATGGACAACGAGTATTTCTTCCACCTTCCACTGAACCAAAGTCTTCCTAAAGAAGGCTTGATAGTACATGGGCCAACAGTGATGCTGAAAAGGCTGAAGTTTTTGCTAGTCACCTTGAAAGTGTATTTACTTCCCATCCCGACGAAGGCTCAAGTAAACTGGACTATGTTAATCACACACTTTCATCTGTACAGCAACTAGACCCACCACTAAGAAAATGTTCTCCCAGCAAAGTTAAATATGCCATCAATAAATTGAGAAACCACAAGGAAAGAAAGAAAGAAATAAAAGAACGTTTATTTACGGTAAACATGACGCAGTGATCGAACACAAAATATACTGACTCTAGGTTACGACCTAATAACCGCGACCGTTCTAAAGCAGTTACCAGAAGTCGCTATAACTTTTCTTACGTCCCTTTTTAATGCTATACTGCAGCGCACATTTTATGTCCCCAATCAGGTCGCGCAAATCATCATGATTTTAAAGCCTGGAAAGCCTGAAAATGACGTCAAATCAGACCGACCTATCAGCCTATGGCCTATTGCTTCGAAGTTGCTGGAAACACTATTTTTAAAGCGACTCATGCCACTGGTGGAAAGAAACCTTATCCCTGAACACCAATTTGGATTCAGGACCATTTGACCATTTGACCATTTGACCATCTGAGTCAGGCGGTTCTCTTCTCGAGACGTCGTCGACTCCCTCCCCCACTTCCCAGCCCGATCACTATGTACGGCAAGCCAATCCCTTGGGAGAAGCAAGCCAAATACCTAGGCGTGATCCTCGATCATAACCTTACCTTTAAGGCTCATATTAAGGCGGTTCGCGCGCGCGCCTCCTTCGCTCTTAGCAGGCTCCAGTTTGTACTGACAGCCTTTAGTAAACTGTCACTTAAATGCAAGCTGCGCATCTACACCGCAGTCATCCGTCCCATCATGACCTATGCCTGCGTTGTATTTGCGCACGCTCACCCACGTCATCTCCATAAGATGCAGACCCTCCAGAACCGTTTCCTCAGAAAGGTCACGGGTGCCCCCTTCTATGTCCGTAATACAAATCTCCACATCGATCTTAAAATGCCTACCATAAACCAGTTCATGAAACGCTTATCGAAGCGCTTCTTCGACTGTGGCATTAAACACTCCAACCCCTTAGCTCACCTGAACAAGGTCGACGCTGAAGTCGAACGGAGAGCCTCCCTTCCACCCGTTGAAGACCCTGATGATCCTCTGCCTCCCGTCACTCCAGACGAAGTGCACGACATTATAAAAGGGCTCAAAGCTCGTAAAGCCCCCGGTTCGGACGGTATTACCAACAAGGTATACAAACTCCTACCTGCCCCTCTAATAATGCTCATGACCGCCATCTTCAATGGCGCCTTGAGCAACAACAACTTCCCACAAGCGTGGAAAGAAGCAACAGTCATCGGTATCCCAAAACCAGGCAAGCCAAAGTCTGAGCCCTCCAGCTACCGTCCTATTAGCTTACTCAACGTTCTCGGCAAAATCTACGAGAGGCTTATTTATAAGCGTCTCAAAGACTACGCCGAAGCAAAGAGCCTCATTCCCAACGAGCAGTTTGGGTTCCGTCCCCAACACTCGAGTATCCACCAGGTCCACCGTATCGTAGAGCACTTGTGCGCCGGTATGCAGCGTAACGCGACGACGGGTGTGCTATTCTTCGACATAGCGAAAGCCTTCGACAAAGTCTGGCACAACGGCTTGTTATACAAGCTTTACCAACTAGGAGTGCCAGATCGTCTCGTGCTAATCTTACGAGACTTTTTGTCGAATCGCACCTTCCGCTATCGCATCTAGGGTGCACTCTCGTCCCCTCACCCTATTCGCACCGGTGTCCCTCAGGGTTCCGTCATATCTCCTCTAGTTTTCACGCTGTTCACCAGCGATATCCCACAGAGTAAAAAGGCTCAGTTGGCTCTCTTCGCCGACGACACTGCCGTTTACTATACCGGTCATTGTCCCAATGCTATAGCTCGTACTCTCCAAACCTCTGCAAACGTCTTAGGCGCTTGGTTCCGGAAATGGAGAATCGAATGTGAACGGAGGTTCACATTCTTGAGCAGCGCTACATCGAGTATATCTGGAAGATGGTTGGGATTTCCGGGGAAATGAGTCGGACTCATTGGAGCGATGACGTCAAAGTTAAGGGATTCGCCTAACTTGGAAATGATCCGACCTCTGGTAGAAGTCGTGCTACTATTCCACGCCGGGTGTTTGGCATTAAGATCCCCCGCCAATATGACGGAGTCACTCATACCGAAGAGGGCGGTGAAGTCCTTTTGGAGAGAGATGGGATCCTCCGGACCATTGTCTGGTGGAATATAAGCAGAGATGATGGTGATCGGTTGATGACCAGTCATGCCGAGCCGACAGATAGAGGTCTCCAGATGGAAGAAGAGAGAAGGTGGGTCGATAGGGATGCAATACAAAGATTTCCTAAAGTATATTAGTGTGCCACCCTTGTGGCATCGAGACCTGTCATTGCGAACTAGTTTATAGTTGGCAATATTCGGGTTTCGGTGATGCGGTTTTAAAAAGGTTTCCTGTATGAGGAGGATGTCAAGCTGATGGTCGCGGAGGAAAGCGGCGATCTCATCGCGTTGACCTGAAACGCCATTTGCGTTGAAGAAGCCTAATTTAAGGGATCGGGGTTTGTTACTGTTTACTCTCGTATTATCCATTGAGAATTAATATTTGAGTGAGTGTAGAACTTGCGCGATCTCGGGATACGCGCTGAGGATTTCCATAAGGCGAAGTGCGTTGCCGTTTGCAGCAACTATTTCTTCCGCCATTTTGTCCGCGGCGGTGGTGAAGAGAGCCGCGTATGTACTTAGTATAATTTGGGCGCTGTTTCGGCCCTGGGTTCCCTGAGGTTTCGCTGGAGAGGCCGTAGGGGCCGCGGGGGCTACCAAAGGCGCTGGGATGGCGGAAGCCATCAGCGCTGGAAGTTGAGCGGGTTGCGCTGGTTGCGCGGGAATAGAGGGCACCGAAGCTGCGGGAGCCTTCAGGTGATTTAGGTTAGCCCAGGGAGACGGCCTCTGCGGACTGAGCCGCTCCGGCATCAGCGCGGAAGGATGCTTTCCCCAGGGGCTTTCCCTGTGCTGGCGGTCGCTCGCGCGTTTCGCGAGTTTGGGAGAGGAGGACTTCGGGGCCTTAGGACAGCCCCGGTAATTTGCCGGGTGTCCCGATTGGCCGCAGAGTACACAGCTGGGAGGCTCTAAACATAGTTCCCTATCTTTAGGGCGGGTACAGTCGGCGGTGCCATGCTCTCCTAGACACTTGACGCATCTAGGGGTGGCATAGCAGTTGGACTGCGAGTGACCATATAATTGGCAGCGATGACACTGTCCAATTAAGTGAGCTCTGTAAGGCTTCTCTATTGAGATGCCTGAGAGCGAATACACCGACTTAACTTTAAAAATCGGGTGGTGACCGTCTGTGGGGTCACAGATGACCAGGACCATGTCGTAGACTAGGCCCTGTCTCGCTTTATGTAAGCGATGGACGGCGGAAACTGGTATGCCTTGTGAGACAAGGTCGCTCTTAATCTCCTCGGTGGAGATTTCCTGTGGAACGCGCCTAATAACGACGCGTGTAGGGGTTTCCTCCGGAAGGGAGTAAGTGTGAAAGGAGTAGTTCCTTTCACGTAGGGCGCGGGAGAGATCCCTAAAGTCCGTAGACGTGGGGACGGTAACTTTGATCCCCTGGAGGGTGGATCGGGCGTTGTAAAAATAAAAATAATACCTTCATCGTATTTGTTATAAATACATTTTGTATTTTTTAAAGAATGTAAAAACGAAATTCAAGAAATCTATTTTCCTGATCTGTGTTCGATAACTTAATCGCCATGGAAATGGAAATGGCAACCCTGTTAGGTTACGTCTTCTGCAGATCTGTCAAGATCGCGCGCACTTAAACTCATAGTCTGACACAGAGTTGACGATGATAATATGTCAAACAACTTGTTGTGTTGTTGTTTTTCTATGTGTACGTTTGTTTCATTCTCAAATTCCTCTGCGTTCGCATTATAGACTTACTGTGTTATATCCATACCAAATATTTTGTGACACTGTCCAATCAACTACGTTGTATTAATTGTGGTATAAATGTGTTCCGGATGAAACGGCATTTAATTTACTATCTGTAAAAATACATAACCTCCAATTTAAAATGTTTAAATAACTCTTTTTTTGGAAGTTCAGTACAAAAGTGGAAATCACAGAAAAGCTTTTGACATTAAACTACACAAAAAAACGTAAGAATTTTCACTGTCCATGACAAATTACTATTGAGCCAAAGTTATAGACATCTGACATTGTTCTTTGACATTGTATTTTAAAAACATGTTTCTCACACATTTCAACTGCAATCGTCAGCTTGTACGCACAATATTTAAGATTTACATTACAGTTATTTTAAGATCATATACATCTTAATGGTCTTGCTGTACTTAGGTGTATCTGTACGCAAAGAACTAAAATTTAAGGCTGAGTAGTTTCGATGATCAGGAAGAGGGGGGGGGGGGGGGGGCTAACTTCAGGACAGTTTAGTTTAAATGTATGCAATCGATATATTTGAGACATTCTAAACAAGTCCTTTCATTTGACAATTTGCAAAACTTTTGTTTTCAGTTTTCTGTTTTGCACTCCAAAAGTGATCCCCACGTTCAAAAACTCAAAAATTTACGTTACACGTCCGTGTTTGGGTCACAGAAATTAATGTGTGTATCAAATTTTTACTTTATCAGACCAGTACAGTCGGACCAAATTATTTGTGACAGACGGACAGACAAACAGAGAGTTTCGATTTTTCATTAAGGCGTACCTAAAACCAAATAAGAACGTGCAATGTGATGATAGGATGTCAAACATTAATAATGTGGTTTTACATTAGTTTATTACCCTAAGTTATTGAGCTAATCCTCCTCTATATCTCAGCCTCTGAATCCCACTATCGCAAAGTTTTGCTCGTGGTAGCTCTAGACTAATTCAAGCAAATCCCGGGCGGTATGAAACACGCCGTTCGTATTTGTCAACTAATTTATATTGAGGTGTTCACACTGGTGCGAATAATGGTCCTAATAATTAAAACAACCGAGGCGCACAGTCACGTGTAGTAGCGTCTTGCGCGGGTTTAACCTCAGTGTGCCCAGACCTTTTTTGCATAGAGCTTATTCTAAGAGAAGTTATTTGTAAATAAGGTAATGCACCATTGTACGTGGCTAATTTGAAATAGCCACGTGGCTATAATAAACGACAATATAAAACCTGTTTTTTTATATCCCATAACTCTAGGGTTATATTCTGTAGGTAAAAATAATGATAAAACTTCTGGAATTGGTGGTCCAAAAATGCATAGTTTCGGAGATATCATCAATCATAAATAATTAAATTAGGTACAAAATTGTCACCAGTATGACGAATCTTTACTTTTGCGAGGTTGCCAAACTTCGCAGTAGTGTAGTCAAATAAAATGTGTATGTTGGTATCGGGGCTTCCCGGCGGTAGCTAGTGAAGGGAAAGCCACCTCGTCGACATCGATGAAACCTCAAATAGTTTAAGTATCTAAATTTCGAAGCAACATTTAAATGACAATACATCTTATTTAATATGCGTTTCAACTAAGAATAGGATGACCTTGACGCTAAATTGTGACTTCATGCACGCTTTTCTAATACACACATGCTCTTAAAAATATGAAAATAACATTTACAAGATAATAACAATAATAAATCCTATTGAAAATTAATTTGCAGTCTTTTTTTAATGTAATTGTCGCCACAATAATTATGGTGCCAAGGTCATCTTGTTCTTAGGTGAAACACATTGTACGCTTTCGTAGAACTACTACTGCACCAAAATGATCGGATATGCTACCTAAACGAATTACGAGTAAGCGTAATTAATTAAGGTTTGTAACCTATGGCTAAAGTTTAAATTAAGTACTGGGTAAAGGTTATTATTAATTTGAGTCACCTTGCGAAGGTGCTTGACTAGAATATTCGTAATCTTATTGAATAATTATGTGCGTTAAATTATGGTAAGTGTTTAATGACTTTGAAGACTAAGTACGGGTTTAATCTATATCGATTTCATTAAAAGTTACGACAGCACAACGTATCCTAGCGCGCGGCGCGCAAGAGTTGCCTAGAAACTTACAATTATAACTCGGTGAAGTGCAACTGCTACGACTCGGATTTTTCACTCTCTCATTGGCACTTGTCGCTTTGGGTAAGTAAGATAGAGCTATTAAGTAGGTTCCTGCTTAAAGTCACGGGCTCGGATGGGACGGGCATCAAGCTTCATAATGAGTTCTATGTGTGTGTAGTGCTCGGAATATCAGGGTTGTCACCTACGAGTTTATAATGCTTAGGTAGTAGGTACTAAGATTTTTTAGTTTTCATTTATTATGAGTCATTGGCTTTTTTCTGATTTTTCCTAAGAAAATTCTTCTAAGAGAAACGAACGGCCTGGATAGCCACATCAAATGCACCTAATATGTAGAACTCCACGACCTCATCCCACCTGCCCCCTTCTACCATCTGACATCCAGACGTACTGCTAATTACCATCTATACTTAGTTGCCATTCCACCAATTCGCACTAAGCGCTTCCAAACATCCTTCAGAATGCTCAGGGAAAAAGAGTTAGGAACTCACTACCTGCGTCTGTGTTCCCGAACCCGAATCTCTTCAATATTAGAGTGAACAGGCTTCTTCTGGGTAAGCTCACTCCATCGTAGACTTTGTCTCTGTCACCCACGCTACTGTCAAGCGCAAACCCATCCCAAGTAAAAAAAAATGTATTAGATATTCCAATTAAGTAACTGGAAAAGACTTTTTTGGAATTTAATATGTAGGTACAAATCAATAAACGATTTTTTTTTTGTTGGTTTTCATGTGTAATCCTAGCTGTTTACTTTTCTGAAACATTAAAAAGCTTTTCATTCCAATGTGCAAAGTTGAAATGACGTCATTTTACAAATATAGTATCTAGTTTGCGTAGCTAAACATTACTAAAGTTTAGCTACGCAAACTAGATACTATCGTATGATGTTAAATTGTTGAGTAACATTAAGTACCTCGATCCCTTCGTCCTTTTTTCGATTATTATCCATACGCATTTTACCAAACACGAAACCAAACCTGTCCTGATCGGTGCCCTAATTGCGTAATACACAATCAATCGGAATCTACGAGTAATCTGAATCGTTTTGAAACAGATTACTAATCCATTGCTTTATAAGTTCGATAAAAATCTGCTCAACAATGTAAATAACGCAATGTGTTCGAGTTTCAATCGAACACTCAGCGAAAATGCATAAGTGCAGCGAACGCAAGTATGCACATTCGCTCGGCCACCAAAATGTGAGCCAGTTCGCATTTAGATCTCATCAGAGACACCTCGTACTCATAACCATAACCATTTTACATGATATAGTTGACCATTTAACCATTTCTTGTAAATAAGTGTTATTAGTGATTAAATATTATTATTTCCCTTATAATTCAAGACTTTAACTTTTACCAAACCAAACCAATTCAATCAATACGAGAAAGGTGTTCTAGGTCACCATAGCGCCGAGCACTACTTTATCATTAAACCACATGATACCATGCAACATTAACCAGGCGCCCGAATGCTACTTACCACACCATGTAGTCATTCGGGCCAAATCTACCACTACAAAACTGAGAGTAGTTTTTTATGCCTCAGCAAAGTCATCATCAGGATACAGTCTAAATGACGTCATGTGTAGGGGTCCAAATATACAGAAGGATCTTCAAGAGCGTATCCTGAAATGGAGACAATTTCAATTTGTATTTACTTCCGACATCGAGAAGCGAGAGCGGCGCCGTGCGAGTCCAATACAATAACGCATTCAGGGCACTATTGAGACTGCCGCGACACTGCAGCGCATCAGGGATGTTCGCTTAGGCTCGTGAAGATGACTTTTATGCTATTATTCGAAAGCGTATCACATCCCTGGTGTGGCGGGTGCGTAGTAGCGCCAACAGTCTCTTGATGACCGTCTCTGATAGGACTGATGGCCTTATTTGGAAGCACTGGACGAGGACGCTAGTGTTGCCTTCAAACTGTGCCCAGAAGTAGTTTATGTAGTGTGAATTTTGAATGTATTTACTATTATGTTGTACTAACACTAGTTTGTAAATTGTTTTATGTCCTTACTAACAATATTGGATTGTACTGATCTGACAAATAAACTTTATTATTATCTCCTTAAGTTGTAAATTACATTTTTAAATATTTTTTAAAAAATCTGAAAAAAATATAAAAATTGTATCCCGCCGGTATCGGGAACAGGGTCCAACCTACCGGCGGTTAGGGCTCCAGAGAGAGGAACCTCCTGACAATGCGAGCCCTGTCCAGAAGTACCGCTTTCTGAATCTAGCCCTTGATCCAGCTGCCCAACGAGAGCCTCCTCAGGTGTTTGTCGAGGCTCTTGGCTATTAAGCCATTGGCTGTCACAACTATCGGCACAATGATTGCTGAGTCCACATCCCACTTATCGACAACCTCGCGAGCCAAATCAAGATACTTGATTTCACTATATCAGGCTTATTGGCAACAATAGTCCTGTCAGTGATGATGGATCGATCCCAGTACAATGTGATATTTCCATTTTCGAGAACTGGGTCGGGCACGTACCTGTAGTACGGCACTTCCGATTCCACAAGGCTGTATTTCAGAGCAAGTTGCTGATGGATAATCCTGGCTACAAGGTTGTGTCTATGCAAGTACTCTTCGTTAGCTAGACGAGAACAACCGGAGAAAATGTGTCTTATTGATTCCCCCGGACGGTGACATTCCCGACAGATATCAACCGTGCCGTCTTTCACAATAAATCTCCGGTAAATGTTCGTCATCATAACTTCGTCCAAAATTGCACAGACAAAACCTTCGGTTTCTCCAAAGAGGTCACCAAAACGCAGCCGGCTACGGACGCTAGAAGATCTACATCGGGTCCATGTAGGGCCCGGAAAAAGCGTCCGTGAAGTTCCTTACTCTGCCATACTTCCATGCGATCATTAGTGTCAAGCACTACAGGTTTGCGCCAGTTCTCTTTAGCCAAGGAGCGCGGGGTGAGGCCCTTGTCCACCGCGACCACATCACGATGCATCCCCACGTCGGCTTCTAGGAAATATTCCCTGAACTGCATATCTCGCGATTGTGTAGGGTCTTAGCGTTTAAAAAGCCTCGTCCACCACACTTTCGCGGGATATACAGTCTCATTACCCATGACCGTGGGTGATGCATTCGGTTTGCAGTCAGCAGTGTTTGGACCCTCCTATCCAGGGCGTTGAGTTCGGTCTGAGTCCATTTGAGTATGCCGAAAGAGTACATCAAAACTGGCATGACCCAACCGTTAAAGGCGCGCACCTTGTTTCCGCCTGAAAGAAGACTATTTAACACTTTCTTCAGGCGGCCAAAGAAGCGCTCCTTCAACGATTGCTTCATTGCAGTACCATTGATGCCCAACGCTTCCGACATACCCAAATACTTATAGGTTTCGGATGCGGAGAGGGCTCTGAGGTTTATGGAATCCGAGAGTTGGGTTCCCACGCATTCCACAATCTCCCCTTGCTTTACATGCATGACCGCACATTTGTCCACACCAAATTCCATCCTGATGGCGCTACTGAAAATTTCAGTTACTTTCAGTAGCTGAGTATAATTTTATTATTATTATTATAAAAATATGCCGATTGGAAGGATTGAATCTTAGAAAATGTACCTCGAACAAACCAGTGCCTTTAACTGATTTAGAGAGAGAGCAATGTGACCAGTCAACAGACGAGTTCAAGCAGAACGATTCTACCAAAACATTTGGTCTTTGTTGGAACCCACAGAAAGATCATTTTAACTTCAACTCAAAAATAGAACCCGAATCACCTGCAATTATTACCAAAAGAGCTCTACTTTCGGACATTTCCAAGCTGTTCGATCCATTAGGGTGCTTAACCCCCCTGAGCACTACCATGAAATTACTGATTCAAAATGTCTGGTTATCTAATTTAAAATGGGATGACCAACTATCAGAGGCAATGAACTCCGAATGGACTAAATTGAGACAAGAATTTAAGGACATAAACAGTTTGAACGTCAACAGATGGCTAGGAATGGGAGAAAACCAAAATATAGAGTTGCATGGATTCTGCGACGCTTCAAACAAAGCATACGCGTGTGTGATCTACTGTAAGGTAGTAAAGAAAGAAGGTACAACCATGAAATTAGTTGCAAGGAAGGCCAGGTTGGCACCCATAAGTAAAGTCTTATCTATACCGAGACTACATTTAATGGAAACTCAAAAGTTCAAAGTTGCTTATCAGACTACCCTAATGATGTCTACTGTTGGACCGATTCAACTGGAGTACTAGGATGGACTCAAGGAGATCCAGACAGATGGAAACCATTTGTATTAAATCGGGTAACAACAATCACCAAAACCATACCATCAAAACATTGGCAATATGTGAAGACGACAGATAATCCAGCTGACTGTGCAAGTCGTGGTTTGACTGTCAGGCAACTTAAAGACCACAAGTTATGGTGGCAAGGGCCGTCATGGCTATCATCATACACAAACCAAGAAAACCACCAAACCATTTATGAGACGAATGTAGAAGTAAAGGAGTCTATTTTAAAACAATCCAACGCGGTAGTCATTGGACAACCAAGAGAATCGCTGATATCAAAATTATTAAATATTTGATAACCACATATAGCTCCATTACAAAAATCATCCGTATTTATGCATGGATACTGCGATTGCCTACCTTGAAGAAACGAGTGCGCCGACCCTAACTAAACAGCAGTGCTAAACAGCTGATAATCAAAAACGTACAGCAGACAGAATTATATAACGACCTAGACTCGATTAACAAATACTAACGAGTGCACGAAAAACAAGATTTTGAGTTCGAATCCAACTATGGGTGGATTCGAACTCAAAATCTTGATTTTCGTTCATCTATGGATGAACGTGGCGGACTACGGGAGCGAGCAGTACGCAGTCTAAAACATCATCTCAAGAGGGTCACCGGTCAGCAAAGTCTTACCTTCGAAGAGTACACCACATTGTTAGCTTGACTAGAAGCGTGCCTCAACTCTCGATCTCTTTGCGCAATATCCGAGGATCCTGATGATGTAAACTTCCTTACACCAGCACATTTCTTATCAGGGAGACCAGGGACAACTGTAATAGAAACGAAGCAAGATGCTCGAAGCAAATGGCATCTAACCAACAAATTATTCCAAGATCTTTGGAACCGATGGAAGACCGAATACTTGGTCCAACTTTCATCTCGTAGTAAATGGATCTAGTGGTGATTCACGGTGATAATCTACCTCCAGGAAAATGGGCTCTTGGACGTGTGGTCGACACACATCCGGGATACGATGGTCTAACCAGAGTGGTTTCACAAAAAACCAAAAGTGGACGCCCTATTGTAAAACTCTCAGTTTTGCCTGTGAACCAGAATAACGCAACGATATCAGAACCAGAACCCAGAAACAAATTTGCAGAAAGGTAAAGAAAACCAAGATCAAAAATCGCAACTGTATTTACTGTTTTACTGAGTTTTTTCAAGACATGTATAAACACCTAGAATAAAATAGCAAACCATCAAGAAAAATTGTGCGCCACCATTGAAACACTAAGCCATTGTAATGCAATCGTGCAGCAAGCGCGGCACGATTACCAGGAACTCGAATACTACAAAGAACTTTTGCTAACACAGCATTTTGATGTCCACGCTAGACGGCGAAGCGCCTCAAGGAAGACGGGCCTACGAGGCCATAGCAAAGGTGTCGGGTATCTAGCGAATGACTTATTCGGAGTGTTTTACTTGCGTTTCGCAGACCAGTAGGAAAAAGATATTGAAACCATAAATCACAACGAGAAACACCTTTCTAACGCGAAATACAAAATATATCATACGTCAATGACTTCACATTGTCAGCGATGTCTGCAAACAGCTTGCTACAAGGATTAAGACGACTTCAAGACACGTTGCTCGATGCATTAACAGACATCTACCACGGTCATACATTTACTGCCACCAACGCAACTTAAACGTGAGCATCAAACCATATATGGCCAGATGCCAAGCGAACTCACACTACCAATCACTAATTTAAACGCTGATCTTCAGTATTTTTACAAACTACTGCCTTCAGTAGTTTGTAAAAATACTGAAGATCAGCGACAAATTTTTGCTCTGGCTTTGAGCTTTCAAAGCCAGAGCGACGCAAAAATTTGTGTGTGTTTTTATATTTGAAGTTACTTTTCTATTAGTACCCAGAGAAAGTTTCAAACTGTACAAAACAATACACTTACCACACCAACCAAACACCATTATGACCAGAATAATACCATTCTCCGAATACGTGGCAGTCAACCTAAAGAAAGACAGCTTCTTTAGCATGTCCACACTAGAACTAACGGCATGTCTACACCATGGACCAAGTTACATGTGTCAGCTGCTAAAACCAATTAAAGACCTGCAAAATGACGAAAGTTTTTGCGACACGAACTTGGCAACCAAAACATGTAAAGTAGAAAAAACACGTGCACCAACGTATGGCTAGATTTACATTCGACTTCTCAGCACTTTTACTTTTGTTGTGACACCAACACAATAAAATAATATCTCTTTGCGGCGGTCATGTTCGTCAGTTGAGCCAAGCTGGGGTCATTACCATAGGTCAAGAGTGCATCATCAAAGGAAAGGACTTCACATTGTATTCAATACGTCATCATGCCAATCACATGTGTTCATGTGAAATGTTTTTCACGAACCATTTTATACCTGAATTTGATCAGATTAACCACTTGATTAAAATCAAAATCCCCGACGAAAGGCACACCGATGATGGAAACCTAACCATAACCATTACCAGTTTGGGGGAGGTGATAGAAAAACTAAAGAATTCGGAAATAGACGATCTATCACCCCATGATATCCACCATTACGTAATTTGTTACTTGTTGATGTCGATCGGTCTATGCGTGGCAGTAATCTGGATGTGGCGGACTGGGCGATGTTGCCTGTGCCGGAAGCCTGCCGCTGGCGACCATGGCGAGGAAACCCGCCGGCAGCAGATCGCGGTGATCCCTCCACCTCCGAGACCTCGACGCCGCAGCGTGAGTCGCTGTCAACAGGAGTTAGAAGCGGCTCCGCTAACACCGAAACCAAGAAGACACGAATCAAATAGTGAAGTGCTCAGTGCCAGAGATATTAAGGACAAAAGTGAAAACGGTTTTGGTTTAAACGAGTATGCCAAACGCTGGCCTAACATAACATCACGCCTTGTTTCCCCGAAGGGTTGGGCAGAGGTGTACCTATAGTACACCCACATTTCGCCAGTTATGTTTAAGTCCCATGTAATAGGGGGCGAGCCTATTGCCATCTACCGGGCACAAATCCAGACTTCGGGCTGCTACTGAGAAATTCCAGATAGAAAATCCCAATAACACGTTGCCCGACCTGGGGATCGAACCCAGGCAATCAAACGGGACCCAAATACGGACACAGGCAATCACAATATTGCTTATACTGTGGAAGAATCAATAGTGTAATTATATGTTTTTCATAATTATATCAGTAGACCAATCTGCTTTCACTATTTGCTTTTATTAAGTTTTATCAATGTTTTTACACATACCAATTAAGATGTCTAGAAGCGAATGTGTTATTAATTATTTTAATGTTTTTGTACACACCATCATCCATCATCCCGAATTTCTTCTCGCTCTCGGCAATATGTTCGAGTTTCAATCGAAAACTCAGCGAAAATGTGTGCCAGTTCGCGTTCAGATCTCATCAGAGCCACCTCGTACTCATAACCATAACTATTATCATTACCATTTTACCATGCATTTTACCAATAACATAGTGATATAGTTTAAAATTTACCAAAAAAAAAAGTGAAATAAGTTTTAAAAAGTGTGTGTGTGTAAAATAATTGTTATACTGATTAAATATTGTTATTTCCCTTACAATTCAAGACTATAACTTTTACCAAACCAAACCAATTCAATCACTACGAGAAAGGTGTGCTAGGTCACCATAGCGCCGAGCACTACTTTCTACACAATTAATGATGTTGAACTGTCAAAATACAACAGATTAGTCGTAATCATGTACGAAAATGTGTTACGTAATTAGGCTGCTGATCACACTTTCACAATTAGCTTGTGACTCAATAATCTACATATATATTGACAACCATTCAATTTTTTTTTCCGCCACAGACCTGTTAGGTACCGAATACAATGAATGCAAAAAGTGAAATTATTTTTACTTTAATTAGCAAGCGCTTTGTTTAACACTTGTTTTCTGACTTTCGTCTCGCTTAAAAGTGTCGGTGCCGCGTAAAATTGTTACGGTTTTGCTGTTAAGTTTTATTGTTTTTTTTTAAGTTTTCCTGCTAATTTGTTTTTGTTGAACTTTGAACGTTTATTTGTTTTTGTTGAGGCACATCTATCCGCCAGAACAACAAGCAGATATTCATTTTGTGTATGGATATTATAATGGGAATTCCATGGAAGCTATGGAAGCTAAGGCTAGGGAATACCAACGTCGATTTCCAAATCGCACTGTGCCGGACAATCAAACTTTCAAAAACGTAAGTTCATATAGTTTATATAATCATTTTAGCCCTTAGAATGGTCTCTTTCAGTAATAACAAAATACATGAAGCTACCCAGTGTAATAAATAGTCTTTTACATGGCAGTTAAATGTAATTAATGATCTTTTGTTATTACAATTTAAATAATTACAGAAGCTTCTTAAGAAGTGTTACATTTGCAGTATACACAGCGTCTTGCATGTAGCACCGGATAAGGCTGTGCTCTACTTCAATAGGTTTAGCTTTTTTATATTAAAAGGTTCGAAAAAAAAATTACCTAAATAATTTTGCTATGCTCCTGGTGACTTACAAATTTAGTGTCGGATACGAGGGTCTGCAAGCCTAGTGCCATTAACCGATCACAAATCCAGTCTCGATGGCTGCTACTCAGAGTTTTTTAATGGAAAACCCAATAACACTTTGCTCGACCTGGGAATCGAACCCAGGACCTCGTGCTCAACAGTCGCGTTGAATAGGTGTGTGATGTGCAGGCGAATGCCTATTTGAATAGGTATGTGATGACGTGACGAATGATATTTTAATTGTTGTTCTAGGAGAGATGCTGCGTGTTTAATTTGAAGCCAGTGTAAACAAAACCACGCGTTGTTTTGTTTACACTGGCTTCAAATTTCACACTTTGTTCCCACATATACTTTTTTCCCACTCGTACCTATGTCACATTTTAAGCGCACATTTATGTCTTACAGATACATAGACGATTTCGGGAAAATGGTTTAAAGCGATCTTCTCCCGAGAGCGTCTTGAATTTGACTCAGGTTCAAGAAATTAGGATCATGAACATAATAATTGAAGATCCAACATTATCTACGAGACGTGTGGGTGTAATAGTTGGAGTGTCTCACAACTTAGTGTGGAAATTTTGGAAAGGATATAGGCTCCACCCTTACCATTATCGCAAAGCTCAAGGCCTATTACCCGCCGATAATTTTTCGAGCATAGCCGTTTGTCAGCGCATTGTAAACTTTTAATTCAGGACTCAAATACGATACGTAAAAATTTATGGATGGACGAAGCCCAGTTTACGCGCGCGATTTTTAATTCAAAAAACCAGCTTCAATGGAAAACAGAGAATCCGCAAGCTGTGTGGGAATCTTCTTACCAACATGAGTTTTCTGTCAACATGTGGGTGGAAATTTTAAATAATAAATTAATAGGTCCCATAGAAATCCCGGACCGCCTTAACTCAGAAAATTATTTAACGTTTCTACGAAATCTAATTTTCTTAGATTTTTTTGAGGATGTGGATCCGGAGACATAGTAGACATAGTATTGGGAATTGACAATTCGCACAATGTGGATCCATCACGATGGATCCACATTGTGCGAATCCACAGGCGCGCGCCTGCCCATTATGAGACATAGGTACGGGAATACCTAAACGAACAATACCCAGAACGTTGGCTCGGGAGTGGAAGCCCGGCTATAGCTTGGCCGGCGCGATCACCAGACCTAACCCCACTAGACTTTTACGAGTGGGTACATTAAAAATGGTATGAAAAAAAAACAAGGGACCATTTACTTAGGCGATTTGAAGAAGCAGCTAATGAAATGCGCTAAAGCAATGTTTACCTAAGTAGGCAGATTCGCGTCAGGCTAAAAGTGTGCTTCAAATACCATGGCGGACACTTTGAAAATCATTTAAATTTAATTGATTACTTTAACAAAACTTGTTTTATTTATCATACCCTAAACCCATAAAACACACACAACACATCGACTTACCCAAATCTGTCAAATCCCCGCAATCAATTTTCAACTTAATATCTAACGATGGCATATTTTGACATATTTGGTTAGGCAGGTAAATATCAGTTTAGTTTGAAAGTTAAGCAAAAAAAGCTAGTGCTATACCCAGTTTCGTAAGTTAAAATATCTTATTAGTTTTCTACCTAATTTTGTTTACTTACCCTACAATATAGACCCTCGAAGTGTCTAGGTATCTAAGTTTCATTGATTAATACGAGTACTTCATTTTTTTCAAACCAATCATTCAGATTTAAAGACGTAAGGGTGTTTCGCATTAATAGTCGTAACTTTGTCGAATTATTTTTTATGAAAAATAAAAAAAAGGATGTTTGAAACTTAATTCATATGCCAGTAGATTCTTTGATACGGTCTCAATCATAACCTAGAGTTATGGGATATAAAAAAAAAACAGGTTGTGTACAAAAAAAAACTAAATTACTTTGCTTAACTACTCGTACTTTGCTATATAAATGAAACCTGTCAAGTGCGTGTCGGACCACGCACCCAGTAGGATTCCGTAGTTGGATGAATTAATCCCAAGAACAAACATTTATAGCTTTAAAACATGTTCTCCCATACATTCCAACTGCAAATGTAACGTGTTTTTTAGTCAGTAAAAGTCTGACACGGCCTCCCGCTCCACCCAGTGAGGGAGAAGTCATTTGATGATTTCCCACCCAATAAAAAAGCCTACTTGGCTGTGATAGTTTTCCACTTAACTTTGTTATAGACAGGGTGTTCCAGAAGTCAACGTTAAGCCAGAGTCGAATCAAATGTATCACTTTATCCAAGTCTTACTAGATATTTTGTAAATTAGCTAGTTATGTTTCGGCGATTGGGAATTTAGTTAAAAAAACTTTATTTATTACGAATTATTTAATTACAGAAAAACAGTGTATTAAGTTGAAGGCTGATATAAAGACTGGCTTCACAAACAATTATATGGAATAACATGTAATTGATCTAATTGCTAGGTTGCACTTTATTATGTAGGTTGGCGGCTGCGTACTCAGCGCAAACGTTGTTACGCTGAGTTAACTCCTCCCTCCACAAGATAGAAGCAACTCTTGCTTCTGGCGGCGTCCACGCTGCTTTTGGTTTCCTCGCTGCCTTTGATGTCTTCTGAGATCTTTTGATCTTCCATTGGTACAGCTTCCAGGATTCTGCTGCTACTAATAAGATGTAGAGGAGTACCGTAGTTCAACTGGGTATGACCATCATCATTTGCCAATTGATGTCATTTGGTATGGAGAGGTCACTTGCTTTGTTGATAAGTTCATGTATGCTGCCTAGTGAGATGTATTCTAGTTGTAGTTCATATTACACAGTTTCTTCTAGGGCCTGATGTTGCTCTGGTAAAGGTAGGGCCTCATTGATGACGATTGTATCTGTATGTGCTTGTAATGTTCTGTTCATGACGTTACTTTCACAATCTTCTGTTAATGTGATGAGATAAATTCCAATTAACCTTTTATAGTCTGTCGTAGTTTTTCACGGCGTTTTAACGATTTCATCTTCCTTCAGGATAAGTAGCCAATTCTTATCTCCAATCTTTTGATTTTTTCCTCCTCTTAGACTCATCTTGGCATGTGTACAGTTTGCTTGACGATGCTGAATGAGGGATGCGATGCAGCCTTCGGTGGACAGAGGTTGACAGTCTTCTTCTAGGTAGGCGTACTCATCGTTTCCAAGCGCAAGGTATTTGGATTTGGGGATAATATTAGGTTATTTTTATTTGGAATGGAGTAGAGATGAACAAGGTCATAGGTTTGTGGGGCGACTGGGATTTCCAGGATAAAGTTTATAGAGTGTACTCGTACTGTATTGTAGGACTTAACCCGTTATTGATTTTTCTATCATATGAATGTTACTAAGATTAATTATAGCTACTGGTCTAAACGAATAAGTTTTACTTAGATTAATTAATTCCTCTATTAAGTTTTGAGGACTTATAATACTGGGATGCATGGTGCCTAGTTGTGCGAATGTCATGGCATCTTCTAACAATATGACACGTTGGGAATTCTTTTGCGCCAAAATTTCAGCCAATATTCTGGCCGGCTATTAAATGTATGCCACCTTAATGCTCAGAGCATTTCCAGTCACTACAACGAACTGTACGACACGTTTTTCGACAACAACGTTTACGCCGTCCTGATTTCCGAGACTTGGCTAAAACCTGACTTGCTTTCAACAGCTTACCCGCTCCCCGGTTTCGTTCTTCTTTGAAATGACCGGATCGGTAAGAGGGGGGGTGGAGTAGCCATCTACCTTCGTGATGAATTACAATATAAAATTCTACGGTCTTCTTCTTCCAATAAATCCTCAGAGTTTCCTTTCCTCGAGGTTTGTGTCAAAGGAGTTAAAACCGTCCTTGGTGTCGTCTATTGCCCTCCTTCTATTGATTACTTCACTGAATTCGAATCACATTGTTATGGGGGATTTTAACACCAACCTCCTTGCCCTCAACTCCCCTCGGTCCCATAAACTCCTGCATCTAATCGAATCAGCCAGTCTGCATGTTTTGCCTCTCCAACCCACTCATCACAATATAGTCGGTGATGATACTTGGCTTGACCTGATCCTTACCTCTAACCCTTCCCTAGTTTCCTCACATGGTCAACACGATGCTCCTGGCTTTTCCCATCACGACCTTATTTTCTTATCCTATGTCCTTAAATCCCCTAAACCAAAACCAACGTTCCAGTACCGGCGTGCTTTTGGGCGTGTGAATAGCGAGAGGCTTCAACAAGATGCGTCCAATATTGATTGGTCATCCCTGTAAGCAGCTACTTCAATTGAGGAAAAAGTCAGATTGTTCAACGATGTTGTGGTCAAACTTTTTGACGCCCATGCCCCTATCAAGAACATCTAGTTGAAGCGTCCGCCTGCGCCTTGAATGAACATGGGTGTTCGGATGGCAATGCGACGGAAGGATCGCGCGTTTCGGAAATTTAAAAGGGATCGCTCGGATGACAATTGGGCCTTGTTCAAGGCTGCTAGGAATCGGTGTAATCAGATGATACGCAACGCTAAACGCCGCCACATCCTAAATAATATAAATTCTTCTTCTCCTGCCGATATTTGGAAGTTCCTTGGAACTTTGGGTATCGGCAAATCGCGACATTCGGACCTTCCTAACACAATTGATTTGGACGATTTAAATCACCACTTCTCCACTGTTCCCACTCTAGATAGTCAAACCAAATGTCAAACCCTCGCCTACCTTGCTGGTCTGACGCGTCCCAATATTAATCCATATGTCCAACTCCTTCCAGCAATCTCCCACATCATAAACTTCTCCCTGTACACTGGTGTTTTCCCTTCCCTGTGGCGTAAAGCCCCTTGTTCGGCCCCTGCCTAAGATACCCAATCCCTCTCTTCCTAGTCACTTTCGCCCAATTTCCATCCTTCCTTTTCTATCTAAAGTGCTCGAGGCCAGTGTTCATAAACAATTCTCCCACTTTATTCACTGCAACACCCTCATCAGTCCATTTCAATCCGGTTTCAGGCCCGGGCACAGTAACGTATCGGCCCTCCTTAAAGTGACTGACGATATCAGGCGGGGCATGGAAGACACAAAAGTTACAATTTTAGTGTTAATTGACTTCTCCAATGCTTTCAATACCGTCAGTCACGAAGTCCTTTTATCTATCCTTTCCTATGTCATGGTCTCTTGGGAGGCTTTGGAATGGTTTTCTTCTTATCTTCAGGGGCATCAGCAGTCTGTTCGTGCTGGAGACTCTTCGTCGAGTTGGTGTGTTCTTGCAGCTGGCGTCCCTCAAGGCGGTATTCTATCTCCTCTTTTGTTCTCCATTTTTATTAATCTAATTACTACCGAACTTCGGATTGCGTATCATCTTTATGCTGACGATTTGCAGCTTTACTACCAGGTAAATGTGGACAACATATCCGATGCGATTGAGGAGCTAAACCGGGATTTAAGTGTGGTTAAAAACTGGTCTGATCGATTTGGCGTGGCGGTTAACCCTACCAAGTGTCAGGCTATCATTGTAGGGAGCCCCTACAGTATGAGGAAAGTGAAAGGCGTTACTGTACCACCTGTAATGTTTGATAACTCAGTCATCCCGTTTAGCTCCGATGTTAAGGATCTTGGTCTGCATGTCGACACATGTCTTGACTGGCGAAAGCAGGTCACGACTGTAAGTAAAAAAGTCACTGGAACGTTGCGGTCACTCTATCGTTTGAAAAACCTCCTACCATCACACATAAAGGCTATGCTTGTACAGTCCCTAATCTTTCCCAAAATAGACTATGGTGATGTGTGTTACTATGACCTGAATGCAGATCTCCTCAATAAACTTGACCGCCTTCTAAATAACTGCATTCGATTTGTCTTCAATCTACGTAAGTATGATCATGTTTCTGCGCACCGATTGCTTTTAAACTGGTTACCCATACGTCAGCGTAGAGAGTTGAGGGCTCTGTCTATGTTGTATTCTATACTCGACAAATCTACCTCTCCTTCTTACCTGACCCCCCATGTTCAATACTTATGCTCAGCCCATAGTAAAAATCTTCGTTCCACCAACAATCGTCTTCTACGATGTCCTTCTCACCGCTCTGGTTTTATTCACTCTTCTTTCTTTGTCCAAGCGGTGTTTCTTTGGAATGCGCTCCCTCTGAACATCAGGATGGCTACCAGTCGGTTATCTTTTAAACTGAAGGCTCGTGAACATATTCGTGAGACGCTTATAAAATCATCTCAGCGCTCATTTGCGGGATCGTTTTCTCCTCTACCTATCGTTATTTCTCCTGACAAAGTTTAATTTGTTTATATGTGTGTATTTAAGTATATATGTATTATTATTTTTCGAGTTATCTATCCCTTTTGTTGCACCTGCCATGTTTTGTCTCTGCATCACCCTAAGGTTGACTGGTAGAAAATGCCTCAGGCATTAAGTCCGCCTTTGTACAGTATTTTTTTACTTGTGCATAAAGTGTTAATAAATAAATAAATAAACATCAACCTATCTAAGATAATCTGTAAACTTAAATCTGTCTGTACGTATATGTGTAAGAAATTTATATGATTAGTTGCGTCGTTATTGTTATGTGTAATGTTTTACAATAATATAGCTAAATTTTTCTGATTCCTATTCAATTTGCTCAATTGATTGCCAAACTCGTTTATTGTGTTTTGTGCTAGAACTAAGGAATTTCTTTGCATGTTATGAACGTTACTAATTCTATTACTCATGTGCATTAATTCTACTTCGAGTTTTGCAGCAACATCATGATCGAGATTTCCAGTTATGGATTTAACGACAGTACCTAACCCATTGATCAGTCCGCGTCTTTTTCTAACCTGCGGGCTTAGAAACTTCATCTTTTTACCTATTTGATTTAAGCTATAGTCAATTTAATATATATACGTTTTATGTAACTGTCCTGACATTACACTCTCAGCTGCTTTAGTGTTTTCATTTAACGCCATAAGTTGGATGAACGTAAATTGAAGATTTGTAAAATTGTAAACGCAAGCGAGACTAAAGTAGTTGTCCTGTTTAAGGAGCTGTCCTTGTTTAAGGAGAAGGATACCATTTTAATTATTTACGGGGTCAATGGTTACGGTTCCTGTTGCGTAGAGCACGACGGCTCCTGAGATGAGGGACCTACAACAAGATGAGGCCTCCGTAGTAGCTTAAAGTGTACTCTAATAGATTTAGAGTTTGGATGGTTACCTATAATTTCAGTCACATTATTTGCACGAAGGTGGATGATCTTGTAGGGTCCTTTGAAGACAGGTTTAGTTTTGTCACTGCGTGATGACTTTGCTACATGTTTATAAACGGTCTCACCTACCTTGAACTTAATTTGCTCTGCTTCTTGGTTTCGTTTAGAAATCACCTGCTCCTTATGCTTAGACACTTATGTCTAAGCATAAGGAGCAGGTGATTTCTACGCTGCGATACATTCTTGAACTGCCTCGGCGTTAGCGCGGTGCTTAATAACGTAATCCTGATAGATTTTTTTTGAATAGTACAATTCTAGTGGGTTTCTGGATGCTGTGTGCCAAATAGCTTGTGAGGTGTATAATCTGTTGCTGAATGAATAAAGTTATTATATGCAATAATTGAATACTTCATGATAAGCTACATGGGATCATCCTATTGGTCATTCGTTGTATTCTAATTATTTCAGCTAATCTAGAATGTAAGCGTACAACGGGTGAATTAGAGTTAGGGTTATACGGTGTCGTGAAATGTATATCAATATTATGTAAGGCACATTTATCTTTTATGACATCGACTCAAAGTTAGCATCTGATTTTGTTTGGTAAACCTAACATTGAGAAGACGTCTAGCAATGCTTCCACTACATTTTTGATTTATTCTAAACCAAAAATATGTTGTTTTTGTACGCCATGTATGGCAAAACATGCAGAACTACCTGTTATATTAAGACCTTGCACATATTATTTGATGTATACTCATGTTTTTACAATAAATATATTCTATTCTATTCTATACATGTACACAACAGAAATTATCAATGATTGTGAGGAATGTTACTCCGCCTGTTGAGTAAAGATCCATAAATATGTGCTCCATTGGCTTGCGTGGTGTTTCAGTAATAGCTAAAGGTGGTCTTAGATGATTGCGCTCATATTTAGACTGCAAACAGATCTCGCACTGATTAACAAATGTCTAAATGGTAAGTAACAAGTTAGGCCAGTGATAATTTATATGCAGATGCTTATATGTCTCTTGAATACCGCGATGTACTGACTTTCCTTCGTGATATTTTTTAATTAAGTCTTGTTGTTCAGTCTTGTTTTCTACTAGTCACACGCGTAGTGCATTAACGTAACTTTGGGCCACGCTCATTAAATATAGTGGTATAGACTCTGGAGAAAGCATGATACAATTCTTCAGTATAGAAATAACAATGAAACACTCGGTCGGCAATTGTGTGCTCCTTTAAGAATCTAACAATCTCTGATTCCGTATTATTGAATGGGATAAAAACATATTTAATAACGACTTTAGAGTTAGTTGATCTGTTATCTACTCTATATGTTGAGCCAGGTGTTGATCTGACGTGAAATTGTTTCAGCTGTCTATCTATAGCGTCTGATAATATAGGTATGCTATTATCATTATCTGGTTGGGTATGCCGTGTTGAGACCAATTCGGGTTCGGCTGACATACTATCATACTATCCGATTCTGTTCCTATATGAGATTGAGGGACGCTAGGGTTTAGTGATTGGATATTGTCATTATCTTGTGGCACAGCTATCTCCGTTCATTTTCAGCTACTCTACGTGCGTTCTCAAATATTCTATTGATTATCTCATCATCCTCATTATCATCTAAAGTGACTGCTAATGAATCAATACTACCGTGAAATATTTTAACGCATGGTAAGGCATCCGCGTTAGTATTCTGGCGACCCTTTTATATACTACTTTATAGTCGTATTCTGCGAGCTTTAAGCGCCATCTAGTTAATTTAGAGTTAGGATCTTTAAGTGACATTAACCAAGTAAGGGGCCTGTGGTCTGTGTAAATAAAGAACTTTCTACCATAAAGGTAAGGACGAAAGTATTTGATTGCCCATACTATTGCTAGTAACTCTTTCTCTATTGTAGAGTACCGAGATTCTGTGTCTGACTGTGTCCTAGATGCGTAAGCTATCGGTTTATCGGAGTCTACAATGCCTTGCGACAATACTGCGCCTAATGCTACATCCGATGCATCGGTGGTAAGCACGAAAGGGTTCATCTAAATTAGGATATTGTAATATTGGGGCATTTGTTAGGATTTGCTTGCATAGTGCAAGCAAATCCTAACAAAATACATAAAAAGTCTGGGGAATGGAAAACTTAGCTATTTTTCTTTAGACATACGGTCATTGGTTTAGTTAACTTCGCGTCTAGTTATCTTTAATAAATTTCCTGTAGTAACCTACTAGGCCTAGGAAAGCCTTTATGTCCTTATGGGTCTTAACGAGAAATTCAATACTGCCTTAATTTTGTCCTTATTAGATTTCAAACCCTCATTTGTATGTTCGTGTCCCAAGAAATTAACCTGTTTCTGTAAAAACTCAGATTTATCTAATTGAATTTTCAAATTGTGAGTTTTAAACCGATCAATACTTACTTCAATTTTTCCATGTGTTGTTGTAAACATGTAAATGTAATGATGACGTCATCCAACTACGTATAAACGTTATCTATACCTCGTAATATGTGATCCATTAAGCGTTGAAATGTACTTGGCGCATTTTTTAGGCCAAAGGGCATTCTTAAAAATTCATAATGCCCTCGTTCAGTTGTAAACGCTTCATTTTCAATATCGTTGGGGTGCATCTCAACTTGGTGGTAACCGCTGGCTAGGTCCAGGGTCGTAAAATACTGGGCATGCCCCAATCTATCTAAGATGTCATGAATGTTAGGTAATGGATACTTGTCTTCGATTATACGATCATTTAGTCGTCTATAGTCGTTTACAAGTCTCCATTTAACTTTTCCTGATGCATCATGGTTTTTTTGGGACAATATGCACGGGACATGACTACGGAGAAATGAGAGTATTTCTATTTTCTAACAATGCCTTGCTGCAAAAGTTTATCTACTTGCTTACGAATCTCCTCGCTTTGTTGAGGGGCTTGTCACACAAACCGTTGTATTGTCGTGTTTAACTGCGTGTGTAAAGGTCAGTGGGATATCTTCAGAATAGAATAGGGGACCTATTCTATTCTGATAACATTGCCTAGTAACTTCACGCTTTTTCTTCTTCATTCATATATGTCCTGTACGAATTTTCTTTAGGTTTTCATTTAATATACGATCGATGTCTGATTGCACTTGTCATGTCTTAATGTTATGACTTTGAATGTTATTAGCCTCATAATACAACTCTAATTCTATTGAACTCTTATCTGGAATATATTTCTTATCATCACAAAAATTAAAAACAGTAGTTTTAAAACAACCATTAGTAACGGTTAATTATAGCTGCCGGTGATTTCAAGTTTTCTGACCAATAAATAACATCATGTAAGTATTGCCCATCCATGTAGTTAGTTTTAACAGTAACTATATTTTCACACCTAGGGTAAATTTTTATCTTTTGCGGTGCAGAGCTAAAGTGAATAGGTATTTGTACTGTTGATGTCCGTAGCACGTTATTGTTTAAATCAATATTGCATATTAGTTTCTTTAGAAGATCGAATCCTATTAAACCTTTGTTTTTCGTATCGAAATCAAATAATAAAAAATGTATCACGGATCACGCTCGACTCGAGGCTGCAATGGGGTCCCCATTTAACATCCCTTGCAGGACGGCTAAGTTAAGCAGCATATGCTGTAAGAAAAATCCGTCAGTTTACTAATGTAGATACCGCGAGGCTGGTCTATTTCAGTTACTTTCATAGTATCATGTCTTACGGTATCTTATTATGGGGACGCGCTGCCGACATCGAGTCTATTTTTATTCTGCAAAAAAGAGCCATTAGAGCAACATATGGCCTCCGCAGGCGCGATTCTTGAAGGGAACTGTTTAAAGATATTAACATCATGACCGTACCTTGTCAATATATATATGAAAACATCATGCACGTAAGAAAAAACTAAAATCTTTTCAGTAAAAGAGGTGAGAGACACAACTATGGGACTAGAAATAGGGACCAATTGGTTCAACCGGGTTTCAGGCTGGCTAAAGTAGATTCATCCTTCATGGGGTACTGTTTAAAATGTTTTAATAAAATACCTCCCCACATACTCCAACTGAATGAAACGAAGTTCAAAACCTGTACCAAACGCACACTATTTAAAAAAAGTTACTATCAATACTAAACCAAAATTTAGTGAATGGGCCACTGCTGGCATTAGAAAAAGCAGAGATATTTTATATAGGTTGTATCACGAGAAATCATTGACGTCTGATCTAACTCTTCATGATTATGTAAGAAATTATTCAAAAATATTCAAAAGAGTCTGCGCTCAAGCTAAGTCTAAATTAATAAGTAACAAAATTGGTATTTCCCATAATAAAATAAAATCTGTGTGGCAGGTAATTAACAAAGAGACTGGAAACAAAAAACAGCGAGATCAGAATGACTTGTCGTTAAAAATTGATAATGAAACCATTTCAGATAAGTTGAAAGTTGCTGAGTCACTAGAAAATTTCTTCACCAACATCCCAATTGAGGTTACGAAATCTCTTCCCTCATCATCTGTGTTAGCTGAATATTTACTCAAGGAAAACTTCAGTAAGGACATTCCTAGTTTTAAATTCGAGCCTATTTCTATTGTCACAATTAAAAAAACGTTCAAAAGTCTTAACATAAAAAACACTGTAGACTTATGGGGGATTTCCGTTAAGGTTATTGGAGATATTATTGACACAATTGCCCCTGTCCTAACAGGCATATTTAATCAATGTTTAGACAGCGGTACGTTTCCTGATTTAATGAAACATAGTAAAGTAGTACGAGTTTTCAAATCGGGTAGTAAGAGTGATCCCTCTAATTATAGACCTATATCAGTGCTACCAGCATTGAGTAAAATCTATGAAAAAGTCATGCTAGACCAGATGTTGTCACATTTTAATTCAAATGGTATTTTACATAGCCGCCAGTTCGGTTTCACGAAAGGTAGGTCGACGACTGATGCGGGAGTGTTACTCATCAGTCACATTTTGGAATCCTGGGAGAAGTCCCAGGATGCAATTGGCATGTTCTGTGACCTCTCAAAAGCGTTTGACTGCGTTGACCACAATACACTGATCTGTAAATTACACCACTACGGAATTCGTGGACAAGCCGCTAATCTTGTTCTTTCCTATCTATCAAACAGGCAACAGAAAGTGAACCTCGGGGTCCTTAGTTAAGATGGGAGTGCCTCAAGGTTCAATTCTCGGCCCTTTCTTATTTCTAGTTTATATTAATGACCTTCCTTATATGATGGCTAACTTATCAGATATAATTTTATTCGCTGATGTTACTTCTCTTATTTTTAAAATAGATAGAAAAGATACGGATGTCTTACATGTGAATGATAGTCTGGCTATTCTTTTGAAATGGTTTGCAGCTAATAATCTTTTACTCAATGCGAACAAAACTAAATGTCTTAAGTTCTCATTACAAAATGTACCCCAAGTGGGTTTAAATTTAAAACTTGATGGCAAGAAAGTAGATGCTATTACGGAAACTGTATTTCTAGGAATTACTTTAGATTCTAAATTGCAATGGGGCGCTCACATTAGAGCTCTTTCAGGTAAATTAAGTTCAGCTGCGTATGCAGTAAGAAAAATAAGGCAGTTGACCGATATAGCCACAGCTAGGTTGGTATACTTTGCTTATTTCCACAGTATTATGTCTTATGGCGTTCTGCTGTGGGGATCAGCAGCTGACTTAGATTCAATTTTCATTTTACAAAAGAGGGCAATCCGCGCGATCTATGAAATGGGTCCTCGCGAGTCTCTTAGAAACAAATTCAAAGAAATTGATATACTCACTCTGCCTTCCCTTTATATCTTAGAAAGTATTTTGTATGTTCGCAAAAACTTAGAACTTTTTAAAATAAGAAGCGATTTCCATAATATAAATACACGTAGTAAAAATGAAATTGTTATACCCAAATTTAGATTAACTAAAACAAGCAAATCATTTCTGATAAACAGTATCCGCTTTTATAATAAGTTGCCAAAGTCGGTTACAGAACTTAGCGATGGAATGTTCAAAGCCCACATTAAACGTGTACTTATCAAAAAAGCGTACTATAAGATTAAAGACTACGTCGAAGACAAGAAAGTTTGACAATAATTCCTTCTGCACATGTGGCTTCCCTGGTACCTCATAAACGGCATCACTATGTAAATCTCTAATAACTGCTCCCAAATAATGGTGTTTAATTTTTATTTTTTATTATTAGATATGGACTTTTACATATCTCTGACATAATTCTTTCATTATTTGACATTATATACCTACAATTTTTAATTAGTTTTTGATTTTACTTTATTAGATTATTTTATATTTTGTAAAATGTGAGAACGTCGTAGGCCCTGTGGATTGTAAATTTATAGACAATTGTCTATTTGATTAACATATGGTACTTGTTGACAGGCCTACACTGTCCTCCCATACCTGTTAACACTGTAATTGGAAAACATTGTAAAAGACATATTTTTAAAAGAGTAACCATGGAGTTTCTTGCCGGCTCTTCTCCATGGGAAACGACCAATTGGAACCGTGCACCTAGAATCTGACGTTTCATAAGTGCCCATGTAGGTCTATGTGAAATAAAATATTTTGATTTGATTTGATTTGACTATGCAGCCAAGCATATTATAAGTTGGAGGATTACATCTCTGACAAAAATGCTTGGCTCAACGCTGGTTCTGCTCCATAAGGGCGCCTAAACAATTAGCATTCGGAAATATTGTTGGAGCTGCTGAAGATTGTAAAAACTATCTTTGCAATGTATAAATTCAATCTTTTAGTATTGTATAATTGCAAAGCACACGTGTGAGCACTATGTAGTACCTACTATAAAGCTACCCTATACTGGGCACGTCTGTCATTGACTTGAATGTGCCCTGGCGGCTGAGAGTATGTCACGCTCATTCAAATGTCTCGCTGGTGGTGGCGTGTGTGTTGGATCATTAAGTTCCCTTCAAAATGGATGAGCTGAATGGTGCTGATACATACGTCATGTTCGTGAACGGGCGCCGTCAGTGGGGGCTGGTCATGTCTTGGCTGCCACGCCTTTTTTTTTTTTTTTAATTTTTCTTTTCCGATTTTTATGTTTTTTATTACGGGTCTTTTTCTACATCGTTCCCACATGTTTAATTTCAACAAGACTGATGTAACAAATTTTCTGTAACCATATTATTTAAAAAGAGTGTCCATGGAGTTTCTTGCCCGTTCTTCTCCATAGGTACCTACTTCGCTTTGGAATGGGCAACTAGCTTCATATTTCTGACTGACCGACCCCTTGACAATTCAAAAGTGCCTGTAATGGGTTTATTTGAAATAAATGCTTTGAGTTTGAGTTTGTATGGCTTGCTTTCTAACTGATGAGCTATGTGCCGTAACTATTTGGTATGGCTCTACACAGTATTCAAAAATAGTACCAAAAATTTCATCTGATGCAATAACAGAATGACTGGCTCCTGTATCTATTAAAAACTTACCGTTGAATTCTGGCAACTCAATATAAGGTAAAAATTGTTTAGTTTGTAAGTTGATGGATATTGTATCAGGTTGTCTTGATCGGGGTTTAAAGTAAAATCCTGTTCTTGGCTTACCTCTTGTTCGTCTATACCTATGTTAGACTCGGAGGCGTCGCTACTGGTGTCTATGAGTTGGCCGAGATGCTCACTACCAATGGGTATTGGTTGCATCTGACCTTCCATATGGCTCGGGATATAGAATAACTGACCCGATGCGAACTGTGGTTTTTCTGGTTTCCCTGCCGTACGCATGGTGACGTCCGATGATACCTCAGGAAGATTCACCTGCTGTTTTGGAACGTTAGGTTAGTTCCTAAAGTTTGCACTTCTAACATTACCTGAGCCACCTGGTCTGAAGTTACCTGATGATGGTTGGTTTTTCCAGGGCAACAAAGACTGTATCCATTGTTGACGCTGTTCTACGTTCACGTTATTCGGTTGGGGCTTATATGGTGACATTTATGTGTTCACTAGGTTAGGATAAAAAGGACTATTGTTAGGCTGTTGCTTAGGCAACTCCATTGGTTTCGCTTGGGATGTTGAAGGAGTATTAAAATTATTAGACCTGTTATATGCAAGCCTAGCCTCTTCTTGCCTAGCCGCAATAATAGCTCCTTCAAATGTTTATGGCTTCGCAATTCTAACACCTAATGACACATGGAAGTCTAACTGGTTTACATACTGTTCAATTACCATCTTTTCATAATAAGATTTATTACCATGTTCCCCTACAGAGTATAAAGTGTCTAATAGTTCACGGAGCCGTTTGCCAAAGGTTTCAGAATCCTCATTCTTCGACTTACGTACTCGTGTGAGCTCCTGCATAATTTGTATCTCATTGCGTGGTTCTCCAAGGCGCCTGATCAAAGCTCTTTTAACTCACTTCCAGGAACTAAGATACTCTTCGTATGCTATAGCATCGATAGCTGGACCACTTAGCCTACTCTTAATCAGGCAGATAAATGCCGGATGCGAACGATCTGCTTCGCTAGTTAAAGTTCATAAACTTTCTACCTCTCTAATATATTATCTAAGTAATTTAGGATTGCCATCATATCTTGGCATCAAATCTGCAATAAGTTTGTACGGTTTATAGTTAGCATCATAATCTCCGAGCTACATTGTTTTATTGTAAGTTGCTTGTCTAGTGGCACTAGAACAGAATAATAGAGGTGTAGTATTTTACGTGGAATTTCACGGAATATCTTAACTCTATTGTAAGTGGGTGCCTAACGCGATTTCAGCTTATAGAAAGACACACATATACTAGAAATAAAATACACAAATTATAGTAAGGCAGGAATAGAGCAAGGACACTTGGTAATACGAGAGCACTTAGCAAAGCAGCCACTGCATCTCCTGTCGAGTCTTGTCTCTGCCAACAGCTTCCTCCAATTTTCCGGAGATAAACCTTCCTACTCCTATACAGGTGCCCAACCGTACGTTAGGTTCGTTGCGGATCGCGAAGGAACGATTTGAGAACCGTCACTCTTATGCCCAAGAGTTGTATTCGAACTTAGAGCGTCGCGATCCCACCGACTGCGCCAGTTATGTTTCGGAGATCGGGAATTTAGTTAAAAAAACTTTATTCATTCCAAATTAATTAATTACAGAAAAACAGTGTATTAAGTTGAAGGCTGATATAAAGACTGGCTTCCCAAACAATTTTAAGGAATAACATGTAATTGATCTAGTTGCTAGGTTGCACTTTATTACGTAGGTTGGCGGCTGCGTACTCAGCGCAAACGGTTGTTACGCTGAGTTAACTACCTAGACAGCTAAATATTTGATTAATTCTGCCTCAATAATCAGTTAGTATAAATTGATTAGACTGTACATATATCATCGCTGGATAGTATAAATTATACTCATATTAATTAAAGTGTCTTTAGCACTTAAACAAACATTCTGTATCGAGCTCAGCAATAAAACATTTCGTATTTGGTCGCATTTATTTTGCTTGGATTTTGAATTAATTTAAAATTTATTGCCGCTTGATTACGGTTGATTATCATCTTATGCACGGTACTGCACATAAAAAGCCAAATTATTTAAAGTGTGGATCTTTGACACTCCTACTACCATAATTGTATTTTTTGTAATTCGTTCAGTCGATATTAAAATATGGTCACTCTACAAGATTTTATTACGTTCCGATTTTTTGTAATATCAATAATAACAATGGTAATAGCAATATTTACATAATCAGCCTATTATGTTCCCACTGCTGGGACACAGGCCTCGTCTCTGTGAGAGGGAGGGTGCCGTAATCCACCACGCGGGCCCAGTGCGGGTTGGTAGATGTCACATGTCTTCCATTTTTTGGTTCTAAGACATGCTGGTTTCCTCACGATGTTTTCCTTCACTGTTTTGGCTCCCAAAACGGTGAAGGAAAACATCGTGTAATGATGAAATAATTAACACAAAGTAAAGCGCCTGTCTGGGTTCGAACCTACTACCTACAACTTGTAAGTCGCGGCCGTTACCACTGGGCCACCACTGGTCTCAGCAATATTTATGAAGTAAGGATATTACAAAACAAATGTTCATTCAAAATCCTTGTTTTTTATTTTCATTATTCTTAGCTCAGAACGATGTTATTTATATGAACGCATATCGCGTAATTACGTATCAATTATTGGAATTTTGATAAAACCCTAAACTGATCCCTGAGCAGGCTGGCTTCAGACCAGGTAAGTCTTGCTCGGGGCAAATACTCCGGTTGTCGCAGTATTCATTATTTATACATATGGTAACAATTTTTAAGTTTAATAACAGAAATCAGTACATAAATAAGACAGAATAAGCCTTAGTTTTTATTTTTTTAATGAGACCAAGGGAATAAATAAACTTTTACAGCAAAATTAATACCGACAATTTCACTATTATTTATATTTACGCTACGTACGTCGACGGCAGGATCCCCCTAAGACCGCGCGCGTTGACGATGTATAGGTATAGGTACCTACCATTCGTTTTTATTTATTCAAGAATACCAACAGCAAATAGGTGCATTCAACTTTGGTTTACAAAAGGATTTAGTTAAGGTATGTATGACTTATCTGCTAGATTTTCTTAACAAGGCCTAGATCTCAAAAATTTCTTAAATGTTGAGAGACCGACATTGTTAGGGAATTTCCAAAAAATGCATAACTAGTCGGTACATTTACTAACGATTCCCCAAAGTAGCCAACAAAAATTAATCAAATAACGAACATACCAAATTACTGATACATAGCAACATCTTCCTAGTTGTTATAAATGAATGGTGGTTACATACAGTACAGGACAGATAAGAATAGCTATCCATCTACACACACGGCTGCGCACCGCGTCCCTCGCTCGCCTTCTTTTGTCAAATTCGTTCGAAATATTGCTATCCCTGTAGCAATATTTCGAACGAATTTTGTACTCGCCCCGAATTACTATAACGAGCTTAATTCGTCGGACCCTTAAATCGAAGGTTCGCGTTACCGTGTGAAAAGATGGTCGCGCACCTGTTTTGCTTTGAAATCTCTTATACAAAATACACATTGTCGCAGGGACTTAACTTAATTGTTATGGACGCCATTACTTTTGAGTGAGTTCACTCTCTTCTTAGCATGAACACTATTTTCCGCGACTTAGTCTATGATGAGAGGAAATCTAAAGTTTTAAATCCTGGAGAACGCTTTTGGATTTTTGTCTATTAATGTATAGAGCAAAACTTCAAATGACAATTTTTTATATTATGTTGGGTTTGTTGCTTGTGTTACAGTTCAATTTGTATTTCAAATAGCCTTAATTTGCATCTTGAAATTAATTTTCAATTTAAATATTTTGATTAAAGTTTTAAGTATCAGAAATCTCCAGATCATATCTCCATACCCTCCCCCGGGCTTTTCCATAGCTCACGGTTGTGAGTTTTATTCCGTCATGACTCTTCTGGAGTAGCTATCAAGTCGGCTTCCCATTATTGAAAGGGAAGGGTCTTCCTCTTTTCCTCTTTCCTTCTCTGGGTTACTATTCTGTTTGTTTATAAAACAAGATAAAAATACATGGTATCTTCTCTCAGACTCAATCTAAAACATATTTTATATTGTTTCCAACTACTATTGGATGATTGTTAATCTTAATATTAGTACAAGCTGAAGAAACATAAACGTCTGTTATTTCATTTTTTACACAGAACAAATTAAATAGTAACTCAACCTTGATAGATTGAAAACCCATTGGTAGATTGAAATCAAATAGTAACTCTTGCGGAACAACACTTAAGTTTTAAAAAATTGATACTTTTTATTTCGAGATACAGCCATCTATAAAGACTCGCAGGTTTACCGCATAATTAGCATATAAATGATAAACTATTTTATTTCTGTAAGTAGGTATTGACGTACAAACACTATTATACGTCAATCATATTTTAAAAACTAGGTGATATCGGCGTTTTCTATCTAACTACTCTGAGAAGAAAGGCCAAAACAAACTCAGAGGTTACAGTCTCTTTTAAAGTCCAGACATAATCTTGGTCAGAATAATGTGAAGACCATGTAGATTAGTATCTGAAATAGTTTTTTGAGAAAAGAACCACACAGATTTGAGTGGACCTGTCCAGTCAGTGCACGCATTTGTCAATCATCCTGCAGCTCAACTCAGAACTAAGGAGCTCAACTTATGTATTGAGGCTCTTGTAAATGTGATTCCTCAGCTGTAACCCATAAAATTCAACATTTCTTTGGTTTTTGGTTCAAATTGCAGCTTTGTTTCGAAATATGCAAACCTGTTCCACATAAGAAGTTTACAGAATATTTCATCTGAAAATTTGGTCGTATATATTTCGAAAGTTTGATGTTTGATATAAAAAATAACTTTCAGTGTAATTAAAATAACTGAATTCATTTTCTGAATCAATAATTTTATAGGATATCCCGTAAGTCGAAGTCAAGCCGGAGTAAAAAAATGTTAAAATTTGTACCATCAGGAGACCGTCACACCGGCAGCAGATTTTCTAGTTTTTTATAAATGCCCGAAATTTTTAAAATGCATTGCAAAGACAATTTTTTTTTTTCTGTTAACTAATATGACTACTATCATGATTCCAGCTTAACGTCGACTTATGGACACCCTGTATAACATCTTACGCTCGAATGCAATCATCAATCCTAGATCACATTTTGACGTTTTAATTGTCAGTTCAGTCCATTTTTTGTTAAAAACCAAATAATAATTCATTCATTCATTCAATAAATTCATTAAATTCATCACTAGCAGTATAGTTAAATACTGGGATCAAGACACATGATTTCGCGTAAGATTATATACAAATTGTCGTTTGACGGATACATACAAGTTGCCCTCATAGGGGCATCGAGCCACCATTGCCTTAGTTGCTATCCACATAAATCATTGTAAGCTTAACTATAATCTTTGCTTGTCAAGCGGATTGTTAACCGTAGTTTATCGTTATCAGAAGGCGTATATGGGTCAGTTGATTTCGGATCAAAACTAAAGAGACAGATTGGAAATAATCATGTTGTGATATTGTTTAAAGAAATGAAAATGCGTTTATGTCGTCGAAAAAGTGGTTAAGACATCATTCTAATAATTATGTTTTTACTAAACTTATAGGAAGTACCTCTGTCTATGTATTTACAAACACTTATTACTAAAAGTTGTGACAATGGAAAATCGTACGTGACCTTATCATTTCTAGAACCTGAACCAATTCTATTGTTGTTGCACTGCAGGCAGGAATGGACTTTTTTTTACCTTTATCATTAAAAAAGTTTGAATGGTTATTGCTATTAGACCCTTCATAATATTTATTGTTTATTTAGAAGCATTTCTCGCTGATAATAATTAATAAATTATTCAACATAATTCAATACGGAACACGAAACACTATTCACATACGATACAAAATCTCATTCAGAATTAAATTCTGAGCTCATAACATAATAATGGTATCATGTTCCCCATCGAGAGTGAGTGAGTCGAATATTGCATCTATTTATAACTTGAACGACGTTATTGCCGATAAAAACGATATTTCTTATGCTTTGAGTGGTTTGAAATGTAATTTATTCCGTTAGTGGTTTATTGGTAAGCAATTTTGGACTTTGTGTACTTTGATTTTGTAAACATAAGAAAATTATGCTTAAAACGATTCATATGCTGTTTGCCGCAAGCAAAGTCTTAAAGGTTGATCTCCACGTAAATAGCTTGTGGCTCTAGAGCACTAGAAGAAACAATTACACATAAAAGCACTTTGTAACTTAGAATGTTTAAAATATAAGGTACGTAAATCACTCATACGGATAATATCAATATCGTCATGGGCTTAAATAACTTCGGAACGGTTTATTTTGAAATTATGCAAAAAATATATTTGAGACTGTCACAACAAGTACTTTCATTATGTATGTCACATGGTACAGTTTCCAAACAAACGTTTGGAAACTGTACCATGTGAATTTTCTGGTTGGTTTAAATGAAGCTAGTTGCGCATTCCAAAGCGTAGTAGGTACCTATGGAGAAGTACGGGCAAGAAACTCCACGGACACTCTTTTAATTCAAATTATGGTAACAAAATATTGGATACATCATTCGTGTTGAAATTATGCATGTGAGAACGATGCAGACCGTTAAAAGCGTCCGTGATATAAAGATGAAAACAATTCAAAAATAAAATTCAGTTAAAATACGCTGTGGCAGCTAAGAGTTAACCAGTCCCAACTGACAGCGACCGTTCACGAACATGACTTATAGATTAGCACCGTTCAATTCAACCATTTTGAAGGGAGCTAAATGATGCAACACACGCGCCACCATCAGCGAAACATTAAAGTGAGCATGACATACTCAGCCGCCAGGGCACATTCAAGTCAATGAAAGACGTACCCAGTAAATGGAAGCTTTATAGTATGTACATAGTACTCACATATGGCTTAAGCTTAATACAGTAAAAAAAGATTGAGTTTATACAAAGACAGTTTTTTTTAATCTTCAGCAGCTCCACCAGTATTTACGAATCCTAATCAATTAGTTGATGCGTCCTTGCGGAGCAGGACCAGCGATTAGCCAAGCATTTTTGTCAGCGATGTAATCCCCCAACTTACAATATGCTCGGATTCATAGTGAGCGTTTTATAAAATATTTAAATTTGGTTTCATTTAGTTGATGTATGAGGGGAAGTATTTTATTGTTACTTTTTAAACAGTACCCCATAAATTAAAGTTCAATACTACTTACCACCGTGCTAAAGTAATTTTATAGGGTATAAGCTGTAAGGTAAAGATTCAAATTCAATAAAACCAGAACCTTCTTAAACAAATACAAAGTTTATTTTTGTAAATACACATAATTGAAGGAACACAACATGAATTGTGGCAAGCCACTAACCAAACTCTTACCACACACTTAGGTGTTCACTCCGACAAAACTGGTTCCCCGACTCTTCGTTCCCAGTTGTATCGGGGTTTACACCGGTAATCAGACTTATACGATATAATGAGACTAATACGATAAATCAGAGTCGCTTTAGCGAGGTCGTGATATGAACTACCTTATAACTTCTAGCTCATCGAATCAGTATCGACCTTTTATGGTTGTGCTCATAAATAGAACATAACATATTTTTAGGTTTTTATTATTGTATAATATGAAATATGAATTTTGTTAAAGAACTCCTGAATGTTATACTGCTATTTAAATATCGCAGCATTATGCTGAGATAGGAGCCTTTTTGGCCTCGCACAGGTCTTTTTACTGTTTTTTGTTTTATTCTGTTTGTTTATACATTGTTTGTTATTTTTTTTTTTATTTTTTTTTTTTACCATTTGTATTCCCTGTGCGTGTCCCAAATAAAATATTTTTCTTTCTTTCTTTCTTTATTTTTCTTCTATTTTTTGTTAGTTGTGTTGTGTTGTTCACACTCTTTCTTTCCATTCCGTTTTTAGAAGTGATGACTTGTAATTGGCTGTCAGTCTCATATGCAATTTTTTATTCTGTAAATTCTAGCTGTAAGTCATCCATAGTTCATAAATAAATAAATAACGTCTATGCAAAGCAACCCGAGACACAATAATCTATAACAACTGGTCTAACTACCTAGTTATTACAAAAGGCCTATCTCTCTCATAGATGATTCAGTTGAACTCACTGTTCTCTCAGTATAATCCTTTCAATGAAGGGAGTAAGAGCCTTGGCGTCGAACACAGGTTTATGTGTTCACACGCATAAACGCGGCCTACTGGTATATAACGGTGACCTATCGTTACCTGGAGTGCGACCAACAGATGGCCACACCTCTAGGGATAACCTTCAAACTGCCCGCACCCGGATCAACTCCAAATCCACCACGGTTCTACGCCAATTCAAACAACAATAAGATCACTGTGATTTTGACAGGGATGCAAAATCACAGGTATATTTATAAAAAAAAAACCTGAAGTACCATATTTATATACGGGTATTATACCAGAAATGTCATATAACTATTAAATAGGAACATTTCCAAGACAGAAATGGCACTGTACTCCAGAATTAATAGCATAGTAAATGTTTTTCATAGCTTAAAACAGTAGACTGATTGTAGATAACACACCGCATAAGTAATTATGAATTTAATTACCAGTTTAGGTGGTAAAAATTGTGCTAAATAATTAAGGCCCTGCACGCAACGTTTCAGAACGTTGAAGAGTAACGACCGCGACTTACGAGATGTATGTCGTAGGTTCGAACCCAGACAGGAGCTTTACTTGGTGTAAATTATTTCATCACACTGCTCTCAAAACGGTGAAGGAAAACATTGTGATGAAACCGGCATGCCTTAGAACCAAAAATTCGAAGACATGTGACATCTACCAACCCGCACTGGGCCCGCGTGGAGTGTACGGCCCACTATCTCTCACAGAGAGGAGGCCTGTGTCCCAGCAGTGGGAACGTTACAGGCTGATTATGTATGTTATGTACGCAACTTTTCATAGTACCAGTAGTAGTTGAAGACGTTGATAGCCTACCAGAGCGAGGCAAATCTTCCATTACATCTCGTCCGCTTTTAAACGCTTTGTACCACTCATGAGTAAGTGTTTTTAAAAAGTCAATTCACGCTAAGCCTGCTGTAACATTTTCAGTGACTCCGAACACGAAATTCCAGAGCCGATACAAAATTTAAGACAAACTCTTTGTTCGATGCTTTTGTTCATTATGATATTCGCAATAGGCATAATCACACTAGGCATAATCTTACTAAAAACAGCACTGCATTTAATCCTAGTAACAGATGCAACTCAAACTTCGCGCCAAAATGTAAAGCAGTTGTGCCAATCTAACAAGAAAAAAAAAGAGAAAAAATAATTTGGAGCCCTACACAAATCTTCCATCACCGGTTTAAAAAAAAAAGGTTTTTTTTGTCACACTGACTTTAAGTACTGATTTCACCAATGAAACTGAACGCGTTCAGCACATCTAAAACGCGTTCCAGAGCTGACAGTGTTAATTTTCCACCGAAAATAAATAATGAAACATAGTTTATGTACTTGATTGCGTTCAATTTCATTGGTAAAATCAGACTTAAGAGTTAATTATTACGCCAGATAATTTTATCTCAGGAATGATTTAAAAAAAAAACTCGATTAAAGGATCTCTAAAGACCAATTGTCGTACTTAAAAAACGTTCAAATTCAAGTCACAATCTCATCTCAGCGATAATTGATGTCAAAAACTTGTCAATTAAGTATGAAAAATGATTGTACCTTTGACAGATTGCGGCAGATAATAAGTTGCGAATGTTCTTAAAAATACGGGAATTGCCCCTCTAGCGTTGGAAAATTCAGCCATCAAATAAATAATAGGCTTTGTTGAGTGCCGTCTCCGTGACTCATAAATTGTGACAGTCCCGGTCAATTGCTAGACTTGCCATGATTAACTGCCGCGTACTGAAGCATTGTGTTCTGCCCACCATGACGTATGGTGCTGAGACGTGGATGCTTACACAGGAGGCTGTGGACAAGGTGAGACTGGCACAGAGCCATGGAGCGTTCTATGTTTGGCATAAGGGTTAGAGTCCCAAACGTCGACATCCGCAGATGTACGCAAGTTTTCGATTTCGGAAAACGAGCTATAGAACTTTAAATGGATTTGGGCAGTATACCTGGCAACGCGCAGAGATGAGTTCAATGTTTGCACCATTGAATTTACATCTCCCATGTCTCCAAAAATCGACTAGGGTATATTTAAAAAAAATCAATACTAAAATAATCCTCTAATATATCTGTAAGCGGACGATAAACGACCAATCTAGGTGTAGCCTTATCCTTCTTAAATATCGTCTCGCATGTGATAAACGAGTGATGGCCAAGTTCACTAATATGATTCGCCACTACATTACGGATTGAAGCATCAGTACAGATAATGTTAATAAGCGAACTACTATCACCTACAAAGTGAGTGGGTGTTTGGACTAATTGACTTAGGTTTAAGTAGCTAAAAAACTCCAAGAGTTGTTTAGTCTTTGGGCTATTGACATCTAGCATATTAACATAAAGTCACCTAACAATATTACATTATCGTAGGGGGCCAAACCACCAATACTAGTAGTCAAGCCCTCGAGAAAGAGGTCTAAGTCCAACCAGGGTGGACGACATGCATTGCCAATGAATAACTTTTTCTTATTTACATTAAGGGTTAACCAAAGCTGTTCAACATTGGGATGATCAGGATGAGCTCTAACCCGCTGCTATTTTTCACAAAAACTGTCACAAAATCGAACCGAAAAACCCGACACATTAACCCAGCGTTATTTTTACTTCAGATTTTGCAAACATTTGTCACGTGGGAGTCATCAAAGATAGCACACAAAACTTCAGCTTAGTTGTCTACTACGGGTATCGGTGAAACAGATACAATGATTGTTCCGTCGCTACGTCGTAGCCAGGGCGTAGGGATCTCATTGCTACGGCGCTACGCTGTGCGTAGCAGGTCCCCGATCCGCTACGCGACGATTCACAATTTTTTGAACTTAGGATGCATCAGACTAGTATTTTTGAATTTTGAAGGAATATCTGTTATTGTTTATGCCTTATAGAACCACCTTTATTTCTAAATATGTTATATTGATCTCATTTTCTCTGTCATATTTTTTGGTCGGCCTAAAGTCACAAAAGTGGCGTTGGTTGCCTATTAAGAAAAGGCATTACCGTTGGGGTGTCATATTTACAAGCCACGATATAATTGGAGGTTTGAATTTGATACGTAGACTGAATGATAAGTGACCAGCTTTTACCGGCGGTTTCGGCCGTGTGGAGGTCGGAAATTATCGAACGACAGCGTCCTACCCATGTCTTTATATTGAAATTTTGGTCTTTGAGTCGTTGTTGATAAAAAAATACAGACTTTCATATTTATAATGTGAGAAGTAAGAAAGATGAAGGAATCTTCAACCAACTTTACTTGCACACAAATCTAATCCGTCTGCCGAATCAAGTTTAGCACCCAAATGAATGGTAAAAGATTTCCGCTGAATATGATGATTATTTGCTATACAAAAATATGTGAACAGGTGTTGCGTAGTTTTAGGAGAAATGAAATAGTCGAGCTATCTACACAGCTCATTTGAAATTCTACGTAAGCACGCACAATAAAAACGTTCGTGCCAGTTTCAAATTAAAGAATAAGATTCTGTTGGTAATTAGAACTTTCGCTTTTATGTAGTCTATAATTGTAGTATTTAAATATATTTTAGTATTTTAAACTCGGTTCTTTACATATTTTTTCAATCCACTTGTTTTATAAAATATATTCTGATATTCAAGTATCAGAATTTCTCACACTTAATTAATGCTTGGTCTTTTTTATTTTACTACTATAATGAGATTTTAGTATTTTTAACACAGGTACACCTTTTATTTCTCACAAGGCTAGTTTTTTTTAATTATTCTGGTATTTAAATACCTGAAGTTCTCACATTTTTTAAATGCTGGGTCTTTTTTATTTTGTTCGTATAATTAGAACCTGAGCAGAGTGGAGCAGTGGTGGCACACTGGTATCGGTTTCAACTATCAAGTTGTTGGTCGTGGGTTCGAACCCAGGTAGGCGCTTTCCTTGATGATTTTAAATCGAAAATCCTAAACAATGCCGGATAAGGTTACACTGGAAATGTAAAGCTTGATATGTAGCCGTGTGTACGCATAACTCGACAAAACCAAGTAGTTTTGTTTTCCTAAAGGTTGTTTTGTAGTGCTAGATTGCAGCCCACTTTCTCTCGAAGATAGGATGCCTGTGTCTTAGCTGGTGGAACGTTTTAGACTAATTATAGTAACGAGAACCTTTGTATCCCTAAATGAGAATATTGGTTTATTTGTTTGTCAATTGAAGTAACATCGACGACAAAAAACCACTTATCCGCACTTGGAATACGTCAAATTACAAGTCAGCCTGTATATAGATTAAAATGGTAAAGAAGAATTTTTGTCCGTTTGTCTGGATGTATGTTCCGGATCGGCGCGAGAACGGCTAAGCGGATTTTAATGAAATTTTGTACACAGATTGTTTAATGAAAGATGAAGGTTTTACCGGATTAACACGTAGAGTACACATTTCATGATATTTTCTGTAATCCACACGGACGAAAAGTTAGTTTTGAGTATATGTGTAGATAATGTACCTACAATAAAATTACGTTAAGCTCATTCTATAAATGATTGCCTTACATATCTCAGAGCTAAGCTGAGTGTAGTCCTTGTCTCAACGTTTAAAACAGTCTATCAGATAATAACTCACTGGTATAAAACCCACTGAAATCTAAATTTATGGGTTTGGGTAGCAAGAAAATGATCAACGCGATAGTGTCAGCCAGTCCAGAAGTTGTAATCAGGGGGGATAAAATAGTTAGAGTGGAGATACCATGCAACCTCGGGCTAATCATGGATCCAGAACTAAAATTTGAGAAACACATCAGTAACTCCATGAAATGCTTTTATAGATTGAAACTCCTATATTCAATTAAAGACTACCAGAGTGTTGCGTCAAGCAGCGCCATCTATCTGTAGCTGTCATGGAATTAACGGTCGATAGGCGATGGGAGCGACATCTGTTGGTCGAGAAGACGGCACGCGAGCGAGCGAGGGAAATAGGAGACGTCCCCCCGCGAGTGGTGGAACTTGCTTCGAGATCATACCTTTTTAATACGACGGCTGAATCGTGCACACCGACCGATATAATTATTAAAATTGTAGCAAAGAAAATTAATTTCATTGTAAAATATTATTCGTGAGCATTATTGAAGAAGCCCCTGCCTGCGCCCTGTCTTCAGCGCCAAAACACAGAGTGTTGATCTACATAAGCAATTAGTGGATAGCCTTATTTTATCAAGACTAACTACTGTGATATCGTGTATGGCCCATGCCTCTTAGCAAGAACAGAAAAGCTGATACAACGCATACAAAATCGGTGTACACGGTTCTGTGTAAAGATAACTCGTAGAAGTCATGTTATGTCACTCCATAAATAAATGAAAAAAAATTATATTAAACTCAAACTCAAAGCATTTATTTCAAATATCTCAATTAGCTGAGCGATGGCCGTTTTGCGTGGATGTGACGCATATTTTCCATCAACTTGTTATTTTTGGTGTTTGTGTTAAATCACTGCGTCATGTTTACCGCAAATAAACGTTTTTTCTTTCTTTTCCTTCTAAATAAACCAATTACAGGCTCTTTTGAATTGTCATGGGGTCGGTCAGTCAGAAATATGAAGCTAGTTGCCTATTCCAAAGCTAAGTAGGTACTGGAGAAGAACGGGCAAGAAACTCCATGGACACTCTTTTAATTAATATTGTTACAGAAAATTTGTTATATCAGTCTTGTTGAAATTATAAAAGCTCTAAACATACCATAGTTAACTGTTGTTACCATAAACTGCATTTTAATGAGCTTGTTCATAAAATAAAACATACTCAAATGAATGAGCAGACTACTGTAGTTCTTTTAATAGGAAACAGTCTGAGCATATCTAAAACGGACATAGTTAATGGTATCGAAACCCTACTTAAATTAAAATTAGGCAAATTAATATTATGTGCATTGCCATATTCGGGTAATTTAAATGATCAAGAAAATGACTACATTTATAGTTTAAACAACTTAATGCATATTTTGACATGTCGTCATAGTGACCGCTTATTGTATTTTGATACTAACAATTTTGTTAGAGATTTTGTTTTAATTCGGGAACATATGTATCTCCCTAAGAAAAGTCGACATATATTAGCTACTTTGTTAGCATTCAATATACACGCAGTTATTGATAATTTAACTGAGAATAGGTTAAGTGACGAAACGGTATTATTTAGTACTACTAATAATACTGTAATTAATTCTTTAAACTTTTAGAGTCGACAAAAGAGAACCAAAATAATATTATTTTACTATATCATCAAAATATAAATCGCTTCTCTGGCAAAATCTTAGACGTGGAAATGTTATTAGATAAATATCATATGGACATCTTATGTTTTTGTGAAACTTGGTTAAAACCGGATAGGATGTTGTTTAATGTAAATAATTTTTCAGTTGCCAGTGCATACAACAGGTCCTCAATAGGGGGTGGTACCTTGATATTGTGTAATAGTCGTTTTAGATATAGGGAAAGGAAGGATATCACTGCCTGCTCTGTTGATCGCTTATGTGAGGTAGCATGTGCGGAGGTTGAAGGCCATACTTTCTTATGTGTTTATAGACCACCACCCTCAAACTTGTCATCATTTTTGATCATTATGGAAGGAATACTAAGTAAACTTTTTAAAGATAATAAATTAGTTTTTGTTTGTGGTGATCTAAATGTTGATCTGCTAGTTAATTCACCCGAAAAATGTAAGTTAATCTCATTGTTTAAATCATTCAATTTAAAATGTATATTTAATGAAGCAACTAGAATAACAGCAACCTCGGCTTCATGCATAGACAATGTATTTACCAACTGTAAAATAAAAGACTCCACCTTAATTAGTGGCATCAGGTCAGACCATACTGGTCAACTTATATCATTTGACTTAGATAAAAAGTTAAACTCAAATAAAACCATTGAAATAAGACCTCTTACTAAGAATAAGTTGGAAATGTTTAATAATAATCTTAATAGCAATCTTTCAACAGCCAGTTTTGATTCACAAGACCCCAATTTAAACTATGGTACCCTATTTTCTACAGTATGCCAAGAATTCAATAAAGCATGTCCTGTAAAAAAAGTTACTATCAATACTAAACCAAAATTTAGTGAATGGGCCACTGCTGGCATTAGAAAAAGCAGAGATATTTTATATAGGTTGTATCACGAGAAATCATTGACGTCTGATCTAACTCTTCATGATTATGTAAGAAATTATTCTAAAATATTCAAAAGAGTCTGCGCTCAAGCTAAGTCTAAATTAATAAGTAACAAAATTGGTATTTCCCATAATAAAATAAAAGCTGTGTGGCAGGTAATTAACAAAGAAACTGGAAACAATAAACAGCGAGATCAGAATGACTTGTCGTTAAAAATTGATAATGAAACCATTTCAGATAAGTTGAAAGTTGCTGAGTCGCTAGAAAATTTCTTCACCAACATCCCAATTGAGGTTACGAAATCTCTTCCCTCATCATCTGTGTTAGCTGAATCTTTACTCAAAGAAAACTTCAGTAAGGACATTCCTAGTTTTAAATTCGAGCCTATTTCTATTGTCACAATTAAAAAAGCGTTCAAAAGTCTTAACATTAAAAACACTGTAGACTTATGGGGGATTTCCGTTAAGGTTCTTGGAGATATTATTGACACAATTGCCCCTGTCCTAACAGGCATATTTAATCAATGTTTAGACAGCGGTACGTTTCCTGATTTAATGAAACATAGTAAAGTAGTACCAATTTTCAAATCGGGTAGTAAGAGTGATCCCTCTAATTATAGACCTATATCAGTGCTACCAGCATTGAGTAAAATCTATGAAAAAATCATGCTAGACCAGATGTTGTCACATTTTAATTCAAATGGTATTTTACATAGTCGCCAGTTCGGTTTCACGAAAGGTAGGTCGACGACTGATGCGGGAGTGTTACTCATCAGTCACATTTTGGAATCCTGGGAGAAGTCCCAGGATGCAATTGGCATTTTCTGTGACCTCTCGAAAGCGTTTGACTGCGTTGACCACAATACACTGATCTGTAAATTACACCACTACGGAATTCGTGGACAAGCCGCTAATCTTGTTCTTTCCTATCTATCAAACAGGCAACAGAAAGTGAACGTTAACGGGGCGACGTCCTCGGGGTCCTTACTTAAGATGGGAGTGCCTCAAGGTTCAGTTCTCGGCCCTTTCTTATTTCTAGTTTATATTAATGACCTTCCTTACATGATGGCTAACTTATCAGATATAATTTTATTCGCTGATGATACTTCTCTTATTTTTAAAATAGATAGAAAAGATACGGATGTCTTACATGTGAATGATAGTCTGGCTATTCTTTCGAAATGGTTTGCAGCTAATAATCTTTTACTCAATGCGAACAAAACTAAATGTCTTAAGTTCTCATTACCAAATGTACCCCAAGTGGGTTTAAATTTAAAACTTGATGGCAAGAAAGTAGATGCTATTACGGAAACTGTATTTCTAGGAATTACTTTAGATTCTAAATTGCAATGGGGCGCTCACATTAGAGCTCTTTCAGGTAAATTAAGTTCAGCTGCGTATGCAGTAAGAAAAATAAGACAGTTGACCGATATAGCCACAGCTAGGTTGGTATACTTTGCTTATTTCCACAGTATTATGTCTTATGGCGTTCTGCTGTGGGGATCAGCAGCTGACGTAGATTCAATTTTCATTTTACAAAAGAGGGCAATCCGCGCGATCTATGAAATGGGTCCTCGCGAGTCTCTTAGAAACAAATTCAAAGAAATTGATATACTCACTCTGCCTTCCCTTTATATCTTAGAAAGTATTTTGTATGTTCGCAAAAACTTAGAACTTTTTAAAATAAGAAGCGATTTCCATAATATAAATACACGTAGTAAAAATGAAATTGTTATACCCAAATTTAGATTAACTAAAACAAGCAAATCATTTCTGATAAACAGTATCCGCTTTTATAATAAGTTGCCAAAGTCGGTTACAGAACTTAGCGATGGAATGTTCAAAGCCCACATTAAACGTGTACTTATCAAAAAAGCGTACTATAAGATTAAAGACTACGTCGAAGACAAGAAAGTTTGACAATAATTCCTTCTGCACATGTGGCTTCCCTGGTACCTCATAAACGGCATCACTATGTAAATCTCTAATAACTGCTCCCAAATAATGGTGTTTAATTTTTATTTTTTATTATTAGATATGGACTTTTACATATCTCTGACATAATTCTTTCATTATTTGACATTATATACCTACAATTTTTAATTAGTTTTTGATTTTACTTTATTAGATTATTTTATATTTTGTAAAATGTGAGAACGTCGTAGGCCCTGTGGATTGTAAATTTATAGACAATTGTCTATTTGATTAACATATGGTACTTGTTGACAGGCCTACACTGTCCTCCCATACCTGTTAACACTGTAATTGGAAAACATTGTAAAAGACATATTTTTAAAAGAGTAACCATGGAGTTTCTTGCCGGCTCTTCTCCATGGGAAACGACCAATTGGAACCGTGCACCTAGAATCTGACGTTTCATAAGTGCCCATGTAGGTCTATGTGAAATAAAATATTTTGATTTGATTTGATTTGATATACATGTGAGAACGATGTAGAAAGACGTGAAAGGCGTCCGTAATGAAAAACATACAAAACAAAAAACGAAAAAAAAGGAAATTAAAATAAAAAAAAGCCGTGGCAGCCAAGAGATGACCAGTCCCCACTGACGGCACCCGTTCACGAACATGACGAATGGATCAGCACCATTCAGCTCAACCATTTTGAAGGGAACTTAATGATCCAACACACACGCCACCACCAGCGAGACATTTGAGTGAGCGTGACATACTCTCAGCCCAGTATAGGGTAGCACATAGTGCTCACACGTGTGCTTTGCAATTATACAATATTAAAAGATTGAATTTGTATAGTGCAAAGATAGTTTTTACAATCTTCAGCAGCTTCAAAAATATTTTCGAATGCTGATAAATTAGTTTATGCGCACTTGTGCAGCAGAACCAGCGTTGAGCCAAGCATTTTGAAACAGATGTAATCCCCCAACTTTATAATATGATTGGCTGCATAGTGTGCGTTTGATACAAGTTGGAAACTTCGTTTCATTCATTTGGAGTACGTGGGGAGGTATTTTATCAAAACATTTTAAACAGTACCCCATGAAGGATGAATCTACTTTAGCCAGCCTGAAACCATTTCATAAAGTATCAGACAGTTTGGTTACCAATTTGTTTAATGTTAGGCTGGGTTTCTGTCTCAATTTACTTTAGTAATGCAATACATAATAAACTTATAGTTATACTTACCATGAAGATCAGGAGAACACTATCGAGCTGTAACAATTGGCTGATTTATTGCTTTGATCGAAAACGGTCGTCGTTTGCAAACGCCATGCCTCTTAACATGGCGTTATTCAAATGGCCGATTTCCATGGTGCATAGAAATAATTATGGTGTATCAATGAAGACTTCATTACTTTTAATAATTGAGTTTTTATAGTAACGGAATTACAATTATTGGGTATTGAATTACATAAATGGGAACAAACACAACACTGTACCGTCTAGAGTTATTATTTGGCTTTTTTTGGGATCGATTCCGGCACGGAACAAATATTTGTATGACCTAAAAATAGTTGTTCCGGGTCTGGGTGTCTTGTGTATGTGAGTTTTCATGTTTGTGAACGCACCCACGATACAGGCGTAATTCCGAGTGTGGGGCAACGTCATAAAAAAATAAGTTTTTGTTTCCATTGTAATGTATATAAAAGTTTTCTCTTTTTATTTAATTAAGTTACTTTTATACACATAAATATGTTTATCCATCTATTTATATCTTTAAGTACACATTTTGTTCAGCAAGAATCACACTTGTTTCTGTAGAAAATTATAATTAAACTTACCCGATTTATGATGTCACACCACGGGACGTCATTTCGTCATTCGAGAAGTACTTGCTGAAAATCAGCGCTGTTGACGATAGGTTCGTCCGCCACAGCATTTTGCTGAGCAACGACCTGTTCTTGCACAGATGCGACGCACGGCTTATTTATTGTTGTTTGTTTGTTACAAAAGTAACGTCCTTCCACGTTGCAATCGGCAGCTTGTTTTTGTATAATTTCACTTGCCAGTGTCGCAACACACACAGAGTAATGTGTATTGTCTCTGGTGCTGAGTGACATCAAGCAATGGACAAAATTACAAATGTTGTGAATGCTGAATACGAGGCCTTTGGCTACTGTGTATGTGTGTAAATTATGAAAAAAAATGTAATGTGCGTTTTGTTTGTGCAGAATAAAAAATAAAAAAAACTATGTCCGCATTGCAATAATAGTTCGCGCTTCAACAGATAGATGACGGGAATCGGGTCCCGCTTATGTTAAGCAATCTCGACTCGAAATCTTTCGTGCAAAATTCGAGCATTGGCCTACTTTTTAGGGTTCCGTATGTCCTAATGTAAAAACGAAACCCATATAGGATCACTCGTGTGTCTGTATGTCTGTCACAGACAATTAACTCCGAATCTATTGGCCTGAATAGGTTGAAATTTGATACACGTATGAATTTCTGTTTCCCAAACACGGACATATAACGTGAAAAAATAAATTTTGAAAATGAGGGTCACTTTTGGAGTTCAAACTAGAAATTTACAAACAGAAGTTGTGCAAACTGTACCGTGTGACATGTAAAATGAAATGACTTATTGTGAGGATATCAAATACTCGTATACTTTTTGTAAAATTTTAAAATAAACAGTTTCAAAGTTATAAAAAAAAAACTCACCTCAATCTTCGAAACGTCAGTTTCGGAGATTGGGGTGAGTTTTTTTTAATAATAACATTACATTACATAACATCACGCCCGTATTCCCATAAGGGTTAGGCAGAGGTGTACCTATAGTACACCCACATTTCGCCAGTTGTGCTTAACTCCCATGTAGTAGGGGCGAGCCTATTGCCATCAACCGGGCACAAATCCAGACTCCGGGCTGCTACTAAGAAATTCTAGATAGAAAAACACAATAACACTTTGTCAGACCTGGGAATTGATCCCAGGACCTCATGCTCAGCAGTAGCTCTTGCGACCACTAGACCAAAATCTAAAACTACTCCGAAACTAGTGAGCCTTAAATAAAATGAAAAACACAAAAAATAGTTATTTGCATTAGTTATTTACAGGGAAACCTATCTAAAGTCTACGGCCTTACAATAAAATTGTAAATCTTTCAATATTGTGCGTACAAACTTACAATTGCAGTTGGAATGTATGGGAGAACATTTAATCTTGTTCAAAATGTATGGCTTAGCTGTTCCATTAAACTACTGCATGACACAACATTAAAGACCAGTGACAATTTTTTTACCCTAATCCCATAGAAGTGTCTGTGCGACGGCCGCAAAACGGCAAATCCGTACATTTTGACCAAGTCGTAAGGTTTGCAGAGTGAAGCCTTGTAGAGTTAGGGGCTTGGCTGTACGTTATGTTACTCTTGGCAATCTACTTCGCAAGAAATATTTTTGGCTGGCAAAATATTCATCGCAGTTCAACTCGCACTTTTCCAGTTCTTGAAACAATGCGTTTCTTTTTCACCAAAGGTCCTTAAATTTTATTAAAACGAAAACTACACCTATTCAGGGTAATCTTGTTACATTTTGTTAACAAACAAACATGCGCCCAAATCTCGACCGTATTGCTCGAGATCTCGAACGAGACCTCTAGAACGAGATAGTCTTCTCACGAGATTGAATCTCGAAAATGGCTCGAGATCTCGTGAGGTCTGAGATCTGGCGAGAAGCAGATTGTATTCCCTAGTCTCGTCAATATTTGCGCTCCTAACGAACCAGGTCCGCAGGTCAAAAGTTTGCATACCCGACCTTCACTCCTACTTAACTAGTTCCTGTAGACCTTGACTAGATAAGTCAAATTTTGTAACGAACCGACACTTGAGCTACAATACCATCATTGTTGCTACGAATTAAGACGTTACTTATTACTACTGTTAACGAAACATCTGTCCTACTGCCTGTACAATTTGCGGTTTCTCTTAAAATCTTAAAACAGAATGACATTAATTATACGTTAGGTGCAGTTTATGATGGTTAAAAAGCGATTTATACAACATACGTTACGCATTTTCATAATTTTTATAAACGTAATATGTGTTTTTGTTTCACAGGTATTTAAAACTGTTTTTTTTTTGTGTTTCATGCGAAATAAGTAACGCCATATCTGAAATATGTGACGTGGCAATGCCCCGGGTCCAGCCTGGACGTGCTTGGCGCCAGGTGTGCTGGTGGTCGCCGGAGCTGACGGCTTTGCGCGAGACGTGCGTAGCTGCGTGACACCTGTACACCAGGCACCGCAGGCTATGTATCGGCGGATACATAAGCCATTCAGGATCCGGATACGGAAGCCATTCAGGCAGAGCTGTACGAGGGGTACAGAGCGGAGCGAAGACCGCCCTCAAGGCGGAGATCCTGCGGGCCCGGGCACGGGCACGCTAGGAGTCGCTGGAGACTCTGAATAGGGACCAATGGGGACGCCCCTACAAAATGATGCGGGATAAACTCCACCCATGGGCTTCCCCCCTGCTGACGCAGAGTCTCCAGCCCCAGCTCGTGGAGGACGTGGTGAGCGCTTTGTTCCATTCGCGAGGGGTGCGCACTCCCCCGGGCTATGACTCCGCCTACTGCGGTGCCATATGCGGACCACACCGGCGACGACGATGCTTCGGAGGTGACTGAGGTAGAGCTGAGAGTGGCGGTACATAGGCTTAGTGCCAAAACTACCGCCCCAGGACCCGACGGCTTACCAGGAAAAGCCTGGGTACTGGCCTTGGAGGCTCTCGGGCCTCGACTTATGGGGCTTCGTTGGAGGACGGGGAAACTGGTCCACATTAAGAAACCGGGGCGCCCTGCGGACTCTCCGTCCGCTTACCGACCCATTGCGCTACTTGAGGAGGAGGGCAAGCCCTTTGAAAGAGTCAATGCAAACCGCCTCGTCGCGCGGCTGGTGCGGGTGGGGCCGGGTTTGCGGAGAGCCAGTTTGGTTTCCGCAGGGGACGCTCTACGGTGGACGCCATCATGCGCGTGCGAGCCCTCACGACGGGGGATGCTGTTGCCCGGGGTGGGGTCGTCTTGGCAGTGTCTCTCGACATCGCCAATGCCTTCAATACCCTGCCCTGGACTTGCATCAGGGTGGCATGGCGGTATCACCGGATGCCGACCTAGCTCTTTCGTGTGGTCGAGGCCCACTTGATGGACAGGGCCGTCATCTACCCCGGTCACCGAGGAGAGTGGAACCGACGAGAGATGTCGTGCGGTGTCCTACAGGGATCGGTCCTGGGGCCGCTTCTGTGGGATATCGGTTACGACTTGGTGCTGCGCGCCGACCTCCCTAGTGTCATCAGCGTGGTTTGTCATGCTGACGACACGCTGGTCCTGGCACAGGGGAGGTCGCACTAGGCGGCGGCCAAGCTAGTGACACTCGGGGTTGCGACAATCGTCGAGAGGATCCGGCAGTTGGGACTCGAAGTGGCCCTGCACAAGTCCGAGGCCATGTGTTTTCATGGTCCTCGGTACGCGCCACAGTAGCGTTCCCAGATAACCCCTCCAGGGTTCACATAGGCGTCGAGACGACGATGACGTACTTGGGACTCGTCCTCTTTCAGCCGGTGGAACTTCGTGGAGCATTTCCGTGGTTTGGCTCGCAGATTGGAGCGGTCTGGGGCTGCCTTGAAGCGGCTCCTGCCCAACCTAGGGGGTCCAGACGCCTCCTGCCGGGACTACGTGGGAGTCGTGCGGTCCTTGGCCCTTTACGGGGCACCAGTGTGGGCGCGTTCTTTGAGGCACCGACCAGCCCGCCGGTTGAACGCGTCCCAAAGGGTCATGGCCATCCAGCTGGTCCGGGGATACCGCACGGTCTCCTGCGAGGCGGCGAGCCTCGTTGCTGGATTGCCGCCATGTGATCTGGAGACAAAAGCCCTCGCGCACGTATGGGAGTGGCGCGAGGAGGCAAAACGCCGGGGTGTAACTCCGCTGCCGCGAGAAATCACGGTATAGCGGACAGAGCTCCGGCGGGATCTCATAGCGACATGGAGGGTGCGATTGTCGCAACCCAGTGCTGGGCACGCCACAATAGCGGCGGTAATTCCCCTCTTTGAGGAGTGGTTGGAGAGGCGCCACGGCGTCCTCACCTTCCGCCTGACACAGGTCCTCACCGGACACGGCTGTTTCGGGAGGTTCCTGTTGTAACGAAATGGTTGGATCCTTAACTACATGAAAGGATGCAAGTAGACTTGTCACAGAAAATTTAATAAATGGAATATAAAATACAGGTCGGAATATAAAAATAACACAATACGGTTCACGCGACACTGAAGTTAATTGGCTTGAATTGAAGTCCGGAGGAGGAGGTGGAGGAAAAGGGTCTTCAGGCGTCGAAGGGACACTTTAGAGTGCCAGTCTCCTTCGACAAAGCTCGACGTAAAATCTCCAGGCAGGTGGTTACTCAGCAGAGTGCAGACGTAGAATTGATAGGTGTTTGTTGATAAAACCCGGACGCCGTATCCTCAGGCAGATGGTTAGTGAAACGGGTCCAGACGCGGAATTTGAGGCAGATGGTTAGTGAAATAGGTCCAGACGCGGAATCTGAGGCAGATGATTAGTGAAATAGGTCCAGACGCGGAATTTTTCTTCATTCTGACATCTCATCTGCCAGTCATAAAACCAGCCTGTGTGTTCAGCCAAGACGTATTAAAACCTCCACGATCGAGTATGAGATGTCCTTATTAATTATTGTAGATGTCGAAATTCAGTTAGTAATCGGTAATTATATAGAAAATACAATATTTCAGCTAAAGCTATTGATAAAAATAATTCAAGTTATATAAACCAAAAAGTAATCTTCATAGACTAAAAGAGAAAATTTAATGACAGTTTGACAATTAACTTGTGTCACAACAATGGAAAATGTAAACAATGAACGATATTTTAAAGATATTATAAAAGAAATCGTTTTAGAACGATTCGTAAAATGCTAGCAAATAAAAGGATATGATACGGGACATGAATGAATGAATGATGAACAATGTTGTAAGTATAAGTATCATATACTATATTTCCCCAACGACCCCGAGAAAATTTTTGGCCTAGAACAAAAATTTTGCTAAGGTTAAGATATTACAGCATTCAAAAAATCTTACATAACTCACACAAACATACCGACATCTTACGAAGTTAGGTCAGATAGGATTCACATTCAATGATCACTACGCAACCTGATAAGTCAATAACTTTAAGGCTTATTTTCGGAGTTGTAATCCGCTCTCGTCTAAAACCACTAATATGATGAAATAAAGATTTTTAACTTTAAGGCTTATTTTCAGAGTTGTAATCCGCTCTTTAGAACATATATGAAAATAGATACGATAGTTTAGTAGATAGGCTTGTTTAGGGAGTCACCAGCCGCTCCTGCATGGGCTTGTTTAGAGAGTTGCAAGCCGCTCTGTAGGGTGTAATAGATAGTACATATGTATAGGTTTGGTTGCTTAGTTACCAATGGTTTAGAGCCTATTGGTAAAGCTTCCAATGATCAATGGGGTAGACCATAGTGATCAATACAACTAGGGCTGTAGAGCCGTTAGTTGATAGAAGGGTGGTGATGAATGGGGTAAAGCCATCGTCAGTTTTACAACTATGGCTGTAGAGCCTATAGTCACGGTAGTAGTAAAAGATGGTGACAAATTAATCATACTAACTTGAAGAGAGCACTTCTTAGTATAATCTGATAAGAACAGATATAAAGAAAAAAATAAAGATAATCTTGATGGTGTAAGAACCAATGAAAGAATTGAAAAATTAATAGAGTTAATAAGCCGAAAATAACTCTATTATTAGAAGGGAAAAGATAGGGATGAGTCATGAGTATAACATGAAGTTCTTTATGTTAAAAAAAAAAAAAAAAAAACCATTTAGCTTGGTTGCCATTAGGATCCTCAAGTATATAAACTAATGGGGATAGTCTCTACAACACAGTGGACCTCACATATTCAGCCTTGTTTAAAAGTTCTAAGAATTAAATGATTTAAAAAAATAAAAATAAAGACGATAAAAATGAATATGGGGGTAAAAGAGGGTGGGTTAATGAGTGCAAAAGACAACTCTGTAATAATAAGTTAAAAAAAAATAGTTTAAGAGCCCACGACACTAGACCTATTCTGATCAGACTCAGATGATGAAAATAATAAAAGTATATTATATAAATGTGCGAGGATAGTGCAGTATTTGTAGTGGGTGTAACGTAGTGTTTAAGGTTTGTACAAACGTCCACAGAATATTCTTCTGTATCAGTCGTGAAGTGTCCCAGCAACCAACTTGGGAGTGTCCACGAGTGGATTTAAACACACCAAGCGACTGCTGGGTACGATTACCAGAGGGTAAACGTAGTGTTGTGCAAGTCTGTGGGATGCAGTGTAGAAATGTTTTGGTAGAGAGTTAGTGTACGAGATTAACGATTATAGGATATTGTCCAATAGCCGTCGTAGAGTGAGCCAAACCCCAACTTGCAAGAGACCCCGAAAGGTTTTAAGAACACTTACAAGTGAAGAATGGATGCCAATTACCAGTGGGTAAAAGGAATGTATGTAGGGGTGTAGTGTTTAGTGATGTTCAGTATGAAGGATGAGTAAGGAAGTCTTCAAGAGGAGGGCTGAGGAGGAAAAATAGGTTAATTACATAAAGTCAAAATAAGAAACCAAAAGGAAATAGAACTAGTGATAGTTTTTTTTAGAATTTTGAGAGGGTGAAATGGGTTCGAATTGATGAGTGGGGCGCCAAATGTAACGAAATGTTTGGATCCTTAACTACATGAAAGGATGCAAGTAGACTTGTCACAGAAAATTTAATAAATGGAATATAAAATACAGGTCGGAATATAAAAATAACACAATACGGTTCACGCGACACTGAAGTTAATTGGCTTGAATTGAAGTCCGGAGGAGGAGGTGGAGGAAAAAGGGTCTTCAGGCGTCGAAGGGACACTTTAGAGTGCCAGTCTCCTTCGACAAAGCTCGACGTAAAATCTCCAGGCAGGTGGTTACTCAGCAGAGTGCAGACGTAGAATTGATAGGTGTTTGTTGATAAAACCCGGACGCCGTATCCTCAGGCAGATGGTTAGTGAAACGGGTCCAGACGCGGAATTTGAGGCAGATGGTTAGTGAAATAGGTCCAGACGCGGAATCTGAGGCAGATGATTAGTGAAATAGGTCCAGACGCGGAATTTTTCTTCATTCTGACATCTCATCTGCCAGTCATAAAACCAGCCTGTGTGTTCAGCCAAGACGTATTAAAACCTCCACGATCGAGTATGAGATGTCCTTATTAATTATTGTAGATGTCGAAATTCAGTTAGTAATCGGTAATTATATAGAAAATACAATATTTCAGCTAAAGCTATTGATAAAAATAATTCAAGTTATATAAACCAAAAAGTAATCTTCATAGACTAAAAGAGAAAATTTAATGACAGTTTGACAATTAACTTGTGTCACAACAATGGAAAATGTAAACAATGAACGATATTTTAAAGATATTATAAAAGAAATCGTTTTAGAACGATTCGTAAAATGCTAGCAAATAAAAGGATATGATACGGGACATGAATGAATGAATGATGAACAATGTTGTAAGTATAAGTATCATATACTATACTGTTTCGAATAAGGCGGGAGGAAACGCCCGGGTGTCACCATTGTGTGGATCGCCCGGAGGACACGGTGGAGCATACGGTGGAGGTCTGCCCAGCTTTGGGCGGAGCACCGCAGTATCCTCGCGGAGGCGATCGGCGGCGGCGATCTCTCGCGTCCGGCCCTGGTCCAGGCCATGGTACGGAGCGAGAGGGAATGGAAAGCCGTCACCTCCTTATGCGAAGCAGTAATGCTTGCGAAGGAGGAGGCGGAGTGCCTGAGGGAAAAAGCCTCCCGGTGGCCGGGAATCTGCAGGCGCGGGCTTGTGGACGGCGAGCAATGGGTAGCTCGCCGTCCGGTAGGGACCAGGCCCGGGTCGACGGCGCGTCGTGTTCCACGCGCGCCTCAAAGAGATGTCAGCACGAAATAACGGGGTCCGATAGGGCCGACGCCTCAGGGTCGCGGGTAATTCGATAGAGTAACCGAGGCCCAATTTAAGGAATACGGGTGGATTTTAGTAAGTAAAAGTCTGACACGCCCTCCCGCTCTACCCAGAGCGGGAGAAGTCATTTGATGATTTCCCATAAAAAAAAAGGGTTGAATTCCTTTTATCATTGGTTTGTAATCGGCAAGTTCTACTGAAAAACAATTTATTATGAAAAGGTCCTTTAATAATTACAATGATTTTCATTAATTGATATTTCCTGTAAATAGCTGGAGCAGAATCTGGCATTTTCATTTCCTCTCCGCCTATACAAAATTCTTTCATTATTTAAATATATACAGTAGCGCTCAAAAGTCCTGCAATCTCACAAAGCAATAGATTGATTATCAGCTTCGGTTTCACTTACGATCTTCTTCTATAAGTTGTTTCTATACTATAGACACGCACACACACACTTGGTCTGTAATTGTTAGTAGTTCATAATTTCAACTAACTTAACATATGGCATGCTAGCTTAGTCGTTACCGTGCTTGCGTAGCAGCGCAGCGATTATGGCGAGCCCTGAGTTCTAATCTCATCTGCGCCTGCGTGATGTTATTTTCAAATAGTATCTAATTCAAGCTTTTGATAAGTTATTAGTAATACCTAAAATGATCAATTTTTGTTTGTTTTAATGAAATTACTTGAAATGGTTCGAAAATCATTCGATACTTGTCTCGTCCATCTTGTTTCTATTAATAATACATTTTTGTAGGTAGGCCGCAGAAAACTGAGTAAATTATTTCAATTTCTGTGAGGTAGGTGCAATTCGTTACGACTATTCACCTAATTGAACGTTATTGGTTAGTGACGAATATTTAAATCTGTTAATTAGCGGTGTTGTGCAAATATTAAAGCATTGGCAAATATTATTGCGTTGCGTAAAAGAGGATGTAAATGATGTGTAACACAAATATATATTGAAGTGTGAGTGTCATCATTTAAATACACTTGGGAGCAAATAAATCGAGCCACTTCCTTTTTCACGCATTATGGTTATTATTTTTGGTATTATGGAACGCATCGATTCGAAACATATATCGCCTAAAAGGGTATTTAATAACCTTTACAATGAGGGTAGTTAGTTGTCAAAATTTCATTTTAATTAAAGTTTAAAGGGTAGAATAAAATTATCGCATTTAATTTGCTTAAGACATTTTTATTGTACTCTGTTAAGAAAAGATTAAATTTGAGGTTTTTGTTAATCATACCCATATTACTTGTTATTGTTGTCTTTATCTGTGTCTGTGTAATCAAAATAACCTGATAAAATGGATACTACACCGACGGAAGCTGCCCAAGTTGTAGCTTTACTTGAGGTTGGACACGGACAACGTGAAGTGGCACGCAGACTTCATTTGAGTCGTTCAAAGGTACAGCGGGTATACCGCAGGTATCTGGAGACTGGTGCTTTTGTTCGGCGACCTGGAACTGGCCGACCACGGGCAACAACAGAACGTGACGACCGCTTTATTGCAACCAATTCGTTGCGCGACCGTGGACTTAATGCTGTTCAGCTACAGCAAGCGTTACGTGACGTTCGAGGTGTCGCAATCAGGAGGTGGACAGTGAGACGAAGACTAAAGGAACGAAATTTAACATCACACAAACCAGCAACTGGCCCAAAATTTACTGTAGCTCATCGCCGATCTCGCTTGGAGTTTGCTCGAGAACACATTAATTGGACGTTAGAAGACTGGAGGTCAGTTTTGTTTTCTGACGAGTCAAGAATCTGTCTTTTTAGCAATGACGGGAGAAACCGAGTGTATAGACGTCCTGGTGAAAGATTTGCCCAATGTTGCATTCGAGAAACTGTGAGTTTTGGTGGTGGTTCTTGTATGGTGTGGGGAGGAATTTTTCTAGACGGAAAAACGGAACTTGTCTTCGTCGACCCCGCCAACGATGGCAGTGGTAGACGTGGATTAACAGCTGCGCAATACATAACTGACATTCTTGAAGACCACGTAATGCCGTATGCTGGTTTTGTCGGAGAAAATTTCTTGTTTATGCATGACAATGCGAGACCTCATACCGCGCAGATCGTTACGGAATACTTGTCTGCGATCGGGATTCAACAAATGGTATGGCCAGCACGAAGTCCCGATTTGAACCCGATCGAACTCCGTTTTAGCTCGTCCCATAGGACGAGCTAAAACGGAGAGTCCGAGCCAGGGTTCCCGCTGTTTCATCCATTCCCGAGCTTAAAGTCGCTGTGCTTGAAGAGTGGGAGAACATACCACAATATGTCATCGTAACTCTGATCAGATCGATGACTAATAGGCTACAAGAATGCATCAGGGCACGGGGGGGTAATACCAGTTATTAAGAATATTTTTTTTGCAATAATTTTGTTTTTTATTGTTTTTATGGACTGTTTTAGCCCTACTAAATTTTCTATCAAAATTACCATTTTTCTTGCAGAGCCAATAATTTATCATTCAATAAGGTTATTATTCAATAATTCACCCTCATTGTTAAGGTTATTAACTTAACTTTTAGGCGATATATAGTTCGAATTGATACGTTCCATATTCCCAAAAATATTTACCATTTTACGTGAAAAAAGGTAGTGGCTCGATTTATTTGCTCCCAAGTGTATTTCGTATTTTACTAAATTTTAATTATTATTTATTTAAATTAGTGATTGACTAGTAAAATGTTATAAATATAAATTTTGCTTTTAGATGTGCAATAGTATCACATTCTTTGTTCTAGACAAATACTATGAGTCTGTGGGTTAAGAGATGAGAGGAAGAAGGAATTCTAGATAGTTGGAGCGCTTGTTTATGAAGTGGATGCTTATTTAAATAAGCCCACACAAGCTGAATGAATATGCAGCAAATCGTTTCATACCAACCGGACATTTTGCTGAATTAATTAAAAGCATCATTAAAAACTGTTCGCCGTGAACTCCGCGCTAAAAAAGGTTGCATCACCGAAGCCCTGGAAACAATAACGTAATAAACAAGAACGTTTAAGTTCCGGAATAGTTTATCCTGTATAATTAATTATTAAAATTGAGGTTTAGTTTCAATCATCTTTTCACAGAACGAAAATGAAAATGAAAACTTAAGCTATCCTCAATATGTTACGTGTATTCACTAAAACCAAATAAAATCTGAAATACTTATTGTAAACAAACTGCCATACAAAACCACTTAATAAAATTACCTATTTAAAAATTCATGATCGAAGCTTGTTTATGGTGAAATAAATCTACTTATCAATTTTTTTTAACATCTCACATGTTTAAATAAAACAAATTGCTTCTAAGTTCCTTGACATAGTATTGCACATCCTTATTTGGCTGAAGAAGTTATTATAAATAATCGTAGCGGTTATCTATAAGTGAAATATTATACCATATAAAAATGTTTTAATGTATGTTATCACTTCTAACGTATTTTTTTTAAACCCTTTATTGCAATAATAACAAAAACATAAAAACAGCAATTATTTTGAATATATTATTTCAAACCAAAATTAAAATATTAGGCAGCGCAGTTTTATTGGCAATAAAACTGCGCTGCCTCTTATGAGATCAGAACCTAAGCCGGCGACTTCTCAGTCCAACGCTTGGCGCCTACTGCTACCAGCTCATATTAGATTAACTCGAATTTTAGCAATGCCAAAAACCGGCCAGGTCACGCGCATGATGCGTGTCTAACAAAAGCGACGGAAATATATTTTTGTTTCGTGCAGAGTGACGCGAGTACGCGAAACGACAGTGTGCAAAACTGCGATAGTGTACTGTATGTGTTTCAACGACACACACCTGTGTCGTTGAAACACATACAGTCGTACCGTGAGTTCACAGCAATACGACTCTTAACGTGCCTATGCACTTTTGATCGCTTACTGTACATAAATATGGATCCGTTTCCAAAAAAACAAATACCTTCCATGTTACTAATGGATTATGACGTTATATCATTGCTATTTACTGAAGTTGGACCGAAGGAAATTTCAACAAAAATTGTCACCATAATTGGTTGGAACTCAGCTTATCTTTTGAAAGGTTGCAAAGCAAATTAAACAGTCCAATTTCAGGCTGTCGAGGTAATAACTGAGAATGATATACAATTGAAAACTGCGCTCCCGAAACAATTTATCAATTGTATTTTCAATAAATAACGGAATGCAATGTTCAATTAATATTATTTTATCCAATGAGTTTAACTTTGATATGTTTTATAAGTTTGATGGCTACGTCAATAATGTGATATGCTTTTCGCTACGTATTTTGAAGTTAAATTTTTGTTCACTAGATGCGGCTCAAAATAATGCCTATCATAAACGTTTTTTTTTTTCGAAATCTAAGCGTAAGCTAATGACAAACTTACGAGTGAATATAATGCAAGTCGGGAAATTATATACTAACAAGCTTCCACAGATGTACAAGGGTCGAATTAAATTAGCTATAGAAACTCTGTATATATGATCAAATGTTTTTTTTTCTGGTAGTCAATGACCGCTGTTTGTTTTGTTACTTGAAGTATGAGTTGAGAAAATCTGTCTACTTTTGTTTTACCGTGTTAAAACCGTGTTGACGCTTACACAAAAGTTCTGATACTTGAAGTTATATACCTAGTGACTACACTAACTGCGCTCGATGACCCCAAAAAGAAATGATAAATTTTCAGGGTTCCTTAACTTAAAAGGAAAAACCGGAACCCTTATAGGATCACTTCGTTGTCCGTAAGGAAAATAAGTACCCTTATAGGATCATTCATTCATTTGTTCTCCGTCTGTCTGTTAGTCAATACCCTTCTTTTCAGGAAATTATTCATATCAAAAACGCAATTCGACGGTCTCGTGAAGCTCTAAATAAATCACGGTTATATGTAAAAGCAATAAAAAAAACGAAGATTTATAGTATGATATTATGATATTCGCAAATAAATCAAAACCTATAGGGTACCTTCCGTCGCCCTAGAATTATGAAATTAGAAAAGAAGCAAGGTCTCACAGCATAAGTAAAGTGAAAAGCCCGAAAATTGTTAATTTTTTAGTTTCATCACATAAAAAAACGGTTGTTGAATTGACCGTGGCGTATATCGATGTATAGCATCAGGCAAAATTGATTGTAATTGACTATCTGTTGCCGTTTCATTTGCATCCGAGTAAAACTATTCCATGGGGCCGTATAAAAATCGGAAAAGATTTATAGCTTTCCAGAAAATCGTCTATCTGTGTTCGCCCTTAAAACCCGGTCAGCAGTGTATGCTCAATTAAGTAAGTAACAAACATATTTACAAACTTTCACATTTATTAATTAGCTATTAATTATTGCGCTTTCCTGGGCTTGACGAGTCAACAAGGTTCATAGCGGGTCTATCTGCCCAAGGTGTGGAAGTACAAACGTTACTTGTGAAACCCATAAAATGTTATTTAGAGTTCCATTGTATCTACTACCAACGACCCTTAACACGTGAATGTATCCCCACTTGTAAACCAAGGGACACATGCGTGCAATCGCTCACTGGAAGGCCATAAGTCTTTTTTCATATTCCTGTCTTGTCCGTTACCCACTCATTCGGGGCTAATTCGTGAGGACGGATTTTTGTACTGTGTGGAGTTGCCGGCTTGAGTTTGACACGGCTCGATGGTTTTTGATAGCCTGTTCTGTATCGTATGTGCTATGCCTTAGAATTTATATGAAATATTGGTTGTGATGGGTTGCTATTTATTTTAATGACAGATTTCAAACAAACTCTGAGATAGACTGCTGAAAATGTATGGTAGGCCTTAATTTGGTTTGAAATTGTGTTAACGTTGCCATAAAGTAGGAAACACAAACGCTACTGTAACGTTAGAGTTGACATTTCGTTTTTATTTTATTTTATCTGCCTCACCAAGAATCAAACATTTAATAAGCGTTATATTGCGCAGAGCACGTTTAGCGTTGAGAACAGTTAGTAAAAACAAAAGTAATAAAGTATCGAAAAACCACACATGGAAGCATGGCGCTACTGTGTTCATGCTCACCAATCGGATGCTCAGCCAAAGAACAATGAGAAAGCCGATTCACTTAATCAAATCACACCCTTACATATTACACACAAAAGCTTAATTATTCGAAGTTGGGTTAAAATAAACTATCCTAAAAATCCCTAAGATTTAATGCAGTAGGTAAAACCCACCTTATAGAGAACTGTACGTAACACCTATAAAAAAAAACCTTTTGCCGTTAAATACAATTAACTACATAGCATTAAAAAATACAAAATAACCGTTTAAGTAAACAGATTTTGATATTGATCATGAATAGTACATACACTTACGTGCAATCAACCTCAAAAAGATGTATAAACGACAAGAATTCCCTTGATTGTCTACAATTTGTGTTCCTTATTAATGTATTCATTAAGGTACCCATGTTTAGGCAAACTATTGACCTTGAAAACAAAGACACCCACACTTTGTAAACTCTAACTTTCTGTGTCATACAAGTAACCAAACCACAAATTAATGCCAGTCTAGTGGCCTTTACCGATTAAGTGAGTTACTCAAAGTAGTTTAGTTGGTCGTCTGGAAGGTAACCTCGTGATCTCAATTTCAAGGGTGGTTTAGTATGTTAGTCATATTTAGACTACTCTACGGGGTAAAAAACAATTACAAAGACGTCAACTACGCATTCTGTACAACAAAGTAAGGAAACACTGCACAAAAACAGTTGCTGAGAAACCATTTTATTTTTGGTGTTAAAAATCGTTGTTTACGGTAGTGCGTAACGTAACGCATGCAAATTAGTATGCTAATGGGTGCACGCAGCGGTACAGAGATCATGGGGGTATTAAAATATGTGTTGTTTCGTTGAAAAACGCCTCTGATAATAATAATCAACAAAATCTGATCCAGTCTGTCCCATCTTGCTGTGCACCCTCCAGCGACGCCCTAAGCCGAGTTCCGTATCCCACAGGGGGTACCATTAGCGAGCAGTCGCTTAGTAATGTAAGTTTTTCGCCCCTGGGATAGTCCGGTTAAGTAGTCACGACGAAATAGTCTCAAGGTCAACTACGAGATGCACACACGAAAAAAAAAACTTATAAAAATTCAGTAAAAGTTGCAATTTTGACTTTCAACGTCTCCGTAACTTCCTGAAAAATCTCAGGTATGGTCCAGTACAAAAAAATTATATATATTTTGTACTGGACCATACCTGGGATTTTTTGCGGGGAATACTAGTGACTCTCGGCTCCGTTTAGTGTCTTATTACACCCGATAAACATTAGTCTGGAGAACGTCTGAGGCAGGAAATACAAGAGGGCATAAACAAGTGGCAATCGCTTTCAAAGCGTTTCGTATTTCTAGTCTAAATCAACAGGATTGACTAAGCTTTTTGGTACCTTAAGTCAGTCCAATACATTTTTTACTTCTCCATTACCGCAATACCTGATAGAATTTCACTTTGTCTGCGCATTGGATTGATGTAATATGTCGGTTAGTTCGCACGTTTTAGTTGAGAATAAATAGGAGAGTCTAAAGGCCTAGACAAATGGCAATCGCTTCCGAGGGATTCCATTTCTACAATCGCTATCACTTCACTATGACACTACATATGATCACGTGACACTTCGATTGCTTATGTCAACCCTGTTTAATTATGGTCTGTTTTGGAGTGTCTGCAGTGATTTCAAGTCGACTGGCGATACACCCAAGTGCTGAGATGTCTTTATGAAAACGCGACAATGACCGTCCAAACTCAAGACCAGATAACTGAAAATATCCGCCGGCAACGAGGGGTGAGACAAGGGAAACGTATTGGAGGATGTGTATAAGACGCTGAACTGGCAAGGACGCGACATTAACATCAACGGTGAGTACATCTCACACTTGAGATTTGCAGATCACATCGTAGTACCAGTTGAATCGCTGCATGACTTGCAGCAGATACTGATGCCCTATTTGATTCTTCTGGTCGCATTGCTCTCTGGTTATCCAGAACTTGGACAAAGGCTAGGTTATGTTCAACGAACAAGTCTCTCCAAGACCGATTGCTGTCAATGGCGGTGCTTTAAAAGTTGTTCGAGAATACGTTTACCTTGGGCAAACTCTGCAGTTTGATAATAACAACTTTGCTAACGAGGCTAACAGAAGAATTTGACGAGGCTCTACAGCGTTTAGGAAGCTTCGTCGAGTCTTCTCGTCGCGTATTCTGCTTAGCCTAAAGACCTGCCTGTTATGACTTACGGAGCTGAAACGTGGACACTTACGGTACGACTGGTCCAAAGTGGTCAACATAGCTAACAGGATAAGAAAGCTGATGTGGCAATGAACCGGCTATATTAGCCAATAGAACCGATGACCGTTGGGGTAGACGTGTTCTTGAGTGCAGACTGCAATTCGGTAAACGGAAGGTAAGACGCCCTCAGGCTAGGTGGAGCGACGATCTTCGCAGGGTTACCCTGCGAAGATCTAGTAGCAGCTAGATGAGAATTTCAGAGAATCAAGCTAAATGACGCGTAGTTGGACTAGGAATACATAAAAAATAACGTAATCTCATATTAAATTACGTTATTTTTTATAAATACTTATTAAAATTCCGTAATTATTACCTACATTATTTTTATGAAATACATTTAATAAAATATCTACATTTAATTTTATACCTATATAAACAATCCTAAAAGTGTATGTTTAAATATATAAATTATTATACACCCAATTTAACATTTCTAATAATTTAAACTAATATTAAACTGCCTTAGCCCTCTTCCTCTCTCCAAATTTTATCCGTGCCCGACAGGGTCAATATTGATCTTTTATTTCGTTTTTACCATCTATGTAATACATATGGAATGCAATAAAGTATTGAGTATTGAGTAAACAACATGTCCTACTAACTGAATGAAGCTACCAAGTTGGAACAAAATAATAGGTTTAAATCGAACATGTGGAAATATAACAAAACTTTCAAAACATCCTACCTGTTTTTCAGGTCCTTCTGTGAGTAATATACTCTTTCTCACATCTCTTCAGTTCAATTGAAAAACTCTGCCAATTGAGAGTCGGATTATGAAGTGAAGGGTTCAGTAGTCAGTGTGGCAAGTAGGTTTAATCAAGTTCAACTTAATTCATGCAAACAAGCAACTGTGCTTCATTTTTGTTTGTTAAGTTTTTAATGTAAATGTGCCCCTTTTCTATAGCAAAGATTATCTAAACTTCATATAATAAAGAGAAAAGATTTGTTTCTTTGTTTACGCTGAAACGGTGGAACCGATTTGAGTAGAACATGACCTGAATTAGGATAGAAACATTTTATTCCGATATTCTCGGGATTGAGACTTATGAGCGCAGCTACTTATTATTAAAATCAAGATTGAACATCAGTTAAAAGCGTTTACATATGAAAGCTAAGCCAAGCCACCACGACACGGTGTAGCTTTATGTACCTAATTAATTAGCTCCACTCCCACTTTAGTTACTGGTATTTTTGCAACGACATATTGCACTATTTTCGAAAAGTTCGTGTCGATATGACAAAAGAAGGAACATTGTGCTATAAAGTATAATGGCCCATTTATGTTCACCAACTAAGAATAATAATGTAAGTTTTTTCTTATCCCGTTCTCGTTGTAAGCCAATAGTGGCAACTATTGGCTTACATATTAAACGGACAAAAAAATAATATTAAAAAAAGGATTCCTTTTTCGACAACGGTACCCTAAAATGTGATCATGTAGCTATGAAAAAAAAACTTCCCAGTAAATGGAAGTAGCGACAACAAATAAAAATTCTGCGTGCTCTAGGCAAATTAGTTAAGTTTCTTAATTAACATATCCAAATGTGGCCTACGAGGTGTTTTTGTAATCCAGACTTCTCCAAATCCCTACAGTAATGAACCTGATCGCTTTCGATTTAGCATTTCTTTTCAGAATTGGGAGTACCAATTTGTTTTTCGACTACGACTCATAGTGCTTGTCTTGACAAACTGCTTAACTCGATAAATTCGATGCCTAAAAAGAAATAAAATTAGAATGACATTCTAATTTGATCCTTAGCTGTCAGCTCGAGAGAACCACGAATGTCATAAAATGCGTTGTAGCTAACTTGTTACATAATTTATATAATAATTCTCTACAACTTTGCTCCCCAAAGGGAGAGATGTACCTATAGAATAGTCGACCTCGAAATTGCTGTACCACTTTTCAAATAAAAACTACCAGTAAATATTAACTTTACATATGTTAACTGTCACATCGGTATTAAATCAAAATAGACCCTGTAGGGTAACATGACACAGGTCCAAGGAGCCGACCATCGGGAGTTGCCACAAAGAAGGGCGCATGGGCAGGGCTAGCCCGTGTCTGCCGAGGACCGGGTTCTGACCCTGATGCGGCAGGAGCTGGCTTCCTTTCAGAGTCGGTTTTCCGCTCTGGAAGCCATTGTCCTGCGCCCCCCGCTAGCGGCGAGTCAGCCGGCCTTAGCCCAGCGAAAGGCGGCCTCGTATGCTGCCACCGCGGCCAAACCAGGGCCCTCGGGGCACACCAAAAGTGGGGCCGTGGCGGGCCCGCCCCTGGCGAAGGCGCCGCCGCCCCAATCCAAGAAGGGTGGGGTGGCTCCTCAGATGGCGAAGAACTCAGCCCCGGCGACGAGACGGCCGCCCCCGCCTTCAAAATCCCCTCCGGCCGACGCCGAGTGGGAAGTAGTCGGGCAGAAGGGGAAAAAGAGTAAGGCAGCAAGGGCGGCCAGGAGGAAATACAGGCGGCAGCGGCGCAAGGAGAGAAGTGTCGCGGCTAGGCTCCGTGCCCCAAAGTCCGCAGCTGTAGTGATCACACTACAGCCGGAAGCGGAGAAGAAGGGCACGACCTACCGCGAGGTGCTCGCCAAGGCGAAGTCGGCGGTTAACCTCGGGGAGCTCGGTGTAACCAATGGCCTCCGGCTAATGGTCACTGCAACTGGGGCCCGGATGCTGGAGGTTCCCGGTGCGGCCAGCGGACCGACGGCGGACGCTTTGGCTGCAAAGCTGAAGGAGTGCCTGAATGCAGACGAGGCTCGAGTGTCCAGGCCAACGAAGTGCGCTGACATGCGCATTCTGGGCCTGGACGACTCCGTGACGGAAGAAGAGGTGGTGGCTGCCGTCGTTAGGACTGGTGGGTGCTCTGCCGAGCAAGTTAGGGCAGGCACCATCCGTCCTGACTTCACGGGGATGCGATCCGTTACGGTGAGCTGCCCCGTGACGATGGCACAAAAAATAGCTGGGGAGGGCCGAAGGCTCCTGGTGGGCTGGGTGTCTGCGCAGGTGAAACTGCTGGAGCCCAGACCTCTGCGGTGCTTCCGCTGCCAGGTGGGCAACCACGTGGGCGTGCAATGCACCTCGGAGGTGGACCGCAGCGGTCACTGCTTCCGCTGTGGTCAACCCGGACACAAGGCTGGCTAGTGCATTGCCACGCCGCACTGCTTTATATGTGCGGCAGCTGGCAAGCCGGCCGATCACCGGGTGGGGAGTAAGGCCTGCGCACCACCCGCCAAAGCCAGGGGCAGGGGCAAGCCCACTGCCACCGCCGTCAATGCCGCGTCCGCCGACACTGCCGCTGCCGCCTCCACCGTCGACGCTGCCGCAACCATAGTGGCAGGGCCTTCACAGGGGGCCCGGGAGGGGGCTGATATGGAGTGTCAGTAATGGCCCCATTACGCCTCCTCCAGGCGAACATCAACCATTGCGCCTCTGCTCAGGATCTGTTGCTTCAGAGCATGGCGCAGTGGTCGATTAACATCGCCGTGGTCGCTGAGCCGTACTTTGTCCCGCCCAGGGATGACTGGGTGGAGGACCTGAGCGGCTCAGTGGCCCTAATTTCGTCGGCCGCCGCCGGTACCCTGTCCCTCGAGACCGTCAAGAGGGGACGGGGTTGCGTGGCAGCACGGTTCGGGGAGATAGTCGTGGTAGGGGTGTACTTCTCTCCGAACCGAACTCTCGCCGAGTTCCACAACTCCCTAGCGGAGTTGAGAGTCGTCGTCGTCGGGTTTCGTTCCCTCCCCGTGCTCGTCCTCGGGGACTTCAATACCAAGAACTTGGCTTGGGGTTCCCGGCTCACGGACACGCGGGGCAGGATGGTGGAAGACTGGGCTCTGGAGACAGGCCTGGTCGTCCTAAACCGGGGTTCTGTCCCAACGTGTGTGCGTATGCGGGGTGAGTCAGTGGTGCACATTTCGTTCGCCAGCCCCGCTCTGTCGCCGCACGTCATTGACTGGCGCGTCATGGAGGGGGTGGAGACCTATTCCGACCATCGGTACATCCGGTTCGACGTCTCCGCCCAGACCTCGAGTGCGCCGGTCCGACAGGCCCCGAGTGGTCCGCGGTGGGCGCTGAAGCAGCTGGACCGGGAGCTCCTCCTGGAAGCCCCGATCGTGCAGGCCTGGGTGTCACCACCGGACAGGCCTGCTGACATCAACGACGAGGCGGAGTGGTTCCGGGAGGTCATGTCCGAAATATGTGACGTGGCAATGCCCCGGGTCCAGCCCGGACGTGCTTGGCGCCAGGTGTGCTGGTGGTCGCCGGAGCTGACGCCTTTGCGCAAGGCGTGCGTGGCTGCGCGACACCTGTACACCAGGCACCGCAGGCTACGTATTCGCCCTCCGAATACGGAAGCCATTCAGGCGGAGCTGTACGAGGGGTACAGAGCGGCGAAGACCGCCCTCCAAGCGGAGATCCTGCGGGCCAGGGCCCTGGCCCACGAGGAGTCGCTGGAGACTCTGAACAGGGACCCGTGGGGACGCCCCTACAAAATGGTGCGGGATAAACTCCGCCCATGGGCTCCCCCACTGACGCAGAGTCTCCGGCCTAGCTCATGGAGGAGGTGGTGAACACTTTGTTCCCTTCGCGGGGCGAGCATACTCCCCCGCCCATGACTCCGCCTACTGCGGTGCCGGATGCGGACCACACTGCCGACGACGACGACGATGCTTCGGAGGTGACCGAGGTAGAGCTGAGAGTGGCGGTACATAGGCTTAGTGCCAAAAATACCGCCCCAGGACCCGACGGCTTACCTGGAAGAGCCTGGGTTCTGGCCATGGAGGCTCTCGGGCCTCGACTTATGGGGCTCCTAAGCGCATGCTTGGAGGTGGGCCAGTTCCCACTTCGCTGGAAGACGGGGAAACTGGTCCTCATTAAGAAGCCGGGGCGCCCTGCGGACTCTCCGTCCGCTTACCGGCCCATCGTGCTGCTCGACGAGGTGGGCAAGCTCTTTGAAAGAGTTATTGCAAACCGCCTCGTCGGGCGGCTGGTGCGGGTGGGGCCGGATTTGGCGGAGAGCCAGTTTGGTTTCCGCAGGGGGCGCTCTACAGTGGACGCCATCATGCGCGTGCGAGCCCTCACGACGGGGGATGCTGTTGCCCGGGGTGGGGTCGTCTTGGCGGTGTCTCTAGACATCGCCAATGCCTTCAACACCCTGCCCTGGAGTTGCATCAGGGAGGCATTGCGGTATCACCGGATGCCGACCTACCTCTGTCGCGTGGTCGAGGCCTATTTGACGGACAGGGCCGTCACCGGGGAGAGTGGAACCGGCGAGAGATGTCGTGCGGTGTCCCACAGGGATCGGTCCTGGGGCCGCTTCTGTGGGATATCGGTTACGACTGGGTGCTGCGCGCCGACCTCCCGAATGGCGTCAGCGTGGTGTGCTACGCTGACGACACGCTGGTCCTGGCACAGGGGAGGTCGCACCAGGAGGCGGCCGAACAAGTGACACTCGGGGTTGCGACAATCGTCGAGAGGATCCGGCAGTTGGGACTCGAAGTGGCCCTGCACAAGTCCGAGGCCATGTGTTTTCATGGTCCTCGGAACGCGCCACTGTCGGGTTCCCAGATAACGGCGGGAGGGGTTCACATCGGCGTCGAGTCGACGATGAAGTACCTGGGACTCGTCCTCGACAGCCGGTGGAACTTCGTGGAGCATTTCCGACGTTTGGCTCCCGGACTGGAGCGGGCTGGGGCTGCCTTGAGGCGGCTCCTGCTCAATCTAGGGGGTCCAAACGCCTCCTGCCGGAGGCTCTACGCGGGAGTCGTGCGGTCCATGGCCCTTTACGGGGCACCGGTGTGGGCGCGTTCATTGAGGCTCCGACCGGCCCGCAGGTTGAACGCGTCCCAAAGGGTCATGGCCATCCGGCTGGTCCGGGGATACCGCACGGTCTCATGCGAGGCGGCGAGCCTCCTTGCCGGATTGCCGCCATGGGATCTGGAGGCAAAAGCCCTCGCGCACGTATGGGAGTGGCGCGAGGAGGCAAAACGCCGGGGTGTAACTCCGCTGCCGCGAGAAATCACGGTACAGCGGACAGAGCTCCGGCGGGATCTCATGGCGACATGGAGGGTGCGATTGTCGCAACCTAGTGCTGGGCACGCCACAATAGCGGCGGTAAGTCCCCTCTTTGAGGAGTGGTTGGAGAGGCGCCACGGCGTCCTCACCTTCCGCCTGACACAGGTCCTCACCGGACACGGTTGTTTCGGGAGGTTCCTGTTTCGCATAAGGCGGGAGGAAACGCCCGGGTGTCACCATTGTGTGGATCGCCCGGAGGACACGGTGGAGCATACGGTGGAGGTATGCCCAGCTTGGGCGGAGCACCGCAGTGTCCTCGCGGAGGCGATTGGCGGCGGCGATCTCTCGCGTCCGGCCCTGGTCCAGGCCATGGTACGGAGCGAGAGGGAATGGCAAGCCGTCACCTCCTTCTGCGAAGCAGTAATGCTCGCGAAGGAGGAGGCGGAGCGGGTGAGGGAGAGAGCCTTGCGCCCTCACGCCCCCCTAGCCGCCGCAGGAGACGCCCTGGGCGTCGGGAGTCGCCTGCAGATTCCCGGCCACCGTAGGCGCGGGCTTGCGGATGGCGAGCAATGGGTAGCTTGCCGTCTGGTAAGGACCAGGCCCGGGTCGACGGCGCGTTGTGTTCCACGCGCGCCTCAAAGAGATGTCAGCACAAAGTGACGGGGTCCGATAGGGCCGACGCCTCAGGGTCGCGGGTCATTTCACAGAGAAAACCGTGGCCCTGGCACAGGCAACTGAAGGAACACGGGTGGGTTTTAGTCAGTAAAAGTCTGACACGCCCTCCCGCTCCACCCAGAGCGGGAGAAGTCATTTGATGATTTCCCACCCAAAAAAAAAAAAAAAAAAGGGTAACATGACACGACGAGGTGGGCAAGCTCTTTGAAATAGTTATTGCAAACCGCCTCGTCGGGCGGCTAGTGCGGGTGGGGCTGGATTTGGCGGAGAGCCAGTTTGGTTTCCGCAAGGGGCGCTCTACGGTGGACGCCATCATGCGCGTGCGAGCCCTCACGACGGGGGATGGTGTTGCCCGGGGTGGGGTCGTCTTGGCGGTGTCTCTAGATATCGCCCATGCCTTCAACACCCTGCCAGGGAGGCATTGCGGTATCACCGGATGCCGACCTACCTCTGTCGCGTGGTCGAGGCCTATTTGACGGACAGGACCGTCATGTACCCCGGTCACCGGGGAGAGTGGAACCGGCGAGAGATGTCGTGCGGTGTCCCACAGGGATCGGTCCTGGGGCCGCTTCTGTGGGATATCAGTTACGACTGGGTGCTGTGGTGGGGAGGTCGCACCAGGAGGCGGCCGAACAAGCGACACTGGGGGTTGCGACAATCGTCGAGAGAATTCGGCGGTTGGGACTCGAAGTGGCCCTGCACAAGTCCGAGGCCATGTGTTTTCATGGTCCTCGGAACGCGCCACTGTCGGGTTCCCAGATAACGGCGGGAGGGGTTCACATCGGCGTCGAGTCGACGATGAAGTACCTGGGACTCGTCCTCGACAGCCGGTGGAACTTCGTGGAGCATTTCCGACGTTTGGCTCCCGGACTGGAGCGGGCTGGCGCTGCCTTGAGGCGGCTCCTGCCCAATCTAGGGGGTCCAAACACCTCCTGCCGAAGGCTCTACGCGGGAGTCGTGCGGTCCATGGCCCTTTACGGGGCACCGGTGTGGGTGCGTTCGTTGAGGCGCCGACCGGCCCGCCGGTTGAACGCGTCCCAAAGGGTCATGGCCATCCGGCTGGTCCGGGGATACCGCACGGTCTCTTGCGAGGTGGCGAGCCTCCTTGCCGGATTGCCGCCATGGGATCTGGAGGCCCTCGCGCAGGTATGGGAGTGGCGCGAGGAGGTAAAACGCCGGGGTATAACTCCGCTGCCGCGAGAAATCACGGTACAGCGGACAGAGCTCCGGCGGGATCACATGGCGACATGGAGGGTGCGATTGTCACAACCCAGTGCTGGGCACGCCACAATAGCGGCGGTTAGTCCCCTCTTTGAGGAGTGGTTGGAGAGGCGCCACTGCGTCCTCACCTTCCGCCTGACACAGGTCCTCACCGGACACGGTTGTTTCGGGAGGTTCCTGTTTCGCATAAGGCTGGAGGAAACGCCAGGGTGTCACCATTGTGTGGATCGCCCGGAGGACACGGTGGTGCATACGGTGGAGGTATGCCCAGCTTGGGCGGAGCACCGCAGTGTCCTCGAGGAGGCGATTGGCGGCGGCGATCTCTAGCGTCCGGCCCTGGTCCAGGCCATGGTACGGAACGAGAGGGAATGGAAAGCCGTCACCTCCTTCTGCGAAATAATTCTCGCGAAGGAGGAGGCGGAGCGCGTGAGGGAGTGAGCCTTGCGCCCTCACGCCCCCACTAGCCGCCGCAGGAGACGCCCTGGGCGTCGGGAGTCGCCTGCAGATTCCCGGCCACCGTAGGCGCGGGCTTGCGGACGGCGAGCAATGGGTAGCTCGCCGTCCGGTAAGGACCAGGCCCGGGTCGACGGCGCGTTGTGTTCCACGCGCGCCTCAAAGAGATGTCAGCACAAAGTGACTGTGTTTATTGTTTACATATCTAAATCAACTGCATATTTATCTAAAGACTGGTTTCATATAAATATGATGCTGCAGTTGATTTGCTTTTTGTAAGCTCGCATATGGTAAGTGTAGTGATTAACAAAATTTTGCAAAATCATCATCAACCTTCGTTTTGCCAAATTGTGATCGTCGACCCATTTATCATTTGTGGTGATATGAGAGTTTATTGTCATTTAGTTTTATTTCCGTCATTTCGTATTGAAATATCGGCATGTCATAGATATACATTTAATTTTATTGAAAAAGTCGGTTACACAAAAACCAAACATACATTACAAGCAACTTGCATTGCGCACGACACGAAAACAGCCAGTGCGACAAGCGGTGCCTTTGTGTCGCGTCGCGTGTCGCGCCTTCTTGAAGGAGCTTTGAAGAGGTAGACGTAAAATCAATATAGTACATACTAATTCCATGCGTAAAATCAAATGAATGAATCGAAACCTCAAGCCGATGTTGCTATGATAAAAGTTATTTGTTTTTAATCAATTACTACATTTGTATCTCGTTGCGAGATAAAGGAGTGTCAAAATGCCCTTTTCGAGTTTATTAGAGCTTAACAGTCATGATTAGGAGGCATTAGGTTGACGTCAGAATCACAAATTTCGACAAATCGAGAAAGAGAGCTTTCTCGCGCTTGTCATGTAAGCTCTTGTCGTTGTATGACGTGCAAGTGACACTAAACCTTAGTTAGGGTGGTAAATCAATTACAAGGTCAACTTTACATATATAAATTTATTTTAATGCAACTACTTGTAATTTTTTTGCAACATAAATGCCAAAATATATCGACGAGATCTATAAAATACACGTGGTACCCTAATTTACCTTGATGTTTACAAGCTTACATTTAAAGAGCGTAGAGAAGTTTGCTGCTAAACAGTTGAAAGCAGAACATCGTGGCGTAGACGTGAACTGAATCTGTCTGAAACTTGATCTTTAATTTATGCGTTAGGGTATGAATAAGTCAAGGTGTAGACGATTAAATATGGCCAGTGTATTTATTTGGAAGAAAAATGCCACACAGAATAGTATTTATTGAACTGTAGAATACTTATAGTTCTACAATTCTGTGAAAAACAGTACTAAGGTACAATAGTACCTAGGTCTTGTTTTTCTTGTTTACAATTCTTTAATTTAAATGTCTTGTTATTGACCTCATTCTATATTTGTGTGATGCTGCCAAAAAACTGGGGCCAGGCACCACATGAACGATCAAACTATGGCCAAGGGTTTTGACTACTACCCCTTCACTCTTTGTAGGACAGTTGACCGTATTAATTTAATTTTAATTTATGTTTTTGCTAACTTTATTTGGTAGCCATTTATTTTGCCATAACTAAAACAAGAATAGGAATATTCTGTAGGTTAAAAACTTTATTGGCAGGTTAATAATCATATTTACATAATATACGTTAACAGCCTTAAATCAAAAATAATAAGAACATGAATAAAAAAATTAGGAAAAGAATCATATAAATAATCTAAAAATTTGTCCACATCGCTGTCAACAGGAAAAGTGCCTAAAGGATACCAGCATTGCCACGTTGTATGGCAATGCTAATTCTTTGCCCAAAAAATAGGCCAGCCCACTGGTCACATGACGAGTCGACATACCGCTTAGCAATGTATCGATAAACCAGGTGGGCACTCGGAACCCATGACCAAAATATTCTGATCTTATTAAGAGTTATCCGTTTCAACCCCAAACGGCTCAAACGGATAACTCTTAATAAGATCGGAATATTTTCGCCAATTGAAGTTTTCCGCACCTGCAGCAGCCGCCCCAGAATAGGCCGCCGTACTAAGAAGTTATTATTAGGAACTGACACATGTTGCATTCCAGACCAAAGGCCTGCCGAACTTTCAGGGCATTATGGTCATTCCGTCTGGTCTCTACCTGTCCGGTACCGTTAAAAACCGTTAAAAACCGTTGGGTTCTAAGACAGCTAGCACCCAAGAGGTGACAAGAGCACGACGGATGATGTCATTAATACTGGCGTGCCGTGCTATTCGGCCTGCGATCTTAATACAAGATAGGCCATGGGGTCCGAGGCAGGCGACAGCGGAGCCCCGCACAGAGCGCCGCGACGCAGACGAGTAGCGAGCCGGAAAGTGGTGTCACCCAGCATAGTGCCTATGTTGGGTGACGGTAGCGCCTGAAGTAAGAGGCCCGACTCCCATTCTCCCACAGCCAGCAGGCGGACACGCTCAGCAATATTGGAGGACGGATTGAGGAAGCTAAAATTATCCTGGTTAACTTTTCAGTGCTATGGGCAGAGGACAGGAACGCCGTAAGCCAATACTGGTAATTTTGCTGACGCCGAGGTCACCGAAACGGATGGACTTACCCATCCGTTTTGGTGACCTCGGCGTCAGCAAAACGGATGGCTGAAACGAGTGACTTGAAGCCACTTATAAAATTTGGGACGAAACAACAGTGTCTAATCAGGATGAATGCCGAATGTAAATGCCAACCAAAAAAACAAGTAAAATAGACTTAATGCAACATGAAAAATACACGAATAGACTAAACCATCAAATAGTACGTAAATACGAAGATATACCATCCCACTCGTCCTCGCTACGATTCTTTTATGCGAATTTACGCAGTATCCGCAAGACTGGCAAACTTGATGAAATAAAATGCATAATTAAAGCAACACCAATGACTATACACTTACTAATATTTACTGAAACGTGGCTATATAATTTTGCGTCCGCTTCCGATGTGATCATCGGAAGCGGACGCAAAATTATATCAGCTTCCACATTATAAACATGTTTATAACTACAGGCAAGATCGCAAAGGCGGCGGCGTTTCAATTTATGTACACGAAAGTATTAAACACGAAATAACAGAAGAGTTATGCGAACTTGGTAACCACTACCTATGGATACACATAGATAAACTCTCATTAAACATCGGAGCGGTATATAAACCAGGTGAGTCCAATTTGAACAACTTCTTAGAAACATACATCTCACAATTGGAACGACGAAAAAGGTCGGTTGTTTTCGGAGACTTTAACATCGATCTACTTAGTAAGGCCTGTCACGTCACAAGATACCTAAATGAAATAAAAGGAACAGGCTACGAAATATTGAATAAAATAAATAAACTGTACAGTACTCGTGAAACCAGCACTACAAATACTATACTAGATCACATATGCACGAACATAAACAATCACGCGTTCAGCATATCTATAATTGACTCGTGCCTGTCAGATCACAAGCAGATTTTCCTTGAGATAGGCAGCTTGACGCCAATTATTAAGAAGAGAATCCAATACAAAGCACTTAACTATGAAAAACTATATAATAGTACCCTAACGATAAACTACACGAATACCGAAAACGACTACTACTATTTTGAAAGATTCATCTCAGAACAAATAAAGAAAAATAAAGAAGATAAGAATAAAATCCTAAACCTACCTCAAGAAGACTGGATAAACCGAAATATCATAGACTCGATCAACCTACGAAATCACATATGGCAACAAACAAAATCTCACCCAAAAGACGACAATTTACGGAGGAAGTTTAATGAAGAACAGGACAGAGTAAATAACCTGATCAAGACACAGAAGAAAAACTACTACCACAACTTATTTCATAACAGCTACAAACAACCTAAAAAAATGTGGGAAATTATTAATAATCTAGCAGCGAATAAAATCAAAGACAGCAGTGCTCCGGCCAAACTACTGTCGAATTCGGAATTTATAACAGATGGTAATGAAATTTGTAACGTGTTTAACTCATTCTTTGCATCAATAGGCGCGGAATTATCTAATGAAATACCTAACATGTACCACATAAACACAGGTAATATTCTCATGTAAGGCAATAATTACCAACACGACATTACTTTGAGCGAACTTTCCCCCTGCAACACTGACGAAATATCAAAAATTATTGACCATCTTGACACCAACACTAGTACAGGCTTGGACGGTATCAGCACAAAAGCTATTAAATGCCTTAAAAATATAATTGTTGAAAAATTAACCAATTGTATAAATGTTTGTTTAATGCGTGGCTTTTTCCCCGACTCACTAAAAATTGCGAGGGTTAGTCCAATTTACAAATCTGGTAGTAGAACTGACCCCGGCAACTATCGACCGGTGTCGGTATTACCCGTTATTTCGAAAATCTTCGAACGAGTGTTATACAGCCGTCTAAACAAATATTTAACTGAGAAAAAATTCCTAATTGATCAACAATATGGTTTCCGTCCTAAATCAAGTACTCTCACAGCGTCAGTAGATTTAATAACAAAAATAAAAACTCAGATTGATAAAAAAAACGTTGTAGTAGGTATTTTCATTGACCTAAAAAAAGCGTACGATACGGTAAGCCATCAAAAGCTACTACAGAAATTGAGTAATATAGGAATTTCAGGCAACGCCCTCAGTATGTTCACTTCATATTTACAAAATAGACAACAAGTAGTTAAGATAGATAACTCCACTAGCTCGATGCAAAATATAACATTTGGCTGTCCACAAGGCTCAATTATAAGCTCATTACTATTTTTAATTTACATTAATAACATAAATAAAATAGGGCTGACAGGACACCTAACGTTATACGCGGATGACACTTGCCTTTTTTACTTCAATAAATCATTAACAAACATTATGACTAATGCTCAAAAGGACCTTGACCTGCTTAATGAATGGTTAAAATATAACTTACTAACTATTAACGCGTCCAAAACATCATTTGTGATTTTCGCCGCAAAAAATAAACCGTTACCGGAGTTTCCACTTCTTACGATCAACGGAGAAATTGTCAAACGGTCTAGCCACGAAAAATACCTCGGACTGTGGGTAGATGACAAATTAACTTGGAAACTGCACATCGACCATGTCAAAACAAAATTAATGTCGTTATTAGTAGCGTTACGAAAAGTTTCCAAATGTATACCGAAAAAAGTACGCACAATTATATATAACTCCCTAGTAAAATCAAACCTTGAATACCTAATCGAACTATGGGGATCAGCTGCAAAATCTAATCTAAACTCACTACAAAGAACACAAAACAAAATTATTAGAGTGTTGTTCCACTATCACTATCTATACCCAACAAAAAAATTATACGAAAAAACTAATTTACTAAATCTCACGCAACTTTACACATATTACACCTGCATTCTCATTAAAAAAATCACCACGAATTCCGTACAATCAAATATTCAACTTCATAAAAAAACAATAACATACGGCACAAGAAGTAAAAACAAGTTTCAACTAAAGACCACACGTGCACGGACTAATTACGGCAAAAAAACAATATTGGTGGACGGAGCACAACTGTTCAATGATTTACCGGAGGATATAAAGAAATGTGATAGTATAAATATATTTAAAAAAAAACTTAAAAACCATTTATGTACCCTATAACGTCACCAACACCTCAGAGGCAAACATAATGTTATTATTTATTTATAAGCACTATGTACCAATCTCATTTTAAGTGAACTATTGTTCTTATGAGAAATAAAATTCTTTAAACCTAAACCTAAATTAATTTTCAGAGAGTTTGTCCAAAATTTCGTTGAGATTTTAGATTGTTTCGTCGATGAAAGAAGAAACGCTGTCTTCCAAAATTTGAGAACCTAAGAGGTGCAGTGAACTTCTTCTTCTGTAGGCACTTTTTATCCCATTTTAGTTTGGCAGTTAAATCTTCCGTAAGCAACTATAGCTTGTCCTATGCTTACTCCAAAGTACAAATTTTCTGGTCTTATTGTTAGTTCAATTATTGCTTTTAGCGAAGCTATAGTCCGGCTACATTTGTGTCTAAGTATTAAAGGAAAAACTACTGGTTTCTAGAAAGTTCTACGGCGCTTCCACTTTTTTCATCGAGGTTTAAGAGCATAGTTACACAGATGGGTGCTTTGGCGTCGTCGGTACTAAAGTTTGAACGTAATAATGGGGTACTTTCCGTGGTACGGTTTGGCGTTTCGATCAGCGGTAACAAAACCTGTATAAGCTGGCCTCTAGTTCTTTTGGCCTCTGACGTGCGGCCTACTGTACCTACTTTCAGAGATAAAATCACGTTATTTTGTGTGAAAATTAAGCGTTTTTTTGGTGTTGTGTTGGTGTTCGTAGGTCAACAAAGTATTATACGCTAGAGTGATATATGGTGTGCTTATCCCATTTTCCTGTTTATGATTGTCTCGTGACGTGTCTGACTTCCCTTGCTATGTCTAGTAGCACCAATAACTGTGAAAAGGTCGGGAGACAAGATGTTTGACTAAAGAAGTTTGTGGGTTCCTTCTATTAGAACTGACAATGCGACATGCGACAAAAATAAATAAATTGTCAATTTTCAAGACATGTGCTGTTTATAAAGCAGAAACTGTTCGAAATAAACATAATTAACGATTTTTTGGATTGTCGCCCGTCCGTTGTATTCAATGACACGTTTTGTTTGATATTTCCAGTAATTCATGGTTTATAAATAAAAGTAACTGCAATGGCGTAGTTAAAATTAACGCAATTTTCCAACCTAGTGTAAAAGCCTTACCTATATACACAAATTAACTTGATTCAAAGTTTAAGGTGACTCCAATGTAATGGTGTTCAAGGTGAGATTGTGGATCGAAATATAATATTGAACATTTAATATCTTAAGATTGAAGTCTGAATAGTTTAAAGGAAAATTAATTATAATGAACTACTATAATCCCCTGAGATACAGGTTCCCGCCTAGTTCAGGGGCTAGAGTGAATACGTTGAGCACATTATGATCACCACAATTTTTTTGTAATACTTGTAATGTACCTACTTTACATTTGTAACTTTTTATTGTGAGAAATAGACTATTTTATTTCTTTATTAATAATAATAATATTTAAATGTATTTATTCCAAAATTACAAGGCATAAAAATAAGCACAGTTTTGCTGAAATGTATAAGATATTTTTAAGACTTACGTGACGTACGCGATATTATCTTAGTCTTGAAAATTTCATTTGTTGTGTATTGATTTTTGTTGTTAATTTAATGACATTGTGTGTAATGTGTGCTGATAATGCAGGTTTTGCTCATGATTTAAGAATGAAGAATGAAAAATATAGAGACACATTATCCGCAATAATGATGATGATGATGAGCTACCGAAAATATTACGTGAATTCTGTTGAAAGTCGCTGTAGAACTATGAAACGTTTTAACAGCGATTGTCACCTTTCTAGTTGCCCAGAGGGAAAATTCCATATTTTTGAGGACGTTCGCATTCTTATTAGTCTTAATTTGTCAAAAGAGAAATCACGTAGCAATACTGCCAAATTGTTCAATAATTTATTAAGAATCACTTAAAATTCTATACAAGGTCCGGCAAGATTTACAGTATAACGATCAATGGGAGGTCTGTAACTTCTGGAAAGGTTTAGTACGATAAAAAGTAAAATTTTAACCATGAAAGTTTCTTTGACACAGTGACTAGATTTCAGCAGCTTTTTAAAAGAAAGCTCAAAAATCAATAGTGCCACAATCAAATAAACGGCGATGAATTAGTGCCACAACGTCACGAGTGCTAACGAGACCTTAAGCGCGTCCAGGGTGAAAGCGGTCGCGAAGGCGTGCGCGATCGGTGGTCACAGAGCATCGCGAGTTGTTTGTTGTGGTTGTGGTTTTCACACGGTAAAACAATAGACAGTGACTCGTTGGCTAGGTGGCTCCAGTTAAACCATCAGGGCTAACATGACAAATGTTAGAACGCTCTTTATCTCGATTTGTCAAAATTTGTCTACGATTCTGACGACATACTAATGCCCAACATGGCCGTTAAGCTGGAGTAAACTCGAAAAAGGCACTTTGACACTTCTTTATCTCGCTACGAGATAACGATGTAGCAAGTTATTTAAAAAACAACTAATGTTAATGTCGCAACATCGCTGCGTCGGTCGATTTTATGCGTACACCTTTTTAAATTTATGTTAAGTTCCTTGTAACCGACTTTTTTTACAGAAATTAAATGTTTTTCTTTAGCATCCTAAAATTAAAAAGCAAAATTAGTGGCACTTATTATACTGACTAGATAATCACCACAATTGACAAATGGGCCGACGACCACAATTTGAAAAACCAAAGGTTTGTCTTGCAACAATCAACATAAAACCCATGATATTGCTGTTAAACATCACCTGTGGGAAACGAACTGGCGATTTTAGTAATTATGTTGCCATAATGTGATATTCCCATACAGCTATAGCTACCTGGATTTTGGTAATCATCATGATTGGCAAAGTGATTGATTATAACTGAACGTGATGTGATGCTCATCTACATAATACTCGTAGTGCTCCTCTCTGCCACAGTTTCTCTGGCGGCCGCCGAAAGGGACTTTGTTCGACGAATTAATTAAAGATTGAGCAATCGGTTATTCTGCAGTCGGCAATCGGTGGTGATAGGTGCCATGTTAGGGTTTGTCGAGAAAAAAATCAAGTTTGACAGAACAAGTCGTGTATTTTGTATGACAACGCTGTCAGAAAACGCGAAAAGCGACAGATACGCGATGAGACAACGCGAGAGTGAGTAATTGTCTGATTAGTGAAAAGTTTTTGTGCTAAGGACTTGCATAATGTTTTTGAATTACTACTACCTACCTACTTTAGGTGTCGTGTCCTGTAGCACTAGGTCCATAATCACTACACTATGGACGTAAACGGCGATTCCTATTGGTTGATATTTTATGCTTGCATTAGCACCCGCGTAAGTTCCTCACTCTGTATGAACCCCAGTGCGTCCATTCCAACGAAGACTCGTTATATTTGGTACTCCGTTTAATTGTAGGGGCTTCAATTTTAAATGAAGCTTCACTTTTTGTGTTCTTAATTGGTTTTTGTACAGCACATTTGTTGAGTACAAAATTTGGGTTCTATTTGTTGTTAAGTGTAATGTTTGTTTTTACGGTTTCTATTTTGTTTTTTTTTTTGTTGTTTAGAGTTTTGTTACAGCTATTTTAATAGAAGATTTTGGAAATGGAAAATGGACGCCTAGCATTTGATTTGTGTTTTATGTAACCCGTAGCCGTTATGAAACCAGTAGATTATTGAATTTGTTTAAATCATTCAATTTGATAAATGTGTTTTGTTGCTGCGACTATTTAGATCAAGCTATCGTCAATTATCTCCCTTCAGATCACAGTAGTCAAACCGTAACTTTTGAGTCCAACATAGCGATACAAAAAGTGCAGATACAAAGTAGACCAATAACATCTGTTAATTTAAATAAATTTAATAGCACTTTAATTTGTAAGTTAAGTAATCAGGACCTAACAATGAATAATGTTAATATTTGGTATAAATAATTTTTTCGGTAGTTCAAACTGAGTTTAATAATACTTTTAAGAAGAACACTAAAACTATCAGCCCTAAGGTTTTCTTTAGTGACTGGGAAACTAAAGGACTTAGGAAAAGTAGGGAAAGACTTTTCGAGCTGTGTGGCCTTAAGCCTTATAATAACACGGAAACTTTTAATAAGTATGTTGCTTCTTACTCAAAACTTTTTAAGAACACTTGTAAGGCAGCTAAAGCCTTATACAATAGCAACAAGGTAAAATCAGCAGACAATAAAATAAAGACGGTTTGGAAAACTATCAATAATGAAACGAACAGGATCAAAAAGCAAAATTCTGATTACACACTGGAGACGTCATGTGGTCTCGTTTGCGATAACAAAAAAGTTGCTCAGGAATTTGTGAATTTCTTCTTCGAAAAACCACTGAAATCTTAAATTCTTCGCCCTCGCTTGCTTTTGATTTAATGAGAGACAATGTTTCAGCCTACCCGATTGAATTTTACTTTAATCATATTAACCCCTTAACAGTTATAAAATCTTTTAAGCCAATCAAGATCAAATTGACCGAAGATCTTTGGGTAATGTCTATTAAAGTCTGTACCTCCATAATTGAGACTATAGCACCTTAATATTTAATTTATGTGTGGATCAAGGAGTCTTACCGGATCTAATGAAATACAGTAAGGTAATACCACTTTTCAAATCCGGGGACAGTAAAGACACTTATAATAATAGACCTGTGTCCGTGTTGCCGGTTTTCAGCAAGGTTTTTGAAAAGGTAATGCTTAATCAGATACTCAATCATTTCAATACTAATAAAATCCTTCATGAGCAATAGTATAGTTTCACCAAAGGGCGTTGTACGACCGACGCTGGTGTTACCTTATTAAAACATATTTTTAACGCGTGGGAAGAGGCTCAAGACGCCATAGGAATTTTTTGTGACCTCTCCATTTGATTGCGTCGATCACGAAACCCTTCTTTTGAAACTTGAGCATTACGGACTTGGAAAACTTGCGCTCAGTTTAGTAAAATCTTATTTAAATGATAGACAACAGCAAGTTCAAATAAATGTTGTCAATTCACTTGGTTTAAAAGTAATAATGGGTGTTCCACAATGCTCGATATTGGGTCCAATTTTTAAGGTAGATAGACGTGCTTCAAATTTTGACATCGTAAATAACGCCCTGCTGCTGGTCCAAAATTGGTTCACTGCTAATAATTTTGTACTAAATGGAAATAAAACTAAGTGCAAGAAAATCTTTCTTTACCAAACGTCAAGAGTAGCGATTGTGAGATAGTATTGAATCAAGAGAAACTAGAATTCGTCGACAAAACGGTTTTCTTGGGGATCACGCTCGACTCAAGGCTACAATGGGGTGTCATTTAACATCTCTTGCAGGACGGCTAAGTTTAGCATCTTACGCTGTCAGAAAAATCCGTCAATTTACTGATGTAGATACCGCGAGGCTGGTCTATTTTAGTTACTTTCATAGTATCATGTCTTACGGTATTTTGCTTTGGGGATGCGCTGCAGACATCGATTCTATTTTCATTCTGCAGAAAAGAGCTATCAGAACCATATTTATATATGGTCCGCAGGCGCGATTCTCTAAGGTAATTGTTTAAGGATATTAACATCATGACGGTACCTTGTCAATACATCTATGAAAACATCATGTACGTAAGAAAAAATTAACATCTTTATAGTAAAAGAGGTGAAAAAAATAATTATAGTACTAGAAATCGGGACCTATTGATTCAACCAGGTTTCAAACTGGCTAAAGTAGACTCATCTTTCATGGGGTACTATAATAAATGTTATAATAAAATACCTCCCCACATACTTCAACTGAATGAGACGAAATTCAAATCCTTTGTCAAACGCACACTATGCAGGCAGGCATATTATAGGTTAGGATAACTGATAAAAATGCCTGGCTTAATGCTGGTCCTGCTACACACCACAACTAATTAATTGACATTTGAAATACTGTTGAAGCTGCTGAAGATTGTAAGAATATATTTGCGTTATATAAACTCAATCTCCTTTTTATTATATAGATGCATTGCACAGATGTGAGTAATTTGTACTACAGAGCTACTATTTACCGGGTAATGTCATAGATTGACTTGAATGTGCCCTAGCGGCTGATAGTATGTCATGCTAACTCAAATGTCTCGCTGACGGTGGCGCGTGTGTCGGATCATTTAGCTCCCTTCAAAATGGTTGAGCTGAATGGTGCTGATCCATGCGTCATGTTCGTGAACGGGCGCCGTCAGTTGGGACTGGTCATCTCTTAGCTGCCACGGCTTATTTTAATAATTAATTTTTTAAAATGTTTTTAATTATATTTTGCTGCATTCTGGACGCTTTTAACGTGTACGGGTTTTGTACATCGTTCTCACTTATAGTGTCAACATTAATCGATGTAACTAATATATTTGTTACAACAATATTATTTAAAAGAGTTTCCATGGAGTTTCTTGCCCGTTATTCTCCATAGGTACTTAATGCGTTTTGGAATAGGCAATTCAAAAGTGCCTGTAAATTGTTTAATTGAAATAAATTATGTGAGTTTGAGTAAAATAATGTTCAGAAAAAAAAACCGGCGTCTGGTTTTTGAAGGTTCGGGTCGGTCCCTTTTTTTATACCACTTTCGACAGCTTTGCAGTAAAAATATTTTTGAAAACGTGGAAGAAGCCGCCATTTTGTTATTGCTTACATTGAGACCTTTAATTTAATACCGATAATGCAGTATTCGAAACAACATTTTTTTTCCATTCAACATTTTTTTATTCCAAACAGTGGCATCACGGCCACTACGTTTATTTTTCCGTCACTTATCTAAGAACACTTAGGCATTCAAGATATATCTAACGATGTCTTAGTATAAATAAATCCGTCTAGCGGTTTGAAAGATATGAGGTAAATAAAGAATATTACATACGTAGATGCAAGATATGCGTGAAAAAAAACAAAACACTTTGCTTGCAGTCGAGTTAAAACAATATGGTAACTACGAGTAGTTTTAAGTGTTTTTTATATAGTGCCAAAGCAATTCTAGGCAAGCCTCAAGTGTCCTAATTCATTCCTTACTCTGCATATTGTTGATGTCAGACGATAATCTCCTATAGGTTTCTTTATCCTACAAGTTGTGACCGATGGGATTACTAATCGACAAAAATGACGAACTTAGATAAAATCAAAATTATTTTATTTCACATAAACCTACATGGGCAATTATGAAACGTCAGATTCTAGGTGCACGGTTCGAAGCCGGCAAGAAACTCCATGGTTTTCTTTGAAATATATAGATATTTAAAATATACTCTGCCTCGTTGGTCTAGTGGTCGCAATCGCTACTGCTGAGCATGAGGTCCTGGGTTCGATTCCCAGGTCGGGCAACGTGTTATTGGGTTTTTCTATCTGGAATTTCTCAGTAGCAGCCCGAAGTCTGGATTTGTGCCCGGTAGATGGCAATAGGCTCGCCCCCTATTACATGGGACTTAAACATAACTGGCGAAATGTGGGTGTACTATAGGTGCACCTCTGCCCAACCCTTCGGGGAAACAAGGCGTGATGTTATGTTATGTTATATATATATTTTAAATACATAGATACGTACCTTTCTTCCCTATTTGTAGACTATGTATTCACGAACACACAATGCATAAACCAATAAACCTTCGGTACTTTTCGTCACAAAAGCTAGAATTTTTGAAAACAATGAACGACAGTGACCGATCGAGGAAAAGTTTCGTTCGCAGCGCTGTCAAACTTGCCGAAAGTTCGAACACAATGCAACGTTTTAGGAAGTTTTCGGTATTTGTTTAAGCATTTTATCTGAATAATGTATTTGAAAACAATAAAAATATAGTAAAAAATAAATTAGCCAACCATTAAGTTTATTGCCCACTCTTCCCCACACGAAACTACAATTTGAAAGGGGCGACTAGAATCAATTTTATTTTAATCTCTATGCTGACGTTCAAAACCTCTTATGCGTCTATTTGAAACAAATGCTTAGTCTTTTACTTTGCATATATATGAATTATTTTGCATAGAAATCTACTACCATCTAAACATTATTTGAAATCATATAACCAATACCAATGTATTTATTTACTGAACACAGCTGCCACAAAATAATGGTTACCCTCTACTGCGTAATATTATGTCTTTCTTTTTTGATAAAATGAAAAAATCATTACACGTTAATTTCATATCACATCGCATAAATAAATATAGTTTGTCACCATCAATAAAAGGAGTATTTCTCTTTAAAAAATATTTCTTCTGAAAACGCTTCCTTTTATTCTATTACGAGGTTGTTTCGTAATAAATTTAAGAAAAGTGAATGAGAAGATGACACGTGAACATACTCTTAATGCTCTTTCTATATAATGTTCCTGTATAGTCCGTAAAATACTGAGGAAATCGCTTTCCTTTGTTGATGTCTTAAAATGATATCCTCATGTGAAATGTGTGCTGAGTTGACAAATCCAAAGATTTGCTCTTAGGTATGAACTTTATTTTGTTGTAAATAGGAATCAATAAAGTCCAATTTTCTTTACTGTTACCCAGCCCATGACTTCCAGAACCTATCGGTCCCATCGATAATGTGTTCTGCGAAAACTGTGCCCTGCCCACTGCCACTTAAGTTTGGCAATACTTCGGGCTATGTCGGTTGCTTTGGCTCTTCATTTCTGATTCGATCAGGTACGGAAACTCCAAGCATAGCCCTCTCCATTGCTGTTTGGATCACTTTTCTCCGAATCTGTTCAACGTATCCCTGTGTCACACCGCGCTGCAGAAGGATAGGTTTCAAGGACTCGTCCCGCAGTCGGACTGATATAGTGGCGTTTTCGTACAGATACTTACCGATAGTCAATCTGGCACCGTTGATGAAATTGCAGTACAGCCCGGGTCTCGATCGAATCGAAAGCTTTCTCGTAGTCCACAAACGCTAGGTAGTAGATACTCCTCGGTCAGAAGTATAACCTGCCGCAGCGTATGCATGTGGTCTACGGTGCTAAAGCCTTTACGGAATCCGGCTTGTTCGGGAGCCTGGAAGTCGTCAAACCTGCGCGCAAGACAGTTCGTGATGACTCTTGAAAACAGCTTGTAGACATGGCTCAGAAGTGAGATAGAACGATTATTCTTAAGAAGGTCATTATCACCCTTTTTAAAGAAAATCATCACCACACCTTTGTTCTATGTCTGCGGCGTTTTGCCCTCGAGTATGACGGAATTAAACAGCTTTTTGAGGGCCTTAAGAACAGGTTTTCCGCCGGCCTTTAGGAGTTCGGCCGTAGTTCCGGCGCATCACCCGGCGCATCACCCAGCGCCTTATTGTATTTGAGCTGCTTTAGAGCCATTCTAATCTAGTACAAGCTGACGTACGGGATGTCTTCGGTGTAGTGTCGCGTCAATCTAGCTCTTGGGTCTTTAACCAGATTCGTAACGAAGTTACTTGTTGACGTGTATAGCTGTCCGTAGAACCTCTTGATCTCTCTCAACAGCTCAGGTATACCGGATACGGTCCTGCAATCATCGGTCTTCAGTTTTGCAAGCTGGCTCTGCCCAATAGAGCACCTTTTAAAAGGAAAATAAATGACTGGCTTATTACATTGGATTATTCCCAAATTGAAAATGTTTTTAAAACTATATCTTGAGGTAAAATTTGACAAACATACCTTTGCAACACACATACAAGCACCATAAACCACACACAAACTCACTCCACATCACACACACTCACCCACACGCGTTCTCACACATTCACATACATCCTCCTTTGTATGTATTCTTAATCAATTACTTTATTTCACTAATTTTATAAATCATGTTTAATGAGCAGTATTGCAATATTATAATGTGTTATTATTAGGACTTTTGAGAGAAATAAAGCAGGTTATATGCATCACATATATATTTAGTGAAGAACACAGTAAAGAGCACAACACAAACCGGCAGAAGCCATCTTAGCAAGCGACTGAGTCACATGACTTTGTTCTAGAACATTACAATGTTACCAATATAAAATATTATTATTGTTACCAACACTAACACCACCCCTCAATAAAATATTTTAATACAAACCAAAGAACCTGTTTCATTAATCAAACAAAAAAATAACATGCTTATAAAACTTTTACAAAATCTCTAATTGCAAAACAGTTTCCCTCTTAACCTTTTAAATATGACCCCTCCCAAAGCTTTTGTTAAAATATCTGCAAGTTGGTCAGTAGTAGCTATGTACTGCAACTTGATAATATTATTATCAATCTTCTCTTTAACAAAACATCTCTTTATATCTAAATGTTTGACTCTAGAATTACCAGTGGTCATCTGCGCTATTTTGATAGTAGACTGGTTATCTTCAAACATACTGATGACTATCCCTTCAAAACCAAAAACTGACAAAATATCCTTTACCCAGCAAGCCTCACTTGTTGCTGTACATAAGGCAACAAACTCTGCCTCAGTTGAAGATAGTGAAACAGTACTCTGTTTCTTTGAGTACCATTCCACTGTACAACCAAATACTTTGAAAACACAGCCAGTTGTAGATTTACGATCATTACTTCCTCCCCAGTCACTATCAACATAGCAATTAACCACATCTCCACAATCTTTATAGTATGTTAAACACAAATCAATGGTTCCCTTCAAATATCTTAAAATATTTAACAAAAGCTTGAACAATAGTTTAGATGCACAACTTTGGTATCTACTTAAAATATTAACAACTGCACAAATATCGGGTCTTGTCCCCATTGCTGCATAAATCAAACTTCCTACTAGTTTTCTACATTTGTTTTCTATTTCAGAAGATTCTGAACATTCCCTCTTTAACACATTAAAATTATAGTTTTTATCAATAGGCAACAAAAGTGACTTACAGTCTAACATATTATACGCTTTTAACAATCCCGTTATGTATTTCCTTTGAGATATAGTAGTGCACCCATTTTCCAAATCCTGATTTACTTCTATCCCCAAAAATTTACTAATGGACCCCATTTCTTTCATTTTAAAACTTTTACACAGAACATCCCTTAGCTCTAAGCTCTGTTCTTTACAATTTCCAAAGTATAAGATATCATCTACATACAACAACAAAAAGGTTTTCATCTCTTCCATACACTTCGAATATAAACAGTAATCTTTATCAGATTGTTTATAACCTAATGACAACATTACTTTATTAAAAGTCTCATTCCAATATTTAGGTGCTCTTTTTAAACCGTATATAGATTTATTTAACTTTACAACCTTTCTATTAGTTCCTTCTGGCAAGACTAAATACAGTTCTTCTTCTAAATGGGCATTCAGAAATGCTCCACATACATCCATTTGTTGTACTTGCAAATTATATTTGGTTGCTACACTCATAAATATCCTAAAAGTATTAAGACTAACTACAGGGGCATATAGATCATAATCACTACTACAGCATTGCTCAAATCCCCTAGCTACTAACCTAGCTTTAAAGATTCCAGTATCTTTCTTTTTTAACACCCACTTAGAGTGTATCACTTCCTTTCCTGCTGGTACACTCTGTACTTCTGTCCAAGTATTATTCTCTTTTAAGGTATTTATCTCTTGATTTATAGCCTCTATCCAATCATCTCTTTCTTCACACTCCATGGCTTCTTTATAGGTACTAGGTTCATTATGTAAACTTATAAAACCAGTTTGATAATCACTTAACCATTCAGGGGTTTTCTTAGAACGTGTTGGCCTTGAACTTCCTGTTATTCCTTGGACATTAACATTTACTTCTTCTTCCTCTTGCATCTGGTTTTCTATTTCTTGACATTCCTGGAATTCTGTACTACCTTCAGTTTCAGCTTCTGATTGATTTTCTTCATTAAACATGTCATCATCCATATCCAAAGATATAAATTCTTCGTCTTCATCAGTTTCTACAGACTTTTCATGTTTCTTCACGAAAGTTACATCTCGCAATATTTCAATCACATTTTTTTCTGGTAAATAAATCCTGTAGCCTTTTGTGCTATTACCATAACCAACAAAAATACCCTTTTCTCCTTTGGCATCAAATTTCTTCCTTTTTTCTTTCGGTATGTGTACATAAACATTACTACCAAATACATGAAAAATATTTATATTAAACGTCTTCCTTGACCATGACTCATAGGATGTTTTTCCATCATCTTGACTGCGACAAGTTCTGTTGAGAGTAAATACAACCGTATTTATGGCTTCAGCCCATAAAACTTTATCCATCTTTTTAGCATGCAATAAAGTTCTAGCTCCTTCAACTAAAGTTCTCATGTCCCTTTCTGCTTTGCCATTCTGCTCTGGACAGTAGGGCACGGTCGTCTCATGTGTCACTCCATGTTCAAGTAATAAAGCTTTCATTTCTGAGTTCACAAACTCAGTACCATTATCAGTACGAAGTGTGCACACAGAATTGTTCAACATTCTTGCCTTCTTCAGAAATTCTCTTATCCTATTTTTAGTTTCTGACTTATGTGTCAAGAAATAAACTGTTCTATATTTCGAGAAATCATCCTTTAACAGAAGGAAATACCTTGAGTTTCCAAGCGATGATACTTCCATTGGCCCACACAGATCTGCATGCACCAGTTCACCTGGCCTGTTTGTTGAGCTTCTGCTGTTCTCAAAAGGTAACCGATGCTGTTTCCCTTCCACACATGCTGTACATGTATCATTATTTGCCTCACTGTAATCAATATTATTAAAATTAAGAATACGTTTGACTTCCCTATAGTTTTGATGTACTAACCTTTTATGCCATTCAGTTAAGTCATGTTTAGCTACACAAGCCTGATTACATTTCTCATAAATGAAGTCCATTATATAAAACATGACATCCTTTTTGGCCACTGCACATACATTGTTATTTTTCGTAAATATACATTCAGTATTCGTAATTTTTATTTCAAAACCTTTATTCACAGCGCTACCCACAGAAAACAAATTCATCTTTAGTTCCGGAACATACAGAACATCATTTATTGTACTATTTACATATTCATGCCCATTGAATGCATGAACACAAATCTTACCTGTACCTACAGCACTAATTTTCCGGCCATCACCTATAACAACAGTCTTAGGAATTGATAACTGTTCATATTCACTGAACAACTCTTTTTTATATGTCATATGCTGACTGGCACCACTGTCCACCAGCCACTTTTCACATAGTCTATCTTCAACACCAGCTAAGGCCGTAGTGATGAATGCATTTCCCTGTTTGCTGTCCTTTGCACCGTTCTTGTCAAACTTCTGTCCTTGCGTCCTCACTCTGCACTGGTCCTTGAAGTGGCCCGGCTTGTTGCAGTTGAAACATACATTTTTCATCCTACAGTCTTTCTTCATATGTCCGGGTTTTTGACAAAGAAAGCACTTCATGTTGCTTTTGTTTTTATAACCTTCCTTCGAAAACAAGGCTATGTTTTCTGACTTGCTGTTTCTACTCTTCAACCTCTCTTCTTCTATCAATAGACGTGCCATCAAGTTGTCTATAGTTTGCTTGTCTTCAGCACACGATTCCCAGGCACTAACAAAATGGCTGAACTTTTCAGGGAGCGACATGATTATTTTTGAGATAACCATTCTATTGCCAATACTTTCTCCAAGTCGCTGCAGGATTTGCTGTTGTTCCTGCACCTTGGTAATGAAATCTGCGACACACATGTCATCCTCAAACTTAAGTTGAAAAAACTTTTGTTGACACATCATAATAGATGTTTCTCCACTTCGTTCGTAAACGCTGTGCAGCCGTTCCCACACCGCTCGAGAGGTCTCACATGTTATCACATGCTGCAATACTACTTCAGACAACCTTGTCACGATAACGCTCATCGCCTTTATATCTTTTTCCGCCATGGCCACCGCCACTTTTTCGTCTGTTCCGGCATTACTGGACTTAACCTCCGTCCCAGTAACAATATTAAACAGACCAAGATCTCGAAGAACTATCGACATCTGAAATCGCCAGACGCTCCAATTCTTGGCTCCCTCGAGTTTCACAATTCCGTGCTTCTCCATTTTGACTCAAATGATGCTCCACGACCAGCAAACAACGCGACGCCAAAAAATCCCGGCCGCCACTGTTTATTGCCTTCGCCGACTTGTCGATACCTGACCAAGCCGTTCACCTTCACAAGCCAATATTCTTCACCTAAATAGGACGCAGACCTGGGCCCATAACCTATTAGGACTTTTGAGAGAAATAAAGCAGGTTATATGCATCACATATATATTTAGTGAAGAACACAGTAAAGAGCACAACACAAACCGGCAGAAGCCATCTTAGCAAGCGACTGAGTCACATGACTTTGTTCTAGAACATTACAATGTTACCAATATAAAATATTATTATTGTTACCAACACTAACAGTTATGTCGTTATTTCTATAAGACATACGAATCAGATCATCTCCAGTGCAACAAAAATAATGTGAAACTTTGATTAGGGTCCTGGTTACCTGACATACAGGTTTTATAAAAAAACAGAGTTTAGGCACCAGACTGGTGCCTAAACCCTGGTTTTTCCACAAATATTATGAAACTGTGTCTGTAAACGATTAAATACCATCTCTGTAATTTGTGGAAATAAATAAATAAATTATTAAATTATATTATATGTCTAGCAAAGGCTTTGGAGCCTTTGTTCTGCTCTATTTCGTCCTTAATACGGTAGGTATTAAAGCGGAGGAGGTCGCTTTTCAAGGACTTCGAGATCCGTCTATTGAGCTGCCGGTACTTCATTGCATCGTCTGAAGACTGCAGGATCATCGCCTCTCCTCCATGAGCTGTAAATAAGAGAGCCGTTTTTCTCTTCGCCGGGTCTTGAAGATCTCAGACCCGACCGTATGGACAGTTTCCACGAACCTATCGCTAATTTCGCCGATGGAGCTCCCTAGGCACTCAAAAAAAAATTAGAAGTTCGAGCTGAAAGCTCTCGGAGTTTTCGACTTGTATCGGTGCTGGGCGGAGCAAAGACTGCATCAGTCGAGACCTTTCCAACTTGTTGTTTAAATTCAATTTGCCTGTTACCATGCGGTGATTACTTCCAGTTTTCACCGCATCGATCACAAAGACATCATTGACCACTTGCTTCTTCGTCGATATAAAGAAGTCAATCTCATTTTTGTCACACCATCAGGAGTTGCCAAGTCCACTTTCTGTGCTTACGCTTTCTGAAAAAGGAGTTCATCATAAAAATGCCTTCCTTCTCCATAAAACAGGCCAGTTGGTGACCCCGCTGTTTCCGTCGCCCAACTCCAAATTGCCCAACTCGCAGCTCGCCATCGTCTAGTTTTGCTTTGAAGTTCCCCATAACAACGGTGAAGTGAGTTTTAGAGCCAAGCATGGCTCTGGAAATATCCGCATGCATGGTCTCCACCTAATCGTCGGGGTGTGAAGAAGTCGGAGCTGAAACCTGCACGACTTTCAGCGAATATCTTGCGGATATTCTGAGTATAAGGTACGCCACCCTGGTCGACACACTCTCGATCTTCACCACGTTGCTCACAAGGAACTTATGGACGATAAACCCGACACCACCTTCGGACTGCTGGTCGCCCTCCCGGAAATAGAACAGGTTTCCGGATTTGAGGATTATCGAGTCCTCCCCCTCTCTTCGGACTTTACTATACCCAATCGTAACTTGCTCAATTCTTCCTCGAGGTGATCTTCACGTCGGTCTGCAGTGTACACGTGTTGTATGTTGCCAGGTCCAGTTTTCGGTGATTGTGGTAGCCGGATCTCTTCCGGAGATTCTTCGCACCCCTTGTCTCACCGTGGCCTTGACTGCTACCGTAGCCATGGGTAGTCGGGCCGCCGGGCACTAGGGGCCATTCCTTGTTGGTGCTTTTCTTTTTGAGGAGGGGTTTGCCATAAACCGACACGCTTGGCAGGCGGGCTGGCGATCGCAGTATGGTTTTTAAATAATAAGAGAACGCTGCTGCCCATACTCTAATAAGTAATACAAACATTCAATTAATTTCTTGTTATCACTCATGAGGCTTAAAGTAAATCACCTCCTATCCACATAATTACAAAAATAGTTTCATTGAAACTCTTCCAAAGTTAATCGTTTTAGGCTTCGCCAGAAAATTCCGAAAACCTTCAATTTGTTTTATTCGGGTTTGGGAACTGTAATTAACGATGTTGTTACTAACGAGCTCATGTTTATTTGAATTGTAATACGATAATGAAAATGTAGAAACATCTGATAATCGGTTTTGTTTCGAAAACAAAAACATTTCGTCTAAACGTAGTTATCGTTAAAGCAAAAAGTCTCATCAACTACATCACTAACAACAAAGAAAATAGTTTGTAGTTTCATTGTTTGCGTTTTGACCTTAAATACGTAAGGTAGTTCTAAAAGTCAAATCTGTAGCTATAACCTTATTTATCAGTACATACCTGCTTGATTATAAATTATGCCCTAAACGCATTTTTTGGCATTGATTCGTTGCTCATTTGTGTCCATAAACATTATAGGAACGAAGAAGAAGAAAATGTGGTAGAAATCGTCACGTGAGGAAAAAGCGTTATGCTCCCTACATGCGACTTTTTCTCTCTCTCTATCACTTTCTATTATAAACGTGGGTGTGTGTGCGTGCCAGTATCGCGTATAGAATTTCGATCCTGACTGGGGTCCCCCGACCGTACACGTATGTTTAATAAAAATCTGTTCACCCATTTTGAAGACAATCAGCTCCTTTCTGATGGTGTGTCGATCTCTGCCTTATAAATGCAAAAATTAGAAAAGGTTGCTTGATCTGTGTTTATTGACTAAAATACCTTCTCTGATCACTTCTGAATTCAATAGTGTCGGAATCACACCGCAACAACATTTATTTTCCACGATCCGAATCCACGATAATTATTCTAAAAACAAATGACTACGCTTTTGCAACGGTTATTTGAGTGACGTTTAAAGTGAACTTTACATAATAGCACTATACATAACAGCTGTTAACCCTATCGTTAAATGCCATTGTCAAACTGGTATCAATCTAGAAGGCACCAAAGTAACTAACTTAGCACTAAATTCAATATCGTGTCGCAGCGGCTTTTAGTCCCTACAAATTGAATGCGGGTTTTTTTTTGCACTATCTGACGCCTATGTGTAGTCCAGTTTTGGTTCTCTGAGGTACAGATGAATAGACGATTGTTAATAACAAGTATGCGTCTGCGATCCGGGCACATTCCGTTAAATGCGTTCGGTCATCTGATGAAGGTTGTTGACACCCCAAACTGTCTGATTTGTAATACTAGGGAGGACACCTACCACGCTTTGGTGGAGTGTGCTTGGGTTGGGGCAGAAAGGAGAACTTTGGAATCAGAAGCGGGAATTATATTAAGGGATGTTGGCATGTGTAATTTGATCCTGTCTAAACCAACATCCAAACTAGCTATTATGTTGTATTATATGATTGTTAAATTAATTAAGTTAAGATCCTAGTTATTACCTAATTTCCATTTATTTTGTAAAACTACGAGGCTGGCATAATCGCTTCGCGATTAAAGCCTTTTTTCCAAATAAAGATTTAAAAAAAAAAAAAAAAAAAACTTAATGCTTCAAAAAATTAAATATTATTTAAATGTGTAGGTACATCAGTTAAAAGAGAATAATACATAAAACTACGTGGTGATGTGCTAGTTTTGATGATTTCGAATAAATAACGATTTTTTGTGACCTGCAGGGCTAACATGCCAGACGCGACAATTACTCACTCTCGTATTTTCTCGTCGCGTCTATACCGTCACTTTACTCGTTTTCTGACAGCACTGCCATACAAAATACTTGACTTGTTCTGTCAAACTTCATGTTTTCTCGTTAAACCCTAACATGACCACCTAATTTAAATCTCGCATTTTGACAATTCAACACGAGAAAATCGTGATTTTCTCTAATTTTGTCGTCCTCGATTTTGACGACGAGAAGAGTAGACAAAATTATGATACAAAAAAAAAATAATATCCAAAATAACATGGCAAATTCATAATTATACTCATTTTCGTTCTAGATATATTAGACAACATGAAAAAACTTAATTGAAATACTGAATTGACATAATTGATTTGATTGAATTGAATAAAAATACTTAGTTTTAAACAGCCTACTACGAGTATACACATTGGAATGAAGTACCTATCAGCGGCCGCGAGAGAAAGTTTGGCGCAGGGAAGCACTATTACGTAGATGAGCATCAAGTGCAGTAATAATCAGTATAGTTTGTCAATTATGGTGATTATCGAAATCTAAGGAGTTATGGCTGTACCTGCCTACGCAACATAATTACGAAAATCGCCAGTTAAGTCCGCATAGTTGGTGAGTAAAAGCAATATCATGTGTTTTATGGTGATTGTTACAATATCAACCTTCGCTTTGTCGAGTAGTGACCTTCGGCCGATTTATCAATTGTGGTGGATTATCTAGTCAGTATAATAAGTGCCACTAATTGTATATTTTAATTTTAGCATGCCAAAGAAAAACAATAAAAAAGTCGGTTTTATGGAACTAAACAAAAATTAAAAGAGGTGGACGTTAAATCAATACAGAACATACTTATTCCATGCGTAAAATCGACCGATGTTGCAGTGATAAAAATGATTTGTTTTTAATAACTTGCTACATCGGATTCTCGTCGCGAGATACAGTAGTGTCAAAGTGCCTTTTTCGAGTTTACTCGAGCTTGTCGGTCATGTTAGGTGTAAGGATGACGTCAAAATCGTAGACAAATTTCGAGAAATCGAGATATCGAGCGTTCTCGTGCTTGTCATGTTAGCCCTGCTGGTTTATTTCGTTCGTAGAAAGACGTCTATGTTTCAGAAATGCTGCGCACGTTAGATTTCTTGGAAAAGGAATATTGGGTTATTATGACATCCACTTCTTTAAAATATGGTAGACAGTAGCTATTACAATCCCACAGCCCTCTAAGGCTTTGCTAAGCCTTAGAATTGACTGTGATAACAAAAAAACCGTGCGGGGTGTTTTCTTTTTTTGAAGCTGATTACTGAACTTAATACTTGAAGATTATCAGACGTTTCTGACACCGATGCAATTGCAAAGAGTTAAAAAAATATTTATTTGAAAACTAGCTAACCCCAGATTCAAATGCTGTCGTGTCCAAACAATAATTCATACCAAAATGTAATAATAAAAGAGAGTTACAGGTTTCCCCTATTTTTCGGGGCAACTTCTTCTATTTTTCTTTCCCTAAAAACTTATTAATTAAACTAATTTCAAAATGACATAACCAAATCTGGGCGAGATTCTCTCAAGTGTTGCGCGTAACGACAAACAGCATTTTTTTTTGTATTTATATGAAAATTGGCGAGACTATGAATACGGTACAGTCATTCTCGACTTTCGACACCGCGGCCGTGGTCGATATTTCCAGATTCATATCGGTCTGATTGATGTAGATGAAAATCTATAGGACGTCGTGTCGCCCCTATACAACGGAGGTCAAATTTTAGGTGAAAAATGTATGAAAAAAAGATTTTTTAGAACAAAATTCTGCAGTGTTTAGGTACCTCTGGCTTGAGTTAAATAATATAGAAAAGGTTGTAGCCAGTGGAAGCATCCCTTGTGGGTTTAGCCAGTAGAATCCGACAGACGCCTCTAACCGCCTCAGGGAGACATCCATTAGAATTTCCATGCAAAAACTAAACACATGATTTTTGAAAAGCAGTTGTATGTTTTCTTGATTTAAATACTACATACTACGAACAGTATACTTCGCTTTGGCACATTATATCCTAAAATATTGTATTGCAGCTTGGGGAGGGGCTGGGAAGTGCTTAATGTGCTCCGACTGGAAAGGGCACAGAGGGCAGTGTTAAAAGTCATGACTCACAAACCTGTTTGATTTCCAACTACTGAACTGTACGCTCTTTGCGGATTACCAACAGTCAGACACGCATTTCTTCAGCGTAAACACTTGGAACTTCCTTTCGATCCTGTTGTCGTTACCCAAAAACGAAGATCTAACAGAGTCTGCCAGGTGGAATCTGCCAGAGTTCAAGTTGTTCGACGGCAGTATCACTTTCTTAGCTCCACTTTGTATAATAGAGTAAATGAACAGCTCAATATATATCCACTAACCTTGCGAGAATGTCGAGGGATCACGGATAAATGGCTTCATACACTTACCTATGAAAAACTAGAAACATTTGTAAAAACTTAAAATCACCCTCCATTTGCCCTATAAATATATCTAACATGCGCAAACACACACCCCTGCATAGACTGAGACCGTCTGTCTCTCCCACACACACACACACACATATACACCCTTACACATAATTTGGAAGGATTGTGTAGTATTGTGCGTGGAGAGTATATTATACTCTCCACGCACAATACTACACAATCCTTCCAAATAAACACACAATGTCACATAAAATTGCACATTTAAACAATTGTTCAGTTTTAATTTTAAGTTCTTATTTTTTATCTATTTTTATTATTTTAATTTTTGTTTTGGACTTCCTTTGTATCGGACTTTTTGGAGGTGGGCGTTAATGACTGCGACACAGTATTATTACTAATGCAGTTGTTATCGAACACAGAGTTCCTGTAAACTGAGTTTTATGTATAAATAAAGAATTTGAAATACATACTTTCATACACCCCGCCTTTCGCCTGCGGACTGCCTCGTTGGTCTAGTGGTCGCAAGAGCTACTGCTGAGCATGAGGTCCTGGGTTCGATTCCCAGGTCGGGCAAAGTGTGATTAGGTTTTTCTATCTTGAATTACTCAGTAGTAGCCCGGAATCTGGATTTGTGCTCGGTTGTTGGCAATAGGCTCGCCCCCTATTACATGGAACTTAATCATAACTGGCGAAACGTGGGTGTACTATAGGTAAACCTCTGCCTAATCCTTCTGGGATTACAGGCGTGATGTTGATGTTTATGTACTTTAATACATTCTGTCAAAAAAGTATCGCGGAGTTTGAGTTGCATCTGTTATTTAGATTAAATACAGTGCTGTTTTAGTTAGATCATATCAACTGTGTATATTGGGGAGCAGTGGTGGCCCAGTGGTAACGGCCGTGACTTACGAATTGTAGGTTCGAACCTAGAAAGGCGCTTAACTTTGTGTAAATTATTTCATCACCACTGCTCTCAAAACGGTGAAGGAAATCATCGTGAGGAAACTGTCTAAAATTCAAAGGCATGTGACATCTACCAACCCGCACTGGGCCCGCGGGTTGGACTATGGCGCACTCCCTCTCAAAGAGAGGAGGCCTGTGTCCCAGCAGTGGGAATATAATAGACCGTTCGAATTTTGTAAGTGAGTATTGCGAATTTCATAATGGACCAAAACATCGAACAAGGAGTTTGTCTTTTTTGCATCGTCCATGTAATTTCGTGTTCGAAGTCACTGAAAATGTTACAGACGGCTTACGGTGAATCAGCTTTATCTAAAACACGTACTAATGAGTGGAGCCTCGCTCTGGTACGCCATCAACGTCTTCAACTGAAATTAACATAGCAAAAGTGAAGGAAATAGTGACAGGAAATTATCATTCATGTTTAACAGAGATAGGCGCTAAACGTTCTGTATCTCACGAGTCGATCTGTACCATTTTAATTAACCACTTGGGTATGAAACATGTTGCCGCTCGACTAGTCCCAAAAGACCTGAATTCTCTCGAGATGGATTTATGAGTTTGTCATGCAAACTAGTCAACAAGAGTGTCGCCAAAGTCGATCAAAAGTCAAAGTCATGTTGACTGTTTTCTTTGACTCAGACTCGGAATTCTTGCCGGAAGGTCAAACGGTAAATAAAGAATATTATTTGAGCGTAATGCGGTGTTTAAGGCAAGGCAAATTCGATGAAGTAGGCAAGATTTTTGGAAAGCAAGTTCTTCGATTTCACTATAATGCGCCTGCGCACAAGGCCATCATTGTGAACGAATTTATGACCAAAAACTCAACAAATGCCATCGAGCAAGTACTTTATTCACCAGATCTGTCTCCAGCCGACTTTGTTATTTTTCCTTAACTCAAATTACCACTTCGTGGCACCCGTTTTCATTCTGTAGAAGACATAAAGGAGAATTCGCGGCGAGAACTGAACTCAATTCCGGAAAAAAGCGTTTCAAAAATGTTTGATTATTGGATTATTAGTTGGCGTAAGTGTATCGTTTCTGAAGGAGCATACTTTGAAAGCGATCAAATAAATTTGAATGAATAACTAACATTTTGTGTATTATTGATCTTTTCCCGGTACTTTCTTGACAGAGAAGTATACGTTATTGTGCTCTGAAGATGAAAAAAAACAACTAAATCATCATCCCATCAGCTCTTAGAACTCAACTTGATAAAACGTTAAACTAAACCTTACCTCCAATAGGACGACAAGTTTATCATAAAGACACCTGAAGTGTCATAAAATCGACACGACCGGGTTAAATAAATTATTTTCTAAGTAATTTTGTTAAATTGGGTTTTGAAGTTACGAGTAGGGAAAATTTAGAAGTCTGGGGAGACTTCCAAATTTTACGTGGACTGTATCGTATCTTTATAACGAGGAAGTATCGTGTCAAGCAGTGGGTTGTGGAGAACAGATATTCAGTCGCGCCATGTAAAATTCTTGTGTCCGGTTAGATTGGAAGCCTACCTCAAAAAGTTGGGAAAGAATGATTGGCTAAGCAGATTAGCTTTGCAAAATGGTTTGTGAATGATGATAATATTGTCATGTAGGTATGTGTTCAAATCCGCTTCCTGTATAACATAGAATCTTTTGCCCCTACATTTTCCTGAGCCTGTAAACTGGTCCGATCTCAAGGTCAGAAAAAATGTTCTTGGGTTTCTTCATCAGGAATTTCCATAGATATTTATCAGCAGCTGGAGACTGGATTTGTGCTCCTATATACTAGCCCCGTTTTCGAGGGTGTACTATTTAAAACTGCTTTTTCTCTTCTATAAGGAATACTTTTTCTTTCTTCGTGATGTTATGTTAAGTGTAAAAGTAAAATAAAAGAGTGCAATTCAGCGACGGCTTTCATCAATCCGGTAATCAAAATCTTGGCTCACAGCCACCCTACTGACGAATACCGTGAGAAACAAGTTCGGTAGGATTGGTACTTTTTTATGACAGATGAAAATCGAACATTTCCTCGATTTCTCATTATTTGTTACTTTTTGTGGACACCTTCTGTTAATAAAGTTAAAACTTTGTGGGTTACTTTCAAACTTTTTTGAAAGTAACCCACAAAATTGGTCATTTGCTGCCCTCTTCCAGCGACGCCCTAAGCCGAGGTTCGTACCCCACAGGGGGTGCCCTTAGCGTTGTCGCTTAGTTTTAGTTAGTATATAAGTTTAAGTCCTGGCTGGAGGCCTTAATTTATTAGGGAATCCACAGGCAAGTCCGCTTAAGCAGACGACAACCGCATAGGTTGACCTGCGAGATGCCAAACAAACAAACAAAAATACCGATTTACAGTTTTACAAAAATTTCCGAAATATGGAAAAATCTCTTAAAAACAAATTGTTTTGTTAATCATCTCGTAACGAAAAATTCCTTTTATTTTTACATCAAATTATTCGTGAATAGTAACTTTACTCTTTCTGACTTTGAGTTTTGTGTTTGAATAAAAATATCGTAAATAACCTTGATTGTATAGACTACTTAGTTTGCAAACCCACAGTGAGTAAGCTTATCTATATTAAAAAGAGGAATTGTGCCATGTAGTGATACAATATTACATGTTCGGTATAGGACGCAGCTTTAGAAAACGATTGTGTTTCAAGCTTATTGTCTACTCGCCCGCATTTCTCTAAATACGTCAGAATCTTATCTAAAACACTTCTTTTTATAAACGCCTACGACATAACCATACATACGATAACTTACTAGATAAGGCCCGAAGCCAAATCAGCAACACATATGCGCGGCATCGTCTTCAGGTACGTAATGTGTACGCTCCAAACTCATTTACTCACTTAACCGATGCGGGTGAGGTGAAGGCCTTGAAAATAGCGGAGTTGAAGCCAGGAAATGGGTGGTAGAAAGATTGTCGATCGTAGAATCGGGCAAGTGGAATTGTCTAAGGGCATTAAAATTATAGCGGAATAAACGTAACGTTAAATTGAATGATTTTCGATTCACATTTACAACTTTCGTCTATCATTTTGGTTTACATGTAAGCGACAAAAACCATATTGAGTATCCCATAGATTTGATGTCTTCAAACTAAATCAGTTGTTACGCCATACGGCCTCAGCCGATCACAGCGCGCCATTCAAGCCAGTCAATCCTATCCAAGCCAAGCCACCGCCATAACTACCGGACGCCTCCGGTGTGGGAAAAGCTATATGTTATGTTCTGCGAGAGTGCGAGCTCATTTTCAGTTTCTTGTTGCTGCGATCATACGATAAAGGTTAAACTCTGTTAGATTGTGTCGAAACATTATTAAATTGGTGTGGTTATTAAGTTCTGCCTTTTCTATTTTTGGCCTTTTGTTACACAGTATTATGGGCAAAACGAGAATTTCCAATTCACAAATTGTTCGAATTTAAGTTGCATTTGTGCTTGGTCTGAACATAAGTAATCCGTGGTGCATTTAAACGATTCTAACCTAAGTATGTAGCTTCTCGCTGACGGTGGCGCGTGTGCTCATTTAGCTCCCTTCAAAATGGTTGAGCTGAATGGTGCTGATCCAAGGGTCATGTTCGTGAACGGGCGCCGTCAGTTGGGACTGGTCATCTCTTAGCTGCCACGGCTTATTTTAATAATTAATTTTTTGGATTGTTTTTAATTATGTTTTACTGCACTCTGGACGCTTTTAACGTGTATTTTGTACATCGTTCTCACCTATAGTGTCTACATTAATGATGTAACTATATTTGTAACAACAATATTATTTAAAAGAGTGTCAATGGAGTTGCTTGCCTGTTCTTCTCCATAGGTACCTACAGCGCTTTGGAATGGGCAACTAGCTTCATATTTCTGACTGAGCGACTCCTTGACAATTCAAAAGTGCCTGTAAATGGTTTAATTGAAATAAATGCTTTGAGTTTGAGTAAAAGTTTTTTTTATAACTACATTAATCGCACCCGGGTGTATCTCCTCAAAAAATATTCTAGAAGAAATAAAATCATTTTTGTTAATTTCGTGGAACAGCTTCTATTTTATGTAAGATTTATAGTTATGTGTAAGACATGCTGTAATGTTATAATAAAGGCACTCTATTAAGAATAGATCCTTAAAAAAAATTTCGACATTTAAGGTTGGTATTGCTGAAAATGATGATTTGTGAGAAAAATGATTATAATGCAGAATTTAATGACGGGCAGCGATGAATCCTGGGAGATTCAACTGTTACTACAACTACTTTACATTATTTAATTATGTATTTACGAGATGGATACGAAATAAAAATACAAAAATATAGCAATCACTTTGGCTTTATTTAACAATTCAAAGAACGAGACGTTCATGTCACGTCGTCGATTGGCTTTTTCACCGATTTAACTTAGTCTTTTTAGTTTAGTCCTTTATTTATCTTATCTTATCTTAGAACTTAATTTCGTTCTGTCCATTTTTTTTCAGAGATAAGAAAATTACAGGCCCTGAACTAAAATTTTAAGTGACCAAATCGGTGCAAAACTGAGTTGACGCCTATTAGATACCTACATACGAGTATCAATAAATCAACAAGCTTGTTAAAAATTAAACCTCGATAAACTTATTGTTATCTGTTTTATGATTAAATAAATCTAACAAAACAAAGTTTTACAAAAAATCAACCAATCTCTAAATTTTACATGATTTGGTAAAATAATACGAGTACTCTTTCTGTAAATTTTATAAACCGACACTGTTGCCGCTAATGTTCTTTTTTTAACATTGTTTTACACAGCATTCGAATAACTTCCAATTAAGTTATTTATTTTTATTTTTAAGGAAGTCACAGTCTATTGTTTTGTAAACAATATATTTTATGTACAAAATCCAACAAGTCCTTGATAGCGAATTTTTTATACCAAGAAATACTGATAAGCATGTCAATGGGACATTCTAAAAAAATTACATTTTTGATAGTATTTTACATATTTTTTTAAGTGATTCATGCTCAAAACGAGCTCGATTGCTTTTCCTTTATTTATTTAGAAAGTAGAATCACGATAATTGGTTTCGAAATTCTTTAACATTGAAGAGTATCATGGTAAGATATAAATTCTAGGTTTCTGAAATATTTACCCGCCCCCCAGTAGTGCTTGCTACTCACGTCATTTGTTACCAACATTACTTTACCTTGATTGGCCAAACTTTTGGCAACAACAATCAATCTGCCAAACCTTTGGCCAACTAAGTTGGGTTCGGCATCCAGTTCAGATGCAGCTGAATACTAGTATTTTACATAGAGCGGCTGCCTATCTGTGACCTCCACAACCCAGTTACTGGGTAACACACTACCCCTTGGTAAGACTTGTCAAACTATTGGACTTATGACTACTTGTAACGACTATCAAAGACCATTTCAGACAACAATCCACATGGTCTTCACATGATCTTACCAAGATGTCTGGAATTTAAAAGAGACTCTCAAGACCACTGAGTTTGTTTCGGCCTTTTTTCTCAGTATTGTCAGATAGGAAACGCCGACCAAATCTAGTTTAAAAAAATATTACTGACGTGTTAAAGTGTTATTGCAAACCTACTTACAGAAATAAAATAATTTATCATTTAAAGATCTACAATTGACAGCCTGGACCAACGGCGTCACTTGTTATCCGAGGCATGGTCTCCATATGTGTGGATGGTCATCTATCCACGAATTACCTGCAGCAAGCGTAACTTAACCTTCAATAGATCTGTGCGAGTGTTATCATTTAGACATCACGAGCCCCTTTTGGCCACTACAAAGGAGGTAATTTTTAAAGCTTGGGCGAACAATAGAGAACAAAGAGAAGTGAGTTATGTCTCTATTTTGATCTCGGACACACACAGGGCAGCCCCTGCAGTAAAAGCATGTCATGTGAAAATAAATTTATATCAATCTTTTTGTTCAACTCGCTATTTTTATAGCCACAACCTCGCCCAGGTTGTACTGTTTCATTAATGCAATTTACTTGTAAGGATCGTTTATTATCTTAGTAATGTCACGCTTTTAGGATCCCAGTATCAATGAGTAACTTGACAAGCATATAGGCAGAACACGAGCCTTATTTGATTAAATCTATGTCTTCAATATGTAGGTTTAAATACATACATACTATAAATTAAGTTGCTTTTCGTCACTGTCTGTCTCACCGCGTTGTTCTTTTAAACTACGGAACGGATTTTGATGCGTAATTCACCATTAATAAGAGAATTTACTCTGGAAGGTTTATTAGTAAAGTTTTTTTTTTACAAACTTACTATTAGAGAAATATTGATGTTTTGTTAAGTCGTAAAAATCATGCGCAGCAGGGGCGGGTTGCTGGTATTATTATGGTATATAGATTCCTGGGTAAGGTTGGCTAGAGGTTGAAGGTACGTTTAACGATAAAGCTTTATAATACTTAGCATTTGGTGAAATTGAAACCTGTTTCCAGCAAATTTGAGCCAGACTATAGGTACTAAGTTGTGACACAAAAAATGTCGTTAGAAACTACTCATGTGGAATCGAGGAATATATGTAGTTATTTCTGCGCACGTTTCGAATTCTCAGTATTTTCTTCTTAAACTATTTTTTTTGAGCTAGTAATAAGCACAAAATAGTCTCTTGAAAGAACAAGCTTAGCTGAGTGGATTTTCAGGACTCAATTCAATAATTGGTGACCCACAGCTCTCGGGGCACCCAGATCTTACAGAACTTCTTAACAGGAGATATAATCAGCTTCTGAAAGGAGGTGAGCTGGTTGGAATAACTACCGACGGCCGCCATTGCGCACTCTCAATGGTCCAACTTAAGAACTTAGTGTGGAAACCAAACCCTCATACAAAAACAACCAAACAGAACATGGGCGACCCAAATTGCAAAACATCTGTTTTTTTTAATTATTAATAGACACACCTTTGTTCTTCATCTCACCCTGATGGTAAGCAATGATTGGTCGACGATGGTGGACAACTGTTTGGATGAAAATAGTTCACTCTCGACTTTATGACTCCCAGGTTCTAGCTATGAGGAAGCATAGACTCCAGCAGCTAATTATCCCTCTAGAAGCACGACTGGACTTACCTATTAGCTAAAATCAAATAACAATTGTAAAGCCAAGCCATCCAGCATCAATCAAACAAAAAAAAAATGTAAAGACACAAACCTTACAAAAGCAGCTGACGTAGCTAATGTCTCATCGCCAAATTGGCAACTCTGCCCAGACATCTGAAGGCTGTCAATCGATTTCCACACCGTTTATTGGCTCGTTAACGATTTTATATTTTGGGCAAGTTAAGTGCTGATTTGATACTCTTTTACGCCTTTTTATTTTTGTGTGAAAAGATTTGTGGTTAGTCTTATGGTTTTCCTTACAAGGGCAGCATACTTATTTTAAAGAGTACTAAAATCTACATATATGTTTCTGAATAAACACTATAAAAATAGAGACAGAAGAAACGCGATACAATCAATAAAAGACTGTTTGTGTGTTACACATACAAGGCACAGTGCCGTTTAGTTTTAGGCAATCATTATCTTTTCACCCCTTCTACTAAGCTAAATATGTTTGGGTAAGTAGTGGACGAAGCGAAACGACTATGTGAAAAAGCGTTAGTTAATGTATGTACTATGTCATGGGGACACATCAATATATACAATGATGCTAATCTTACTGGCCTTGAACTGTTGCCAAGGATCAAGTCATAACTTAAAGACTTAGGTAACAAGATCTTACCGTCTTCTAGATGTAGGCCCTTGCCAACTTTTAGCTCAGCTGGAAAGACTAAGTGTGTTTGTATGTTCATCTGTTCCCTCATAACTTCTAAACTACTTATCATAACTTGGCAAATGAGCTCCGTCATTTCTTATTTTCTCTTTCTTTATTTTTTTATTGTTGGAAGATTCTTAATTCTGTGATTGTCCCCTGTTGGTACAGTGCCATCTATAGGACGTAAAGTCATGTCATACAGTAGCGCTCATAAGTCCAGTATCAATCTCACAAAGTAATAGATTGACGCTTTGGTTTCACTTACGACCTTCTCCTATATGTTTTTTTTTAATACACACTCACTTTGCCTGTAATTGATCATAATTTCAAATGGCATGATAGCTAAGTCGTTACCGTGCTCGGGTAGGAGTGATTATGGCGAGGCGTGGGTTCGAATCTTACCTGCGGTTTACTTGATGTTATTTTCAATTAATATATATATTTATATTTTTTGGTAAATAATACATAACATAACATCACGTAATCCCAGAAGGGTTAGGCAGAGGTGTACCTATAGTGCACCCGAATTTGGCCAGTGTTTTAATAAATTACATAATATGAATTATAAAGTACATAATTTTATTAGTAATACATATAATGAATAGATTTGTTAATTTGAACAAAATAAATTGTAGTAGTTCGATTATCATTCGTTGTTTGTCTTGATCATCTTGTTTTCATAAGTTATAAAAGTTAGGGTAGACCACAAAAAACTGGGTAAATTATTTAAATTCCTGTGAGGTAGATGCAGTTCGTTACGACTATTCACCAGATTGAACGTTTTTTGTTAGTGACGAATGTCTAAATGTGTTTGCAGTGTTGTGGTTATAATTTTCAAAATGCCGTCAAATACAAACATTGAAGCGTTGGAAAATATATTGCGCTGCGTAAAATTGGATGTAATACAACAAAAATATCTAATGAAACCGGACTAAGAAGTGTGACTGCTATCATTTAAATATTTAATAACTTAATAAATATAAATCTAAATCAAAGGCACTGTTAATCCTTTAACTCAGAAGATGCCGTTTTAGTTTGACGTTTGAATGAAAGAACTAAAAATACCTACAAATGCTTTTCAAGACTATTTGTTTATACTTTGAATTATAAGTAAAGTAAAATGTTATTTATAATAAGTTATCTTAATTAATATAGAATATAGTATTTTGCTCAGAGATGTCTAATAGTATACCATTCTTTGTTCGAGAGAAATACTGTGAGTCTGTGGGTTAAGAGATGTGAGAAAGACGGAAGCCTTGCTAGTCGGAGCGCGAAATGGAAGGCTTATTTAACCTCTTAAATATGCAGCGTCGTCAGCAATTCACATTTTGCTGAATCATTCAACACGTCATTATAAAACCGTTCGCCGTATACTGCACGAGTTGCATTGGGTTGCATCACCGAAGAACAGCTTAAAAACCATTTTAGAAAGGCATAAACAAGAAATTTTAATTTTTGCACGAGAATAATTCGTCCGGTATGTTGCGCTATATCCGTGATTATTTAAGGATAAAAAATTGACGTTTAGTTTCAATCTTCTTTACTTAAAGAAAATTAATACTTAAGCTATAAACTTAATATACATACATTCGCTAAAGTCAAATAAAATGTGAATACTTAATATACATGATACTTAATGTAAACAAAATGCCCTTACATGACCTTAAAATCACTTATATTGGAAATTCATGATCGAAACTGAATGTTTATGGTGAAATTAATCTAATTATTAAAACTCTTGAATAATTCACGTCTCAAAATATAACAAATAGCTTCTAAGTTTATTGACAATACATAGTATTTCACATCTTATTCGGCTGAAGTAGTTATTATAAATAATCCTGGCGTAGGCTAGGTCACGCGTATGATGCGTTATCTTGCTTGTGACAAAAGCGACGGAAATATAATTTTGTTTCGTGTAGTGCGATGTGAGTACGCGACGATACACCAGAGTCTACAATCTCTGTGGTGTGTGTCGATTAAACACATAACAGTCGTACCGACATTAATTTGACGTTTAGCTTTCATTCGGCTTGGGTGAACGTCATAAATTGTGTTAAAATATTTTGGTCTGATTTATCTCTGGGATTTTCGCCACGGTGTTCTTGGTTAGCAAATGTGTTTAGGATTTGTTGTTGTTTTTATAGTTATTGTTGAAATTGTTGTTACTTGTTTTCATATAAGTGTGCAGGTTTTGTATTGTGATTGTCTTATTTTAAATTCGTTTTATCCAACGTAAACCTACCGATCCAGATCCGCCCGACATACCAGGTCCTCCATTCCCTCTTTCCCCTAATCCGCTATCACAATTTGCGGATGTTGTCTGTATTGTTACAGAGATGGAAATACCACAATGTTCCCAATCGCAATTAAATCAGTATTCCCGCAAACGCCCCGTTAACGAAGATATTTTTACTGATTTCATTCATCGTCCCCGTCTCCCGTATAGAGATCCAACCCAACTCAGGAACCACTACCCAGTTAATTTAGGAAAGTTTTTAATTAACAACAACATTGCGAACATAGTTCGTGGTGGTGTAATAGGGTTGGTAGAAACCGCGTGTCCGTAGAGTTCGCTTCCCCTCACAATGCCAATTCTTTCTTGGTTAACACCCTGTTACCCAAGTACAGTTATACTGCCTCTACCTCTCGGTGTTCCCTGTGATATCTCAGAAGATGAGGCTATCACTTTTCTGTCTGTGCCCTAAGGTTGTGGACAAATTCTTAAAGTTCGTCGAATTAATAGGAAAGTCCAGAAAGTCGGTGATAATGAGTGGAAACCAACTGAAACTTGTGTGATCACATTTGATGGTAAAGTTTTACCCAAAAGAATCTACTGTTGTTACACATCCCTTCCTGTTGAGCAGTACATATTTCCCACCAATCAATGGCTCAAGTGTTGTAGATATTGGACATGTGGCTAATGTATGTAGGTCAAAACCACGCTGTAGTAAATGTGACCACGATCACTCAGGTGATGGTTGCAACATTTCTGACGGCGAGGCCTTCTGTATTCTATGTTCGGGTAATAACTTTGCTAATAACAGGTCATGCCCCGAGCATGGTAGACAGAAAGCCATTAAGACTGTTATGGCTGAGAAATCCATGCCTTATGCTGAGGCTAGGAAATGAATTCCAACAAATTCCCGCTCCTATACCAATATCACTAGAACTCCGATTTCTCAGTCTTATCGCAAGACCCTTAAGCCTAAGACGCTTTTCCCTCTGTCTCCATCTTATGACAAAGCTGCTCATCAGCAGAATTACATAAAAAATTCTTACCTATTGTTATCTCTTCTTCAACTTCTAATACCCAATCACCGTCCAACGTTGTCGACCAACTTACAACTCTTCTCTTAGACATTAGAAATAGCTTCTCGTCAAGTATTTCTTCAGTGAAACGTGAGGAGCGTGTGGCACAAACAGCATGACCTCATATTTCTACTGATACTAAATAAATACAAGCCATTGGCTTGTTCCATAGCTGAGAGTTGGCTTACCCCAAGTCTCAGCTTTCATGGGGGGTCGGCCTTCTGAGTCAATAATCGGGTCCCGCTTTTGCCCTTTACTTTGACTTCACTTACGGGTGATATGAGCATTGCTGCAGGGAGGGTTGAGGGCATCACAGTGTTTTCCATATACATTGCACATCCTCACTATAATTTTCGTCCATGGTCCGAAACTGGTCATGGGCGACTTTAACTGCCCCTATTTCAGATGGGTGTCTGAACGCTGTGATGCCTTTGGTGTAGCCTTGGTTGACATTTTGGATGACTTGGATTTCTGCGTTTTAAACAACGGTCAACACGACGATCTCTTCCAGCACAGCAAAAGAGTTGCGTAGAATTTACGTTTTGTTCGATTGAGTTGGCAGTATCGACTCACTGGGAATGCACAACTTTGTCACATGGTAGTGATCACTACCATATAGTCATATCATTGGTTAATAAGTTTTACTCCACTTTTGAAATATAACCTGTCCAAACCAGTTTGGACAAGATTTGTACCATTTTCGAAGGATAAAATTGATGTTCTTCCAAATTTAAAATATGAAGGTTTTGTAACGGCTATTCCTTCCAGTGCAGATTCATGTTTTCCATTGAAAAACAGTGTCCGTAATCAAATCCCCTTACCCTCGCAGTGGGGTTCAGAATGCACTTCGGCGATTAGGGGTAGGGACGAGGCCGAAGTAAGTTACAATACAGATATGATGAGCATTGAAAATCTGTTAGCATACTGTCAACTTAATGCCAAAACCAAACGTTTTCTTCGCAAAAAGATACGCACAGGTTGGGTCAAGTTTTGCATCTATTTATCTCACTCTTCTTTAGTTTCAGTGGTCTAGAAAAACATAAATAGGTTTAGACGTGGGTGCTCCCCATCAATCTCTTCACCAATCACTAGGGAAACAGCTGAACATTTTTTGGCAAAATAGCACGAGCTTATGTTCCACTTTCATCTGAATGTCAAAACGCGCCGTGTATAATGTTACAGAGGATCATTTCGATGCGCCATCAGCACCTGATACTAATGGCGTGCCATATTCTTTAATTACCCACTCTGATGAAAAAGATAAAATATGTATTTTTTTATAAAGTCATAGTTGGGTTCCAGATCAGTGGAAAATACAAATTATTATTCCTGTATTGAAACCAGGCAAACATGCAGATGATCCGAATGGCTTTAAGCCAATTGCTTTATCTTCAGTCCTAGCCAAATTACTGGAGCATCTTATTAAAAATCATCTAGAGTAGATAGTCGAATCGAGGGACTTACTGCCGAGCCATCAATTTGGTTTTAGGAAAGAGCTTAATACAATAGACAGTGTTAGTATTTTAGTAGCGGATAGCCGCTTAGCCTATTCTAAAAATGAATCCGTTGTTGCCACTTTCCTTGATATCTCTTCTGCGTATGACAATGTACTTCTTCCCGTAATCAGGAAGAAACTGCAACAGCTGAGTCTTCAAGCTAAAATGATACAATGCGTGTCTAGAATAACAAATAAAAGGAGGTGTTTTTATATATAAAATCACTACCTCACATGGTCACTGCTGTTATTAACGTTTCGTTTTTGACAGCTGTCAAAAACGAAATGGAATGACACGGTCATTAGAAACAAAAAATAAAACAAGGTAATTATCAGCCTTGGAGCACAGTCTTTTGGGAAGCTAACCAAACGTATAAATTAATCGGAAATGTGAAACAAAAGTATCATTACTATAATTACACAAAAATGTTCTTGGCAATAAATAACTGTTTTAATCCAAAAATAACATAATCATTACATTTTTAGGTTAATATCTTTTTGATACGTTTATAAAATGAAGTAACGAAACGCAACTTCAGAAGAAGTGTATTACTAGATTGCCAGATTGAAATACTTGGGTTATAAGTTATTAACATCTTTGAATAACAATTTCAGGTGGTAAAAATGTCTTAATAAATCCAATATTTTATTTTTTCTGAATCTGCGATTTTTTTCCTGTATTTTCGTGCCTTTGTTCTTAAGGGTCATACTGTGGCCTAAAATGTTTATTGAAATATGTGGAATTAGTCCTTTGGGAGAGAAAATTACTGCCGAACTTTTTGTTGCAAAAACGCGACAGACAATGGCTTAAAAGCCACTGATTCAAAGAATCCAGAGAGAGGCATAAAGATGACGCAGCGTCAACTATGGAGGAATCTGTAACATGTAGAACAATGTCGTCGGCGTATTGTAATATCTGACAATTATTGTTTAGGCAGGACCCAATACAACCAAATAAATATTGTAGAGTATGGGACTCAGAACAAAGCATTGGGGGAGACCCTTCCATGTCTGCCTTATATCGAACTCTTCGCCCTGGACTCTCAGAACCAATGAACGGTACAACAGAACTTCACATATAAAATTAACTGACAAATATCACTTATTTATATTTTCTAATTAAAAAGTGTGAAAGAGCTATTTCAATTTTAAAAGTTCTCTCGGGTGTTTGGTGGGGTGCTCACCCCTACGCCATGAAATTAGTTTAATGAACTAAGTCATTATTGTTTTACGAACTAATGCATTATAGTTCTTAGTGTTTTGGACTATGGTACATATCATTTGATTACTTGCAAAAAAGGTTATTTCGGTTCTTTGGCAGGGCTAGATAAAGTTCAGTCCAAGTGCCTCCGAATCATCTCAGGTTGAATGAAGTCCTCTCCCATTAACGCATTGCAGGTGAAATGTGCAGAACCTCGTTTTGCCCTAAGACGGCAATTTCTGGCCTCCTGCCTAGTGTCTAGACTAATACGTAACAAAAAAGTGAAAGACATTTTTACAATATTTCCAGTCATAGATAAGGTGGTAGAAAAATATGTGTGTCAACAAATTCAGAATTTTCACATTAAAAACGATGTCTTGTCGGGTTATCAGTTTGGCTTTCAACCTAATAAATCCACTTCTATTTTGCTTTCTAAATGTACAGATGAAATAAACCAACACCTTAATGATAAAAAACATATTATTTTGTTATTCATTGACTTTAGCAAAGCGTTTGATACCCTTAGGCATGATACACTTATTAACAAGCTTGACAATACAGGGGTTCGAGGCCCAATACTAAACTGGTGTAAAGATTATTTGAAAAACAGAACATGCCGTGTAAAAATCAGCAATGAACTCAGTGATGAAGCTGTAGTAGCAACGGGTACAGCACAAGGTTCAGTTATAGGACCCTTGCATTATTTAGCCTACGTCAATGACATGGAGAATGTTATACACGATTGCACAGTCTATCAATACGCGGACGACACCTGTCTCGTGGCAGCTGATAAAGACTTATCTAAGGCTGAACAAACGATTCAAAAGGATTTTGATAATTTATGTAAGTGGTCTGACGACGCTGGACTGGTGCTTAATGCTGGTAAAACTAAGACTATGCATGTTCGTTCTAATCACTTACTCAACTCTGACAAGCCAGTTAAAATAGTCACGCACACACACCAATGTTTGCATGATGTGCAGTTATCTAGGCTTGGTTGCAAATGTGAACCGTTGGAGCAGGTTACCAACTACAAATATTTGGGTTTAGTCGTTGATGACAGATTTAACTGGGGCTATCACATTGACTTCATATTTGTGATAAATTGCGAGCTATGCTAGCCAAATTTGCAATAATTAAATACAAAGTACCTTTTAAATTATTACTTAATCTCTATAACGCACTCGCAGAATCAATCATTTCCTATGGAATTACTAGCTATGGCAGAACGTTTAAAACTTACTTCGATAAAATATATAACCTACAACTTCGTTTATTAAAAATAATGATACCAAATAAAATAAGGAAAACACTTTATGATGGTGATGACGTAACAGTTTTCTTTTAATATTGTAAAATTTTGCCCATAAACACAAAAATACGAAAGTGGTTATTAATAGAACAGTTCACCAACAAAGTACTGCAAATTCGATTCAATCATAGCATAGCAACTAGGATGGCAGCCCAATCAAAACTGGTAGTACCGAGATACAAGAACTATTATGGGAAGCGGACGAACGCTTATTTAATACCTACGCTAATTAATGATGTTCCAACAAAATTCAATCAGAAATAACAAACAATAATTATAAAAATAAATACAAAAAGTTCTTTGATTCTCTATGAAAATGCATCATCCTGTTTAAATTTGATTCAATTAGTTATTTATTACCATTGACGGCATTCCTGGACCGCCGTCATTATGTGCTTTGTTAGTTATTATTTCCTAACTACCTCGCAATGTTTTATAATGTAGGTACCTGTGTAAACTGTGTTTTTATAAATAATGATTTACTTTGTATAAGTTAGTTGTAAGATTGCTTAAAGTGTTTCAACATCCGGACAAGCCTATTGAGGTTTTTGTGATGTTTCGGTTTATATTTTGTTTTATTCCATAATTAATAATAAAAAAAAAAAAAAAAAGTTGAACTCGCGTGGAGAGGGTTCCGTACTATGATGTTATCCACCATAAACGTTCCATGTAAAGTAGGTTGCCAAGACTTAACGCTTTCACTGTTAAAAAGTGATCAGATCTAATAAAGAGCTCAGCCCCCAATTTTACAAGACATCAATCTTACATCCTTAAATCTTAGTCAAAATGTACTGCATAGCCGTTCAATATTACTATTGCATGACACAACGTCAAAAACCGTCTTTTTGAAATTTCGTATTTTTAGTTTTTAGTCAAATTTTTAATTTGGTTGATTAGTCCAAGTCAACGAAGTTATGACTTTAGCGGTTTACTAGGAGCCACAGAAAAGTTCCACTATCTCCTCTTGCCTCCATCATCAGACCCTCGTTACCAAGTCTAATCTAGTGAGCTCGTCAAAACGAATCAAATGAGTCCAAACTCGAACGATTTACTAGTAGCCAACGAAGAGTTTCACTATCCACCTCCTGGCTCCATCATCAGACCGTCATCACCAAGTGCAATCTATTTCGGAGGTAGGCATAAAAAAAGTGAACACGCAATTCGTAAATCTGTTTTAATTAAAACTATTATTTTAAGTGATTTTACTTTCTTTCAAATTCTTTATTTGTGGCTTAGACTGCTAAATAACCAGTACTTACATTGGTGAAACATTAAATGTTACTAAAGCACTTAAAACTACACCACCTGCGAGCTTCTCACTAGTACTTTATAGTCACTGTACACACACTTCATCATAGTTCATCATATACTTACCTAGTAACCTAAGCACTGTTGTCACAAACATCAATATACTAACAAAATATGGACCTTTGATCTGAAATAAAGTTTTATTTGTATGTCATATCAACTGGATGATGACACCGTAGCAAAGATTGCTGAAGTGTTCCGGTCCTTTCGTGAGCTTATGTCCGGAGTGCTGGGTCTTCTCAGGAGACAGATCATAGAGTGCTCTAGAGTGGTTGATGGATTGGAGACAAGATCTCGTCGGACAGCTCTCATTTATAATGGGTTTGCTTAAGCGGACAAAGAGGATGGCAAGGCTCTTGTGATGGACGTTCTGATGAACAAACTGGAATTGCCTGAAATCACTGCATCTTCCATGAAAGTGCGTCACAGACTCGGACATCCAGTAAAGAACCAACCACTAAAATCCACTGTTTGGAAGGCAAAGTCTGCATTGAAGGGTTCCACAGTCACAGTCAAGGAGTTCTTGACCAGATCAAGGCAAAAGTTCTGCACGTTTTGCGTGCGTGGACGTTGAGAAGCTTTGTCAGGATGCGTCAAGCCTCAGTTGGGAACAACTGGAAGCGGCGTCAGCTGTAGACGAAAATCTGCGCATTTTCGATCGGTCGGTCCTTGCTCTCTACGACAAACACGCTCCAGTTAAGAAGATACAACTTCGTCGTCCTCCTGTCCTATCCAAGGATAGCGACAGGGTTTTGTATGGCAATGAGGTACAGGGATCAGGCCTTTGGAAAATTTAAAAAGGATCGCAATGAAGAAAATTTGAGCTTTTTTTAAGCTGTTAGAAATCGGTGTATTCAGATGATACGCACGGCTAAACGCCGCCATAGTCTCGCGAACATACGAGTATCTTCCTCATCACCTGCTGATATCTGGATGTTTCTTGGAACTCTTGGTATCGGCAGACCAAGTCACGTGGATTTTCCTAATACAATGAATGGGCCTTGATGATATCAACCGTCATTTCACAACCACTTGTCATTTGGATTCCCAAATGTTGTCCAAGACGGTCGATTTCATTTGTGGCCTAGCTAGATCATAGGACCATTTCATTTCTCTCCGGTCACCATGGACGAAATTAAAAGTTCATCCTGTCTATAAAATCCAAGGCTGACTGAAGTGGGCTGTGACGGCATCAGTCGTAATATGGTCGTTTGGATCCTGGATAGCCGTCTCATTCCGATTACCCATATCATCAAATTTTGACTTGATTCCGGACAATTCCCATCCCTGTGGTATGGCCTAGGTTCGCCCTCTCCCAAAAATTACAAATCCTTCCCTACCCAGTAATTTTCGACCCGTTTCCATTCTTCCATTCCTGTCTAAAATGCTTGAGGCCTGACACAAGCAGTTTACAGGGTTTATTTACCGGAATAATCTTGTTAGCCCTTTTCGGTCTGGATTCAGGCCAGGGCACAGTACAGCATCCGCTCTCCCTAAAGTGACTGGTGACATTAGAGAAGCTATGAAGGTTACCGTTTTGATATTAATGGATTTCTCCAATGCCTTTAACGCCGTCAGCCACAATTTACTCCTTCCTATCCTCTCTCATCGTATGGTTTCGTCCAAGCCTTTAGAATGGTTCTTTCATATCTTCGAGGGCGTGACCTGAATGCTGGTATCCCAGAAGGCGGTATTCTTTCTTCTTTGCTATTTTCCATGTTCTTAATGTTATAACTCACTGTCTTCGGAGTTCGTGTCATCTCTATGCTGATGACCTTCAATTGTATACAGCTGAGCCGTAAACCAAGACTTAGATGTTATCAAAGAGTGGTCTGATCGTTTTGGGGTGTTAGTAAACCCCTCAAAGTGTCAGGCCATTCTGAGGGTTGACCCTTTGACTAACACACAGCACTCTGCGATCCCTGTATCGTCTGAGAAGCTTTTTGACCAGTAAGACGAAAACATAGTTGTGCAGACTTTGTTTTTCCGTATCATCGACTATAGTGGCGTGTGCTACGAGTACTTTGACTTGAATGCGGTTTTTATGAATAATCTCGACAGACTGCTCAACAATATGCCATCCGTTCATATTCAACCTCAGAAAATATGACCATGTGTCGAGCTATAGGTCTGAGCTCAAATGGATGTCCATTCGCCAAAGAAGAAGTTTGCGCGCCTCCACCACACTTTTCTCCTTTCTCAACTCTCCCACTCCTCCTTCTTATCTTGTGTATCACTTCCAATATCTATGTTCATCTCACGCTAAGAAACTGCGTTCTTCCAACAATCTTCTCCTGCTCTGTCCTTCTCCTACTTCTGACTTTGTTCGTTCTTCCTGACATATTCAGTCCATTCTTCTTTGGAATACGCTTCCTCTAGATATCAGGACGGCTACCAGTTGATATGCATTAAAGCAGAAATTGCAGACTTTTTGTCACAACAAATAGCGTAGAGTCGTCTCAACACCTTTCACCCTAAAATTCGTATATGTGTATAAATATATTGTAAGTATATATTATTTTAATATGCATGAATAAGTTTGTTACCTTGTTATGTACACAATATCTATTACATCACACATCACAATTTTTTTATATATTTTTTTTTAGTTTTAATTTTCATCATTGTTCCCTTCAACCTAAGCACCTGCCATCTAATCTCTTCACCACCCTTGGTTGACTGGTAGTGAATGCATAAGGCATTAAGTCTGCCTTTGTACCTCTTTGAGTTCGATAAGTTGAACTAATTAAATAAAATATTGAATTCGTCAAACGTATCATATGAACCCTAACTTGCTCCTGGCTCCATCATCATACCCTCGTTGCCTAAGCCAAATGAATTGGACTCGTCAAAGCGAATCATATGAGCTCAGACTCGAGGGGTTTACTAGTAGCCACTGGAGAGTTCCACTATCCACCTCACCTCACCTCACCTCAGGAGGTGAGGGCCAGGGCCCCATCATCAAATCAACTCTAAAATACCAAATTATAGTTTTGCCTTACTTTTGTTGCAAAATTTCATTTCAAAACGACATTAAGAAGTAGGTAAAAATTTACTTCTAAAATTTTATTACATTGTGAGTAACAAGAGAAGCTAATAAAAGCGGGTTTAAAAGAATTTCGTCTTTGTTGTATAGGTACATAATAATTTAGCTTTCATAACAAATGAAAGTAGGTAACCCGATTATCCGTAAGAAATACAGACTAGCAACTTTCTTTGTGGGGGTAGGAGGGTGAAAGTTACATTTTTTATGTTGTCTATTCCGTAAAAATATTAACTTTCATACCAATTTTCTGCTTTTTAAGACTTCGGTAAGTGGCCCAGAGGTTTTGATAAGCGAGTGAGTGAGTCAGTCATTGTAAAAGCTAAACACATGAAACTTTGTGTGTTTTACAAGTTTGCTAACTACATTTTACCTTGAGAATTTGAGGTCTCTAGCATTGTCCAGGCCGAAGCTTTGTAGCTTTGGCCTGGATAGTGCTAGAGAGCTGAAATTAAATTTCAGGGTATGAAAGTACGACGAAACGCTTCGAGAAAAAGTAGGTAGTGCCAATGTTTTTAGTTTTCGGCTCGTCCCAAGAACAAACTTGACATTACATAAACATAACATCACGCCTGCAATAGGGTTAGACAATGGTGTACCTATAGAACACCCACCCAGATTTGAAATTGTGGCTGAAAAACATGTTCTCTCATACATTCTAACTACAACTGTAAGATAGTACGCACGATATTGAAAGATTTTTTTGATATCTTCTGACGATCGTATTGCCAGCGCTGCGGAGGTGTCAATTTCACGGACTAGAATTGGGGCGTGCTTGACCCATACGTGATTAAAATTGTATTTTTTGGCTGTATCTCGGGTTTCACGAAATAATTGTTTTTTTTTAGAGTTAAATGTTCATGCATGTAGATACGTTACGTATATATATCGGTCTCTTATTATCTTGATGCGCGTGCAGGACACGATGAATGGCAATGATATCTGTTTGAGAAAGAGAACAATTTATCTTGCAGCCAAAGTTCTCCATTAGCGTAATCAAGTTTTCATTACGCTTTTGGGGTACGTTGCACACGTTTAGCCTAGATCGGGGTCTAAGTGTGTACTGAGATTGGATGTCTTCGCATTTGTGTATAACTCTCAAACTCAAACTCAATGGATGCTTACTGACAAATTTACATATTTCTAAAATTTCAATACTAAGGACGGTTCGAATATCTGCAGCTGTCAGTTTGATGAGTTTCATTACCAAGATTCTAACCTATTTCTTTTGTAGAGTAAAGAGTGTCAGTGCATCTGTACTATGTATTTCCCCAGAGGGTTACGCCGTAGGTAAGCCATGCGTTGGCATATGCATAATAGGTGGTGAGGGCTGTTTTTAGGTTGGTTGTCTTTTTAATTTCACGGGGAGCGTATATAAAGAATTGAAATTTTTAACGAGTTTTTGTATTTGTGTATTCCAGTTAACATGTTTATCTATTGTGAGGAATGTAAATTCATCTACAGATTCAAATTTTGAGCCGTTACAGGTGAAATTTAAGTGTAGAGGAGCTTTTTGATAAGGATGGAAAATCATGAATTTAGTTTTAGAATACGAAACTTTAGTATAAAAAGGTTGCTGACGTGTTTCCTTTTCTTCAATTCGAAAATTTTCAACTATTTTGCAGCCGCCCTTTTGAATGTGCATCTTGAGTACACTAGCAACCTCGAAAACTATAAAAACGACACCCATGCTGCTGTTTCGGATATTCATTTTGACTTCAGTATCGGCTTTAGCACCATTGAAAACCATAAAAACGACAACCATGATGAGAAATATCCTAGTCGCCATCAAAGATTTTCATTTTGAAGTCTAAATTGGCTTCAGCAACCTAGAAAACCATGAAAACGACACATAAAATGAAACATTTGATAAAAATGCCGCCATCTTGGATTTACTTAGCCGTAATCAAGCGGCAAGAAGTTTTATTTTACAATAAATAAATATGGATACGCTACAAGTTGCATATCTTAGTTAGTATATAGGCTTAGTAGCCTCATTTTACATATTTATAATAATATATACATATTACATATTTTTGAAATTAGTGTTTTCGTCAAAACAAACATGAGGTTATTCAATATAAAAATCCCGGCAAGCAAAGGAAACGCGACACAATACGAAATGTTTTGATACTAAGCTCAATGCAGAATGTTAACGTATGTGATACAGCCAATTTAGTGAAATAAATATTAAACTATCCAGACATTAATTATTCTATCTACTCAATTTAGACAAACTGAAAATTGTTGCAGAATTTATCAAATAGTCTAGCCACTTAACAAAATATAAAATGAGACTTGGATAAAGTAATGAAATACAATACATTATAGTTTATATATTCTGCTTTTTAGTTTATATGTACAATTGTACATATAATTAGGCCCATAAAGAGGATCTAAGTAAGAAAATAAATAAATCAGCATATTCGCTTTTCCAAATTGCGAGAAAAATAAATATGGATGCGCTACTAGTTGCATATCATGGTTTAGTAGCCCCAATTTTGCGATATGACATTATTTTTTGGGGCAACTCTATCGACAAAGATATTATTTTTAAAGCACAAAAAAGATGCATAAGATCAATGTGTGGTCTGAAAATTGATGATAGCTGTGTACCATTCTTTAAATCGCTGAAAATACTTACCTTACCCTCATTATATGTTTTTGAAATTAGTGTTTTCGTCAAAACAAACATGAGGTTATTCGAAAAAGTGTCAACGTTACAGGATGTTGCCATTCGTAGCCAATACTCAAATTCTTTAAGCAATCAGCGCTGTAAGACTGCCTTGGTGAGAAAGAGTGTTTTAGGTATGGCACCGCGCATTTACAATAAATTACCAGATGTCATGAAAAATTTGAATATTACACAAAAAAAAAAAAGACTGTTATAAATTGAAAAATGTTATTATACGACTGATGAATTTCTGAATGATAAATTAATGTAGGCTTAGTTATTTATTTGACTGCGAAAACAATTTTTGATTGAATATTGTGTCTGACTGTACATCATTTATGATTATTAATTTTAATGCATTGACTGTAGAAATTTTTCCATAATGTTTTTAGATTAGGTTGATAGCATGCAACCATATTTGTACGCCTCCTGGCATAACATAGCGACCTACGAACTTTAATTTAAGAACTGTATTCACTATCTATGTTACACAAATAAAATATGATTAAGATTACGATTATTATGATTATCATGTACTGTTTCGTGAAATGAACAAACAAGTCTAAATTCTGTACGTAGTAGATTTCTAGGCAAAGGAAGGGGCCGTCGATTATACGATTAAACTACCAAATGTGACCATGAACCAAAAAAATAATAGTATAAATCAATAGCCCATGTCATTTGTTCGGTGAACACGAAAAATGTAAAACAATACTCGTAGATGCAAGTCCGTAAACGAAGCAAAGTTCGCAAAAATTTAGGTTAGGTTAAATCACAATGTCAAATATAGGCGAGTGCATGCATGTTACGCTAGTGTGTGCCTGTCTGAGCGATACACACTTACCGTCAGCGGTACGACCACGCATTGCCATTTGCTTGACGCGATATCACTACTTGCTATTGAAAATTACTATGCATTAATCCATTTCCTTTTTTTTTCAATTATTCGTAACTTGATAATATGAGCCATGTTTCAAAAATTGCTGTTTACAGAAATTGGTGTTTATAGTACAGAAAAAACGATAAGAAAACATGTGATTTACGCTGTAAAAATGTGCGAAATTCATGTCACTTAAACTTCATTTTAGGTAAGTATTTTGGAAAAAAATTAAGATATAAGGAACCTAGATAAACACCGTCTAAATCCGAATATAAGCTTATTATGGTGGATATATGCTCAAAATGCAAATTATTTAGGTATTACATTTGTATGAAAAATTCATGTTCTTAAGTGTAAGTGCGTTAACACAATTGTTGCAGATTAATATTGAGTATTCCCCCCTCTTGCTCGAATGACAGCCTGCATTCGCCGTTTCAGTGACTTAATCAAGGTTTTGATGGTCTCTCGAGGGTTTCGGTTCCATTCTTCCCTAACGGTTTCCAGGTCTCTAAGGATGTAGGGGCTGGATTACGGGCTCTAACATTTTGTTTTAGGGTGTCCCACATGTGCTCTATAGGGTTAAGATCAGGGCTTCTTGCTGGCCATGACATACGTTACGTAATCGGTGACCTTACGTATCTGCGCTACGCTGCGTTAAAAAGATTCTCCAGTATAGCCGGCATATGTCCCCACATGGTCTTTCAATATCTCTGTGATGTAGCGTACCGCTCTCAAACCACCGCTTCTTGTAAAAACAAGCTTACAGAGCCCCCACAATTACTTACTGTTTCTCTTATGCAACACTGGGCATCACTTTCACCTGGCCGTCGAATGACATTACGGCGCCCATCAGAACCGTATAAAGTCATCCAACTCTCATCACTAAAAAGAACTAACTCCCATTGGCCTATAGTCCAGTTGACGTGATTCTGAGCAAATTGAAGTCTGGCTTGTCTATGAGCTGTGGTCAATTGTGGTACCGTTGCTGGCTTGTATGGTCTTATGGTCTCTTGCTTACGTATTCTCCTCCTTACAGTACTGTCAATTATAGCCACAACCCGATCTTCACATAAACGTCGTAGGGGATCAACGCCGTTTTTTTTTTGAGATGGAACCTTGTCTTCGAGATCCAGATCTTCATCGATACTGCCCAGTCTCCAGAAACCTTTGTTAAACTCGCCGAACTGCAGAACGGCTGAGATCCTGAACCTCCTGCCCACGACACGTTTACTTACGCCTTGTTGAAGCAAAGCCACAACTTGCCCGTGCTTCAGTAGTGTCAATAATATTTTTGACAGTATTAATCAAAACTGCAGTCTCAGCAATTAAACTTAACGATATTAACATGATATCCCAAGAAAAAAATGATTCTGACTGGAAGAAAGGGTCGATTTGTTCCGATGTATAACCGTCAAATGGGCACTCAACAGCATTTCTGTATAAAACATTGCTTAGTACCTTGAAGTGCAAAAAGATTTATGACAAGCAAGACGACCTATCACTTTGTTAATTACTAAATAATGAATAGTAATTAACAAAGTGATTGGTCATCTGCGCTGTAAATGTGGCTGACGAGTGATTGTCCAATTCATCTATTTAGGAACAGCACATAATATTTTTTCAAAATCCGCCCGTAAAATTTCAATTGCGGTGTATTGTCTTCGCTTATTTAAACTTAAACTCAGATTTTTTATCACATAGACCAACATTTACAGTTGCTGTTGACTACATCAGATTTGTGTTTTATCACATAGACCAACATTTACAGTTGCTGTTGACTACATCACAACTGTTGACGACATTTACAGTTGCTGGTCATCAGAAATAACGACTCACCCTTTTTTTATTTTTTTATTATTGATTTAGGATCTCCAACAACGGATACATCACAATTATAACCAAGTTTTTTATGTGTGCTCCTTCAATAACCGGAGTTTATTGATTGATTGTTTCCCAAATAAGCTGTTTCACGTGTTTGTTTTTTATTTTGAATGGCGAATATGATGATTGACGTCTTGCTTGTCATAAATCTTTTTGCACTTCAAGGTACTAAGCAATGTTTTATACAGAAATGCTGTTGAGTGCCCATTTGACGGTTATACATCGGAACAAATCGACCCTTTCTTCCAGTCAGAATCATTTTTTTCTTGGGATATCATGTTAATATCGTTAAGTTTAATTGCTGAGACTGCAGTTTTGATTAATACTGTCAAAAATATTATTGACACTACTGAAGCACGGGCAAGTTGTGGCTTTGCTTCAACAAGGCGTAAGTAAACGTGTCGTGGGCAGGAGGTTCAGGATCTCAGCCGTTCTGCAGTTCGGCGAGTTTAACAAAGGTTTCTGGAGACTGGGCAGTATCGATGAAGATCTGGATCTCGAAGACAAGGTTCCATCTCAAAAAAAAAACGGCGTTGATCCCCTACGACGTTTATGTGAAGATCGGGTTGTGGCTATAATTGACAGTACTGTAAGGAGGAGAATACGTAAGCAAGAGACCATAAGACCATACAAGCCAGCAACGGTACCACAATTGACCACAGCTCATAGACAAGCCAGACTTCAATTTGCTCAGAATCACGTCAACTGGACTATAGGCCAATGGGAGTTAGTTCTTTTTAGTGATGAGAGTTGGATGACTTTATACGGTTCTGATGGGCGCCGTAATGTCATTCGACGGCCAGGTGAAAGTGATGCCCAGTGTTGCATAAGAGAAACAGTAAGTAATTGTGGGGGCTCTGTAAGCTTGTTTTTACAAGAAGCGGTGGTTTGAGAGCGGTACGCTACATCACAGAGATATTGAAAGACCATGTGGGGACATATGCCGGCTATACTGGAGAATCTTTTTAACGCAGCGTAGCGCAGATACGTAAGGTCACCGATTACGTAACGTATGTCATGGCCAGCAAGAAGCCCTGATCTTAACCCTATAGAGCACATATGGGACACCCTAAAACAAAATGTTAGAGCCCGTAATCCAGCCCCTACATCCTTAGAGACCTGGAAACCGTTAGGGAAGAATGGAACCGAAACCCTCGAGAGACCATCAAAACCTTGATTAAGTCACTGAAACGGCGAATGCAGGCTGTCATTCGAGCAAGAGGGGGGAATACTCAATATTAATCTGCAACAATTGTGTTAACGCACTTACACTTAAGAACATGAATTTTTCATACAAATGTAATACCTAAATAATTTGCATTTTGAGCATATATCCACCATAATAAGCTTATATTCGGATTTAGACGGTGTTTATCTAGGTTCCTTATATCTTAATTTTTTTCCAAAATACTTACCTAAAATGAAGTTTAAGTGACATGAATTTCGCACATTTTTACAGCGTAAATCACATGTTTTCTTATCGTTTTTTCTGTACTATAAACACCAATTTCTGTAAACAGCAATTTTTGAAACATGGCTCATATTATCAAGTTACGAATAATTGAAAAAAAAAGGAAATGGATTAATGCATAGTAATTTTCAATAGCAAGTAGTGATATCGCGTCAAGCAAATGGCAATGCGTGGTCGTACCGCTGACGGTAAGTGTGTATCGCTCAGACAGGCACACACTAGCGTAACATGCATGCACTCGCCTATATTTGACATTGTGATTTAACCTAACCTAAATTTTTGCGAACTTTGCTTCGTTTACGGACTTGCATCTACGAGTATTGTTTTACATTTTTCGTGTTCACCGAACAAATGACATGGGCTATTGATTTATACTATTATTTTTTTGGTTCATGGTCACATTTGGTAGTTTAATCGTATAATCGACGGCCCCTTCCTTTGCCTAGAAATCTACTACGTACAGAATTTAGACTTGTTTGTTCATTTCACGAAACAGTACATGATAATCATAATAATCGTAATCTTAATCATATTTTATTTGTGTAACATAGATAGTGAATACAGTTCTTAAATTAAAGTTCGTAGGTCGCTATGTTATGCCAGGAGGCGTACAAATATGGTTGCATGCTATCAACCTAATCTAAAAACATTATGGAAAAATTTCTACAGTCAATGCATTAAAATTAATAATCATAAATGATGTACAGTCAGACACAATATTCAATCAAAAATTGTTTTCGCAGTCAAATAAATAACTAAGCCTACATTAATTTATCATTCAGAAATTCATCAGTCGTATAATAACATTTTTCAATTTATAACAGTCTTTTTTTTTTTTTGTGTAATATTCAAATTTTTCATGACATCTGGTAATTTATTGTAAATGCGCGGTGCCATACCTAAAACACTCTTTCTCACCAAGGCAGTCTTACAGCGCTGATTGCTTAAAGAATTTGAGTATTGGCTACGAATGGCAACATCCTGTAACGTTGACACTTTTTCGAATAACCTCATGTTTGTTTTGACGAAAACACTAATTTCAAAAACATATAATGAGGGTAAGGTAAGTATTTTCAGCGATTTAAAGAATGGTACACAGCTATCATCAATTTTCAGACCACACATTGATCTTATGCATCTTTTTTGTGCTTTAAAAATAATATCTTTGTCGATAGAGTTGCCCCAAAAAATAATGTCATATCGCAAAATTGGGGCTACTAAACCATGATATGCAACTAGTAGCGCATCCATATTTATTTTTCTCGCAATTTGGAAAAGCGAATATGCTGATTTATTTATTTTCTTACTTAGATCCTCTTTATGGGCCTAATTATATGTACAATTGTACATATAAACTAAAAAGCAGAATATATAAACTATAATGTATTGTATTTCATTACTTTATCCAAGTCTCATTTTATATTTTGTTAAGTGGCTAGACTATTTGATAAATTCTGCAACAATTTTCAGTTTGTCTAAATTGAGTAGATAGAATAATTAATGTCTGGATAGTTTAATATTTATTTCACTAAATTGGCTGTATCACATACGTTAACATTCTGCATTGAGCTTAGTATCAAAACATTTCGTATTGTGTCGCGTTTCCTTTGCTTGCCGGGATTTTTATATTGAATAACCTCATGTTTGTTTTGACGAAAACACTAATTTCAAAAATATGTAATATGTATATATTATTATAAATATGTAAAATGAGGCTACTAAGCCTATATACTAACTAAGATATGCAACTTGTAGCGCATCCATATTTATTTATTGTAAAATAAAACTTCTTGCCGCTTGATTACGGCTAAGTAAATCCAAGATGGCGGCATTTTTATCAAATGTTTCATTGTATGTGTCGTTTTCATGGTTTTCTAGGTTGCTGAAGCCAATTTAGACTTCAAAATGAAAATCTTTGATGGCGACTAGGATATTTCTCATCATGGTTGTCGTTTTTATGGTTTTCAATGGTGCTAAAGCCGATACTGAAGTCAAAATGAATATCCGAAACAGCAGCATGGGTGTCGTTTTTATAGTTTTCGAGGTTGCTAGTGTACTCAAGATGCACATTCAAAAGGGCGGCTGCAAAATAGTTGAAAATTTTCGAATTGAAGAAAAGGAAACACGTCAGCAACCTTTTTATACTAAAGTTTCGTATTCTAAAACTAAATTCATGATTTTCCATCCTTATCAAAAAGCTCCTCTACACTTAAATTTCACCTGTAACGGCTCAAAATTTGAATCTGTAGATGAATTTACATTCCTCACAATAGATAAACATGTTAACTGGAATACACAAATACAAAAACTCGTTAAAAATTTCAATTCTTTATATACGCTCCCCGTGAAATTAAAAAGACAACCAACCTAAAAACAGCCCTCACCACCTATTATGCATATGCCAACGCATGGCTTACCTACGGCGTAACCCTCTGGGGAAATACATAGTACAGATGCACTGACACTCTTTACTCTACAAAAGAAATAGGTTAGAATCTTGGTAATGAAACTCATCAAACTGACAGCTGCAGATATTCGAACCGTCCTTAGTATTGAAATTTAAATAAGCGAAGACAATACACCGCAATTTAAATTTTACGGGCGGATTTTGAAAAAATATTATGTGCTGTTCCTAAATAGATGAATTGGACAATCACTCGTCAGCCACATTTACAGCGCAGATGACCTATCACTTTGTTAATTACTAAATGATGTCAGACATCAAATTTACGTAGAAATTTATCCCCCTCAAACACTTGTATAGAAAACGCTGGCGTGACGCAACGAAAACCAAAATCGACTGTATCAAAATGTCAAGAACTTCAGATATTTGGCACCGACCACCCACTGATTCATCGCAAGCAACCAATCGAGTCTCAGAGTTTACGGCATCGTTAAATATTCTGCAGCGACGCTTCTGGGTCAAATAATGATCTGCGCAATAAAAAGGGTGCTTGGAAGTATTTCTCACTTTGTTTCGGTACGGTAAATGTATCGTTTATTTTTAGGGTGATATTTATCTTCATAGCCCGTGGGGGTAAAAATCACCCCAAATTTACTGGTTCTTTTCCTTAACTTTTGGGTCATTCTCATCAGCAATTTTTGGTGCTGTATTTTTCTCATCATCATCATCACTATCCCTAGTTTTTCCCAACTAAGTTGGGGTTGTCTTCCGATCTAACCAGATGCAGCTAAACAGTAATATTTTACATGGAGCGATTGCGTCAGGACCTTCACAACCTAGCTACAGGTTTTTATTTTTTGCGTGTGAAACCATCAAATGACTTTTCCCGCTCTGGGTGGAGCGGGAGCGCGTGTCTGTTCACTAGCCTGTGCCATGGCCACGGTATCTATTTCGAACAACCCGCGACCCTGGCAGGCATCGGCACTATCGAACACCGTCACTTAGTGCTGACATCTCTTTGAGGCGCGTGGAACACGACGCGCTGTCGACCCGGGACCCGCCCTTACCGGACAGCGAGCTACCCATTCGCTCGCCATCCGCAAGCCGTTGAAAAATTTCGCTTCTGAATGTTGTTGAACTGTTAAAATTAAAGACCAAGTGTGTTACACAATTATCCCGCTGGTGAAACATGAGCCCGGGTATATTATTATGGGGGCTAGTGTACAGCAGACTGTCAAGCCTTATTCAAAAATGCAAGGGTCAAAGTTATTATTCAAACAAAATATGTTGTCTATATTTGACCAGATTTGGTACACATAGGTATCTTTGTAACCAAGCGTTTATAACTTAATTTTATATCTCAAATTTTCTTTTGTTAAAATAGTTTTAGTTTGATATGGGTTTTTTGCTTCAATACTCTGGCGTCGAGAGATACGTTGTCAAAGTTCATGATGGAATATTTTATTTATGATAGGTTATCAATGATAAATGAATCAAAGGCAATATGAATTTTTACGAGGGGTCAACGGTCGTTGACCGTCCATTTTTCGAGGTCATGTAGTGAATAAAGTTCCACCGGCAAATAACGAGAAGCGAGTAGAGCTTACCAACTAAAAGTGAGTTGGCGAGCATCGAACAGCGAGTGCGCGAGACACTGGGTCAAACGAGTAGTCACTGATGGTGTGAACCGTTAGCGATCAACTATAAATATAATTATATGTCTCTCTTTTAGTTTCACGGGGCCTACAATCTTTTGTACGTTTCTTAAGCGAGTAAATCGATAGCGAGTCTCTTCGTCGTCGGTGAAACTACTTTCGCATTTAAAATATTCCAGACGTTGATGTCCCAGTATGGATGATTATGGATGTAAGTACAGATAGGTTTAAGTATCTTTTTTCAGGGTTCCGAAAAAACGGAACACTTATAGGATCACACGTGCGCCTGTCTGTCTATCCGCCTGTCACAGCCTTAAAGCTCCGAATCTACTAAATTGTTTTAGTTGAAATTTGGTACACGTATTAATTCCGTGACCCAAAAACGGACGTGTTACCTAAATTAATTAATTTGAATTAGAGGGTTACTTTTGGAGTGGAAACTAGAAAATTATTAACAAAACTTTGAAAGAATTAAAGAGCATAGTGTGACGGTCTCATATATTTTTTTAACAGTTCTGGTGTTATTTACGAAAACATATTAAAATTGACCATTTCCCCCCCTCCCTCCTGCATATACCCGAACCTACTGGAACAAAGGCGAGGAAATTGTTAATGGAATAAGTAAGCGTCTAATTATGGCACCGTGATAGATTCTGACGAAATAATTTACTATGTTTTATGAAATCAAGATTATTGCCTATCGAGGCCTGGCAAAAAATCGTCATTAAAAAAATTCAATTGACTATTTTATTGATGACATAAAATACTCATGCCTATTTTTCGTTTTCTGGTTTGACTGGACGTTTAATGTTGCCATGAAATAAAAATCTTGGTCAAGTAACTTAAAAAGTTTTGCTTTTCGTATTGCAATAATATACTTGGGAAATACATTTCTGCATCAAAGTATAAATGTGAAAATAAAGATAATTGTTTGAGCTAAAAATGTAGCGGTCATCATTTTGAATACATTCATAATCGCAGTACAATTCAAGTTTGGCAACATCGTTACAAAAAAAAAAACATGACATTTCATCAGTCAACCTAACTGCCTACTGGAAACCTTTTATCACAACTTGTCGTTCGTTGCTTGCGCGTTAATCTCGTATTTTGTGTTCCATTCCATCGATTATCGTTGATTTTCTACTTTATCAACTGCTTCTGGTTATGGACTCTGAGATTTACTGTTTTCTGTGTGACTAGTTTTTGCCCAAGGATTCTGATTATTTGCTTTTACGGCGACATTTTTTCTGACACTCTGGATTACGATTCTGCCTGAAACCTTGGATTTTGTTGTGTGTGCATCACTTTGTTAAAACGATGGGAAAACGTGTAAGGCCTACACGCATCATGTGTGTCAACTGCAACATATGTGTCAATACAATGCGCCGATACCCAGCAGTGGCACTTGACACGAGAGTCACTTCTTTAATCTGCAGCTGGGTAGACCCACAAATTGTAAGTATTTCTGTCTATATAATAAGCATAGATCATAATAATTTACCGTAGTTGAAAACATTGTGTTTGATTTCTGCTATTTGCAAGCTATGTTGTTAAAAATCATGATTTTAAAATATTTAAGTATGTAGCCATCTAAAGCTTTGTATTAAATAGCTCAGAGTAATATTACTTTCATACGAACAATATATTGCGCTTCTACCATAAATATGAATTACAATCAAAATCAAAAGTCATGTATTAAAATTAGTCTGAGAAACAGCACTCCCCCAAAACGCCCAGTTTAGCTGGGAGGAAGAAGTGGCGCAACAAGCTCCCCAGCAGGCAAGTTTCAATGAATAAATCATTATATTTCATTAAGAGTTTTATACTTTTTGTTTCTGATTTTGGAAGATGACTTTGTCTACGAGGCATGCAGAGATCTTGCAATGGCTGCAGTTAACTTGCAAAGAGAAGTTTCTTGCAGTGAAGAAGCTGGACCAAGTACGATTGCGCATACAAATGTGTGCCTTTAATGTGGCTGTTCAACTCTGCGAAGACAGAGTGACAAAATAATAAAAGAAAACCCTACTGAGATGCAGCAATCTAAAATTAATATTATAGAGAGCAAAGTAGCACTACACCCGGTCGAGCAGGAATAGTAGAGTACTGTTGTAGTTGTTTAGTTGGAAGACGAACTGTTGGATGTTGCGCTCATACAATGACTGTAGTATGGTACCTAGGATGGGCCAGACATCAACCAAATATTTTAGCACCACGGACGAACTCTGAGGCTCGACCATCATCTAGCGCAGTTGGAAGTGGAGTTAGAGAACATTAAATGTCATATTCTGGGGTTATGTGAAGTCCGTAGAGAGGGGGAGGACACTGTAACCCTAGACTCGGGTCATCTTCTCTACTTTCGCGGGTGCGATAAAAAATCCCAGGCGTAGGTTTTCTCGTTAATAAGGCTCTCACTAACAACGTTCAAGAAATCTCCAGTGTGTCGAACAGGGTAGCGTACCTGACCCTTCGGCTGTCCAAGCGGTATAGCATGAAGGTAATTCAGGTCTTCGCACCGACCTCGGCACACTCGGATGATGAAGTGGAGGATATGTATGAAGACATATCCAAAGCCTTACACAACACCACTAAGGCTCACTTCAACGTTGTTATGGGGGACTTTAACGGCAAGGTAGGAACCCGGACTGGCAACGGATCCCGAATAGGCCCGCATGGTTATGGAGTTAGGAATCACAGCGGGGACACGCTTGTCAACTTCCTTGAGAAGGAGGGGCTGTTCTTAATGAACTCCTTCTTTAAGAAACGACCCGACAAAAGAATTGGACGTGGCGAAGTCCCGACACTTTGACTAAAAATGAGATCGACTTCATCATGACGGATAGCAAGCACATATTCAGAGATGTCTCAGTGATCAACAGGTTCAATACCGGATCTGATCACCGACTGCTTCGAGGCTCTCTGAATATCAACTTAACAAGCGAATAAGGTCAGACCTGAACAAGCGAATTGCGAAGATGGTACGGCGCGACCTTCGGAGCTACAACACACGCTTCATTGAAGAGGCAATAGATCGGAACCGAGGGCCCAAAGTATTCACTCAGCAGCTTGGTAGGAGCCACCTGACGAAGCTTAAAACGCACGACGGGAGGACTGTATTGTCGAAGCCGGAGATATTCGCCGAGATAGAGGATTTCTATGGCCGATTATACGCTGTACATGCCCCTCGTTACCAACGAGACAACCACGATTCCAGAGCCACCCTGACACGCCACTATATCGACGAACTGCCAGACATCAGTCAAGACGAGATGAAAGAAAGAAAGAAAGATAAAGCATTTATTGGGACTCGCACAGTTCATAGTTAAAACTTAATTATAGACACTCTTTTAAAATTAATTTAAACTAAAAATAACAAACAAATAAAAAAATTAACAAAGTCCTGTACGATGCCAAAAGGCCCTCATCTCAGCATAATGCTGCAAAATTTAAAATAAGTATCACAGCGCTGGTATTCTTATAGGGCCCGCTGTGAAGTCACGGACAGTTACAGAAACCCAAGAAAAAGTTTTAAAAAAATGTTAAGTAAAATAATAGAAAATTGTAAGCTCCAACGCAAACCGCGTGTCAGGACCCGACGTAACATTCTTGTCTATGCCTTTAGTATCTGTGGCACTCTATGTCAGTCAGTATTCTGACTGTTCTGTAAGCTTTGTGCCATAAAGCTTACAGAACAGTCAGAATACTGACGCTGTGACACTGACAAGTACGTAGAAAGTGGACGGAAACGCAAATTAAAACACTACGGCTGCCCAATGCTACATATTACAGCGATTTTTACTATAAAATGCTCTGTGGTAGTCATTTAACTGTATCTGGAGAAATAAACAACAAAAACAAAGAAAAAGTTATGAGTGGTATTGGAATTTAAATTTTCACAAGAGACAAACAATGCCTGCTCCGTTTAGCGAACAAACGCTGCCAATCACTCGCTACCATTGCCAGCTGCGTGCAGATCAAAGGTAAGTTGAAAGTGTGGTATCTTTTAGCAGCGAATTTGAAACAACCACGGAATGCAACAGTTTTGTGCGATGAGGCTAACATGAGGTACAAAGATGCTCTAGTTCTGATTTTGTTAACATCGCGCGACCAAGACAATTTCTTGAACAAATAATCGGGTTTCTTCGTGAGGATAGTGCCAAAGAGTAGGGTAGCCAGGCGAAGCTGTCTGCCTGTATTACCTTTATTTAAAAATGGAGTGATGTGGGAACGTGGTGGGACATTGTAGCAGAATCTTGCACAAGCATTCTGCACCTGCTGCAGGGGACAAGCAGGGTTCCCATGCCCTGATCTCTGTCTTCAATAATGTTACCAACTACAGGAGCGCTGTCGCGGTACTGTGGCCCTTGCGAAATCCGGATTGAGCCAGTGGTAAAATACTATGGCACTCAAGATATGCCCTGAGCTGGTCTGAGACAACCCTTTCTAAGATCTTGGACAAACATGGCAGTATGCTGATCGGACGCAGGTCTGACACGCTAGTAGGGTTGGATACTTTTGGGATAGGTCTAACTATTGCCATTTTCCACAGATCGGGGAAAGAAGAGGTGACTATGGATCTGTTGATGATAGCTGTGATAATTGCAAGTGTTCGAGGAAGTGTCAACATCAGCATCTCCAGAGAAATGTGGTCAGAGCCCCGCGCACCACATCCTGCTGGACTTGCTCAAGCTGGAAATGACTGTTACTGTATCTATGGTGCTCAAAATAAGTTAAATCAGCAATTGTGACTTTACCACTGCCGGGTACATTCAAAAAGTGCTGGTTTTTTTGAGGTTCGTTCGATCGTTGCTTTAATATGGGCCCATAACTTCTTTGGTTGCTTAATATTATTATTTATAAATGTTTTAAAATATGCGCACTTCTCACTGTCAAAAGCAGCTCTAACCAGGTATTTTTACACTTTGTAGGATTTAATGTGATGTTCTGATTTTGTGGTTTTAAACTTTGTATGGCGCTTGTCACGCAGCCTCATCATTTGCCTGACAGTGTCAGTTATCCAGGGATAAGATTTTTCTTTAATTAAGACTTTTTAAGGGGAGCGTGTAAGTCAAATAGCTACAAAATGTACTGATTAAACATTGCAATCATGGAGCTCATATCTTCCAGACTTTCAATGTGTTCCCAGTCCATTGTATTTAAGTCGTCATTAAAAAATTTAGGAAGGATGTCTTTAAGTGGCCTATATGTAATCCAGTTTGGAGCAGGCTTCTCCAGTTTAAAATCAAATTCTACAGAAATAATTGCGTGGTGACCAAGCTCCGGTATATGTAATAAAGAGACCCCACACACACGGGCATCAGTCACACAACATCAAGAGAGATCGTGTTAGCTCTGAGACAGCTTAAGAATGGAAAAGCCCCCGGTGAGGACGCCATAAAGTCAGAGCTTTTGAAAGCCGGAGGAGATCCTGTTATACAGGAACTACAGAACCTCTTCAAAGCTGTCCTTCACAGTGGGATAACTCCAAATCAGAGCGTCAAAATGTATGGTTTGGCCGTTCCATTAAACTATTAAATGACAGAACATTAAAAAACCAGTAACTTCATTTCTTACCATAAACCTTTTACCATTCTTACCATATAGGTGTGTCCGTGCGACGGCCGCAAAATGGCCACGACGTTCATTTTTAGAAGTTGTAAGGTTTGTACAGCTAGGCGCTTGGCTACGCGGACGGCAAGCAATGGGTAGCTAGCCGTCCGGTAAGGGCCTTGCCCGGGTCGACGGCGCATCGTGTTCCACGTGTGCCTCAAACAGATATCAGATATCAGCACTAAATGACGGGGTCCGATCGACCGACGCCTCAGGGTCGCGGGATATTCGAAAGTGAAACCGTGGCCCTGGCACAGGCAACTGAAGGAATACGGATAGGTTTTAGTAAGTAAAAGTCTGACATGCCCTCCCGCTCCACCCAGAGCGGGAGAATTCATTTCAAAAAAATTCTTTCCCACCCAAAAAAAAAGAAAGGGGCTTGGCTCTACATTAGATCTGATAACTTTTTAACAGTCAAAGCGTTATGTAAGCTCTTGGCAACCTAATTTATGTAAATTAGGTTGCCAAGACTTACATGACGCGAAATGTTTTTGGCTGGTAACATATTCATCGTACGGAACTCTCTCCACGCGAGTTTAACTCGCACTTGTCCGGTTTTTTCGTATTTAGCTGACACTGTCCCAGTTTGGCAAACTAGCTTTTTATAATTATTTGTATTCCAGTCCATGGCGAAACATCTAATTTGTCTCCTATTATTAACACTATATTTTATACTTAGCATAGGCATAAGCCTATAATAATCCCACTGATGGGATATAGGCCTCTTTTCTGTGTGAGGGAATGGGCCGTAATCCACCACGTAAGCCCGCGCGTTCGTAGATGGTTTTGTTTTATACTAAATGCAAATAAACATATTGTTGGTGACGGATGGCGAGGTGAGATCATAAATAAGTCACGCGATCAGCTGCCGACCGATAAAAGGTTATAAAAGGAGGCGCGCGATGCGCAAACGGTCTCTTTTTTATTTTTATTTATTTATTTGAGATGGGTTTGCTCTTGACTCTAGTCTAGGTCAGAAGTGACAGAGACAAAGTCTACGATGGAGTGAGCTTACCTAGAAGAAGCCTGTTAACTCTAACTTGCTCGGAACGGACGTGTTACCTAACCATTTTCGTGTTCGTGGTTATTTTGAGGTTATGTTTTGGTCATGTACTGATGAATCAATTGGGATTGTTTTATTTATACTTGATTCAAATGACAGTGTTGCTTTTGATATGTTAGTCTGTTTTGTGAAATGTTATTTTAAGGGATGAAAGATCGTTAATTTTTTAAACTTATTTCACTTCTGGTTCGGGAGGGCTTTTAGGCTTAAAAGGAAGCTTCTAAATATCAAACATTACCGACGATATTACCGAGATACCGACATAGTTTTTAGACTCATCAAGCAAGCTGTAGTGGCAGGGGGCTGGTCATGTTTGTCGGTGGACCTATGGCTGGTGAAGCAGACTAGTCCTGGATGTGGAAACCTCGTATTGGCAAGCGCAGTGTGGGACAGACTGAACGCGGAAAGCAAAGAACAGGGGGGGGGGGCGCAGCCTAGGAGAGGGCTATGTCCAGAAGTGGACTGCGATAGGCTGAGTTGATTTTTAATCATTTCAAATCCGAAAAAACCGGTATGTCCTAGAATCAAACAATCAAAGACATGTGACTTCTACCAACCCGCCATGGGCCCGCGTGTTGGATTATGGCCCACTCCCTCACACCGAAAGGAGGCCTGTATCCCAGCAGTTGGAAAATTATAAGTTGATTATGAAGGTACGTCTACAAGACCATCCAATACTTCACTTGAGAGCTTTCTATAAAAAAAAAGGCTTTTCTGTTCCAACAAAGCGGATAGCTCCCCAAAAAGTATAATTTCCCATTAACCTTTCCGAAGATATTTTAAAAGGATTTTAAAGAACTATTTGTCCCTTACTCAAAAATTCATTCATGAAGAATCATCGAGATCGAATGAAAATGTTAAATCAACCTTATACTTTCCAGTTAAGGTTCAAAGTCGTTTACTTTACTAAACTTCCCCGGAGAAAATTCTTTTGCAAAGTTAGAGAGGCAATGAAATAACGTTTGATGAACGCGAAAGATGTTTTTCTTGTTCTTAGAAACCGTTATTGGTTAAAGCGAAAACTCACGTTTTTTTGTTACGAGTCCAATTAGGAATAACGTGAAATGTGGGTATACTATACAGGGTGTCCGGTAAGTCGACGTCAAGACGGAATCGGGCGTCATAAAAGTTTACACAAAATATTTAAATATTCTTTGCTACGTATTTAAAAAATTATGAGCATTTAAAAAAAAACAGAAAATCTACTACCTGTGACGGTCTTTTAACTCCTGTTGCAACAAACTTTGCCTTTTTTTTCTGTTACCTATTGTGACCCGACCTATCAGCCGACTCCGGCTTGACGTGGACTTACGGGAGACCCTGCATAATAGATGCACCTCTGCCCTACCTTTCGGGGATAAGGACCGTGATGTTATGTTCTGTGTTTTGGTGTTTTATTACCAGATGTGACAATTGCTAACCAGCTATATACGAGGCAATGGGAGTTTTTAAATAACATGCTTTAAGTTTGATTTGTGCTGATAAAGGTGAAAACACCTTGATAAATTTTTATGCTCTATTTTAGATGAATTTTACGATGAAAGAGCTCGAAAGGTTCCTTTGAGCTCTTCCATCGGAAGCTCTTCGAGTGGTCTTTTCTTTTTGCGTGCACGTTTTTCTGTCACAAATAAAAACATTTTTCTTTCGTTTTTAGACCGAAATCTATAAACTTAAATTAGTAAGTGCTTTAGATTAGACATGTTCGCTTCTCTATATTGTGGTTTGATCTCTGGAGTTAAAACAAATAAATCATCTTGACTTCATCTCGACCTTAGATTAGCAAATTCAATGAGTAAGATCGGGCCTGACTGTCCAGAGAGTGTTGGCCGTATTTAAGTTTCGACACCTATGTTCTCTGCGTCGAAATCTTAAAAAAACCTGCTTGTATAAAAATGCGTTTATTTCAAGATGCAATACTGCGCATAAATAACCCTTCTTTTGTGCTTTGGTCTGGAAAAACCTTTGATTTTTTAAAGAGAATAAACTTTGTCGAATGCATGTATTTTCCGAACGTTTCCGACCTAATTTCGAGCAGCACAAAACAGGAATGATTTATGTAAGTTTCTGAAGTAGGCGGAGTTTATTGCCGGAACTCCTCAAGTGATTTACTGAAACTGAATTTAAATCTGCTGACAATAAATAAAGTCGTTATTTTTGCAAACAGTCATTGAAAGTAGAGATTCATGACTGCTGAATTGATATCGAACGAAGTTAAGTTTCACTCAAAACCGTTTTTTGTTTCAGTTCATAGCGGATTTAAGAAAATTTCCAAGATGTAACCCACTTTTTTTTTTTGGGTGTGTAATCATCAAATGACTTCTCCTTCTCTGGGTGGAGCGGGAGGGCGTGTCAGACTTTTACTGACTCAAACCCATCCGTGTTCCTTCAGTTTCCTGTGCCAGGGCCACGGTATCTCTTTCGAACAACCCGCGACCCTGAGGCGATGATGTAACACCCTGTGTTTTTTCAGAAATTGATAAAGCTGTTTATTGATTCGATCAAAGCAAAGGTCCCACCGCCGGTTCAAAGTGATGCGTGCAAAGCTAGCAACTAAAATGAGTTGGCTAGCAACGAGCAGCAAGTCCGCGGCAGTGACAAACGTTTACTCGGTGGTACGAGTATGTACCAAGCGTGAGTCTCTCTGCGAGAGTTCTGCCCGCGAAGTGAGTGTCGCTTAGCGAGTACTCTTTTTGATAGCTTTTGTCGCTGCGACAAACGAGTACTCGCTGGCGCCGGCGGTATGAAGTGTGTGTATCATGGCGATCAACTATTTATCTAGTATAATGTATTTCTTTATTTTCACGGGACCTACAATATTTCCACTGCTACGCAAGATGAGCACGCATAGCACCAGCCATCACCATATGTTTGGTAGTATTGGTTTCGTGTGTAGCGTGACCGCGGGTCGCAGTGGACGTTCTCGTCTACATTATCAGACAAAGCGAAGCTAAGGACACTTGCGTGGTTTAGCCGCGGGCTGCTGTGCAGCGGTGCTTTAATAGTCATATTAAATGAGTAGATATCCAACTTGAACAGAACAGGTCTCTAGCGATTGCATAGTACTTAATACGATCAAAATGATTTTTTGATTGATTAATCAGAAATTGTTACGGAACGAAAACAATACGCTGGCCGTAACATAATTTAATCGTGCAATAATTGGAGCTTGAGTTCTGAATTTTCGACTTGTATTCATCGGGGATTAAGTGAAGTTAGATCCGCATTGCTAAAATTCAGCTAAATCACTTTTGTAAATTTTGTATGGACCGGACCATATGACAATACTGGCGATGGCAGGCCGCACCAAGCTGCATGTTTTTTGTATTGAAATCGCTGCGCTGCGGTCCATTGCAGCTGTAGTTTGAGGTTAGCTTTAGGGTAATTTTGGACTGACGTCGTTTTAGATTGTGTAGTTCAGCCTTTATGATAGAGTAACAGTCCGTGCTCAACGCTTTATTGAAGGTAGTTACTGGGGCAAAGACAAAGTTCAGCCATTTTAAATGAAACACGCTCAGCATATTGAAACAGAGTGCTAATGAAAAGTGCAAGAGCTCTCATCGCCCATAAAATTGTGTTGGATGTTTGACGATCCTTTAATTTCGGAGGGGGCCGCTAAAATGTTGCTGCGACAGTTTTATTGAGTATTTTATGGGAAAAGACGTCAGCTGTGATAAACGGACAGAAATTACTGTCCGTTTACCTCTACACGATGATTGCGGAAATGTAGTTCTAATTAAACAGTGAGAATAACTTAGCCAAAAAATACACGTGTAGGTATCTACCGCTACGGAGCACACAGGTAGGTACTTCAAATACAACATTTTATAGCTAACTAGCTTACCAGCAACTTCGTCCTCTTGAAATTTCTGGTACCAACGACCCAGAGCGTCGCATCGCATCGCCCACGCTATTCAAAATCAAAAGTCATTTGTTCAAATTAGGCTGAGATTCAGCACTTTTTGAACATCAAAATTACATAAGACAGTCCCCCAAAACGCCCGCCCGTCACCACTTCCTAGTGCTTTAGCTGGGAAGAAGAAGTGGCGCAGCAAACTCCCCAGCAGCACAGCTGTCTGTTCAGTTGGAAAAAAAATCTATACTGTAATAGGTATGCAATATAACAATAATTTCGAGACACAGAACATCATATTAAATTATCTGCAATATGCCCAAAAAAGGAAAGAAATCAAAATCAATAAAAAATAATCACGATAACTTAATACATAAATAAAAGCCTCCAGGCATCAAGGGCGTGACAGCTTACATAATTATATAGTACACACAAATGATAAACAAGGACCATCGAAGTAAAATAAATCTCACCAAAAACATTCTGTAAAAAACAAGCCAAGCTTCAATGGGGCTGATTGTTTATCTCTAAAAAGTAATGAAATCTAGACAAAGTCGTGCCAAGTCTAAGGTTCTTTATTGCGATTTCTTTATTATTATAGTTAATGTTGTGTGACTTGGCCTTAACTCGCTTAACAAACATAGGTAGTTACAACAGATATAACATTACATGTAAACAAAATTGACTTGTATCCACTAACGTATAAAGAATGTTCAACGGCCAAGTCACACAACATTAACTATAATAATAAAGAAATCGCAGTAAGGAACCTTAGACTTGGCACGACTTTGTCTAGATTTAATTACTTTTTAAGAGAGACCTTCGATTATTGACATCAAATGAAGCAGCCCACCAAGTTGAATATTTTTTGTAAAGGCGGTATGTCGATCTCTAATAGTTTGGTTGGGCTCTTGTGTTTTCTAATCAGGGTCACCAGGTACTCCAGATCTTCGATTATCCTATTTTGTATAGTTTTCCCTTTATGTGGCCATTTAACCCTAACTCTGTACCAAATTTAAGCTGTCTGAGTTTATGGGAAGTACTAGTTCTATTCCGATGATCATGAGTGAGTGAGTGTCATAAATGCGAAACTTTGCTTTCGCTTAACTTCGGACCTAAATGACATACAGACTTGAAATTTTGGATTTTAAACAAGTGATTATAGCTTACTAGATGACGAAAATTTCTGCGTTCTGGTCTTATCCAGAGGTTCTCAAATAGGGGCCTAAAAATGCGGCGAAATGGTTCCAGTAAAGGATGGTACAGCAGTGTTCGCTTCGTGCTCGACTTTGCGGGGGCACTGCCGTGCCCCCCGATTAACAGAACAACTACCGTAACAAAAACAAAACCACAGACAGCAAGACGACCAGTCAGCACAAGCAGCACCCGTTCACGAGCATTACGTAAAGATCAGCCATTACCCCCCTCGCCATATTTGAGGGAAGGAGGCAACCCAGCCCCCGACGCTACCGCAAGCAGTGGACATCTAAGGGAGTATGACGAACCCGCTGCCAGTTGCTCAGGCAAGAATAATTTATGATCAATTGTCGAGGTCGCTAGCTAACCACCTATTGCAATACAATTCATTGAAAAACTTTGTCAGGAGTAGATCATGTCAATAATAAATGAAGATAACTTAAAACAATTGACATTTATCGATAACTGTTACGTATGTGTACGAGTGGTATGTAGGCGACGGGCTGCGCCGCGCCCCTCCACGCCAGGGATTAACTTCTCATAATAAACAGTGTGCAACAGACTAGCGAGTTTGATTGACAGTGGCATCTTCTTTCCGCATAAATACTTTCATATATAACACGTGGCGACGAGCGAACTCACATTTACAGTACACTATCTACGGGAGCGACTTATGGTGTTCTTTCCAATTGACTACCAGTCGCATGAGTGGAATAGTTACAAGTTGCGCTTAAATCAGTGGTTTATCGCTAACGACAAAACCTCGGAAACGGACAAAGCAACAATCAAACGGAGGGCGATATTGTTAACGTCACTATGTGAATCAAGTTTCAAGCTTACGAACTGGCCATAAACCCCTGTTAGCAATATTCGGGCCTCACAAAGGCATTCCCGAAGTGACCGCCAATCGCCTACAAAGATATGCTATATTTCTAGCTGCGTATAACTATACGATTGAGTACATTAGCAGCAAGCATAACATCGCGGATTACCTATCTCGGGCGTGCGGGGACAGCGGGGGAGGGAACGGGACAAAGGCGACGGAGGAACTCGCGGACTGCGAGGATCGCGCGACCTATGTCAACTTTGTAGTGGAGGGGGACCTACCAGTGACTCTAAACGACATGCGTCGCGAGACGGCTGGTGACGCTCACCTGACCACTATTAAGCATTATGTTTTAAACGGCTGGCCTAGGAAAGTTAATGACGCAGACTTAAAACCATTTCACAATTGTCGTACACATCTATCTTATGAAAAGGATATCTTAATGCGTGGACATAAAGTCGTTATTCCTACAAGTATGCCTCTCTCGCGCCTTGGCCATTGCCACCGCACCCTTTTTACCGAATTCACATGGATTTCTTGGGCCCGTTCCACGATTACATGTTTTTAATTATTGTAGACGCGTATAGCAAATGGGTGGAATGTTATGAAATGTACTCAACTTATAATTCAAAGGCGGTTAAAAGTAAATTAAATGATTTCATGTCACGGTTTGGGGTTCCACACGCGTTGGTGAGTGACAACGGTACATCTTTTACTTCGTTGGAATTTAGGGATTTCTGTAAACTCAATGGAATCGAGCATACCTATCCTATCTCCTGTATATCACCCGGCCAGTAATGGGCAAGCCGACAGTTTTGTGAAAATTGTTAAGGGGCTTAAGACTATAATTTTGGAGGGTTGTAATAAAAAAACATACAAGGAAAAATAGCAATTTTTTTATTCGATAACAGGAACTCTAAAAATAGCACCACTGATAAAACTCCCGCAGAGATAGTTTTCGGGCGTGCTCTGCGCTCGCGGCTGGATCAGATAAATCCGACCGCGCCGTCACCTTCGTCCACAGACCTAACTCAGACCGTCGTTTGCAATCAGTCCTTACAGGCTAAATACTAGCAAGGAAAACACAGATCAGACTTCACAGAATTACTAAAAATACAAATAATAATAAAAAATGTTGAATACAAGGAATAATAAGGAAAAAAAGGCAATTTAATGTACGTAATATACGTGCCACATTTGGGATGCGAAGTCACGAGACACATCGACCAAATAAGGACTGGGACCCAGACGTGATACCCGACTTAGCGTCGCTAATCACCAATCATCTGGAGCCCGTCACGCAGCCAGAAGAGGGAGGAGGATCGGTTATGGATCCCGAACGGGGAACGCCAGCGACTCCACGTCAAACACGTCAGTGATGATGATGATGATGATGAAGATGATGAGTAACAACCGGAAAAGACCATAGATTAAGTGTAGATTTAGAAAAACATAGATTAAGAATGTTGTCTAGCTTAAGGGGTAGGGATGTTACGTATGTGTACGAGTGGTATGTACGCGACGGGCTGCCCCACCCCTCCCCACGCCGGGGCAACACGCGGGGGTGTGCAACAGACTAGCGAGTTTGATTGACAGTGACACCTTCCTTCCGCATAAATACTTTCATATATAACAATAACTTTAGGCTCAAAGGGCGTAACCACCATTTTAGCAAAAATGAGATACTATTAATACTTAGTTTTCCGTCCTCTTTCAATCGGTATATTTAAAATCTCGAAATTCGCAAAAAAAGTGGTGTATACGAGTACAACCTATAATTTTTGAATCGCTTAACACGATTTTGTATAAATTTGGGCCGTCCGTGAAAATTGTTTTAATTCTCGTTACAGCAAAAGTCGTAATAGACAACTCAAATTAAAGATGTATATGCCGTGATCGATCAAATTTGGTGTTTACGTCTCCAGCCATTTTTGAATTTGGTTCATACTTGACCTATACAACCCGCGATTTTATCAAGATTGGTGGGTTACGTCCCAAAGTACCTATATTAAAACAGTAACAAACTAACTTATACATCCTTTTCGAATATTTTGTCAAAGCAATTGACCCAAGGTTTTATAAAGACTGGTGGTTACGCCTTACTATTACATCATAATTTGACTTATACGTCGAATTAGAATGTTTTGTAAAAGTAATCCACCCAAGGTTTTATAAAGATGGGTGGTAACGCCTAACTCTTAGATAAAAATTTGACTTATACGGCCTATGACAATGTTTTGTAAAAGGAATCAACCCGAAGTTTTATAAAGACTAGTGGTTACGCCTAACTATAAGATTACAATTTCACTTATATGTCCTGTTAGAATATTTTGTCGAAGCAATCAACCCAAGGTTTAATAAAGACTTGGTTACGCCTAACTATTAGATTTTTGGCTTGTACGTCCAATTATAATATTTCTAACAAAAGCATCTTCTACTTTGCTTTCAAAGTTTTAAGCTATTATGCGACTAAATCACCGATGTGATAAGGTAAAATATCGTTTATCATACATTTCTATGTCGGGTGACAGGTGGGTTGCGGTAGCTAATTGTTAACGACAGGCACACGACCGAGTGCGATGAATGCTTTTGTAATCAGGAGATGTAAATCCTTGTCATTCTGGAGGCTTACGCGTTACTACAAGTTCACAGTTCCAAAAAGTACTATAGCCGCGTCTTATCGTTTTAATGTTTTTTTTTTTAATATCGAATGACATCGTTACAGATTTTTCGTTTGTATAAATTAAAAAGATCTTTGTGGGTGAATGTTTTCACTTTGACATAGATACTAATGTTTTTAATGCTTTGAATAAACATTTTCGGTTACAATATTTTGATTATTTTTTGTAACAACACAATTAAAATAATATAAAAATTGCGTAATTTTACTGTAGCTGCTTGAGAAGATTGAAGATACATTGTGGTTGCTATGTTGTGAACTGCACTGCATTTGTTTTGAGCAGGTAACGTTCAAACTACACTCGTGATCAAATAATACGGGTAGATGGTGAAAATCCCTGTTAATATTAATGATGGTACATGCATGAAACTAACTGTTTAATACAGAGAAATCATCTAAGGTTTTATTTCATACTACATATATTAAATATATGTAGTATGAAATAAAACCTTAGATGATCTAAAACATCAATTTATTGTTACAACCGTGCTCCGAAATCGGCACCTCACGGCAGTTGAAGTAACAAATCAACTTCGGGAGATCCGTAGAAACGACGTAAGCTAATTTGACCACACATAGACCCGCAAATGGTTCAAAACTTGAAAGGGAACTTCGGGTAGCAAGATTACGTTACACCCGCGATCACGCACAATGGGAATATGAAGAATGGCGAAGAGTAATGTTTTCTGGCGAATTCTGATTTATATTGTATGCACGTGATTGGTGGCGAAGAGTCAGCCGAAGGCCAACAGAACGATTTACTCCAGCTTGTTTTGAGGAAAAAGTACCGTTCGGCGTTGTACCTGTTATGATTTGCGTCAACTCTTCAGAACATTGCATGGAGTTAGTGCTGATAGAAAATGGTACGCTAACCAGTGCAAGATATGGGAAAGAAATTCTTAATGAGCATGACGGCAAATTGTAAATGAGTATTTTCAGGACGTTGGCATCAATTGCATGGGTTGGCCCGCGAGAAGCTTAGACTGGAATACAATACCTTAAACATGCGTTAGTGGAAGAATGGACCAATTTCACGCAACATCGCATAAGAAACTTAATAAACGGCATGCCGAATCGCCTGGCAGCTACGATAAGAGGCCTAAAAGGCCGTACGTTCATCGTATAAAATACGTGTATTATGTGTTATACTCACGTCTAGATGTATGTCTAGATTAAATGCGACCTCTTAATAGAACAGGGTGATTACCTCCTACGTGCAAAAGAAGTTCCTGTGAACTCTGGACTTATTTAAGCACTGTTGGCTATGTTAACCATAATAGAGGCGAGCCTGCTGCACCTGATACGGTCGTAATGAAATTAACTTCAACTCGTTTGTACTGAAACTTGGAAAAGTATTAAGATCCGGTCCAGGTTTGCATCAATCCTTCTGAAAAGCAGTCTCCGTCTATTTAAATTGTATTCTTGTATGAATTGACTTAAGTAATTAGGCAAATGCACCCTTGAGATAGCTATATCAAAAATTGTATCTGCATTTTCAGGATTTTGAATTACTTGATGGAATTGACTTTAATTTGCTTTAATTTTTTAATTTATTTTTATGCTATAATGCACGCTTAAACCTGCCTCTACTTCCACAGCCTATCGGAAAAGTGTCACAAATCTGCTTTTATTAGCTTGCATCAATTATAAACATAAGCGATAACAATCAAACATAAACGCAATCCGAATGAGAAAACCGGCGCAAACGTCGTAGAGGGATTATGGTATTGCCAATTTTCATTTGTCGGTGGTGTTACCAGTAATAAAGTGATTGATTTGAGAGTGAGTGATTTTTTTCTATCCGTAACTGCACTAATATACATACATATATATATATATATTTAAACGACTTTATGAATGACACTTTGACATCCTACTTGTAATCTTTTATACTTTGACATTTTACTCTTTGATACTCTGACATTTATTGATATTTTTGACATCCTTAATAAATTGTATGTGTTATTATTTGTAACCGACATATCTTAAACATGTTAAATGTAATTCTTACTCGTAATTAAGAGATCAATATTATTAATGTGAAGCATATCTGTTTTTTAATATTGGGTACATATTACCCAACATTTGCATGCCACACTTGGCAGAATTTGATCATACCATTGACTAATCTTAAGACCATTATGTACCATATTCCGACAAATAAATGATTATGATCATGATTATAAATTCAATCATAGAGGGTTCAATTTATAGACAAGAAAACATACAAACATGATGATTTATTACATTACGGTTACAAATAATGAGTATCTTTTATATTTTTGTTTTTAAATGCCTTCATTTAGTAATTTTCCTTGTTCTGATCTTTTTCAGTAATGTAAGGCAACATTAAAAGATATTTTAAAGCAAATCAAACGGATTAACTTTTAATTACGATTCTTTCTCCACTTCGGCTAAGAGACATTAAAGTTATTCCAAATTCTTTCCATTTTTTATTCGCATTCACAGGGGTGCATTTCTGCTGCGCACCAATTCTGCTGCGTACTGACTTTGTAACCCAGAACAAAGTTTATTTTGATACCATTAGGTACATAGAGCTTTAAATTGCATAGCGAATTTAAGCAAGGATCATTGCAGACTAAAAAGCGTAAGTTTAAAGCTGCAAAATGTGTTCCACGTTATGTAATTATACTAAATGAATTAAACTTATTGGCCTTAATTTTGACATCCCCTACTTTAGCTACGACATTAAGAATAATTCTATTTTTTTTTTTTTGTAAATTGGCTTAAATTACTGTGTGTAAAGTGAATATGTATTTGGTTGTTATAATTAACAAATCATATTTTTTTGAGCGACGGGTAAATTTATAATTAATTACGTAATTCAATGCGGTAGCTGTATTTAGCTTATATTAAATCAAAAGTCATTTATTCAAATTAGGCTGAGAATCAGCACTTTTCGAGCGTAAAAATTACATAAGACAGTCCCCCAAAACGCCCGCCCGTCACCAATTCCTAGTGATTTAGCTGGGGAGAAGAAGTGGCGCAACAAACTCCCCAGCAGCACAGCTGTCTGTTCTGATAGAAGAACTGGATTCTAAACAATTGTAAGCAAATTACCAAAACATTAACTTAATTGCCATACGTCAGCTAGCCACGCCAACTGTTTTTATTTTATTTTATTAATCGGTTAGTCAGTTGCGGTGATTAATCTGATTGAAGGGTTTTGGGCAAAAATTGCGCTTTTGATTGTTTGCCTTTCATTCGAACATAGCTGTAGTTCTTGCATCCTTCAACTACGTAAGAAATAGGTAAAATCACTACATTTTAACCGACGTTTCAAAAAGGAGGTGCTTCTCAATTTGTCTGCATGTTTTTTTATAAGTTTGTTACGCGATTTCTCCGGTAAGTGCATTTAATTAATAGAGTTCGTTGCTTTGGTAGTTTTTCAGTAAGCTTCAATAATACGTAGGTATGTTTTCTACTAATAGACACTACGTCTATTAGATGATGTTATAATAACTTCCTGTCAGTGTTACTCACATAGCAAGTAACGTTATACGAATTTGTGTGGAACACAAATAAAAAGTGAAAAATAAAAAACTGTGTTGTATTTGGAATTGTGTTGTGTGTGTTTTAATTGGAAGTAGTTCGTTTATTTCTTTGTAAAAAGTTTTTCTTACATCATTTCAAAAGATGTCTGCCATGTATAAAGGTTACAACTAGTAGAAAAACTATTTATCTTACGTGTCAAGCACTGCATATTAGTCACCAACAACCACCTACGACACTAACTTTCTAACTGAAATGGGTGTCACAGCCTAACTTATTGCCTATTTACAGTCTAACCACGCGACACTTTATGCAACAGCAACCAGGAAAGCTAACAAAACAAACTTAAATATTCGTCGACCGTACTGCAGTTAAAGCTGTGTTACACTCTGTTGAACTTAGTTCAAAACACCAACATTACAGATTTGTCACAGGGTATATAAGAAAAGTTCAAAGTCTCACTTCATACAAACCGCAAATAAGTAGCATAAAAGTAACGCTACTACATAATGCCATTCAGCTTTATGAATACCAAGATAGTATTTTTAATGTTTCAATCAGTTTACGAACGCCAAAAATAAAAGAGAGCGCCGAAAATACACATCTTTTAAAACTGGTAGTGTGTCTCCTCAGAGCCCAAACAACTGCTGCTCTAGTAACTTATTTATTGACTGCTTCATTGTTATGCCGTCAAAAGGTTAAGCAGAAGTATCTATTAACGTTTGATTTTTTTACGTCATGTTTCAGTTCGTAAGTCAATTTGAGTAAAGTCAAGGAAATCAATTTCAGGAAAATATCTTGTAATTTAGTGCAAATTGTTTCAAGGCAAGCCTTGAAATTGGTCTTCGAATGAGCATGTCAAAGAGCAAACTCATGACCAATAGCGTCAAACAAAAACAATATGTGGAGGGTGTGGAGATTGCATATGTATCAGAATATCTACCTCGGCTAAATAGTCTCCTTCCAGGCGAGACAAGAAAAAGAAGTGGCTCGCCGTACCGAAAACGCCTGGAAGAGCTATTGGTCGATGAAAGTCCTAATGAAATTAGATCTTCCGATTTGCCACAAACGCAAATTAATGGACATGTGCATACTCCCCATATTAACATATGGCGCTCATCAAACCCAGTCTTTGACAGTTCAGCAGTGGACCAGGTTCGAGGTTTGCCAGTAAGCGATGGAGTGCAGTATCCTTGGAGTTCGACTTACCGACCGGATACGGAACATAATACTGCGCTCTAAAACACAAATCGCAGACATCATCCAAAAAGCAGCCAAGCTCAAATGGGACTGGGATGGACACGTTTTCTGCTGCATTGTGGGCTAAGACCACCACAGCATGGGACCCTGACAAAGTCCAACGGGATTGCGGCAGACTCAGGTGCAGATGGCGGGATGAACTTGACGCTTGTCTTGCAGTCCAAATTGGCTCAGGATCGAGTTGAGTGGAAAAAGGAAAGGGAGGCCTTTGCGCTGCAGTGGGACAACACGGGCTGATTTTTATTATTATTATGTAGTAGAAGCTTGTTTAGTCCGTAGACTGAAATCACAACTGACTCGTTGACAGTTGTATGAAATTATTTTACCTGACTGTACGTAAAAACGAGTGTGCCTACTGCCGGTTAACTACTTTGTGACTTAGTTTCTTGTGAACAATATGCAAGGAAACCAAAGTTTTCTTGTATTTGAGTAAGCTTGTAGTTTCAGTTGAAGCGTTATAAATTTTTTATTCAGTTGTTGACTATAAACTAGGTCACTCAGAAAGTATTGAGAAAAAAAGTTTTTATGTATGGCCAGTCTATTTTGAAAATATGATTATTTGTAAGTAAAAATAGGTAAGTTCCAATTTCAAAATTTACCTTTAAATTGTTTGCGAGCTAATTTAAATGATCGTGTCTCATTAATAAATGGATCCGAGCTGGGAACATTTTTGCGCTTGTGTTTTTTTACGATGTAAGGGGTCGCCTGAAACCGAACGAATAGCACGATAGACTTTAAATGGCAGTCATGGATGCAGGCCCTTCTAAGGTAACCGTGTATCGTTGGCATAACGAATTCAAGCGCGATCAACTAACTTTGGGGATGAAGAAAGAAATGGTCGCCCTTTAACGGCTGTTACGGAAGAAAACGTACTAGCAGTGAACAATTTATCCAAGACAATAGGTAGGTAGGTAGGCGAGTTACATATCCAGAGATTCATCACATACTGCAGGTTGGATCGGGAAGCCTTCACGAAATTCTACACGTGCATCTTAGCGTGAGGAGGATAGTTTCACGCTGGGTGCCGCACAACCTCACCGATGCTCAGAGGCAGGTCCGGGTGGAATGGTGTCGTGCTATGATAAACAAATTTGAAGCAGGTTTGTCAATTCCTTTACGGAACCAAAGAAACATCAACGCTGAATTTACGCTGGTTTACTGTCAAATGCTTGGCAGAAGTTTTCTCTGTGATGAGCAACAAGCGACCAAACACAGGGCTCTGCGGACTACTGCTCCACCACGACAACGCGCACTCGCACACCGCGCTCATTTCACTGTCATCCTGTCATAACGTTCCGTTCCTGCAGCTCGACCATTCTGATATCTGACTGTTCCCAGTCAGATTTTAAATAAAAGTACCTACATCTTAAATTCTTACATAAAATAAAACTATTAACTTAAGGTAAATAATTCTAAAACTCTTCTTCAACACATATTTTACATTGCCTAAGTAGATAACACTTATCAAAAATAAATTGCAACAAAACAATATAACACAAAAACCCACATTTATTGCTATGTGGGTTTTTGTAGCACGACTTAATACCGTCATAGGGAAATATAAGGTCAAGAACAAACCCTAAAAGTATCCCCTAACCTAACAGATGCCAAGCAATAAGACTCACTCACCTAACTCAACAGTATTTCCAAAAACTGGCCAGGGTTTCAAATGAACTACAGTAGTCACTCGAGAACCATCTGCCATGTGATCCATCATCTCAACATCATATCGATCATTTCTTTTTACATCAGTGACCCTGTATGGTCCTAAATACTTCGGCTTGAGCTTCAACCCAGTTCCAAACTGTATTCGTTTGATGACTACAACGTCACCTACTACATATTTTCCACTTTCTCTTCTTATTCTATTATACGTCTTACAATTTTCATCTTGAATTTTTCTTATTGTTCTTTTGCCTTCATCTTCAAGTATTCTTTATTCTGCAAGAAAATACTTCTATGCTCTTGCTGAAGCAAATCATAAATTTCGATGTCTTCTTTTGTTTTCATTTTTCTACCCAACATGAGTTCAAAGGAAGTGGTCTCAATGCTTGTTTGGTATGTGCTATTCAGTGCTTTTTGCACTCGGCTGACTTGCTTGTACTATTGAGATGTCTCTTTAATACATCGCTTTGCTAGAACTGCTATAAATGTTCTGTGAATGCGCTCCACTTGACCATTTCCTCTGGGTATCCCTGTTGTTATGGTTATATGTTGAATACTCTCCTTCTCACAACACTCGTTAAAGTCATTGCTGCAAACTCACTACCACGATCTGAAATCAAACGTATAGAATTTCCAAATGTTTGCTGATGAGTCTTTAACTTGTCTTTAGTCTCTCTACTGGTAGTCCCTTTCACTGGAAACAACAACACAAACTTTGTAAATCCGTCTACCACAGTTAATACATTCGGAATTAGTGACGTCTTAGTGAGAAAAAGTTCGTGAGCCGAATTTAAAAATAAACGGTAAATTAAGGCAAAAAAAACTGTCAGGAAAAAGTCTCTAACCACAGGTCAAGTACATGTTGGATCACGCAATTATAATTCTTAAATTCAATTCTGTATTAATACAACTAATCAAATGATAATAAAATTTATCACATTTAACACCCAGTGTTCTATCCTCTCTCCTATTTGATCTATGTTGTGACCCACAGGGTCCATAATTGTGATGATGACTAATATTAATAAATGTTAATAAAAATAATGTAATTTCAAAGAAGGCATAGTAAAAATGAGATAATCGAAAAAAAACAGTTAAATTGGTGTGAATTTGAAGAATATACACGGTTTAAAAGTTTTTGAAGTTTTAAAGACTACGTCGAAGACAAGAAAGTTTGGCAATAATTCCCTCTGCACATTTGGCTTCCCTGGTACCTCATAAACGGCATCACTATATAAATTTCTAATAACTGCTCCCAAATAATGGTGTTTAATTTTATTTTTTCATTATATATTGACTTTTACAAAACTCTGACATAATATTTTCATTATTTGACATTATATACCTACAATTTTTAATTAGTTTTTGATTTTACTTTATTAGATTATTTTATATTTTGTAAATGTGAGAACGTCGTAGGCCTTGTGGATTGCAAATTTATAGACCATTGTCTATTTGTTTAACATATGGTACTTGTTGACAGGCCTACACCGTCCTCCCATACCGATTAACACTGTAATTAAAAAAACATTGTAAAAGACAAATATTTTTAAAAGAGTAACCATGGAGTTTCTTGCCGGCTCTTCTCCATAGGAAACGACCAATTGGAACCGTGCACCTAGAATCTGACGTTTCATAAGTGCCCATGTAGGTTTATGTGAAATAAAATATTTTGATTTTTGGAGAGGATTTTTCCCGTCCTTGTCGCGCGGTACTGGAAATGTCCGGCGTAACCTCTACGATAGTGCTGTCCTTGTCTAACAATTATCTTAAAACGTTTATAACTTGGCAATTTTTAAAGCTTTTACACTTTTTGTGATATAGTTTGCGCTATTTGGAAACAGTATTTTGAGACACAATTAAAAAAATTGTCATCAGCCCAATTGTGACTAAATAATTATTTTCCTACCAACTATATACTATACTATTATGGTTCGCATGGTTCAAAATCGCTCGACACTGCATGAACTTAACTCTTTTTTACTTATATGTCATGCTTTAAGAGTGTATGGGTTCCCTTTGTATGACTGATACGTATTTCAGATTTCACTTTCTTAGCAAGGAAAGCTATAACCATCATGGCTACAAAATACACACGTAGAACTTACTCTAAAACTGAAAAAATACTTTCTTTCCGAAAATTTCGAATAATAACACTGAAACTGTTTTCATCAACAAAAATGTGAGTTGCTATTAATTGCCAACTTGACATGCCCTGGTCATAAACTGCCTTTCAAAATGTGATCATGATAGTAGCCAGTATTTGTGGAGCCGGCAAAAAAAAAAACCGTCAACTAAAAAACATCTGTCACCTCTGACCTAGACTAAAGTCAAGAGTAAACCCATTTAAAAAATTAAAAATAATAATAAATACAATTATTCACTGATATGACGAAAAATATAGTAATTATTATGTTGAAGAGTGATACCACTAAAATTAAGTTAACAATTTGTTAATTGCCTTTTAAAAGTTGTTAAGTATCGGTTTTAATGTAGAATTTATGTTTCTGAACGCATTTAGAATACAGAAGGAAATCTTCGTATGGGATAAACTTTTAATGCAAAAAAAGAGTAAAATAAATACCAAAAGAAAACATGTCCGCTTGTGTATGTGTATTTCTTCTCAGAGAGATAGATGGTCTATAAAAAAAATCCGGAACTATAAAGTTTTAAAACTATTACTCCTTGAAAGATTAACTCCTAGTGCAAAGAATGTTTATTAAAAATTCTCCAAGTTTATGATGTACGTGTTTTCTTAACATTATTGAAATGTTTATTAAGAGCAGGGCGACGCACAGTGGTCTGAAAATCGAGCTCCATACTCATAGAAACTAAATGTCAGGGATAAAAAAAAGGAATGTCTCTGGAATAACACTCTTTATATAATATTATAGTATGGAGGGTACGCACAGCTCCGCGCGTGAGAAAAAAAATGTTATGTATTTTTTTGTATGGGAGAAAACACTTAATGTTAATTATTTTTGAACTGAAAGGAACTGAAGGTCTGATGCTCACATGAGCTATTACTCGTACTTATAATAATAAGTCTTACGGACTTATTCTAAGTCCGTAAGACTTATTATTTACGATATTTTTTGATTTGGTTTGGTTGCCGATATGGACTCCGAACGTTGGGATGTATTTAACAGTTAGTATTAACCAATGACATATTATAAGTTACCTACCTTCTACCTTCTTAGTTACTAAGTGTTTTGCTTAGACACCCCTAAACAATAAGTCGGTAATCTATTTTTTTGATTTTTTTGAATATGTATCTTTTCAAGGAGTTGAAGTATTGCGTTCATTGAAAACAAACATAAACTGAAACCATTTTCTTTGTGTAATTAAATTACGATGTCAACATTAATTTATTTGTTTGAAATACTTTGCAACTGAAGAATATAAAGATAAAATGTTGACACGTATCATTACAATACGCACTTTTAATTATCGGTATTTCTTACTAGTTTCCACCCGCGACTTCGCCCATGTGGAGTGTTGATGAAAAGTAGCCTATAAGTGTATAGGCTACTTTCCCCAGGCTTCAAACACAGTTCAGCGGATTAGCCGTGAAACATCGCAGCCCCGCTCTGCGCGCGGTGTTAGCCGTTCGGATAGTGGTAACTTTTGAAAAATCCGTCCATATTAATAAGCATAAAAGACAAAGTTTATCTACATCAAACACCAAAAGCGATAAAGGTATTAATTTTGATGAGAATTAACTAAATACTCTAAAATGTGTATTGTAAAAACACCCAGTGCTTTCAAAAAAAAAAAAAACATTTATGGCTCACTATTTTGGCTATAATAGCTTCCACATGAAATGTAGGTGTATGCTGTCGCGGAATTTTATTTAGAATTGTTTATGACAAACAATCCCACGATATATTATCATCGTGTACTACGTTTACACGAACACGATACTCCTTAGGCAGCGCACAACAAGATAGCTCTAAGAGGGCTGGATTTTTTCTGACTTACTATAAACTTATCATTATATTATGTACAAATCACACAATCTTTATAAATTATAGGCTATGTGTTATTCTAATATATAAGCTACGTTAGTGAAAACTTTCTTGGTTTGAGTTCCACACTACTAGGTACCTAATTATATTTTGTATAAATTAGTATTTACCTACTTATCTACTTACCTATGAAGCTTTGTTTGTTCCGTTTTTTTTACCATGTTCACAAGGACGTAATTATCTCGAGGCGGGATTTTATCGCGTACTGCATTTTCAACTCTCCGTGTTGAACCGTGCATTGAGAATTCCAACAGAGCGCTGCACACTGTTGGATTTTCAACTCTCGGCGCTAAGCAGTGCGTTGAAGATCCAGTGTGCGAAAAAAATATCTCAAGGACACCGACTTTATTGAGTTTCATTTTTTTTAAATAGATGAATCAATAATAACAATGGTAATAGCAATATTTATGAAGAACATAACAAAATAAATATTTCTTCAAAATCCTTTATTTTTATTGTTCTTGGCTCAGGATGGTGTTATTGATGTACTCATATCGCGTAAATAGGTATTTATTATTTGAGTTTTTTTATTTGACACTTTTATTCTTTGACTTGTATTCATTATTTACACATTTCGTAAAAACATTTGAGTTAAGTAAAAGTAATCCGACTAATAACCATTAAAACCGCGAAAGTTTGTGAGTATGGATGGTTGTTTGTTACTCTTTCACGCAAAAACTACTGAACGGATTTGGATGAAATTTGGCACAGATAGTTTCTAACCTGGATTAACATATAGAGTACTTTTTATCCCGATACTCCCACGGGGTCATGATTAATGCGGGTGAAACCGCGGGGAGCAGCTAGTAAGTACATAAATAAGACAGAAGAAGCCTTAGGTTTTTTAAAGAATTCCTTTGGTCTCCAAAGGAATAATTTAACTTACACTGGCTTAAAATTAACAAAGTCAGTATCCCTATAATTTGTATTTACTCGACGCACAATGACAATTTATAAGTACCATAAGTAGTACCTTTTATAACTTATTCAAGAACACCAACAGCATATAGGTACTTTTTTTGATTTTGTCTACAAGGCCTTGATGTCAAATATTCCGATATATTGAGATACCGGCATTGTAAAGAAATTTCCAAAAAAAACGCATTACTAGTCTGTAGATTTACAAACGATTCCCCAAAGTCGTCAACAAAAACAAAGCAAATCATGAACATACCCAATTACTAATAGATAGAAATATCTTCCGAGTAGTAATGAATGAATGGTAGACAGTACAGCCAATAACAGCTATCTATCTACTCATACAGACACACACACGCGGCTGCGGACCGCGCCCCTCGCTCCCTTCTTTTTCAACCAGAGATAGAGAGAATTTTGTACTGGCCTCGAATTCCTATTACGTGCGTTGTTCGTCGGCCCCTTAAGGAATCTAGATTGAGCCGAAAGCCTGTGAAAGTAATCAGGAATTTTACACAAAACCTCGGAATTTTGCCTGAGTTCAAGTTTGGTATTAGTTTCCTGTTATAAGAGTTCCGTAGCCAAAAAGCTAAAACCGGAACCCTTACAATTTCGTCACGTCCGTTTGTCAGCCTGTCCGGATGTGATACAGCCATTTTACTCGGAGACCATTGAAAATACTGGGTGTTTGGTGCATCGTGTGCCAAATTGAAATGGTCGACTGAAGGGATCATCTGCTAGTCTTTCAGACCCCTTAACACCCCTCATGCCCTGTGGATTTTTTATCGACTTTTTATTGTTTTACTAAAAAGAGACCCATATTTTACATTCAAATACAAATAAAAAAAAGTAATAAGGCGTAGACTCTAAATTCTAATTTTATTTCGATGTGTATTGTTTAAGAGTATTTTTAAATACAAAATTAGTGACATTAGTCATCAATTTTTTTTTATTCACTCGTAAAGGTAAAACTTAAATTAAAACTACATATTACAGCTGTTTATATGGCTACAAAAAAAAACCGACCGGGATCTTCCAACTCCCTCATTAATTCTCCAGTTTATCTTCTTGCTAATGATGTGCCACATGCCATAAACATCTTTTTACAACTTTGTGTTATTCGCTAGAATTGTGAATCGAGTCACATAAGACTACATTCCAAATTATAATGTTTTTTTTATTGTGTAACTGTTACTTGAGAAAGAGGTAAAATTTAGTTTCTCACTCTTGCGCAGTAAAATCTATCTTCTATCTCTTTCTTGCAAAAAATATACTGGGCATTAAGGGGTCTGAAAGGCTAGCAGATGACCTCTTCAGTCAACCATTTCAATTTGGCAGACGATGCACTAAACACCCTGTATATCGTTGAAAATTGGGAAGAACGTTTTTTCTGTGCACCAATAAACAATGCAGTAGTAAAACAACGAACAATAATCAGAAAGATGAAAAAAAAATCTGCGTGTGGAGAATTTTTTGGTACCATATTGAAAATAAATGAGTTTGCTGTTTTAAGCCAATGTTTTTGAGCTATGACACAATTTTTATAACAATCGCAGAAGTACATTTATTTTTCTTAGCTTTTAGAGAAATACAAAGTTATTTTTGCTGCCATTAAAATCCATAGTCATCATCCCAATTATGGACCCTGTGGGTCACAGCATAGATCAAATAGGAGAGAGGAGGGAGAACACTGGGTGTTAAATGTGATAAATTATATTATCATTTGATTAGTTTTATTAATACAGAATTGAATTTAAGAATTATAATTGCGTGATCCAACATGCTCTTGACCTGTTTTTAGAGACTTCTTCATGAGTTTTTTTTTGCGCCTTAATTTACCGTTTATTTTCAAATTGGGCTCACGAACTTTTTCTCATTAAGCGCGTCATTAATTCTGAATGTATTCATTACAGCTTGAAACTGGAAATTAGTTTAAATTCTGTATTAATACCTATAACGTTTTTGTGAAGAATGCTATGAATTTTTTACCTGAAATTGTACGTACGTTCTCAAAAAATAGGAGAAGTTAAATGTTAATTTTACTACAGCAAAAGGACAAATAAGAAAAAAAGTCAACAAAAAAGGAAGGGAAAAGTGTTGGTCGACTTTATTCTAGAAAACACGTGGAGGCTCGTCTAAAAATCTAGACTGAAACGTGTCCTGAATATTTTATGAAATGGACACGTTCTAGCTGCGTTTAGGCTGAAGCTAACTAACATTTAACTTTTATAGGTTGTTGGTTTTTTGTAAAAGTCTTGGGTCATTTTATATTTCGTTGAAAATATCAGTTTTGTTTATTTCCAAGCAAGCTGATGGACCACCTGTTGCTTATACGTATATATAGGATCTCTGTGAGATGACACTGAAATTCCTGCTGGTGAATAAAATAACCTGCTTATTTTATTTTATTTCATTTTATTTTTATTTCTTCAGGATAACAAACAATTGCGCAATATTGCATAATATTTAAGTACAGATATTTTAACAAAGGACATAAGTAATCACGCAACAAGCATCGTTATTCACAAACTAATCCCACAGTTTAAATACGGTCCAAACAAACTTAGCAAACAATTGTATATCGTAGAATAACTATTGAATATTGTGAAATAATAACGTGTACGATAACATAACTAGATGTGAGAATATAAGAAATACTGCGTGTAATAACTATGAGGTATTTAACAAGGAACGTTGCAATCGAATCAGTGCAAAAAGATTTAAACAATTCCTTTTCATATAAATTATAAATAGTCGTCAACTTGAGAACCTCCTCGGTTTTTTTCGTCGGCAAATAAATTCTTTCAATTGTAAGATTTATTACGGTACAAGTATTTCTCATAAATTGTATTTTGTAGGTACAACACGGAAAACAAAAGCACAGAAGGACCACAAAAATATAACTGCCCCCTGTCGCTGCCAATTCCTGTCCGTGCAATGGCGGGGGACATAAATGTGTACTACTGTAGGCACCAACCCCACCAATGTTGCAAAAAGTGAGTAAAGTTAGAATCTAGATACGAGTTGGGAAGCATCGAGGAGCGAGTGTTCTGGTCGCCAAGCGAACATCGCCGTGCGAGCTTTTTCTTGAATAGCTCTTGTCGCTGCGACAAACAACAGAGTTATCGCCTGCATAGTGAACAGTCAGCGATCAACTAAATTTCAATCGACTTCAAAAAAAGGAGAATTTCAGTTCGTCGGAATGTTTTTTTTAAAGTTTCCCCGATTATTCGAAGACGGCTGGAGCGATTTGGAAAAATATTTTTCGTTTGAAAGGGTTCAAGGTCAAGGTTTTCCATGGTCAGGATCTGTTGATGGGACCCTGGAAAAATCGGAGGAACTCTTCAAATGTGCATACCTACAGCGGCTTGTGTTAATTTTATCTGGAAAAAGTAAAAAAATAAGTTTACAAAAAAACAACCGACTTCCAAAAATAACAGTACAAAGTGAAAAATCACATTCATTTCGGTAGTCGAAAGCAAAAAACGTAAAAACCAATAAAAAAAGACACAATAACAGTTAATACATACTTACACCTACATGTACTATACGTTTTTCAAGTGAGAAAGTAGTCAATAGCTAGTCGCTTCCCCGTCAGCAGGGGGACAGGCGCCTTAGAGTGGTCCTTCCGCTACTTATTTGTAGTTGGAAGGCGGTAAATATTTGCTGCTCATAAACGTTGTAATGGTAAACGAGATATTTATCCGCGTTCCTGTTAAACGTTCGGATGTTAAAATAACTTCGTTTTTATGGGGCGGCAAACAGAGTGTCGTGTGGTCTTATTTGGAAAGGTTGAATTTTGTGGACGGTAGAAAGTTGAGAGGATTTTGCATTACCGCTTTAAATTTAGTGTTCAGTTGTAGTAAGGTTGGGGGATAAACGTATAATTGCCCTCTGCTCGAATCTCTTCTCTATTAAATTTGTAGTATGAGAGAATAATTATATTTACAGTCTGGCTCATGTTACTGCACTTTACCTTAATTTATTTCGGTGCTAATAATGCGGGCAGGCAGTCCTTTCGATCCTTACCGAAAGGACTGCCTGCCCGCATTTGTTCAGTAGGCTGCAAGACAGCATTAACAAAACAGGAGATAAACGTAAAGGTAACACTCTTTAGAGCATTCTGTACCTCCTTCTACACATGCAGCTTGCGGGAGAAATATTCGCAAGCGTCGTATGGAGCCGTTCGTGTCCAATTCAATAACGCGTTTAGAAAACTAATGGGGTTGCCATGGCGTTGCAGTGCGTCAGGGATGTTTGCGCGTGTAGATTGTTTTTACACCATAATGCGCAAGCGCGCAGCTTCGTTTTTGGCTCGAGTCCAGCCCAAACAGGGTTCTAAAAATGATTGCTGACAGGATGGACTGTCCATATATGCTTCACTGCTGTCAGTTACATGTGTCACCGTATCGTGTTGTTTACTAACACTTAGTTTTTTAAGGACTATGTTACTAACCCTATATGAGTCTTCGCTCGAAATAAAGAATTTGAATTTGAATACAGTGAGTAAATGAATTAATGCACTTAAAATGAAATTAGTTTGCTACGAATCGTTTTCTGAATCGCTTTTTGTATGTAATTTCTAATAAAGATCATTATAATTTCAAAAACAATTTTACAAAAAACATTATAATAATTTTTCCATTACAGTCACAATTCCGCTGTACAGTCAAAGCAGAACAAAATGGACGAAGTACCTAATACACTAGACCCATATACGTTTGCGACTGTGTGCTTCTAACAACCAGTATAAATAATCCCTTAATTGTGACTGTGTGCAAACAATGTGTGACTTGGCCTTGACTCGCTTAACAAACATAGGTAGTTACAACAGATATAACATTACGTGTAAACAAAATTGACTTGTACCCACTAACGTATAAAGAATGTTCAACGGCCAAGTCACACAACATTAACTATAATAATAAAGAAATCGAAGTAAGGAACCTAAGACTTGGCACGACTTTGTCTAGATTTCATTACTTTTTAGAGATAAACAAGCAGCTCCATCGAGACTTGGCTAGTTTTTTACAGTATTATTTTTTTGGGATTTCACTTCTTTTTGTAGAAAAGTGGGAAACGCGGAAGGGGAGGCATCCGCCCAGCAGTGGGACGCCATAGGCTAGAATAAATTAGAAGATGTGTCTCACTACGCGGGTTTTTGCAATGACAGTCGATTTTTATGTACCAATAGTACTGACACCAGCTGAGGGTTCTTCATCAGATACTTCAGACCTTCGATTTTTGACATCAAATGAAGCGGCCCACCGAGTTGAATATTTTTTGTAAAGGCGGTATGTCGATCTCAAATTGTTAGGTTGGGCTCTTGTGTTTTTTAATCAGGGTCATCAGGTACTCCAGATCTTCGATTATCCTAGTTTTTTTAGTTTTCCCTTTATGTGGCCATTAAACCCTAACTCTGTACCAAATTTCAGCTGAGTTTATGGGAAGTACTAGTTCTATTCTGATGATCATGAGTGAGTGAGTGAGTGTCATAAATGCGAAACTTTGCTTTCGCTTAACTTCGGACCTAAATGACCTACAGACTTGACATTTTGGATTTTAAGTATGTGATTATAGTTTACTGGATGACGAAAATTTCTGCGTTCTGGTCTTATCCAGAGGTTCCCAAATAGGGGCCTAAAAATGCGGCGATATGGTTCCAGTAAAGGATGGTACAGCAGTGTTTACTTCGCGCTCGACTTGGCGGGGGCAATGTCGTGCCCCCTGATTGAATAAATAACCATTTCTATACATAACAGTAAAAAGTGTGTATAATTGTAACAAAATATTCTAATTGGGGTGTTTGGTCGTGTGCGTTAATTCCGGGACATTTTGTATTAACTGGCCTCTTATTCTATTAAAATTCCACCACTTACCGACTTGCGGCCTAACTAAACCGCCATCTTTGCTTTGGACTATTTTGGTATCGTACAACAAATGAAATAAAATGTAAAAAAGTAATTATTATGTGTGCGAGTGTAGGAAAGCATTTTAACCAACAAATCTCGTAAACATTAAAAGATGGAGTGAACATTAAACGGTGGAGTTTCTTGCCTATTCTTCTCCATACGAAACTACTTTTTAGAAGGGGCTTGTAGAATCAATTATATTTTACGTTCAAACATGCCTTTTATGTGCCTATTTGAAATAAATGTTTCGACTTTTACTCATCACAGACCTAAAACGGGCTTAGGCAAATAAAACAACAAATATGATAGGCCCGAACCTTAATACCTTACAGTTCAAGGTTACGCGAACATTACCGTCGAATTAGGCGGACGCGCCCCTTCCGTTTCTAACGTCAAACACTTAAGTAATGGCAAAGAATTAGAATGTGTAGAAGCGACACTCCCGCTACGACCACGTTCTAAATGGCGCTGTTTACGTCTAGAAAGTGTCTCACGCAGGGTGAGACCTAGATGATACATGCACATACCAGGGAAGCATGGCACAAAATGGAGGAGGCCTAAACTCAGCAGGCTGCAGCAGCAGGCTGAAAATTATTGTAGTGTTGATGAATATTGATTATTTAATGAATACAGCTAAATTTTTGACAATAATTTGCGATGTACTTTAAAAGAACACGGCTTTAACAGCCGGGTAGGCACGACGACATACCAAGCTGAACATTGAACAAAAAACGTTGCACAACTTCTCGTTGTGAAAACCAACGTCAGACACTAGTAGTCTGGCATTTTTGCTGAACTGGGCCTTTTTGGCGCTGCCGTGAGGTACAATTCCCTGCTAATTTCTTACGTCACATTTTACACTTTTTGTTTGTATTTTTTTTAATTTGCGTTAAATTACATTGTAAGCCTTTTAGTCTGTGCTACATAAATGTATTTTCGTTCTTTATATACAATGTGAGGTAAGCTAAAACTACAACGTGTAACAGAATAAGCGCAAGACCTGAAAGTAGTTTGCTCAGAATCAACTTCTGAATCCATTTCCGTCATTATTTAGGTGTTGATTTTTCCCGGAAAAATCTTTAATTTACCTGAAATTAGTACCACCGCGTTGTAACAAGGTAATACAGTATTTGATTTAAGAAAATTTAAGCCTTATCACAAAGGAATAAAGCCTTTTCAAATGCACGACCGAATTTGCAACTCACTCATAGTTATCGTATGTGTTAAGCGCGTAAAAAAAAAAGTCAATTTAAGGAAACTTAAACCTTGTTCCAAAGCAGTACGTCTTATTTAAATACAAAACCGAATTTGTAGTCCGATCATAGCTTTCTTAATCTCTTTCTTAGTCACATAAGCATTGCTTTTTACTTTTTATTACATTTAATCTTGTCCTGTTAAAAAAATAAGTTAATTTAAGGCAATTTAGATCTTATCTCAAAGAAATAAAGCTTTTTTAATTGCGCGACCAAATTTGTAGATCGTTTTACACATTCGTTTGTTTAGAAAAGCCAAAATATTAGAACATTTGTACGAGTAGTAGTACTTCTTTTGCAAATGAAAGATTAATGTGAAAGAGCGAGATGTATTAATTTGCCGACTTACAGCTTTGACGTTTGAAATGCAGACGCACGCGCCGCCACTGCCCGCCTCACAACAAAGGTTTAGTTATTCTCCGGCAGCGACCAGTGTTCCCGAATTTAATTTTTGTTGCTGTCACATTTATTTGTTTACGCGCGCGATGGCATTCCAGTACACCAATATTCAGTACACGGAGATGGTGAGGACACTGGCTCGTTGCAACGATAATGTCGAGTTAGCGTGTCCGAGAGTTCAACGAACGATATGATACTAGACTGAGCGCCAGGACAATGTTAAGTGCAACTCAGCGTCTGAGGGACTGCGGTGCCTTTCGTCCTAACACGGCAATAGATAGAGGGGCAAATGTGCGCACTACTATTTTGACGAAAACCCAGAGAAGAGCACAAGAGAAGCAGCGCCATTATTCGACTGCAGCCACATGTAAGTGTGGCGAACGTTACGCGCTGATGGTGAACTCCCGTATCACCTGCGACGTTGTCAGGAGCTGACGCCGAACGACTACTTGCCACGTCTGGAATTTAGTAGATGGTTGTTAGAGAACTGGCAAGGAAACATCATCTGGACGGACGAGAGCACCTTCACGCGAGTTGGCATTTACAACCAGCATAACCAGCATTTGTGGAGACATGAGAATCCATATGCATGCCGTGTTGATTCGTTTCAGCACAGGTTCTCCGTGAACGTGTGGGCGGGTGTCATAGGTACACGCGTACTCGGCCCTGTTTTTCTGCCGAGGTTAACTGGAGATACTTACCTACAGTTCTGGCGGGAAACGTTCGGCAGCATCTTGATGCGGAATATGGTCGCACGCCGGAGGTAACACCCTATCGCAGACAGGCGAAAAGTTGCCGATTTGAAAATGCTTCCCCTTTACTAAACCTAATAACTTAGAACAAAATAATCCAAAGCTTATTTATTAAGGCTCCCACAAACAGGCGCGACGCCACAGCATGACACAGAGACACCACTCGTCGCGCGACACGTGGTGCCTTTGTGTCGCGCTGCGGCGTCGCGCCAGTGTGTACGAGACTTTACGTGTGATCTATACGTAATGTTCGGTCATTGAACTAACGTACACACATACCTAGTGCGTACTCTTGCAGTGCTTACCTACCAAGCCAGCTGGCAGGCACATGAGTGTGCGTTGCGTGCGCTATTAGTGTGGGTACAGATCGAGTAGTGCGCTCAAACATTTTATGTTTAGTCAGGACAACTATTTTATTTGACTGCCTCGTTGGTCTAGTGGTCGCAATCGCTACTGCTGAGCATGAGGTCCTGGGTTCGATTCCCAGGTCGGGCAACGTGTTATTGGGTTTTTCTATCTGGAATTTCTCAGTAGCAGCCCGAAGTCTGGATTTGTGCCCGGTAGATGGCAATAGGCTCGCCCCCTATTACATGGGACTTAAACATAACTGGCGAAATGTGGGTGTACTATAGGTGCACCTCTGCCCAACCCTTCGGGGAAACAAGGCGTGATGTTATGTTATGTTAACTATTTTATAAAAAAATTGCTGGGTGTGGTTTATCTAAATTAAATTACAGATGTTTTTTAGTCTTATAATTTAATATTCTAATTGGGGTGTATGAGCTCTTGCGTTAATTCCGTTACACGTTGTATAAATGTACAGCTTGATATGTTGCCGACAGTAGGTACTATGTATTAGAAACATGAGTGTCAATTCCATTCGATTTTTTTAGTCTATGGTACAAAGTTATTTAGTTTGACGCGATAAGTAAGTTGTCTGTTGTTGAACTTGACGACAATATTGAAGCGTTTACGTCAGTGCCATGTCTCTTAAGAATTTGGGAGTGAGGAAATGTCTCTGAGGGAGTTCTGGAAATAAATGATAATAGGTACATAAACCTTGTTATAAAACGTTTGGTGATGTCAAACCCTTGAGGGTTTAGTTGGTAGGATGCAGGAAACAAGACTAATTTTACACTAATTCAATATACTCTATGGCCTCACGTAATCACCCGTAACTTCATGTGCAAATTTCACGACGTTCGAGTAGCACTAATCGCAAGATTATTTAATCTGTAACTTACTTGCCACGACATCTACCGAATAGCGAGTTTACAGTTAAAAGTGGTTCATTGGCAAAAATGACAACATGAAGTTTGACGAGTAACATTGATGTATTATTGAACGAATGTAACGTATGATTTGCTCCGTGATTTTCGTAACCAGTAAGTTGTTACTCGAAGCTTCATATTCGTTAGTGAAAATATTAAAAGTCACTTGTAACTGCCAATTAACATTAACCAGGAAGCAACTTATAAAGGCTTTACTTGTAGATGGCGAACGAGGCTCTAATACTTACACAATTATTGGCTGTTTCGTTGGTTTTATCGGTCGGGTTTTACCTTCAGGAATTTCTCAGTAGCAGCCCGGAGTCTGATTTTGTGCCCGGTTGATGGCAATTAGCTCGCTCCCCATTGCATGGAAGTTTTGGCGAAATGTGGATGTACTAGAACTACACCTCTGTAAAACTCTTCGTAAATAAAGGCTACAGGCGAGATTTTTAAAACGTACCTATGTATATATATAATTACCTCTAGAATTAATTGCGCAGCTTAATACCCACTTACAGCAAGTTCACTTGCTTCGAATGCTTCCTACGTATTAAGCCACGAGCTCCCCGATCATAATACTTAATTATCCTTTGTCTTACTTTTTGCGTTGGATAAAGTACGCTGCATTTATTACTATCAACTATCTATACAGAGATGCTTACCCTAGTTGGTAGGGCGCTTAGCATAAATGGGATTGACGCCAATCACCTGTCTGCCTGTCAGACAGGGCTATGTTAATATACTTGTTAAGTTTGTAAACAGACATAATCGTGCTTGGGATAAATTTGTACTAGGAGAATAAGCAATTAAGATTAGGATTTAGCTTGGAGTAGAACTTTACATACATTACATGTTAGTAAATGTAGGTAGATTAGCGCTTCGATCTAGTTCTGTTAGCCATGCAGACATGCAAATGTGATGACTTTCATTAAGCTGGCAATACTTGTTGGCCAAACCTCAGCCAACGCGAGCATAGGCAAATTGATACAAGGCGAGTGCCTTTGATTTGTGCAGAAAAACTGACACTGATCCGAAGTGAGACGAGTCGTAGCGAGCGATCCCGAGTGGTGGCGAGGCACGCCAAAGGAACCGTATACAATTTGGAGCTCTCCTGCACTCGGCCAGCAAGGCGAGCGTTGACGAGCAATGGCGAGGCTCGACAAATGGGCTGTCTATATGTTGGTACTCGCCTTCGCTCGGCCAACTATAACCAACATATATTGCCGGCTTTGCAAATATTGTCAAATTTGTTAAATTCACTCATCTTCAATCGTGTTGGCGTTTATCAAACGTAAAATAAGAATAGAACATGCATGCTGTATTAAAAGTTATTTTTAATGAAACTGTTGCTTAATAATAAAACACGAGCGTATCTTAACAATATCACACGCTTTTTTTATTACCTAGTTATGTGCAGTTTCATGCAGTACTCTATCAACTCTCATATATGGGGACTTAACCTCCTAAATAAAAACTAAGTAAAAAGAGTAAGAAATAGTTTATTGTTTATGTTAATAATTCAAGTTTTGTATATTGCAATTGTGAATTTGCAACGCAAGCGGTAAAGCGAGCGCTGCCACAGACAAGTAAAAATTGGCATCATTTTTTTTTGTAATGCTTCCGCTACATTTTTGTCCGGTCGAATACCATTAAAATAATTGCCGTCAAGTACCGACTGGTCCGGAATACCATCAACCCCAGTCGATTTTAAACTTTAATTTACATTATTTTAAGGTTTACTATTGCTTCTGTACAATTAATTCACAGGGCCGATAACATTTTTAAATCATAGACAAAAACACAAACTAAAAAGATTACTCACAAAATTACAGAAAAAAAGTTGAAACCCGCCATTTTACGCGTCAGTGTCAAGTGGGTCGTGCGATAGTGATTGTGTATTTACAGTGTTTTTTGTGTGTTATTCTTCGGTAAGTGGATGTATATTAATTTATAAGTGTACAATACAACTTTTTAGATAATTGTTTGCATGAAACAATATCATAAAACATGTTTTTTGAGCTAATGTTTTTTACGTAAACAGAATTCGTTGTCATGAATTTTATTGTGAGAATTTGACGATTTTGCAATGAGTTAGTACCTTTGTGATGTTAGTAATAAAGCAAAACCTACTGATAATACATAATTTAATGTATTCTAGCCGTATTACAACAATTTTATTCGATATTTCGAGAAATATTTGACATAGTTTTCAAGGTTGTCAATGACGTCATTGTTTACATTTTGAATTCTTACGATTTTTTATTGAATTAGTGTCTTTGTAAGGTAAAACTACTAATAATTCATAATTTACTTTGTTCTTGTTCACTTTCAAATAAGATTCTAACTGAAAACATAAATTAATTGGCCAATAATGGATAAACCAATTAGAATCTAAGTTGAAACTCAGTTCTATGTATTTATCGGGATAGGCCCTCATCAGCGATATTACACTTGCACTTTGTAAGTAGGCGTGGATTGTCGGGCGAAGAAAATAGAGATACTAGTTACAGCACAATCACTTTATTTCACTCACAATTTCTTATAAAATAATCACCATGAAATAACCTGAAGGCAGAGGTCCGACATATTAAATGAAAGTATGAGATATAGCAGTAACCAACTCTTTTATTCCGACAGCTTGTTAATTAATTAAATAGATCGCGATAATAGCTCTAGGCACTACGGCAGGCGCACCGGGCCGAGCCTGCCACAAGAATGCTCCCCCTCTTCGCTGCGCACTAGCTTACATTAAGTTGCTTGAGAAGTGGGGAGAGTGGGGAGGCGAACGTCCCGCTTTGCACAGCGAAACTCGGCCCGCTGTACCTACCGCTAACGGTGACGCCGACACGGCCATACTGACGTGCGGACGTCCTCGTACGCGTAGACTCATCAAGCATTGTCTAACATAACGAGCAACGAGAAGACATAACGTTATTATTAATGTTCGTTCATCCTGACTAGCAATCTCGATGAGCAAAAAAATGCAGGTCATCCCTACAGACTGTGCATCCAACTCTGGACCGCTCAATATTGAGCCTTCAGAACTTATACTAGTAATCTGGTCCGGTTCAGCCCTGCAGAGTTTACTACTAATTCTGGACCGCTCGTTATTGAGCCTTCAGAACTTTAGCAATCTGGTCCGGTTTACCCCTTCAGAGTTATAATCTTCTGGCCCGGTCCAGCGACCCTTCAGAATTATAACCGCCTGGTCCGGTCAAATGACCCTTCAGAATTATAACCTCCTGGTCCGGTCTTACGACCCTACAGAGTTATAATCTCCTGGTCCGGTTATAACAAACCCTTCAGGATTGTTACTGCTTGGTCCGGTCATGAATGACCCTTCAAGATCATTCCAGTTTATACAGTTTTTTTTTTCTCTCTTTTTTTTGCTCTTTTTTGGTCTCTTTTTGGTCTCTCTTTTGTCTCTCTTTTGTCTCTCTTTTGTCTCTCTTTTGTCTCTCTTTTGTCTCTCTTTTGGCTCCTTTTTAGTCTCTTTTTAGTCTTTTTTTAGTCTCTTTTTTTGTCTTTTTTTTGTCTCTTTTTTTGTCTCTTTTTTTTTGTCTCTTTTTAGTCTCTTTTTTAGTCCGGACTAAAATGGTCCCTGTAAATTATATAATCAAATGTATTAAAGTACTTGTCTCAACAATCCACACATGCTATGTTCATTGGTAGTTTCACTACCACCAAAGTCATTTACTTTAGAGCCTATAACAGAAACAAACTATTTTAATCTTAAGAATAGACTTGACTTAGACACTCCACCGAATGCGTAGCACGCCTGTGCGATGCTGACCGAGTCTCATGTCATACAGCCAGCAAAATGTCACTGAGTGTCATGTCATTGAATGTGTCGTAGCAGACACATAATTCATGTTCACACACACATAACACTCTAAACTAACAAACGACATCTATGAAAACTAAATAACACTAATTTAAGTATTGAAGCGCCGTCACGGCCAGACTGACATTCACACTTCCTTGTGCGTCTCCATCCCCTTAAAGTCACCGCGGGCCCATTTTTCTGTAAAAAGAATAAAACTGGTAGATACATTACTTTGTACGCTCGTCCATCGGTGACATACATTACAACGTTTTATAACCCACAAAATCAACCTTTAGGAGCTGAGCCGGACAACTTAAATAGGCCTCCCTTGAGCTAGTTATCTCTCCAGATAACATGGACCAGGCAGCTAATCAGCGTCTCTCCGATCACTCACTAGTACCACACATATCTCCATTGATCTCATAGCCTCTCAGACTAGACGATCACTTTATAATATGACCCAGAACATCGGCCTGCATAAGCCAGTTCTTTAGACTACCCAATAACACACACCATAGGACGTCAACCCGCATGAGTCGGACCCTTACTTTATCTCACAGATTAGTACCAATTATACGTTTAATTACGTTTATTCACTCTCAGAGGCCGAGAGGTTTTCAGAGCTGGCGGATAACGTACGTGAACTACAAATAGACAAAGCAACACTAAAACTTCCTGATGACGCCCACTCCATTCGTCAATCGCGGACTGCCGCCACCTCGGCCTCCTTCAAGCTACCCGTCAAAGTGGTAGCTAAATGCACCAAGCCCTCACTTCCCCCGGGCATTGCACGAAAATGCTTACGACCATATTTGCATTCTCTATTAGACACACAACAAAGGGAAGTCTGTACTCCCTGCGAAGCCCAATCGAACCCAGAGGGGGGTCACATACAATGAAGTAGGAATCACCACTATCACACGGTCGAACACACGGTCAGAACGGTCTCATTTTTCCTACTGTGACGCAGCAACTCTCCCAATATTCTCCGATGCTATCTTACGAATTTCACCCAAATCTAACCGAAACCCAGACTCAGAATATGAAGCCACACTTAAAAACCGCGCCCGATTCCCAAACACAAGTTCTGTTTGTGTTACCCTAGACCTTGCACCATCCGTCGCTAGCTGCACTTCGAGAAGCTCGCCGCGCCAGGTCCCACCAGATTCACTTTCGATTATAACAAGTAAGCACCTCAATGTCCTCATGACTCTCTCTACCCGAACACATTCCCTGCCAGAACCGTTAGCAAGAAGGTGCAACTCTACACCATGTTCACCATAAAATTGCTGTGTCTCCGCCAATACAATACCCACCCCGATCCGAAATGATCCGCGAAGTCGCACCGAAAAGACAGAGCCTCCTTTAGTGCTTCATCTGCACCTGCTGCAACTAAGAAGTGCACTCGAGAAGGACTCATTTAGTGAAAGAGTCAACAATGACAAGAATACTCCCTACCATCGATTTCTCCACACAACTTCTCCGCGATGTCTAAATGTACAGTATAACATTGTGCAGAAACCCTAAGCATAGGATGGAGTGAGCCCCGAATAATGCCTTGAGGCCCAGCACACAAGTGTGAAGTTCAATCAGTGCGTTCCAGTCAAATCATTTTAGTCAGAACCCGTTCTGATGTTAGTATTTCGATCACTTTCTTGTAAATATCTTGTCTGTCCATTTGATAGGCCCTTTTAATTTGATTCAAGATTCTTAACGTAAAACACGTGAAATATGGGGCAAACCGCCAAAAACTAATGTAAAGGACCTACACATCGCTCAAAATAAAATTATTAAACTATTATTTCACTATGATTACCTTACACCTACAGTTAAAATTTACAGGGAAACGAAACTCATGAATATTAAACAACTTCCTGCATATTCCACCAGAATACTTAAAAATTCTAAGTAAGTTCATTCACACAAAAATATATCAGGTACACAATCGCAGCAATAGTAGGAAGGATCACATTTTACTACCGCGAGTGCAGACAGTCAATGGCGAGAGAACAATTATTTTTGCGGGAGTGCAACAATGTAATAAGCTACCTGTAGAAGTAAAGAATGCAAACTAAACGTTTGGTTTTTTTTTTTTTTTTTTAATCACTTTCTAAGTGATCAAACACTACTCCATTAAACAGACTTGACCTACTACTGCATTGCTTTATTGTGGCACCGGGATCGCATTCCTTATCTACGGTGATTATTTCTTTTGCGGGTGGATCGAAAAGTTTTAAGTTTTGTGTTAGTTAATAATGTTATTTGCGTACGAAAAGAAATGGTATTACAACTTAGATGATTTAATATAAATTCAAGCAATAGCTGCTTAGTTTGTGTCCAAGTTATATTTTAAGTTTAAAAACGTTCTCAAGTAAGTGAAATCTTTGTAATTTCTTATCGAGAAATAAATTTCTTTAACCATAAACACCATACCACCAATAAAGAATCAATTATCCTTTCGCACTGAACTAATGCGAGTTTGTCTTCACCATGTAGGTCAGTTTTGATGTTGTGGTATATGATAATGAAACTCTTTAGTAACGTTAACTTTCTTACCCCAAATAGAATGTAATTTTGCAATATCGATACGTACATGGATCTACTATCTAATAGATCCCTACCTATAATAACTGGTTCTGTAATTGAGTTAACAGGTACAACATGAAACAAAAAGGACACTGACGTGTTGAATTTCACCACGGCTCAGTATTCTGCGATTCATATTTAACGTTTTCTTTGCCTATACCTGTAAGGTAAACTAAATCACAGCGCATGGTGCCCTGGAATTTTTGACAAAGCTAAAAGCTACAAACGAACTACCAGATTATCTATTAAAAAGAAAAGGAACGAGCTCACCGGATGATGTGGTTATCCATACACGTAGCAGGTGAGACGGTTCGTATCATGACTCTTCGGTGCTGGTGCTCGATTCGAATTCTTCACTTCGGTCAAAGGTTCGTACTGCCACTTGCTTCAATCACTTGATTTTTGGACTGTTGTGCTTTAACGATGATATGTGCAATTGAAGTGATTGTCATTATCAGGATCAAACTGTATCAGTCGCGCAGTTGCGGTGAAATTTGACGTTTGCGGTTAAGTGGTTGCCGGAAGTCGTGATAGCAAAAACTCCATATTTTGAATAGATTAGACGTTGGCCCACACTTCACTGTCGTCATTATTTTCTTCAGGTTTTTGCCCTTCGAATCCCACTTCTGATATCGGGATAGGCCCTCATCAGCGATATTACACTTGCACTTTGTAAGTAGGCGTGGATTGTCGGGCGAAGAAAATAGAGATACTAGTTACAGCACAATCACTTTATTTCACTCACAATTTCTTATAAAATAATCACCATGAAATAACCTGAAGGCAGAGGTCCGACATATTAAATGAAAGTATGAGATATAGCAGTAACCAACTCTTTTATTCCGACAGCTTGTTAACCTCTCAGAGCTGATTGCGAAATTCGCGAAACCCCCTTTAAGTACCTACGCATGCGCTTATCGCGATGTAATTTGACCCCGCTCTGACCTCGCTCACAAAAAACGATGTAGCTGCGATAATATTGCCGCTATTGACATTATGTAAACAGTTTCGGGTTCGTGATGAATGGAGCCACTCAAGATAATATCAACAACACTCATAATAGCACGTTTGTATTATAAACATCCTATTGAAAACATAGAACTGGGTTTCTAATAAGATTCTAATTGGTTTATCCATTATTGGCCAATTAATTTATGTTTTCAATTGGAATCTTGTTTGAAAGTGAACATGAACAAAGTAAATGATGAATTATCAGTAGTTTTACCTTACAAAGACACTAATTCAATAAAAAATCATAAGAATTCAAAATGTAAACAATGACGTCATTGACAACCTTGGAAACTATGTCAAATATTTCTCGAAATATCGAATAAAATTGTTGTAATACGGCTAGAATACATGAAATTATGTATTATCAGTATGTTTTGCGTCATAACTAACATCACAAAGGTACTAATTCATTGCAAAATCGTCAAATTCGTACAACAAAATTCATGACAACAAATTCTGTTTACGTAAAAAACATTGGCTCAAAAAACATGTTTTATTATATTGTTTCATGCAAACGATTATCTAAAAAGTTGTATTGTACACTTATAAATGAATATACATCCACTTACCGAAGAATAACACACAAAAAACACAGTAAATACACAATCACTATCGCACGACTCACTCGTCACCCACTTGACACTGACGCGTAAAATGGCGGGTTTCAACATTTTTTCTTTAATTTTGTGAGTATTATTTTTAGTTCGTGTTTTTGTCTATGATTTAAAAATGTTATCGGCCCTATGGTCAAATTTTACAGAAGCAATAGTAAACCTTAAAGTAATGTAAATTTAAGTTTAAAATCGACTGGGGTTGATGGGCTTCCGGTGTCCCGTCGGGACTTGCCGGCAATTATTCGGAGGGCTTCAAGTAAGCCGCTCGGGAAGCGAGCGGTTAATTAATTAAATAGATCGCGATAATAGCTCTAGGCACTACGGCAGGCGCACCGGGCCGAGCCTGCCACAAGAATGCTCCCCCTCTTCGCTGCGCACTAGCTTACATTAAGTTGCTTGAGAAGTGGGGAGAGTGGGGAGGCGAACGTCCCGCTTTGCACAGCGAAACTCGGCCCGCTGTACCTACCGCTAACGGTGACGCCGACATATTCAATAGGATGTTTATAATACAAACGTGCTATTATGAGTATTGTTGATATTATCTTGAGTGGCTCCATTCTTCACGAATCCGAAACTGTTTACATAAATAGCGGCACTATAATCGCAGCTACATCGTTTTTTGTGAGCGAGGTCAGAGCGAGATCGCGATAAGCGCATGCGCAAGTACGTAACAGGGGTTTCGCGAATTTCGCAATGGAAAACTGAGAAGTTAAAGCGTTCCATTAGAAAAAAATAAATTGATGGAAACTCTTTGGTGATTATTATAACTTCTTGGATTTGCCTTGTATCGTATTTGTAAAACCCCAAATTAGGTTGTACTTTTTTTCAATAGACCCTGCTGGTGTATAATACGATTTGAATTTGGAACCTCAACAAAAAAAAATTAAACACGAAAAAACAAACCTTTTTCCTATAAAAGTACAGCTTGAACAAAGAGTTCTCACTTCATAGGTTTTAGTTGCCGCCGACGAACAATAGTAGATTATTCACGAACGGCCGAACCCAAAAAACTATTTTCAGTGAAAGACAGATCCCCGTCCCTGTATTGATGATAGACAGTATAAATCTATCTGTTCCTGTCAAACAAATAAGTTTCAACCAAACAAATTGCTGACTCAACGGAGAAGTAAGAAAATGCGAAGGGCAGTCTAACCAACACCGCCTCCCCCCCCGCGTCTTAACCCTTTAATAAATAATCTACTACAGCCAGTCAGCTACGAGGTAATGGACGGTCTGCATAGGGGTGACATTTAAATGTCAATTCGTAACAATGGGACTAGCTTTTGTCCATATAAGCCTGGGAACTTCAAATGTTTGTGATTCGTTAGCGAGCGTAAATAAGTAAAAAAAGGAGTTTAGAATAATCTTATATTGAGAAACTAGAGACACATTTGTTATTTCGATTTTCCAAACCCTGTCAGTTATTATTGAGAAGTCAGTACTAAACTTAGTCGTAGTGGCAGCGATTAGCTGTGCTTTCTACGTCTATGTTAACCTAGTAACTTCAAACGTTTGTGAATCGTTAGTGAAGCAAAACTCAGTACGAAAAGTGAAGAGAGACCAGAGACACGTTTCCAATTTAACCCCGACATTTATCAAGTTCGTTCTAAACTTACGGCCTAACCCAATAACGTATCAATTTTCAATGGCAAGGGATTGACAAAACTGTCAATCCAAACGTTTGTGATTTGTCAGTGACGCTTAACACAATACAATAAAAGTATAGAATAATCTTGTATGGAGAGACTAGAGACATATCTCTTATTTAGACTATCCGCACCGTCTACATTTATCAGTGGTAAGTTTGTACTAAACTAAGTCGGAGTTGCAAGCTATACTTCCTACGTATCTATGTTAGCCTAGTAACTTTACGTTTGCGATTTGGGTTCCTAAGATTGAGGGTTCCTAAGTTTGTTTAAAGCAAACTAATCAAGCACTATTTGACCAGTTCCTGAGGCATAATGACTGGTTTTGCTACGTTATGATATAGTAGGGTATAATATCTTTACCTCTACATTACCATTACCTTCATGGAAAGATTAAACAAACATGGATAATTATATTTAAGGTGACGCCCTCCAAAAAATGTCAGCTTAGTACTAAGCCTACCCACTGGCAACCGATGCGCGTGTATAAGCACCTTATCATTTCATGAAAGCATGTGGCGCCATTCGTTTCGACTTAGGACCATTATGTTATGACATAAAAACGTGATATTTTGTTCGTATGTAACACATTTATAAAACGGCCACCGTACGGGGTAGTGTCAAAAGATGACTTAGGGCTTCTTTACGATGGGTGAATAACAGCATCCTAAGCGAAGAACTGACTTGATCATAAATTAAATATGTAATATAGCAATAAAACAAAACATGACATAACATCACTTCTGTTTTTGCAGAGGTGTAAATACTACACCGATATTTCATTAACTAATAGGTTTGACCATATAATAGGGGGAGAGTCTATTGCCATCAACCAGGCACAAATTCATGCTTTAGGAAATTCTTAATATAAAAATCAAAAAACTATATTTATCACACAATCAGTTACTAGTCCTGCCCACCTTACCAAGGCACAGACATTATTCGGAACAAATATTAACAACGACATGGCATGTCAGAAATTATTAAAAAGATAACACTGTTACAGACGAATACTTGATTTCATAAATAGATAAAACCAGCCGCTTAATTAGACAAGATATGGTCGTGTCCATTTTGACCGATATATCCGGTTGGATAAAATATTAATTTGGGCGGTTTTAAAAGTCCAGTCATGAGTCATTTAAAATGGTTGCTCTAACATACATATGTGTAAATGTATGTAAGAGCAACCATACATTTAAACTTACATACATAAACTCTCGCCTCCTTACGTTACGCTCCTTACATAATATATTTGCTTTGTTTCCAATACGTTAAGATGTGGGTGTGTGACCAGGGGGCCTAGACGAATGACATTCGCTCCGGAGCAATTCTATTTTTACAATCGCTATCGCTTCACTATGATACTACGCTTATGACCTATTATCACGTGAATCATTTCTAAAGCTTATGTCAACCCTTTACATTTTTGGCTTTTCTACTAGCGTCATCACTAATCGAATGTCACGAATGTTACTTTATCTAGACCCTCACATGTATGTCTTATCATACACCCACGCCGTTTCCAACTACTACGCGCATGACCTTTGTGAAGAACATCACCAATAAGGTCACTATTTAATTATTTCCTTCTAGGGCGTCCCCTTTCGGCGTTTCTACTCACATCTGCCTTTTAAATACCTTTTATTGGTCACTGTTCATTCATCCTCTTAACATGACCAAATCATCCAAGCATGCTTTAAAAATAATTGTCACAACTTTTCATAAGCCTGAAATTTGCATAATCGTAACTTTATATCCACGTTACTATTAGGTGTTACTGTGACTGTAAGCCTGCACCTCTTTTGGGACCCTCCCCATGACTTCCAGCTTTTTCGATCCACAGCTCATGTGAACCACTTTTCGTTTGTTTGCTTTACTTAACATCTTCATATAAGGGGAATGTATGAGATAATGAGGTTTTTGCATATGTTATTTTATTATACTACGTACAATACCATTACCGAAAGTGTCCGTACCGTGCACGTACTTTAACTGCAAAAATTGTCATATATAATAAGAGCGCACGTTCGTAACCCATAGTCACTGTAGCCGAAACCAGCATGGGATAAATACAGGGTGGCGCGCAACTGGCTACTTCAGGACATGATCCTGGAAATTCAGTTGAAACAAATCGTCGAAAAAAAAAGCTGATCTATACCTACATTTTGACATTGAACTTTTGTATGAAACAGCAGATTTGTTTTTTTGCTAACCTACGAAAAACTTCTACTGCTTTTATAGACACAAATCTTACATGCACTTATACCCAGATCGTAAACATAAGTCTGCTTTCGTGACGTTAAATTTCTATGCAGTGGGGTTCGTCGATATCTCTGCCACCGGGGAAGGAAGGATTTTTAATAAATGAACAAAACATTAGTTCCAAAATGAAAGCGTTATTTCTGAAAGAACTGGCCTATCTCATTCGTCATTTCAGAAACTTAATGTAAGTTTTCTTCGAATTTTATATTGCTACTCAGCTGCAGTTCGGCTTTGTACCATACAATTATTGATAAGCTGAAGAAATCCTCGAAAATCGTCTGCAAGCGGGTTTTGCGTATCGCTAAAATAGCTTTTGAGGTTCCTAAAATGTATTTATTGATTTATTAAAAAAACTTAAATCAATTTATAGAGGTTGCCCTAATACGATGCCTTAGTACAATTATAATTATTAACAAAATTCACAATAAAATAAACAAACATAACACCTAATTTTAACTTAACTATAACACAACAACCTAAAAGTCACCAGAGTAAAGACTTGTTTTCTTGTACACTGAATAATCAGAATTCAAGAAAACAAGTCTATTCTATTGGCTACCACGTTCAGCGAACACTACGCGCGCTGAAGCCGATTGGTGTGCACTCTTGGCATCACCAGCAACATCTAGTAATTCGCATGTGGCGGCATGTACACCGCCACATGCGAACAACGCATCGCACTGACGTCACACAAATCCTGCATCGCGCAATCAGTGTTTACCGCGCAGCTAGCATATATACATCTTCCCGACATCAATTGTCGGGCAGTTGCCCACCAGATACGACATCCATCTGGTCGGAGGATCCTCCCTTTTCCAAGATTATGAGTGAACTTTACACCCTGTTCCTCATATCCCTTCACATACTAAGCAGTAATTTGCGTGACCACTAGACCAATGAGGCGGTCAAGGCAGTTCATATTTTTGTTAGAACGAAGTTCGTTAACGCGGCTTGCGGTAGGAACCGACTGGTAGAAATCGTCAAGTAAGGAAAAAGCGTTATGCCCCTTTCATGCGATTTTCACTCTCTCTCCGTGTCTTTTTATTATACACTTGGGAGCAAATAAATCGAGCCACTTCCTTTTTCACGCATTATGGTTATTATTTTTGGTATTATGGAACGCATCGATTCGAAACATATATCGCCTAAAAGGGTATTTAATAACCTTTACAATGAGGGTAGTTAGTTGTCAAAATTTCATTTTAATTAATGTTTAAAGGGTAGAATAAAATTATCGCATTTAATTTGCTTATGACATTTTTATTGTACTCTGTTAAGAAAAGATTAAATTTGAGGTTTTTGTTAATCATACCCAAATTACTTGTTATTGTTGTCTTTATCTGTGTCTGTGTAATCAAAATAACCTGATAAAATAGATACTACACCGACGGAAGCTGCCCAAGTTGTAGCTTTACTTGAGGTTGGACACGGACAACGTGAAGTGGCACGCAGACTTCATTTGAGTCGTTCAAAGGTACAGCGGGTATACCGCAGGTATCTGGAGACTGGTGCTTTTGTTCGGCGACCTGGAACTGGCCGACCACGGGCAATAACAGAACGTGACGACCGCTTTATTGCAACCAATTCTTTGCGCGACCGTGGACTTAATGCTGTTCAGCTACAGCAAGCGTTACGTGACGTTCGAGGTGTCGCAATCAGTAGGTGGACAGTGAGACGAAGACTAAATGAACGAAATTTAACATCACACAAACCAGCAACTGGCCCAAAATTGACTGTAGCTCATCGCCGATCTCGCTTGGAGTTTGCTCGAGAACACATTAATTGGACGTTAGAAGACTGGAGGTCAGTTTTGTTTTCTGACGAGTCAAGAATCTGTCTTTTTAGCAATGACGGGAGAAACCGAGTGTATAGACGTCCTGGTGAAAGATTTGCCCAATGTTGCATTCGAGAAACTGTGAGTTTTGGTGGTGGTTCTTGTATGGTGTGGGGAGGAATTTCTCTAGACGGAAAAACGGAACTTGTCTTCGTCGACCCCGCCAACGATGGCAGTGGTAGACGTGGATTAACAGCTGACCGATACATAACTGACATTCTTGAAGACCACGTAATGCCGTATGCTGGTTTTGTCGGAGAAAATTTCTTGTTTATGCATGACAATGCGAGACCTCATACCGCGCAGATCGTTACGGAATACTTGTCTGCGATCGGGATTCAACAAATGGTATGGCCAGCACGAAGTACCGATTTGAACCCGATCGAACACCTATGGGACGAGCTAAAACGGAGAGTCCGAGCCAGGGTTCCCGCTGTTTCATCCATTCCCGAGCTTAAAGTCGCTGTGCTTGAAGAGTGGGAGAACATACCACAATATGTCATCGTAACTCTGATCAGATCGATGACTAATAGGCTACAAGAATGCATCAGGGCACGGGGGGGTAATACCAGTTATTAAGAATATTTTTTTTGCAATAATTTTGTTTTTTATTGTTTTTATGGACTGTTTTAGCCCTACTAAATTTTCTATCAAAATTACCATTTTTCTTGCAGAGCCAATAATTTATCATTCAATAAGGTTATTATTCAATAATTTACCCTCATTGTTAAGGTTATTAACTTAACTTTTAGGCGATATATAGGTCGAATTGATACGTTCCATATTCCCAAAAATATTTACCATTTTACGTGAAAAAAGGTAGTGGCTCGATTTATTTGCTCCCAAGTGTATATAAGGGTGTGTGTGTGCATGCAAGTAACGCGTTAGGATTTTCGTTCCTCACGGGGGCTAAGGTCCAGTCTTACCAAAAAGGTATCGTGTTACCCAGTAGTTACTAGGTAGATGATGATGATGATGATTCGTCCAGAAAGCAACAGTAGCGTAGGCCTAAAGAAATTTCTTTAGGAAAGGGGTAGCCCTTCAGTAGCCTTTATTGAAGTTGTGACTGTCTGTCACCTGTTCCATTTAATAACAAAATATTATATTAATTTTAAAAACATGCACATGGTTAGGCTCAATTTAGAAACACGATCACACAGATTGACACGTTACCCCAATTAATAACAAAATATGCTAATTCTTTAAAATTATAAAACAACTAGCACTTCGCCCGCGACTTCATCCGCGTGGATTTCGAAAAAAAAAAGCCTATGTTCATCAGACATAATTTCGGCTTCTAATGGTAAAAAAAATTACAAATCGGTCCAGTAGTTTCGGAGCCTATACAATACAAACATACAATCAAATCTTTCCTCTTTATAATATTAGTATAGATTTTGAAAACCATTCCATTTACATTTTATGCGACAGAAACTGGCACTTAAGCTAGTTAACGGTCGAAGAAATACTGTACGTCAGTTAAGATGCAATTTCTAATTTTGACTCACAATTCTGGACACACATCTGGCGACGATAAGCCGGCCCAAGCATACTCAAGAAGACCCTTAAAACAATTGAGATCTCGTTAAAAACCGGCAATAAAAGAATTAAAAACTTAGATTTTTAGGAGAAGAGAAATGTGGGGACAGTATTATTAGACCACGGTAGGAGGCGGTAGATTTAAGGCTAGGTTAATTACGTTAGGAGAATTTGCGAGTGCCAGGGTGCCTTGTGCAAGTGGGCTGTTGTAGGAGACCGATTTAATATTTAATAAGTTAAATATAGTTTGGTTGAAGCCTAGATTAGACTAATCTAGTATTTAACGTAGAATGTGTGTGTGTTTGTCGGTGCGACTGGATGAGTCTATTAATTATTATAATTGTTCTAGGCTGATAGAGTTATAAGTTAAAATAACTAATCAGACAGAGACGTGTTCTTTTTCCAAGCAAAAACACTAGGAAGTGGTGACGGGTGGGCTATGTGGGGCTGTCTATAGACTTTCAAAGTAGTTCATTCACAATTCTATTAATGATGCTTGAGTTTGATTCTCTACTCTCATAGCTAGTAATTCTTGAATGTTGTATTCTTTGCCTCTGGCCGATAGGGATTTAAACTCTATTTAATAATGATCCTTGAGTTTCATTTTCTCAACTCTTATTATCCAATATTTCTAGAATGTTGAATTCTTTATCTCATACAATGACATGAACAGGTGACTTGCAAATATGCTTGTTGTACAAAGAGTGAACTTCCAGGGGTTTGGGTGACCACATCTTTCTCATATCCAGTCTAAGGTATGATAGGGACTATCTCTCCTTAAGAGCATGATGCCGACGCAATGCCGCTGGAACTAGCCGCTCCGTTGCTACACAAGGACGGTCGCACGGTTGCCACGGGAAAAGTTTTTCGTCACGTTTATCGGTTCGAGAGAACTGCTAGGAAGACTACGCCGTCAAAAGAGCATGATGTCGATGCAATTCCTCTGAAAAGCCGCTTGCGTTACTTTATGGAAATGTTTTGTTTCTCTGAGTACTCCGAGTGTAGATGCGTGGTATCGTATGAGTTACGACTGATCAAATACGTGTTCTAGTGTTTGAGTTACTCACAAGTTAATATATAATATACACGCTATAGACCCTATTACACACAACAAAAATGTCTAAGCAACACATACTATTTCAAATAATTAATCAATTATTATATCATTTCTTACCAAGTAGGCAATACCTGTATAACTTTTTTGATCTAGAAGACATACTAGCTGGTTGTAAAAAAAAACGAGTATCATTTGTGTTATTTTTTTTACAAATTCAAAAGCGAATGCATTTCTTAGAATTTTATTGCGTTTTCTTTGCTTGTTAAAATTTAGTGTTCTGTATCAATTTTATGAATTAAACAATAATTTGAAAAAAGTTTTGAACAAATTTGGATTTTGAGCCATGGAGCGACGTCATTTGAACGCAGATGAAATGCAAAAAGCTGTAGAGATGTTGCAAGCGGGAAGAAGTCAATCTCAGGTATCTCGGTATTTTGGTGTCAACAGAAGCGTTATTTGCCATCTTCATCAGTGTTACACTAGCACAGGAGATCCGGCTGAGCAACACCCAGGTCGAGGAAGGTGTACAACCACACAGCAAAATCGATACAACTGACTGCAAGACGCCAGCCAATGTTAACCGCCCGAGAGATAGGTTTAAGGCTACAAAATTCAAGTGGTGTTGTTGTTAGCTGCCAAACTGTGCGAAATCGACTGCATGAGTATGGCATACGAGCACGACGGCCAATTAGGTGCCCACCGATACGTCACGGGAATCGCGGGCGTCGAAATGAATGGTGTAGGGAACACATTACATGGACCCGGGAACAATGGGATAATTTTTTTATTTTGCGATGAGTCTCGATTTGGGTTCAAGCCTGATACTAGAAGGGTAAGAGTGTACCGTCGTCCTGGAAATACTGAGGTGCGTTCAGGAAGTGCATCCATACAACGGCTCAACAGTTATGGTATGGGCAAGTATTATGAAGAACAGACGAACTGAGCTTGTTTTTGTAAATGGTAACGTGAACGCTGTAAATTACCTTGAGGATGTTCTAAGCCTTATGTCCGTCCATTCGCACAAATGCTTGGCTCTGATTTCATGTTGATGCATGAAAATGCGCGTTCGCATACAGTTTTGTACACACGGGAGTACTTGGCAAGGGAAAACATCCTGGTATTGCCTTGGCCTGCACAATCGCCAGACCTCAACCCCATTGAGCATGCATGGGACAAGCTCCGGAGACGTGTTTTAAAGGACTTGGATGGAGTGACAACCACCCAACAACTGATGGACTTACAAAAATTTCATTGGGAACAATCGCCGCAGGATAACATTAACAGTCTCATCGATTCTATGAATAATCGGTGCCAGCAAGTTCTCAATAACAGAGGAGGCCACACTTTGTGTTAATTTATGCAATTTTTGTACAACCATTTAATTTTAGTTTAAGTTTGGTTGATTAGGCACCTTACTTTGTACTACGTACTTGCAGTACTTACTCGTAATTATTGTTACTTAAGATTATAAAAAAACAATTGTTGTTTAATTTAAAAAAAGCATTAAAAATAATATAAATAAGAAATACTAAGGATTTAATGCAAAACACATTGTAAAATTGAAATATGTATGTGTTGCTTAGACTTTTTTTATGTGTGTATTTAGCTTTCTAAAATCACATCTAATATATTTTCATAACTATGAATTCCTGAGTCTCATTTACAATTTGTTTCAATTATTTCCATGCCTAATTAATTAATGAACGCGTCGGACTTCTTTTTATTTGGGAATTCATTAAATCGCTATCAGTAGCAGAATGTACAGTCTGGAGACGAGCTCTACAGTGCCGTGCGGGGTGAAGTGGGGCCTTTCCCCTTTGGGGAAACAGACCTTAACACCTATATTAACATAGTTTAGGAAACGCGAAAATTCCCCTGTGTCCCAGCAGTGGGAACATTATATGCTGATTATGTGCAAGGCAAAGGCCTCTTCGCTACGCTTGCTGTAGGCGGTTTGGCAATTTAGAAATATTTAAAAAACGAAATATTGCCCGTGGCTTCGCCCACGTGGGTGTCGGAAAATATCCCACGAGAACGTACTACCGAAAATAAAAGTACCGTATGTGGTCATCCAGGTTATAAACTATATGTGGGCCAAATTTTAATCCAAATCCACATACACATACATACATCTAGACAAACGGGCAAATTTTTTAAAAACTATATTTTCGGCATCAAATTCACATGTATAAAGATTTTATTCAGAATTTTCCTATAGTGGTACAAACAGGATAATCACCATTCACTAATTAACAATCAAAACAACAATATAAAAGCGCGGGAAAGAAACAAAGCGCGGCGCGGTGTTTTTTTTTTTCAATTCTGGTATTTGCTAAAAAAATTCGTGCACGAATCCTCCAATTCAATGAGTTTAACACCGCCGGACATTCAAAAGGAAGCGAAATTATGAATTGCTACAGAAGTTAGTCATCAAGAATAGGAACAGAGAAAACAAACATGCCTGCGCAATGAAAATCGGAAAAGATTATCACAACCTGACGGATATGCTGAAAAGGCCGCCAGACGGATGTACCTAAGTGTAAAAAAATAAAAAGTCTTGAACAGGACAAAATGTGGAAAATTTATAAATGACGCTCCTGAATCTGAGTACTTGGCGGTGAAAGTTAATGTCTCCAACTTGAATGCATTCTGTATCTAAAAAAAAACCGTCTGTACCTAAAAAAAAACTGTCCGAAGCATCTCCATGCTTCCGTACGATGAATTTGTCACCCACAAAAACCATTTCATGTAGTTTTTGGGATAAAGTTGCTCGCGTCCGTAGGATTAACCATCTTTCCTGACCCACCCTTCACGTGTCCCCCGGGTAGTGCGTAACGAGCAACAACGCCGTGTATCGAGCGGTGGTCAACGAACTAAATCAAAGGCAGGATATGGCCTCCGAATTAATGGCCTCCGAAAAAGAAAACCTCGCTACAAAGAAATACACATAAATAAAACTCCAACCCTAGGGTGAGAAACGTGCCAACAGGATGTATGGCTGGTGGGAAACTAGTCCCCAGCGCCAGTCCTTACTCGTGGGAATCGAAATGAATTAATAATTTAACTCTTTAAAAACCAACCAAAAAACCAATACAATTAATAATAAAACTCTTGGTGATTATCCAAACACAAATCTAACCGCGCAAGACATAGCTCCAGAACCTAGTGGAAGCAACGATGATCATAATTGGACACAAGTTACTGGAAAAAAGAGACCTAATTCAAGCCCAGAAAGCAATGGAATTCAAAAACAAACCAAACTGGATACATACTCGCTGTCCCAGAGCCAAGCAATACCAACTACAAACAGATTTGCTAGCTTCGAAAGGGACAACCTAGAGGCAGAACAAACTTTTTTTTTTGTTCCGACTCGTGCCGGCCCGCCTCGGCAGGCCTCCTCGTGTGGGGGGGGGGGGGAGTGAGGTGTTTGACTCCTCCCGCAACGGTTAAGAGGGGCGTGCGTGGAACACTATGCGCCGTCACCTCGGGTCCTGATGTATGGGGGGTGGTGGACGTCCCCGAGTCCACCGTCCCTGGACCCATTTAGAGGGGCTGGAAGAGGGCGTTGGCCGCCCTCCGCCTACGACCAACCCCTTGCCCCTTGCGACGAGTCTGATGAATGGCCCCGTCGCCTACCATTTTTCGGCCGCAGAGGCAGAGGCAGATAGGGAGAGCGGCCAACGACATACCGACACTCCTCTCCCGCTGCGGCCTCACCTCAATTGCAATGTCGCCCAACGGCACCGCAACCTTGGCCGCTACGTCGTCGGCTTTTCGGCAGAAGCCCTGAAGAGCAGCCCCTCCTCGGGTTCCTCTTAGCTTCACGGTTACGGTTACGGAGCCCCCCCGCCTCATCAATGCGGGAACCCACTGGGGGGGAGAGGCAGAACAAACTACTGCAACTGAGAAGACAAATAAACCCCCACCGATATTTGTCTACTGAGTGGAAAATATCCAACCCCTCCTTAACATTTTTAATGAACATGGTCATGACATGTGTAACTTTAAAGTTCTGAAAAATTAACAATATACATGAGGAGGAGATTACAATGCCAATCATCATTACTGGGGCTCACGTACTACGACTACGAAAGGTAGACAACTACTAATGGCCGCAGAGAAATTAAAACTTAATGTTTTTTCCTCCGGAGAGCCCACCTACTAACCTACAGATAGAAGTAAAATACCAGACTTGCTTGATTTTTGCATGACTAAAGGAATTTCTAACAAGCAAAACGAACACCAAACTATCCTTCGATCACTCCTTGGTAGAAATAATATTGAAAAGGAAAATCACAGTGACACCTAAGCTATGCAAGCTACACACTAATAAAACTAACTGGGAAATCTTCAGACAGCTACTTGTAGAAAGCTTGGATTTGAAAATACTTCTATTTACGAAATTGATCAATTCAATAACAACAACAACAATCTGGCTTGCTACTACAATTGCCACAGATTCGCACCATAAACAAGATTGCCCTAAATCTGTTCGGGAACTACTAGCTGAAAAATGCAGACAAGACAGGCTATCCTTCTGACAAAATTAAACACACTGCTGCAAGGTAATGAAAACAAAAATATACAAACATTTCTAAAAAACCTAGACGCTACAGCAGAAACAAATTACTCTTTATGGAAAAAATAAATAAAAAATGTCCTGCTGCCAACGAACCTCCTATCCGTAAGGGTAACTCAGAATGGCATTATAGTGATGCGCATAAAGCTGACACATTCGCTGAGCATCTTAAACAGGTCTTCATACCGAATCCAGACATGGGCTCTTCTAAAACCCATGAAGTCACCTAATTACAAAGTTTACGAAGGAATAAGTAAAAACAGCGATTAAGGCGCTAGACCAAAGTAAATAAGATCTCATAACAGGCAAAATCCTAAGAGAGCTGCCAAAGGAAGGCAAACAATTTCTCCCTTTCCTGCACAACGCTATCCTACGAAGAGGTATGGTCCCACTTCAATGGAAAGTAGCTCAAGTTATAATCGCTGTCAAGCCGGGTAAGAATCCTGAAGAGGCGTTATCATATAGACCTGTCAGCCTGCTGCCCATGCCTCGAAAATCATGGAGATACTTATCCTACGTAGATTGTCTCCGTTAATCTCCTCGAATAAGCTATTACTTGATATTCAGTTTGGCTTTTGCCGTACCATAGAACAAGTACACAGATAAGTGGAACATATTAACAAAACTCTTGAGTTAAAATAGTACAGGGCTGCAGCCTTTTCAGATATACGTGGGACACTCAGAAAGTTTTGCGAAAATATTTTTTTATTAAATCTTTTCAAAGTACTCTCCACTCGCCTTTATACAAAGTTTCATGCATCTGAACCAGTTTTCGTAAAACTTTTTCCAATCCGTCGTAGACACCTCGTTTACAGCCTGCTTGAACTCTGACAGTGCATCTTCCGGCGACGAAAATTTTATCCCTTAGAGCTGATTGTTTGTTTTCGGGAATAAAAATAAGTCACACGGTGCTAGGTGAGGGCTGTTAGGAGGGTGACCCAGAAGTTTGACCGTCGTGCTGTCGAGAAAATCTCTCGTTTCGAGCGCGGTGTGTGAAGGCGCGTTGTCGTTGTGGAGCAGTAGCCCGCGGAGTCCTGTGTTTGGTCTGTTGTTGCTCACAACAGAGAAAACTTCTGCCAAGCATTTGGTAGTATTCCATTCAGAGTTGATCTTTCTTTGATTCCGTAAAGGAATTGACACCAAGTAGGCAGTCTTCCCCCCTCTTCTAGATCGCTTCACTTTGGTGGGCGTTGATTCGTTTTAACACACACAAACCGTCGGCTGGCGCTTCGTTTCTGGATCGTTTTGATAAATTTAAGACTCACCTGTAATGATGTCGTAAACATGCCGAGACGAGCCTGCTTCAAATTTGCTTATCATATCACGGCACCATTCCATCCGGGCCTGCTTCTGAGCATCGGTGAGGTTGTGCGGCACCCAGCGTCAAACTATCCTCCTTACGCGAAGATGCACATGTAGAATTTCGTGAAGGCTTCCCGATCCAACCTGTAGTGTGTGTTGAATTTCTTGATACGTAAGTCGTCTATTATCTTCGATTAATTTTTTCACTGCTAGCGCGTTTTCTTCCGCAACAGCCGTCAAAGGGCGACCACTTCTTTCTTCATCACTCAAAGTTAGTCGACCGCGCTTGAATTCGTTATACCAACGATACAAGAAGAGCCTTCATCCATGAATGCCTTTTGAAGTCAATCGTACGATTGGTCCAGTTTTAGGCGACACTTGAAATCGCAAAAAATCATAGCGCGAAAATGTTCCTGGCGCAGATCCATTTTTTTATGAGACACAATACTTTAAATTAGAACGCAAACAATGTGTAGGGAAATTTTGATATTAAGATAAACCTATTTTTACTTACAAGTAAAAATATTTTCAAAATAGACTATAACTGGCCTGTCTCTCATACATTAAATCTTTTTAACACAATACTTTCTGAGTGGCCTGGTAATTATCCGTAAGAAATACAGACTTCCACCCCCATTGGGGGGTGATAGGGTGAACGATATTTCTTCATTATTTTGCTGTTTTTTATTATTAAATTCCAAAGTACTACACACACACAGTACACTTTCTTCGTTTCGTGAGTCTGCTTTGCCAACTACCTTTTATACTGAGAATTTGAGCTCTCTAGCTTTATCCCGTAGGCCGTAGGAATGAGAGTATGAAAATACGACGAAACTTTTCCAGAAAAGGTAGGTCATTTCATTTAATATTGCAATGTTGCAGTTACAAGACGATTGATGATTTAATTAAAAAAAAACAGAAAGAAAGGTAAAAATTAAAATTCACTTTATTAGCTGCTTCTGAGAATTTCCTAGTGAAAAACCAATCTCGGGTGGGGATCAAATCCAGTATAAAAGTGCCGTGATAGTCAATAGTTGCAACCGGATTTAAAACTTACATTGCAATTCGTTTAAAAAATCAGGGCAGTTCGGTTTGATTTCGGAATCTGAAATGGCCTTGATGTTTTCATCTACTACGGATCCGGAATAAACCCAATAACTCCATGGCCGACCTTGTATCAGACCCCAAGCTTAGTTTTCTTAATCAATCTAGACGCAAATATTAGAAGTTTTTGGCATCCTCAAGGCAGGAAGATCTGACATTTTGATATGGGTATTTTACATACTGCCTTACAAAAAGGCTTTGTCCTGTATTTGTAATTTATGGTAAGTATTTTGTATCAAGGGTAATATTTTTGCGTGTACGTAATAAGAAAGAAGGAAATATGTAGTGTACGTACGTAATAACTTTCACAAAAAGTGGTTAAAGTAGGCAGAATTTTTATCGTTATTTTCCTCAGAATACAACTAAATATTTATTTCCATTTTCAAATTCAGAATATAGTTGCAGTGTAAACTAAGCGCCAACCAAAGTTAAAAAACTTGTCAAAGATGTTAGTAACCTATCTACGAGGTATTATTGAAATTTTGAGAGTGAGATTAGAATTTGAACGCTCTTGAAAATACAGGGTCTGCAGGAAACGAAAAAACTGCTTGTCTTTTATTGTGTATGAAAAAAAGTTTTTCTTTTCTCCCTGTCAAAAAATGAGCCACACAAAAAAATTACAACTCCAGACAAGATTGAGCGGCTAAATAATAACAGCTGCAAGGGTCGAATGCTTTCCGAGAGGTCGGCCCGTGTATGGGTGACCATCCATGACATACCAGGCACGGAGAGGTCGTGCCTCGGAAAGCACGAGATGTAATTGCAGCAGTTCTTAGACAGTCATAACGGTTAGTCAGAAACCTGAAGTGTTACATCGTCTTGCTTAGAGTTATCGTGTTACCCAGTACCTAGCAGTCAGGCGCTTCAAGTAAAATACTGGTATACAGCATCTGGAGAGACTCTAAGCCGACCTCAACATAGTTGGGGAAAGGATTGGCAGAATGATTGATGAGCTTGTATAAGATTCTCAAAAAAAAAAAAAATGATCACAGTCGTCTAAAAATACTTACTTTTCCAATAATTGAAAAAAAAAACCAAACTCAAAGGTTCATCAAAGTAAAAGTCAAATTCAAATCATTTATTTCAAATGGGCACATAAATGGCACTTTTGAACGTCGAAATTTACCAAAAAAAAAATGAATTGACTCTAGTTGCCCCTTCCAAAAGTTAGTTTCGTATGGCGAAGAATGGGCAAGAAACTCCACAGTTACTCTTTTAAAATGTTTTAAATTTTTTTGTATTTATACATTCATTATATAAGTGAAGACGATGCATCAGCAAGAATAAAATCACTATACCACATTAGGTAAAAATAATTAATTATAAAGCAATGGCTGGTAAATAAATTACGTGATATAAAGTAGATGATTTCCATAAATATTTTAACAAGTAATAATTTTGTGGGTGGGTTAAAATAATTACAGAGTCAATGTCTTTAAAATTATAGACTGTAGAATTCAATAAGCACTCAGTTTGATTTTGTCAAGCGTCTAGATTGTCCTATGGAGTAGGACCAGCATGTTTTTAAGCATTCTTATCTAGGTCTAGCTTACTCCCGCGGCTTCGCCAGCATCACGTTTGATGAAAAGAAGCTTAGGTCTTTCCACAGGCTTCAGAAACATTTCTGCAAATTAGTCGTGAAACATAACAGCCAAGCTCTGCACGCCGCCGCTGTCCGCGCTGCCGTTCTTAGTGTGGTAACTTTTGAACCATCCGTCCAAATTACTTAGAGCAAAAGACATTATTTATTTACAATAAATACAGAAAGAGATAAAGGTATAAACTTTGATAAGAATAAACAAAAATTTGCATTGTAGAAAAAAAAACTTATGGCTCACTATTTTGGCTATAATAGCTTCCACATAAAAGGTAGATAAGTATATGCTGTCGCGGATTTTTATTTAGAGCTGTTTTAATAAAACAACCCCGCGATACGTCATTATCTTCGTGTAAGTCTAACGGTTTAAGTAGCGCACGTAAAGATACGAGTAGCTCTCTGAGGGCAGGAATTTTTCCGACTTACTTGATACGTCACGCTATTTTATGGTGATGAGCTATATTCCTGTTAAGTTTCCTCCTTCCTTCCTGTTAAATCCGTTCAGTAGTTTTTGCGTAAAAGAGTTGAAGATTGATTGATTGATATGAGGAACAGGGTGTAAAGTTCACTCATACTCTTCAGAAAAGGGAGGATCCTCCGACCAGATGGATGTTGTATCTGGTGGGCAACTGCCCGATGATTGTTGTCGGGAAGTTGTATATATGCTAGCTGCGCGGTAAACACTGATTGCGCGATGCAGGATATGTGTGACGTCAGTGTGATGCGTTGTTCGCATGTGGCGGTATAGATGCCGCCACATCACTCCCCTCCGGAGACCGGAGGTCGATAGTGGACTAATTCTTGTATCTTGCGATGCTTGCCAATGCCAGTTGGGTTCCAGTGGGTTGGAACCGGGTGTCGCATAGTTCGCGGTGAATCGGAACTGTCCGCGAAGATGCCCCAGTGAGTCGGGGTGGCTGACTGCTGGTGTCGACCAGGAGAGGGATTAAGCGCTCTGCTTGTGGACCGGCCGAATGTGCAGTGTGCTGTGCCAAGGTTGCTGATGAGGCTGAAGGTGATGACCGGGTATGCCCTTGCGCTGCATGCTGATGGTCAAGATAACCGTTTAAGCCCTGGTTTCTGGCTGGCTGTGTGACTTGCGGGAGTGATGATGATGACGTCACGCTGGAGTAGTTGCACGAAGGCTGCGCTGACGTTCTTACTCGGGGTCACCAGTGAAGAGATATGAGGAACAGGGTGTAAATTTCACTCAAACTCTCGGAAAAGGGAGGATCCTCCGACCAGATGGATGTCGTATGTGATGGGCAACTGCCCGATGATTGCTGTCGGGAAATTGTATATATGCTAGCTGCGCGGGAAACTCTGATTGCGCGATGCAGGATATGTGTGACGTCAGTGTGATGCGTTGTTCGCATGTGGCGGTGTAGATGCCACCACAGAGTAACAAACATCCATCCATCGATCAATCCTCTAATTTGTAATATGCTTGTTTACGAAGTGTATTTTTGGCATGCGTTGGCTTTTTATTTTCTTTCATTTAATTGCTATATGTCACATTGGATTTTGTTATAACATTTAACACAGTCCCCCAAGATGTGTGAGTTTCAGATTAGCTATAGTAAATATCCATAATCCTTGGTTGATCTATTTAACACTTCTTTCTAGTGTTAAAATTATGTCTATCATTAATTTTACTTAAAAGACGTAGATTTTTTCTTACATCGATAATATTTTCATACATGAACAGACAAGGTACCGCGATCATAAGATTTGCAACAAAAATACGAGAAATAGAACTTTTTAAACTTTTGGTTAAATGCAAAGGAGTACAACGAAAAGCTTTTAGTAAGAGAAAACAAACAAGTTTTTGTAAGTATATCTCCAGTATAAGTCTTTACGGAATTAATAGAAGGTAGGTATGTGTTTGCACTTTATCTAATATGCTTTATCTAAGATGGGTACTTGCTTGTTTCAAAATAGAACTGTGGCGGCATCTACACCGCCGTATGCGAAAAACGATCACACTGACATCACGCAAAATCCTGCATCGCGCAAGCAGAGTTTACCGCACAACTAGCATGTATACAACGTCCCGACTTCAATCGTCAGGCAGTTGCCCACCAGATACAACACCTATCTGGTCGGAGGATCCGCCCTTTTCCAAAAAGTATGAGTGAACTTTACACCCTGTTCCTCATATCTCTATAGAAGTAAGGGAGAAGCGGCAGGTTGCCCGCGAAATCCAAATTGTCTTACGTTTTTTACATGGACGTTGCATGTTGAGCAAAACATGATTCGCGACTGTATCACATACATTTTTACAGAATTTAAATCATCAATACAACCCTGAAAGTTCGTATAATCCTATTGAATGAATAATTCATAAAATATCGACAACGACTTTCACACTTTTGATTTGATTGACATTTACGGTGACTTATTAAAAAATTTTAATACCATGAAAATTCCATCATCTACTAGAATGTCACTATGTATAGGCTAAACAAGTTGTGATACTTGATTTTAACAAGTCTTGCAAAGACTTCTAAAAACATGTAGTGTATAAAATATTTACTACTTTCGTCACCTTTTTGACAACTTTTGTAGACCAAGTTATTTTGCTACTTATTTAGGTGTGGATGAAAACAGTAGTGCAACATGGTATCATGTTGTTATCCTATAATATATTTAATACCTTGGTGTAAACGCGGAGTACAGTTAAGTGAAAATAATTAACTAGGACAATACTGCCAATAGTTTCTAGTGTTCGGTAAGCCAAATGCTTACTATTGGGTTGGGTCATTTTTTGTACCAGCCTGGGTTCTTGTTTTGTGCCCGGTTTAAGACAATAAAAAGCCTCCTGTTGGGACTACTTTTAACTAGAGAAATGTAGGTAAACACTAAACAGTAATGAAAATAAAATGTTTATCAAACTGACACACTGCGTCAATCTTCTGTGTTAAACCTATTTCATACGTCTGTTAAAGAATGATGTTTGTGATTTGAATAGTCGAGCAATTTATATTGGTAGCCAATTTGATAAGGAACTCTAATTTCTCCGACTTTACAATTAAACGCCTCTTTATATTCTTTCGGAGAATACATGCATATTTACAATTTACAACCAAACAGATACAGTTAACAATGACTAAAATCAGTTGCTTACAAACGATTGAACCTCATCATTCTCGTATCCTTATTTATCCCAACTTATTTGGGCGTCTTTTTTTCTATTCCTGTATATTAGCCGTTAACTCGGTTGTCACGCCTTTTCTAGTCATATTACCTTAAACACAATCCATCCATCGTTTCTTTGGTCTTCTCCTACTCTAATAGCCATCTACATTCATAGTCCAAACTTTCCTCACTACATTTTTCCGATCACATGTCCATACCATGACAACCGATTTCCACCTTTTCAGTCACGGGTGCCACTTTCAGAATTTCTACAACAACCAACAGAAAATGGTGTCTATATTTTAGTAACGAAGCCTTCACCTCAAGAGCCTTTTAATAAGTAATCAACATAATTTCACATCCATTAACTTCCGAAACTTAGAACAAGACAAAGAACAAACACATCAAACAATTAAGCGGTGTCTTGACTCTTTTCAATTACAGGCTGTTTCATTTTAAAATGAAGTAATAATGAAAAGTAATCTTAATTATTTTCCACTCAAACTTGTAAAGGGGTTTGTTTACATTAAACGGTCCCCTTTTTTAGTGTGATGCGATGAACTTTGTTTTTCGAAAGCATTTATTTCAAATAAACCAATCAAAGGCACTTTTGAATCGTCAAGGTCTGTCGGTCAGACAGATGAGGCTAGTTGCCCATTTCAAAGCGTAGTAGGTATCTATGGATAAGAAAGGGGAAGAAACACCAAGTACTCTGTAAGCTGACCCCAACACGGTCAGGGGCTCGTGGCTAAATAATAACAACCACATGGGTCGCTCGAAGGTTAAGCCACACTTGCCGCGGTCGGTTTTTGGATGGGTTCTATTTCATATCAAGACCCCTCCGTGCCTCGGAAAGCACGTTAAGCTGTTGGCCCTGGTTGTCATACGTAGATCCTTGACAGTTGACAGTCAGAAAACCAAAAGTTTGACAACTCATCTTACCAAGGGGGTTACGTGTCCAGTAACTGGGTTGTCGAGGACAGATAGGATTGAGTACATTCTGCCGTAAAATACTGGTATTCAGCTTAGTACCTCAGTCAGTACCTCAGCATTAGTATGCTGTATCCACTGACTGGCATTGCACCTCCAAACATTCGCAGGATCATAGCCCGCCGCATCGAAAGGGCGAAGCTACAAACTGACTCACGCCACCTAATGCACCACTACGTCTCAGTACCCCAGAGGCTGAAGAGCCTAAAAAGATTTCGTGGTTGCGTGGATCCAGTTAGCCAAGCCAATGGTTATTCTTCCACAGCAAGATGTAATCTAATGCGGGAGCTGTGTAAAGTCTCTGATATTACGTCGAACCATCTGAACGTCTACCGCCTGGACATGCGTTACCGTGGCTGACTTGAAAATCTCTTAATAGACTTCGAACCCAAGTCGACCGGAGCAAAGACAATCACCACAGACTACTCACATCTCAAGTGCGTCTATGGCATCTCTCCATGGTAACATCCTTACTTGATGATCTTATAACAGCGTCAGTAAGCAGTGTTCGCGCAGCAGTACTTTGGTCCAAAGAGAGAAGACACGTTAAGAAGAAGATTCAGCTGTATCTGGTTAGGCTGAATGCTGACCCCAACATAGTTGCGCAAAGCCCTGGCAGATTAATTGAACAGGTTTTGTGTTATGTTTCAGGCCAATCGAATGGTCATAATGGTCATAATTAATGAAGCAATTTATTTTAAGGTAGGAAAAATGTTGTGTAATATACGGCTATGAGAGTAGGGGAATACTAAAGAAACGATGGATGGACTGTGTAAAAGATGAAATGGCTGGAAAGGGGATGACTTGTATGTATATACAATGACACGAGTATTTACTTTGTGAGGTTGTGTATGATGATTTTAATTATTGTGAATGTGAGGACCATGTGGGTCATTGCTTCTTTTTGTTTCTGAGTTAGTGTGAATCTGTATCTGGCACTTCGAGTCATTTATGCGGCTTACCCAAATGTCCTTTTCTTGGTATGGTTCGCCGAATTGTTGAGCTCCATAAGTTCTGAGTTGATCTGCACGACTACTGATAAATGCGTGTACTGACTGGACAGGTCCACTCAATCCATGTGGTTTACTCAAAATACCATTTCAGACACCAATCTACATGGTCTTCACATGATCAGACCAAGATTATGTCTGGACTTTAAAAGAGACTGTGACCTCTGACTTGGTGTCGGCCTTTCTTCTCAGAGTAGTCAGATATCAAACGGCCGATCTCATCTGGTTTAAACACATACACATACGGAATATAGACACTGACAGCTCTTCACTGCTTTGCGCCGATAGTTGAAGATCCATGAGTTTTAATTTATTTATTTCTGCACAACTTTATGACCTTAAGGATAATGTTGACATTAAAATAAAAGGCCGCCAGTAACCGTCACAAACCCTTTTTGTCGCATTGAGATGCACTTTGTTGGATTTTCAATGTTCGGCTTAACACCGAGAGTTGAATATCCAGCGCGATAAAACTCCGCCGCGATATATTTACGTCCGTGCGAACGTGGGCTTAAGCTTATGCTACTGCCTAGAATTTCCTTTATCTTTACTATTTAAATTTTCATTACCTAGTGATAGTACCGCAATAAGTAAGTCATACTCCGCCCACGCTGTTCTAACAATAATAAATGAGGTGAAAACTTCGTAACAAATATCTTCAAATAACTCGAGCAATCGCACCTAGTAATTACACCTTTCAAACTTTTGTTTTAGTTAACGACACGGAGTTTTATTAAAATATTAACCAAGCAGGTAAAAAGGAGTATTAATATGGTGTTCAATAATAGCATAATCAGCCTAATATGTTCCCACTGCTGGGACACAGGCTTCCTCTCTGTGAGAGGGAGTGGGCCGTAATCCAACACGCGGGCCCTATGCGGGTTGGTGGATGTCACATGTCTTCGAATTTTTGGTTCTAGGACATGCCGGTTTCCTCACGATGTTTTCCTTCACCGTTTTAAGAGCAGTGGTGGTGAAATAATTTTACACAAAGTAAAGCGCCTGTCTGGGTTCGAACCTACGGCCTACAACTCGTAAGTCGCGGCCGTTACCACTAGGCCACCCCTGCTCTCAAATTTAAATAATAATACATTGTTTTTTCATTTAAAACTCTTTACGGAGATGAAAGAAAAAAATAAGTTAAGTATAAAAAACGACTGCGGAAATGTAAAGAAAAAAGCACGCGTGTTTAAAATACACTGCATTATGAACCTAAAAGCGGTGTAACCAGAGCCACGTTATGAGCAACTGTGATGGAAAGTACTTTAATATGGTATTATTCATGGGTGCACCCAAAAAACCGAATTTAGTTATTATATGACGGCGCGCGATGATCAAGTCGATTTTTTGTATTACTTTTTAAAAGTTGTAATCTATTATTTTCACTATGTTTAGAAATTATTCCTATGATATTGAGCTGGTAACACCGAATGGGGTTGTGAGTGTCATGTGGTGGCGATCACTTTCTGATACGATCGTCACACAAGTACAAATCCATTGCCTCTAAATGCAAGTTTAAGAATTAATGTGATTTGATTTAATCAGTGATAATCATTGTAATCATTAAATGTTAATGTTAAGTTTTGTAACGATATTTGGGAGTAAATTGAGCGCGTTACTTTGCGAGTATTATTTTTAAAACACATGCACGTACACGCCCATATTGGATGACAGATGAACGATTAGCAGCGACACGTGGTGTCTCAGCCGCTCGATCATCCGTCGTATATAATTGTGTAATCGGTTTTTCTACTCAATTTTTAGACTAATAATCCAATGTAATTTTGTTCACAGAACAATTAGATGCATTCATTAAATACAGTATAAAAACAGCAAGCAGCAGCAGTGCAAAAACATAATAATTATTAGATCAGATAGGGTACGGATAAGTAAGTATGTTTGTTACGCTTTAGCGCCAAAACGGATTTGGATGAAATTTGGTACACAGATAGACCATGACATGAGTAAGAACATATGCTTTCATACATATATATACTTTTTATTCCAATATTTCCCACGGGATCGAGACTAATGCGGGTAAAATCGCGGGGCATGGCTAGCATTTACATAATAATTCGCATTTACATCGTGAAGTTTTCGGAAAGTTGACAACTTGCCAGGGCTCCCGATAATTGTAATAAGTGGAACTTTTGAACAAGCTTTTTGAACAAACGTTTTAAAACTATAACGATGCACGTGCTGTAAGTTTTGAGAGAATAAAATTTTCTGTAAGTCGTATTTCGATATTTACTCAGTTCATAAACACAATCTCGGTCATTTTTATTTCATTGGCAACTTACCCAAGCATCATTGGAAAATTATGTGCAATTAATATTTGATTTATTTGTAAATCAACTGATTCTTATTATGGTCGCAAAAATTTCTTCTGAAGATATCCAAACCAAATAAAATCTTACGCGGTAATATTTAACAAAAATTAATCCAAACTTGAACCACCCTGTGTCTTCATCAAAATAAGTTTCTATTATAAAGTTTTGAAATTTTGATGTTTAATTCTATTATTTATCGCTTTATTCTAGTTCCATTTAATTTATTATCATAATGAAATAATGAAGAATTAAGACGACAGAAGCTTAAAATTCAGTTTGAAGTGAAAACACTTATATTCAAGTCCGGGAAAGAATTTCGTTTATTTGGTTCTTTGACACATAAGTGGCGATCACTAATAAATAAACATTTGCATCTGAACTAATAAAATATTTAAACAAATCAAATGCGAAAATAAATTTATTTGTTTGTTCCCGTTTCACGCCTAAACCACAGAATTGACCGATTATAATGAAATTTTGCATTATCTATTGATAGCCATGAGTACAGAAAAGAACAGGTGAGTGATGCATGAAAGGGCATGAATGATATTTCATCCCCAAAAAAACTACTGTTCCGGACAAAAAAATATTAACTTTCAACGGTCATGTTGAGTCATCAAACATCCATCCATACTCACAAACTTTCGCGTTTGTAATATTAGTAGGATTGATCAGATTCTAAAAAGATCCATAATTCAGGTAAGTATATATATATTGTGGGAGACTGGTGCCTAAGCTAGGCTCGTGGCCTGTGTTTCAGGACACAAGGATCCCACCCCTTTACATTTTCAATTAAAATTGACAGAACGTAATAAGGTATCATACGACATATATTTTTATTTTGATGAATATCTGCGTTAAGTAATCGAGATACATAAAAAAGAAAGATACATAAAATTTAAAGTACAAACATGGATAATAGAAGAAATGTAAATAATGATGTTGAGGAAATTACTAATATAATAAAAAAGTAATATAAGAATAATAATTGATAATCACGCAATCTATAGGTATGTTTTATTTATTTATTGTTATCCTATCACTGGTAAATGTTTTAGTAGTGATAGGGTAACAATGAATAAATAATATAATAATAATAACAATTATTATTGAGCACCGACTGTAGGTATAACCAACATTAATACACGTTCGACACCTTTCAAATAAATTTTCACGTACTCTTCGCAGCGCACTTGTGTACGAATTGAGTGAGTTGAAAGCTAGCACAATCCGAGCTCTTACTTCGATTTCCGAAACACACTCACTTTTAAAAACAATTTGTTTAGCATGATCCCATAAATAAAAATCAACGTATAATATATTCCTGATTCACGACATTGTTCGCGATACGATAGCGGCACGTGATACGTACGGACATCCGATCGAAAGCTATCTCCACGTGAGACTGGCAACAAACAAGTAGCGTGCCAGTAGGCAACCAGTCGGCTACATCAAAGGGTCGATGACTCGTTAAAAGAGTGCCTACAGCGTGGCTAGTGCAGGGCGGTGTCCTTTGAAATAAAAATAGGTAAAATAAAAAGATTTCGCCGGCCGGTGGAATGTTGTCAACTTATGAAAATTTACCATATTTAGTGTTAAATTTTGCATGGTTCATGAAAATAAAAAATCAATAACTTTTGGTTGTTATTAGTTTTATTTTTTTTACAATTTTTTCTAGTACGTGTTACATGCTGTATAAATAAATCAAAGGAAACAATATAAATAAATTAATATACAGGAAAAAATACATGTACAGGTATCTAAAAATAATCTTAAATATTGAAGTACATGTTGCAGATAAAATACAAAATAATGGTTAAGCGAAATGTTATTATCTTATTCGCGATCTCCTGACTTTGTTTATGTTATAGTTAAAATTTACTCTAAAAAATACTACTTGATTATCTCCTGAAACAGGGCTTCCTCTCTCTTAAACTTTTGCTGTGCCCTACAGGGTCCATAATGATCTAAATTAAATAGTTACCACCTAAATAAACATTATGGTAAAGCAATAAAGATATTGAGTATTGAGACGAATGTTAGTAGATCTGAAGTAGTACTGGTGAAAGTGTGGGTGTGCGAATAGATCTATCTATCTGTGAGTAAATTTATGTACCTATATACTAATAAATGAATGTGCATTTTTTTTGTGTTGTGTTTTACATAATAAATGGTTTATCTATTTACATTAAGCTGCCACATACCATCAGTGGTTGCGAGACCATTAGTTATGAATCAAGAACTTTCCGTACTGTAGTACGGACCTACCCAGAATGCAACTGTGGACAGTTGCATTCTGGGTAGGGTTGTTGGGGTAGTGGAAATCCAGAAGTATTATACATGTAGATAGTACTGACATTTTCAATAGTAGGTACCTAATAATAATTGAGTTATGGTGTTTTTATTTCATTTACATATAAGTTAGACTGCACACAAATGACAAATGAAATAGTAAATGAGTATTAATTTCGTCGGAGGAGAAAACAACCCCGTTCCTACGTTTAAGGAAAAATATTTGACCTACATTTAGGCTAAACATGGTTATTACGGTGGACCACTAAGGGTGGATTTCACCAATGAAACTAAACGCGATCAGTACATAAACTACGTTTAAGAGCTGTCAGTGTCACTATTTTCTATGGAATAATGACACTGACAGCTCTTAAACGCGTTTTAGATGTGCTGAACGCGTTCGGTAACATTGGTGAAATCGGCAATAAATAAATCAAAAGTCATTTATTCAAACTAGGTTGAGAATCAGCACTTTTTGAACTTCACAATTACACAAGATTGTCCCCCAAAACGACGACCGCCTTTCACCACCTCCTAGTGCTTTCGCTGGGAAGAAAAAGTGGCGCAACATACTCCCCACCAGCACAACTGTCTGTTCAGTTTATTCTATACAAAAGTAAGTAATTAACATTACGAAACACTTAAATTATTGGCCATAATTCAGCTCAGTACACACCAACATACCAACAAAAACATTGCACACTATACTTAAGCATAATTAAATAATAAACGTAAATAGAACTTAATACTATGTATAAATAATAAATGATCCGTTGAATAATGAATTTAGCCGGAGCGAAACATTCTAATATTCCACTTATCTTTCTTAAGAAGATTTAGAATCAGCCCACGTAGAGCGCCTGTCTTTTGCGGCAAACATTTTATGAGGCAATTTCCTTGAGATGCCTGTAGCAATTTGCCTGAGAAAAAACTCAATTTCAATAATTTCATTTGAGTGATTGAAAAACATGTCATGATGAATAGATGATATATAATCGATGATATAGTCCAATTTACCTTTCCGATTCCTGTAGTAATAATTAGGGGCACAAGAACAGTGCTCGTCGTTCACTAGTATCGGAACGATTTAAGTGGGTAAATCGAGAAAATTTATTTTTCATGTCGTAGTATTTTTTTTACAGCAGTAAGGTAATGATCATTGATAGGTTGATCAGATCAGATTACCACAGGCAATAACTAGAACATGGTACTATTTTTTTATTAATTCTTTATTATTTTAAATTCATTGCCTTCTTGACGGACAAAGCACCGCCTAAACCGCTAGGCAAAAAAGCATGAAATTTTGCACAACAGTTCCTTAAATAAAGAAGGTGATGATTGATAAAGGATTTTTGAAAATTCACATCCTGAAGGCGTTAAATAGGGGATGAAAGTGTGAAAAATACTTCTTTGTTTTTAGCAAAGTCTCTAAATTTCTAAAACAAAAAAAAATTAATCAGTCCACTGAGTAAGGGCCAATCAAATAACAATGCGACTTAACAACTCCTCGCTATGGAGTGTCTTCAATATCAGAGAATAGTTTGTAGTTGACAGAACTAGTCGGAGAACAATACAACTTTGTGTCCCGGCCCTTATGTTGGTATTCAGGAAAATAGGAAGTAATAAATTAAAGGGTAGCTGCAGACTATTGTATAATTTTATGCAAAAACAATGTACGAACGCTTGGAGTTCGTTTCCTTTAGTCACGTATTTGTATGCGTGAGGGGTCTGGTTATTAATGAAGTCAACTTACCATATTATTAATGAAGGTACCTAAATAGTGAAGGTAATATAGTCCGCAACATAAGTTCATTACCACTGCCACGTTTACACATAATCCAAATTGACATAAAATTATTCAACAATCTGTTTTTAATCCTTTTTATGTTGCTGACCGTATCTTTGCTGATAAATGGTCTTCTGTTATCAAATAGCGCTCCTTCTGAAATAGTTCATCACTGACAATCAGTTTTCATTTAATTCACAAGCGTTTTGTATAAGGAAACCATATTAATTTCCCCGAAGTTACAAAAGCATCGCGGTACCAAACAATAACAGCAGAACCTTCCAAGCAAAATAAATTCGGCATGAATACGTTATTTTCTCATTAACAACTCATAAAGTGAAGGTGAACCCAATCGTAATTATAATTAAATTTCCACGCGTTTGCGGTGAGACGTGATATCACGTAGTTTTCCATAGAAACTTATCACCCTTCGTTCAAACTTGAGGGTTGGAATAATAATATGTTGCGTCAAACATTTCGGTAACACGTTCATTGTACGTAAAAAGAACTAAGGAATTGAACCTTTACCTGATTACAATAACCTGGGAGTTTTCAAGTTATTATCAATAGGTTATTTCTAGGCAATCATGCACAAGTAGTGAGCGCTTCATCGCTAGCTGTATAGTGTTCAAACACGAGCCTGATACCTGTTATATCCCGTTTACTGACACATGTGTGTAGTTCTAAAATCGAGCACCACATATTTTTTTATGATCACTGCCTATTTAGAGTGTAATTTCTTTGACAATGCGTCTGACATTAGTGACAAACACCTGTGTACGGACCATAGGCACAGCAAATTTTTTCGTAACATCGATTATTCAAACGATTTGAGTCAAAGCATAAAAAATCGTTTCTCAAAAAATCGAGATAGAATTGATTTTTGAATTGAAATTTTTATTTTAATGTTTTAACTTTGCATAACAAAAATAAGTATATTTTCAATTAAAGTGTCGATATTTTGTAAATTGTGTCTTAATAATTAGGGACGCACTTATACTGCCTAATGTAATTCTATACTGAACTAAGATAATTGATTGAACAATATGGTTCTACAGTTGAGTTGTCATCAGCAGTGGTGGCCCAGTGGTAACGGTCCCGACTTACGAGTTGTAGGTCGTGAGTTCGAACCCAAGCAGGCGCTTTACTTTGTGTAAATAATATAATCACCACTGCTCTCAAAACGGTGAAGGGAAACATCGTGAGGAAACCGGCATGTCTTAGAACCAAAAATTCGAAGACATATGACATCTACCAACCCGCACTGACCCGCGTGGTTGATTACGGCTCACTACCTCTCATAGAGAGGAGGCCTGTGTCCCAGCAGTGGGAACGTTATAGGCTGATTATGCTTATGCTAATAAAAACCACTGATTTCTGTTTTAGGGTGAAAGGTTCGAGAAAAATCAAATCTCGATTTATCGATCTCAGGCGTTCACCATCCCGTGCGGTCAATGGCCCTTTACGGGGCACCGGTGTGGGCGCGTTCTTTGAGGCGCCAACCAGCCCGCCCTGGTTGAACGCTTCCCAAAGGGTCATGGCATCCGGCTGGTCCGGGGATACCGCACGGTCTCCTGCGAGGCGGCGAGCCTCCTTGCCGGATTGCCGCCATGGGATCTGGAGGCAAAAGTCCTCGCGCACGTATGGGAGTGGCGCTAGGAGGCAAAACGCCGGGGTGTTACTCCACTGCCTCGAGAAATCACGGTACAGCGGACAGAGCTCGGTGCGATTGTCGCAACCGAGTGCTGGGCACACCACAATAGCAGCGGTAAGTCCCCTCTTTGAGGAGTGGTTGGAGAGGCGCCACGGCGTCCTCACCTTCCGCCTGACACAGGTCCTCACCGGACACGAGTGTTTCGGGAGGTTCCTGTTTCGCGTAAGGCGGGAGGAAACGCCCGGGTGTCACCATTGTGCAGATCGCCCGGAGAACACGATGGAGAATACGGTGGAGGTGTGCCCAGCTTGGGCGGAGCACCGCAGTGTACTCGCGGAGGCGATCGGCAGCGGCCATCTTTCGCGTCCGGCCCTTTTTTGTTTTTTTTGTTTCGTGTTGGAAAATCCTCATGGATGTCCCCAGCCCTGGGGAGGATGGGGGGGTCTGTCGGACTCTTACCGACTAAAAACCAACCCGGTGTTCCATCTCTCACCTTTTTTTTTTTTTTTTTGTTCCCGGTGTGGAAAATCCTCATGGATGTCCTCCGCCCTGGGGCGGGCGGAGGGGTCTGTCAGACTCTTACTGACTAAAAACCACCCCGGTGTTCCATCTCACACCTACGCCGGGGTCGCGGGAACACATAATTCGTCCGCATCCCCGGCTGGTGCCGGCCCGCTTGAGCGGGCCCCGTCTCGGGCGGGGGGAGTGAGGTGTACTCCCCCCGCAACGTCTGTGAGCGGCGCGCACGGAACACTATGCGCGCCGCCTACTCGGGTCTTGATGTTGGGGGGCGACGGATTCGTGAACCCATTTAGGGGGGCTGGAAGAGGGCGTTTTCCGCGCTCCGCCTGCGCCCGGTGCGCCTGCTGCGGATCGGGAGAGTGGACGAGATCTCTCTCTCCCTTTCCGCAGCCTCCTTCTGCGAGATGACTGTTTCGCAGAAGGAAACCACCGCGTCCCAGGACTCGGCGCTGCCGACCATCGAACTCACTACGGTCGGCAGCGACAGGTCACTGCCTACTTCTGAGATGAGGGCACGGCGCGGCTCCTCCCAAGCGGCACACTCTGCCAGCGTATGCCACGCCGTGTCCTGCCGGCAGTCGACGCAGTGGTGACACCGAGCGTCCGGCTCCCTGTTTATGCGACACAGGTACTTCCCGAATCAACCATACCCCGAGAGCACCTGCGTCGCCCGAAACGAAAGGGAGCCGTGCCTCCTCCCGAGCCAGAGGTCGAGCACTGGCCGGACCGCCTCGATGGTGACAAGGCCGGCGGTAGGGCTGAAAGCCTGTCCCGCCATTCCGCCACCCGGACCTCGCGAAGCTGCGACCGACGCTGCTCCATATGGCGCTGCATCGGCCGCTCGCCCCGCGCCCTCACTTCCTCGTGCCACCGATAAAGTGACGCGAGCACCTTCGCGTCTAGGTCCCATGGCGGGGATCCGGCCAATGCACAAGCCGCCTCGTAGGAGATCGTGCGATACCACCTTATGACTCTGACGGCCATTGCTCTCTGCGGCTTTCGCAGCACAGAGATGCTGGCGGCCCAGATCGGGGCCCCGTAATGGGCCATCGATCGCACGATCCCCACGTAGAGCCGCCTACAAGCGGCGCTCGGGCCCCCCAAATTGCCAAAAGCAGCGTTGCCAGCGCCCTGGCCGCGCCCAACAACTTGGGCGCCAGCCGCCGGAAGTGGGGTCCGAAGTCCCAACGGCTGTCGAGCACCAATCCCAGATATTTCATGGTGGGCTCGACAGCGATCCGGACCCCCCCGACCACAATGTGTGATCCGGCCGGCGGCGCCCGCCGGGGGCCATGAAACAACATGGCCTCCGACTTGTTGAGGGCCACCTCCAGGCCGAGGCGCTGTATTTTCCACAAAGTGGGAAACTGGCCCCGCTCAAGGCACGCTGTGAAGAGTCCTCTTAGCTGGGGCTCAAGCTCTTTCAGAGCGAGGGCTAGCGCTAGGCCGTGAATCCCGTCGGGCCCCGGAGCCACGTTCTTGGCCCGGAGCCGCATCACGGCCGCCCCCATCTCTGCCCGTGTCACCTCTGGGACGCTGATGGCGTTCTCCTCTGTAGACCCTGCGGCTGTGGGCAAAGCCATCGGCGGCGGGGTATGCTCCGCTCTTGCCGGGAAGAGGGCTGCGACTACCTCCTCCAGCAGCTCGGGTTGGAGACTCTCCGTAATTGGAGGCGCCGCGGCTCGAAGTTTCCCTCGAACCGCTTTATACAGGCGCCCCCACGGATCCCCGTCTAGAGTCTCCAACATCTCCTCCCTGGCTCGCGTCCTCGCCTCGCCGATGGCCAGCCACAGAGTCTCCTTTGCCGCGCGGTACACCTCGTACAGCGCGGCTTCTTCGTCAGGGACCCGACGACGTCTCCTCCGGTAACGGGTATACTGGCGTCTAACCGCCACGCACGCGACGCGTAACTGCGCGATCTCGGCGGACCACCAGTACACCTGGCGCCTTGCGGACTGTGTGTGGACCCGGGGCATGGACGCGTCGCAAATTTACGTCATCGCCCCGCGGAGCCACAGCGCCTCCTGTTCGACGTCGACGTCGACAGGTCCGCTAGTTGCCGACTCCCGGCTCCAGGCCTGGACAATAGCGGCCTCCTCGAGGAGCTCCCTGTCGATGAGCTTGCGTGCCCAGCGCGGACCGTCCGTTCGCGGGACCGATGAACTGCGGCCGCCAGTGGTCTGGGCGGAGACGTCGAAACGGATGTAACGATGATCCGACAACGTCTCCACCTCCACGGCGACACGCCAGTCGCGAACACGGCCTGCGACAGCAGGGCTAGCGAACGACACGTCCACTATTGAACCACCCCGCTGCCGCACGCACTTGTGAACCGATCCCCGGTTCAAGACGGCTAGGCCAGTCGTTACCAACCACTCCTCCAGTGCCTCACCCCTAGCATCGGTCGCCGGAGATCCCCACGCCGTAGACTTGGCGTTGAGATCTCCGAGCAACAGCACGGGGCGAGGATGAAGTCGGCCCACGACGGCACCCAACTCGACAAGGAAGCTCTCGAAGTCGGCGAGACTCTTGTTGGGCGAAAAATACGCCCCAACGACGCCAACGCCATCTGCGAGGGCGGCTACCCAGCCGTGCCCCCGCGACAGGCTGACGAGAGCCCCGCCAATGATGGCCACCAAACCGTCCAGGTCTCCCACCCAGTTATCCCTGGGCGGGACCCAGTACGGCTCGGCGACCACGGCCACGTGAATCGACCACTCTGCCATGCTCTGGAGCAAGAGGTCCTGAGCTCTGGCAGAGTGGTTGATGTTGCCCTGGAGGAAATGGTAGAGCGCCGTTATGCGCAATCCATTCCCTCGGCACCATTCTCAGGCCGGGAGTCGGCCGGAGGGCAACCAGGCTGAGGGGGGGGTAAAGATCCCCCGACAGCCTTGGCAGACCCTCTCATCTTCTTGTTGGCGGGCGCGCCACAGGCCTTACCGCCCGCTCTGTGCCCAGCGGGCCTCCCTTCAGCTGTACAGAGGCTGCAGTTTGGCGCCGCGGAGCACTGGGCCGCCTTGTGGCCGGGCTGGCCGCAGCGATAGCACTGCTGGCTGCGGTCAATTGCGGCGTTGCACCGTGCCTTAACATGCCCCACGTCCAGGCATCGGTGGCACCGCAAGGCCCTGGGCCGCAGCAGCTTCACCCTCGCCGCAACCCACCCCACCAACAACCGCCCACCGTCAGCGACCTTATTCGCCGCCGCCACCGGGCACCGCACCCAAATCGTGCCGAGTCCGGAAGCGTCGGCGCGTATGTCGCCCGTCCGCACGTCTCCTGGCGGACATCCGCCGACTCGGGCGACGGCCACCACGACTTCAGCCGGGGTCGTCGAGTCGTCCAGGCCATCGACGCGCAGCTCAGCGGTCTTCATCGGCCTGGACACCCGAACGTCCTCCGGGTTGAGGACCTCCCTAAGTTTGGTGGCCAGGATGTCCGCCTTTTCCCCGCTAGAGGCACCCGACACCTCGAGCAGCCGCGCCCCCGTAATCACCGGCCTCAATCTGAAGCCGGACGGTGTGCCAAGGTCGGGGAACGCGACTTTGGCTTTCGCCTGCGCTAGGACCGCCTTGTAGGTAATGCCCCGTTCGACGGCTCCGGGCTGCAGTGTAATAACTACAGCTGCGGAGCGTGGGACTCTGACCTTAGGCGGTCCCTGGGCCTTCTTAGGAGCCGATGCTGGTGCCGGTGCTCCAGCGGGTGCTGGTGGCGCCATCGTCTTCCCGCGACGCCGGCCCTTTGACGACCGTCGCCCATGTCTCTGTGGGAGGCGCGAGCGAGGCCGCCGGTGGCGCTTTCGCCCGGGAAGTGGGCATAGACGTACCCTCTGCGGGCTTTTTGGTTCCCTTCCCGGACCCACTAGATACAACCGCCGCGGTTATTGGTCCCTGCTTTGAGGGCCCCTCCTTGCGCTTGTCCGCAGCGAGCGGTGGGCGGAGATTCACAGCCGGAAGGAGCCTCTCCTCGATGGCCTCCATGCGGGCACCCACCATCTGTCCACACTGCATCATGCAGATGCGCGCGATCTTCTCGATCTCCACATCCGCAAGTGCAGGTGTCGACGATGGGACCGGCGATGGAGCCGACACCCGGGCCGTGACGGAAGGGGAGTCGGTGGCGGAGGGTGCTGCCCTCTGGGCGGTGAACTGCCGCTTGAGGTCCTCCAACTCGGATCGGAGACGGCTATTCTCCTCCCATAGCTTCGCCGTCTCCTCCGTAGTAGTGCGATTAAGGAGGACCTCAACCGCCTCCTTAATTCCCTCAGCCGCCTCCTTCAAAGCACGCGTGAATGTGCCCTTCAGGTTGCCAGATTTGGTGGCAACCTCTTCAGGACGACATCCACGCCGTCCAAAACCTGGCGACTGAGTGCCACCCCCGTTATGCTCCCCCCCGCTGCCATTCGAGCAGAGCGCCGCTCTCGGGCCTGTCGGGCCAACTCGCTGACTTCGTCAGCCGCGACAGTCTTCTGCTGCGCCCGCTTTGCCGCACTCGCCTCGGCCCTGTTGGTTCCCAACTGGGACGCAGTGTCAGAATCTGACACCGCACTTACGTTGTTTTGTTCGTCCCCTGAGGGACAGGAGCCTCCTCGGCTCTTGTTGCCATCGGCAAGTGGTAGACAATTGATGCCCCCCCAGAATACGTGGGGCATGACGCTACCGAAGGTAGCGTGGCGGATTCTCCAGCTGCTGCGCAGCTGGTACCGCCCTGAGGTAATATTTTTCCAATTGACTTTTTCATTTTGGTTAAGGTTTTTAAGGGTGCGGTCCCTGAAGCGCTAGCGACTGGTCCCCCACCAGCCACTCATCCTCTCGCCACGCTTCAAAGCTTAGGATTACGTGGTTTTTTAACTATGAGGTGTCCTTCCTCTCCGACGGCGGCATTAGACATGCCTCCGTTCGCTGTCTGGCCAAACCGGCTCAGCGAACCCGCCGCGAGTTCTCTCCTCAAGATTGTTCTTGAGGGAGAAACGCCAGCCACGCTGGTACGCCTGCACCATTGTGGCAGGGTCGCGTCCAGTGTCAATCAACGACTGTCGATCGATCAGGAGCGACCCATCACCCTTGTTTCTCCACTGTGCCCTCTGCTAATCAGAGGGACACGTGGAAGAACGTCACTGAGCACACTGCTCCCCCCCCCGCAAAAATTTGCCACAGACAATACACTCTCCGAAAAAACCCCCAAACCCTTTTTTCAAAAGAGTATATTGACCATGCCCAGGGTGCACCGGCCCGACAACTGCTCTTCCCCTCGAACGTATCCGTAAGGGATTAGCAGCTATCAGGCACACGAGGAGGTTTTCTGCACCCCTACATCTCTCACCTACGCCGGGGTCGCGGGAACACATAATTCTTCCGCAACCCCGGCTGGTGCCGGTCCGCTTGCGCGGGACCCGTCTCTGGCGGGGGGAGTGAGGTCTACTCTCCCCGCAACGTTTTGTGAGTGCCGCGCGCGGAACACTATGCGCGCCGCCTTCTCGGGTCCTGATAATGGGGGGCGACGGATGTCCCCGAATCCGTCGCTCCTGGACCCAGTTAGGGGGGCCGGAAGAGGGCGTTGTCTGCCCTCCTCCGACGCCCGGTGCGTCTGCTGCGGGCCGGGTCGAGAGTTGAAATCTCTCTCTCCCTTTCCGCAGTGCGAGATGACTGTTTCGCAAAAGGAAACCACCGCTTCCCAGGACTCGGCGCTGCGGACCATCGAACTCACTACGGTCGGTAGCGACAGGTCACTGCCTACTTCTGAGATGAGGGCACGGCGCGGCTCCTCCCAAGCGGCACACTCTGCCAGCGTATGCCATGCCGCGTCCTCCCGGCAGTCAACGCAGTGGTGACACCGGGCGTACGGCTCCCTTTTTATGCGACACAGGTACTTCCCGAAGCAACCATGCCCCGAGAGCACCTGCGTCGCCTGAAACGTCAGGGAGCCGTGCCTTCTCCGGAGCCAGCGGTCGAGCACTGGCCGGATCGCCTCGATGGTGCCGAGGCCGGCGGTTGGGCGTGGCAGCCGCACCCGCCATTCCGCCACCAGGACCTCGCGGAGCTGCAACCGACGCTGCTCAATATGTTGCTGCATCGGTAGCTCGCCCCGCTCCCGCTCTGCCTCGCGCCACCGGTACAGTGACGCGAGCACCTTCGCCTCCAGGTCCCAGGGCGGGGATCCGGCCAGCGCACAACCCGCCTCGAAGGAGATCGTGCGATACCCTCGAATGACTCTGACGGCCATCGCCCGCTGCGGTTTGCGCAGCACAGCTATGCTGCCGGCCGTCAGGTCAGACGCCCAGATCGGCGCTCCGTAGAGCGCCATGGATCGCACGATCTCCATATAGAGCCGCCTACAGTAAAGAGCCGCCTACAGTAAAGAGCCGCCTACAGTCGCGTCCGGCCCTGGTCCAGGCAATGGTACGGAGCGAGAGGGAATGGAAAGCTGTCACCTCCTTCTGCGAAGCACTAATGCTCGTGAAGGAGGAGGTGGAGCGCTTAAGGGAGATAGTCTTGCGCTCTCACGCCGCAGGAGTCGTTGGGCGTCGGGAGTCGCTTGCAGATTCCCGGCCGACGTAGTTGCGGGTTTGCGGACGGCGAGCGATTGTTAGCTCGCCGTCCGGTAAGGACCTGGCCCGGGTCGACGGCGCGTCGTGTTCCACGCGCAACCCAAAGAGATGTCAGCACTAAATGACCCCGTCATTTAGTGCTGACATCTCTTTGGGTCCGATAGGACCGACGTCTCAGGTAAACGTCGACGTAGCGAGAAATTCGAAAGAGAAACCGTGGCCCTGGCACGGGCAATTGAAGGAACAAGGGTGGGTTTTAGTCAGTAAAAGTCTGATATGCCCTCCCGCTCCAACCAGATTGGGAAAAAAAATGTGATGATTTCCCACAAAAAAAGGCATTCACCATCCCTACTCGCAAATCCGATCTTGGCGATAATGGCGTCACTTCAGGTTTTCTTTGCAGTCCCCAAATCACGTTGTGTTTATGCGCTCGTTGTATACTTCTAAGTTGTTCAATTTCTAACGACCGTTGCTATTTTTACGGACTGAAATCCTTTAATCCCGATTACCATTGCAATTCATAAAGGGATCTCCTTTTTTTCTCTATGATGAGGTGCCTAAATTGTGGCATATCCGTGAGGCGGGTTCAAAAGCATATTATGTCAATGCTAACCTTACTGCTGCAAGCGAGACTTGCACGAAAATCAAAATCAAAAGTCATTAATTCAAATTAAGCTGATAATCAGCACTTTTCGAACGTCAAATTACATAATACAGTACCCGAAAACCCCACCCTTCACCACTTCCTAGTGCTTTAGCTGGGAAGAAGAAGTGGCGCAGCAAACTCCACAGCAGCACAGCTGTCTGTTCAGTTAGAAAAAAACTTGAATCTATACAATAATAGGTATGCAAAGAAACTAAAATTTCGAGACACAGAACATCATGCTAAATAATCTTATACAACATAACTTACTAAATAAATAAAAGCCTCCAGGCATAAAAGACGTGAAAACTTACATAATATTTATGCAAAATACTTATTAATTGAATATTAATTTTATTGAATGACACCAACATACCAATGATAAACAAGGACCATCGAAGTAAAATAAATTAACAGAATAATTACTACAACAATACAAAATCATAGACAGCAAGACGACCAGTCACCACAAGTAGCACCCGTTCACGAGTATAACTCAAAGATCATCCATTACCCCCCTCGCCATAATTGATGGAAGGAGGCAACCGGACCCCCGACGCTACCGCAAGCAGTGACATCTAAGGGTGCATGGCGAACTTGCTGCCGGTTGCTCCGGCAAGAAAAATTTATGTTCGATTGTCGAGGTCGCTAGCTAACCACAAGATTGAACAATCAGGTATGTACCTGTACAAAATTGAAATAATACTATTTAGCAACAAGACAACAATTGAGTCTGACAGCGGTTCCATCATTATGTGAGCCAGAATTTTTTTATCAAACAGGGTTTTTTGGTGGGTAACATGTCCCAGGGCCATGAATACCTACTATTGAATAGGTATTCATAGGCCTTGTACATGTAAACCAATATTATGTTTATTGCTACACATGGCTGGATAGGATAGTGACTATTAGTCAAGTGTATTCACACACAAGACTAGTTTCATAGCATTTCTGTCGAAAGACGGACAATATAAAATGCTTAAAAAAAACAGTAGTACTTTTATCCCGTACTGTTCCGCTACTGGGCAAACACCTCTCTCCATATTTTCCTTCTGTCACGTGTCTACGTTACTTCTTTTAAAAAGGAAAAGAGCCTATCAAATATTTTAAAAAGCTTTTTTTGGTTGGTATAAGGAGCTCAGGACAACTTTACCAAGAACAATCTCTCTCCAGAAATAAGTATAGGCTTTCTAAAGAAAAAAGCTTTTTCAATTCGGCTCAAAGCGAAAGTTAAGAGAAATCTAAAGGGAGCAATAAATACAGCTATAGATTATTTGTATAACGGTGAGTGAACAATCGTAGTTTACAAACTGTTGAGTTGTCCTTAATTCAACTTTACACTACCACGCCTTACTAAGTAAAGGCTATTATTGTGAATACCTTTTCGGGAAAAAGGGAACTAAAGTATATAATACAATTAGCTTTTGCCCGCGTGGACGTCAGAACAAATCCCACTGGAACGTACTACTGGGATGAAAAATATCCAATGCCCCGACTTAGGTAATGTCCTGTCCGTTTGCCTTTCATCTATTTCGTTCAGCCGTAAAGGAGTTAAAAGGTATAGACAGAAATCAAGTTTTATTTTTAATTTCTATCCTCTATTTTATCCCATTGGGGGTCGATTTTACAAAAATGCTTAAATACGTAATTCTTTATTTGTTACAAAAAATATCGTATTCCTAACTTAATAAAGGGTTTCCCCATACAAACTTGCATCCATTGGATATATCTAATTCTTTTTGAGACTATCGCCAGACGCCATCTTTAACTTAGGCAAATTTTATCGAAATCCGTTCAGTGGTTTAGGTTTGAAAAGGTAACAGACACACAGGCAGCTGTCTGTCTGTGTGTTTGTGTTTTCTGAGAACAATATCGGATTTTCGGGTTTTTGAGATAATTTCTAGGAAGATAAATAACAATGAGGTGATTTTAAGTATTAGAGGTCAATGTTCTTTTAACTTTTCTATATGGAAATTCTCAGTAGATGCTCGGAGTCTAAATTTGTGTTCGGGTTGTTGAAATTAACTATAGTCCGCTCCCTTTTTTCCTTAAAAACGTCACGTTTTGTTGTTTTCTTTCAATTTCCAATTACAAAGTTGTAGGTGATTTTTTTTTTTTTTTTTTTATTCAACCTTTTTCGAAGGCACGGCTAGATATTAAAAATTTGTGGACGTTCTCGAATAACACCTCTGCCAACCCCTTTTCGGGAATTCAAGCGTGATGTTGATTCTATGAGGCAGGTTTTTAATCTACCGTGTAGTTTAAGAAACGTGTCTTTAATAATCCAGTTTGTAGCATAATACAAAGAAGTAATTAACTAATAAAACCATTTATCTAGTAAAGCATGGCATGTTAAATATATTATGATGTGGCGGGTATTAGAGTGTTTTATGTGTTTTATATTGTTGCATGACTGTAGTTAGAGTTAAGCTTAGTATACACGAGATCATGCATTGATTATGAATATATATGAATAATTATTTATGTGTCGTGGATGGATGGCGCCACAGTACAGCGGACAGCGCCATCTAACAATTTGATTCATAAACGAATGATCATGTGATCGGAAACGCAAGCGAGCCCTACCGCCTGGACACGATCGTCGGTGGAGGGATGCAGCGAGGACTGGCGGAGAGACCGAGTGTTGCGACAGTCAACAGAAAACGGTCGAGCTTGGACACTCTTGGCAAACGCTCAGTACCAATGCACGTGTCTGTTTCCGTTGCACGTGTTTATTTCGTTAGCTAGTGTATTAAACGACATGCAGGTCGTGAGTTCGAACCCAGACAGGCGCTTTACTTGGTGTTGAAGGCTTCGTAATGTAACGTAGAACGAATGTAACTGCAAATATAATTACAGTGACAAGTTACTTCAATACAAACTACCCCATATTATTTATAACGCAAGAAAAGCATTCCCTAAAAGTAACCCTATACAGCCAAAAGCTGTAGAATATTGAACTATGCTTAACAGGCAAAAAATTCCGAGAAAAGGGTAATCTGCCAACAAATGATAAATGATCCTATTGCCAAGACTACAATAGTGTCTCCTGTCCTAGGGACCGAAATTAGGTCCTTCCGCCCGCTTTTGTGCGTGCGTGCGTATTCATTCTTTTCATTGCGGGTTTAGACACCTACTAAAAAAGCCAGGAACCATTTACTGTTGATCTTGGACCTCCAAAGAACTCCTAGAGCAGCCTGGTTATCAGAAATTTCATTAACTGAGCCGTCTACCCATTGACCACTTAATTAAAAAGGATAACTTAGAACCTACACATCGTTTAATCGCACAACTTATGTTAACTCACATCTCCCGAGAAATAACCTCTTGGTACAATCAAAAGTTAGATATATTAAAGCTGATCAAAGTTAGGCAAATTAAGATAAACATACGGTAGAATACATGAATTGATAGGAAGAAAGAAGTATTTACTTTTTACACAATCTTACTAATTCACAATAAATAAATAGTTTGCCTCAAATGAGAGCCGTGGTGGCCCAGTGGAACCTTCTTCGTTCAACCCTTACAGGCGCTTTACTTTGTGTAAATTATTTTATGACGTAAACATCGTGACAAAACAGGTATGTCCTAGAACCAAAATATCGAAGACATGTGACATTTTATATCAATCCGCACTGAGAACGCGTGGTGGATTACGGCCCACTCCCGCTCACAGAGAGGAGGCCTGTGTCCTAGCATTCTAACATTATAGGTTGATTATGCTATGTCTCATTTCCCAAGCACCCCCAAATGTTTGACGGAAGGTATGTATTTAATAGTAGGAATTATTTCTTCTTTGCCGGATTTCTCTTGTTGTGCTCATGCCAACACTAAATGTTACTAAATTATACGAACATCACCAGCGTGAGATCTCGGTAACCATTTTTTATCGAACATCTCGTTCACTTTCTTTCCCTGAATCCGACTGTTCGGGTCCGCGACAGGCCAACAACGTGCTCCTACTTACTATATCATTGATGGTGATTGGTGAGAATATATCTTCCTTTATTTAAAAAACTGTTTTCATAATGAGTACATCCACTAACACAAATTCCAACAAATCTTACGCATCAGTATCGCTAATCATCATTAAATGAGAACATACTTGCCGTGAACGCCCATAGTAGGTTTATTCGCATAAACATAAAACGATGATATCTACCTATTTTTTTTACCAAAAACACCATGACCTTATCCACAGAATTTCTTCAACAGGGGTATGTAAGAATCGTAGCAGTTGGCGCTCTGTGGTTTCTGCCTACCCCCATGGGAAGAAGGCGTGAGATTATGTATGTTCTTCAAAAATATCCACCACTCTATTTTTATGGAGATCTGCTTTATGTAATACCAGAAGCATTGCAGGGACGTTGCCCTATCCTGATGACAAAGATGATATGTCATAAGTCATGTGCTTGTAATTTCACCTGCATTCAACCGCGGATCTAAGTTTTTCGCTCAAGGAGGGGGGCAAATGTTTGCCTCTGAGGAAGATGGGGGAGGCTTTTCTCAAGCCGTGAAAGACTTAGAAAAAAAGCCTAAGGCATCTTTTTCCCCTTAATTCAACAAAACCGTTTTCGAGGATGACTTCGACTTATCTATATCTTAGTATTACACTGCGTACAAAGTAAAATGCCTTCGCGCTCCGCCTCCTCCTTCTGCAAAGCAGTAATACTTGCGAAGGAGGAGGTGATGGAGAGAGCCTTGCGCTCTCATGCCCCTAGTCGCAGCAGGCGACGCCCTGGGCGTCGGGAGTCGCATGCAGATTCCCGGCCACCGTAGGCGCGGGCTTGCGGACGGCGAGCAATGAGTAGCTCGCCGTCTGGTAGGGACCAGGCCCGGGTCGACGGCGCGTCGTGTTCCACGCGCGCCTCAAACAGATGTCAGCACTAAATGTCGGGGTCCGATAGGGCCGACGCCTCAGGGTCGCGGGTAATTCGAAAGAGTAACCGTGGCCCTGGCACAGCCAATTGAAGGAACACGGGTGGGTTTTAGTCAGTAAAAGTCTGACATGCCCTCCACACAAAAAAAAAAAGTTTGTCACCGATGTTTAGCTCAAATTTTGAGTTTTAGACTCTGTTTGAATCCCAGGGGGGGAGCCTGTACCCATAACCTCCAACCCGTACAAAGCAACGCTGCTTGGCAACCGAAATAAGTATGGTGGTTTTCACAAAGAGATGCACACATTTCACAAAAATCCCTTTTAATAGCTCCATGCAGTGTAACCTAAACTTTATATGAGTTAAACACGTTTTACTGTGATCTAATTCGAATATGTTTCCGAGCTATGCGTTTCACTCAAAACGTTTATTGCTCGTAACATAACGCTGTTTACGGCCGTGTACATAAGCAGACATCGTAAAGTAGGTGCTGTCAAGTCTATATGCGATGTTATTATGTGGCTGGAATGTTCAATGTGTGGTAATAATTATTATTAACGGGTTTGCGGAGTGTGGTTATGATCTTTTGGTGTCTGAGATAGCTGCAGCAGATCATTATATCTTACATGGTTCTCATATCATGTGATTGTGTGTGTGTGTGTTTTATACATTCCTGGAGTACCTACACCTTACCTTTTGTATTTAATAGTGAAACATATAATTAATTCCAATAACCATGTATCCGCCCGCATCCGTATCCGAATGAAAGGACCACCATTTTTCTGAGTGCATTGTTTTTTCATTACTCAGAAGGTTAAACTGAAGATTTGAGTACTTATATCTATAAGTACTCAAATCTTCAGTTTAACCTATTAGGTATTGTAATCAATTCAGAGAATTCGTAAATAGTTACTCAACAAGTAAACAGTATTGTAGCTGTGGCGGCATATACACTGCCACATGCGAACTACACATCACACTGAGTTCACGCTAAATCCTGCATCGCGCAAGCAGAGTTAACCGCGCAACTAGCATATACTCATTCAAAGTCCCAACATCAATCGTCGTGCAGTTGCCACCAGACACGACACTTGCCTGGTTGGAGGATCCTCCCTATTCAAAAGAGGATAAGTGAACTTTACACCCAGTTTCTAAAACCTATTTTTATTTATTTTTGTTTCATAGGAATGTTAATATGCAAACAAAAAAAAATATCATGATACATTAGACCAAAACAATAGAGTTAATGTATTATATAAGTAAAGTATGTCAAGAAAACAATATCTAAACACCATCAAAAAGCACGAACAAAACAAAATAACAAAAACATTTACAAAAATATGTTGCGTAAAAATGAAAGCAAAAATACTTCTTTAGTCATAAGGCTTGACTGAATAAATCTTAGCTTTCTGATGTAAATATTTGAGAGTGAGTTTCGTTTAGAGTGTTTATTTTGTGCGAAAAGGAGTATTTGTGATTGAAAGTGGGCAAAGATTCGACGAACTAGGCAAAAAGGCAAAAGCTACGCAAATTGTTTAGTTATTTTATTTGGTGACTTTAAAAGTCGGTTCAAAAGCCCCGGTTGGTGATTAAAAAACCTTACAAGAAAACTTATTGTGTAATATTGTAAGTATATGTTATATGTGGTTTGTGTTAAGCTTAAGGATTAAGAGAAACTTTAATTTAATAAAGCCTGAATATGTGGCTGCATCTACACCGCTACATGTGAACAACGCATCGCACTGACGTCACACAAATCCTGCATCGCGCAATCAGAGTTTACCGGCTATCACCCTCAGCCTCATCAGCAACCTTGGCACAGGACACTGTCATTCGGCCGGTCCGCAAGCAGAGCGCTAAATCCCTCTCCTGGTCGACACCAGCAGTCAGCCCCCCAGACTCACTGGGGCAGCTTCGCCGACAGTTCCAACTCATCGCGAACTGGCAAGCATCGCAAGATACAAGACTTAGTCCTCTATCGACCTCCGGTCTCCGGAGGTAAGTGATGTGGCGGAATCTACATCGCTACATGCGAACAACGCATCTCACTGACGTCACACAAATCCTGCATCGCGCAATCAGAGTTTCGTAATTTACACGTGTTCGCCTCTCATTTAAATATCTGGAGGATCCTCCCTTTTCCAAGAGTATGAGTGAACTTTACACCCTGTTCCTCATATTTTTATAAATATTTTTATCTCACAATTCGTGTAATAGAGCAGAATCATTTGTCCTTATGAAAATAGAAACAGTGTTAATAAATTAGATTATTTTCTCAGATATATTCAACCCGAAAGGGCAATAAATCAGTAATGTGATGAGGCACAAGCATATCAAATATGGAGTAAGGTATCAGCAAAAGTAAATAGTGAGATGTGATCGAATATTCTCATCCTGTTTCGAGACACTGAATAATGCCTAAAGGAAGTGAATATAATCGAAGATAATCTTTATAAAACAATTTGAGGATTATGAAGTTAGTATGGCCTAATTTGAGAGCAGCACGTCGATTCTGTATAAATATCACAGTGAAAACTTGCGTAGAGTGAGCTGTCAGTGTCATCCCGTCTCGGTCAGTCCCTAACATCAGTGGCACTGACAGCTCACTCCACGCTCACTTCACCGAAGTTTTCACGGTGAGATGTTTACAGAATAGCACTACTGTTTCTTTTCTCAAAACAAATGGAGGTCACATTAAATCGACACTTTCTAAATTCAATTTTGTATATCTCTAAAATTTGTCATAGATAGTGTGTGAACGCACAAAGTGTATTAAACGGTATTTTAATACTCTGTCAAAAAAGTACCGGGAATAGATCAATAATACACAAAATGTTAGACAACATTTATTTTATCGCCTTCAAAGCACCTATGCTTCTTCAAAAACGATACACTTACGCTAACAAATAACCCAACCATCAAACATTTTTAAAACTTTTACGGAATCGAGTTCAGTTCTCGCCGCGAATTCTCCTTTATGTCTTCTACCGAAAACGTGTGCCACGAAGTGGTAATTTAGTTTAGGAAAAAGAAAGCTCTTGCTCGATGGTATTTGTTTAGTTACTGGTCAAAAATTCGTTCACAATTATGAGCTTGTGCGAAGGCGCATTATCGTGATGCAAAATCCAAGAATTTTCTTTCCACAAATCTTAACTTCCTCTCTTTCACGCCGCATAACGCTCAAATAATATTCTTTATTTACGGTGTGACCTTCCGGCAAGAATTCCGAGTGCACAACACCACGATAGTAAAGAAAACTGTTAACATGACTTTGATTTTTGATCGACTTTGGCGTGGTTTTATAGGTTTCGGTTCAGTTGGAAGGTGCCACTCCGAAGCTTGTTGAATAGTTTGCATGTCAATCTCATAAACTCACGTCTCGTCACCAGTAATAATGAGTTTCATGAATGTTGGGTCGGAATTGACTCGTTCTAGCATGTCCTCAGCGACTCTTATGCGATTGAGTTCTTGGAGAAAATTAAGGTATTTTCGGACTATTTAAATGAATATTTAAAATGGTATGGATCGACTCGTGAGACACAGAAAATTCAACGGCTATCTCTATTGAATGCGGCATTTCATTCACTATTCCCTTAACTTTTGCGATGTTAACTTTAGTTGAAGACTTTGATGGCCTACCCGAACGAGGCGATTCTTCCATCACATCTCGACCGCTTTTTAACGCTTTGTACCACTCATAAGTACGTATTTTTGATAAAAACGATTCACTTTAAGCCCTCTGTAACAGTTTCAGTGACTCCGAACACGAAATTCTATTGGCGATGCAAAATTTAAGACAAACTCTTTTTTCGACGTTTTTGTCCATTAAGCTATTCGCAATACACACTAAATATGATCTAAATAAAAACAGAACTGTGTTGAATCCAAATGACAGATGCAATTCAAACTCCGCACCAAAATGGAAAACAGTTGTCGCAATCTTCCAAAAAAAAAATGGAACCATGTACAAATCATCCATTTCCGAAACTTTTTTGTCACAATGTTTGTTATTCTAATAATTAATATAAAGATTAACGGCCACAAGCATAGAAAAAAAAAATGTCGGCGTCACCATTGTAAACAGCACGTGCAGTTCGCCGAGTTACGCTGTGCAAAGCGCCCCCTCTACCACTACTCAAGCCTCTTTTTATATGCGAGTGCGTAGCGAGGAGGGGATCATATTAAAGGGGGAGGGAACCTAAAAGAAGGATCCGCATATTAAGGTACCGCACCTTCGGGCAAGGGGCCAAAAAGTTCCCAAACCGTTTCCTAGCGCCCCCGAAGGAGGCGCAAATACGACCGCATGAGAACGAAAGGGGATCATTCTTGTGGCAGGCTCGGCCCGGTGCACCTGCTGTAGTGCCTAGAACTATTATGGTGATTCATTTAATTTATTAAAAAGCTGTTGGTTTATTACTGCTATATTTCAGACTTTCACTTAAGATGTCGGACCTCTGCCTTCAGGTAATTTCAAGAAACGTTGTTTTTGAGTTTCCTAATACAAATAAATTGAATTCCAGTCTTTCTGCGTGGATGTGCGGAATATGTTTGGCTCAGAACGAATGCCTGCCTATGAAAACATTTTTTGATAACACTATGATTTTCTCAAATCCCCTATTAACGAAACATTTTCCCCCAAATAATTTGGTACTAATTACAAATTAAGCCAAAATTATTTTCTCATTATTACGAATAGAAAGTTATTTGAAGAAATTAACGTTTAACTTGACGTCGCTACGTTAATTTTGTTCTCATTATTAATTTGACGGCAATCTTGTCGCTTTGTTCAGTTTAATGAAAATTTTATGTTTTTGGTGTGAAGATTTGTGACGATCTATATAATGTGGAAGGAATAAACTTTTCATACTAATCGTGGGTCAGGTAGCTTTTATCGCTATGTGCTTTTCGTTTTATATAAAAAGATACATTATATAAAATTTACGTGTATAGGTACAGTTTCCTAAGTCTGCGATGGCAACCACATAAATAATAAATAAATCGTGACACCGAAAAACCGTCAGTTTCTATTCTTCATTAATAGTATTGTGTAAGTGACCAGTGATAATTATGCTTGGTTTGCATTGAAAGTGTTGACAATGCCGCCTTTAAAGTGCGCGCAAAATAAGCCTGCGCGCGGTGAAATCGTAAATTCTGGTTTGCCGCCTCGATCGATCTCGACAGGTGTCAAGAGATGTGCTGTGTTCCCTGTTTTTCATAGTAAATAACCGCCATAACTTTGCCAAAAGTTTTTTAAAGTGCCGGTAAGGATATACTCTTGATAGTCAATTACTCGCGCAGACTTATCTTGCGCGCACTATGTCAGCGGCTGCGGCTGCTGAAGCTTCTCCATGCCCATTGTTTCAGATACAGATTTATGAATAATGAAAATAATGTTTTACTGATGTTACGACTTCTCAAGATTCTATTTTAATGTTTGATTTAAATAAAAAATTGGTTTCAATGAGTTATGTGAATTTAATAATAATAGTAAAATAATCGCTGGAAACATGCCACTGCATGATATAATACTTTGTTCAACACAGTTGCTCATAAAGTGGCTCTTATCACACTGCTTTTAGGTTCATAATGCTGTGTATTAAACACGCCTGCTTTTTACTTTACATTACCGCTCTCGTATTTTATATTTAACTATTTTGTTTCTTACATCTCCTTAAAGAGCTTTTATGTCTAAATACAATTAATATTTTTATCATCTCCGACATATACCCAATGCCAACAAAACAACAAATGTTGATTATTTAGTGGGTGTGGAATATTATTATAATGATAAATATAAATTTAATGTTAAAAACAAGTACAACACACGTAGGGTTAGAGAGAACAAACTGGTTCAACCACAGACAACAAATTATTATGGTAAGAGAACATCTAAGTATTTGGTACCTAGACTGTTTAACAAAATATATTTAATAAGAGAAAAATAAAAAATAGTAAAGGATTACTTTAGACAAAATTAAAAAAGAACATTTTGCAGGATAGGAAACAACTAAATACATTGAATCAGACCATAACAGTATAATATATAAGTAGTAGGTATGTACGTAACGTGGTTCATTGTTATTTAAAAGAGCGCCCCTCGCCATCAAACGTTGTAGTTTGGCGAGTGTAGAATTTAAGTAACACCTCTGTATTTTAATAACATTAAATAAAAAATAAATAAAAAAATACTGTTCGGTATCATTTGGAGAACTGTAATTCAGTAATTGTTTCAAAAATTTGAGAAAACAATACGAGTCTGTTTTTTTCCTCCCAAGTGTGTTGAAATACGTCGTGTGGCATGTGCACTGATCATTACCCACTCGGCTCCCTTATCACTAACAAAGAAAGAAAAACATAAGTCACCCAAGGAGCCAGGGCATTTGTAAAAAACTAAGGCTAAAAGTTTTTTACACTATTATTATTTTTATTACTGGTGAAAACTCTGCCTAACCCTTTACGGATTACAGTCGTGATGTTATGTATGAATTTATATTATCAGTTAAGTTTGACATTTAATTTCTGTATTTATGATAATATTCTACTTAAAAAAGCCTTATATTTTACCGAAATATCTCCGAAACAACCTAATTATTTCACTAACACCTACAATACACACACAAACTCCCAGATCAAGAACACGCCGCTAATACAGTTATGTAATTATGTACACAATACATAATTGCTTTTGCTGCCTGTAACATATATTTAAATGAAAATCCAAATTAGACATTATCTTCCAATATAACTTAACGCTATCTGCATTGCTTAAGCACTAGGAAGTGGTGACGGGCGGGCGTTTCGGGGGACTGTCTTATGTAATTTTGACGTTCGAAAAGTGCTGATTCTCAGCCTAATTTGAATAAATGACTTTTGATTTTGATTTAAACAAATTCGCTTAAGTCCGAAAATCTTGTATCAAGAGACAGGCCATTTCCCTGGACGATATCATTGTTAATCCCGGCCTATCCCGTGATTTCCGAAAACGCATCACAACACTACCTAGGGGTATATTCACAAGTAATTACTATGGTAATAGGAATCATGAATATTAAAAGTAGTCTTGTGTACAGATTAACTTATCTCACAGATTAGAATAACAAATTGTGTGGCTGTGGTTTTGAGTCGGGTAACGTTGACTTTGGTTGGTGTTTATGTTGTGGGCTCTTTTCGCGATCACCTAATTTGAAAAATCGAAGCCGTCTGCGTTCGATATAACATCGCCTACAGAGGGCTGATGGGGATGCCTCGGGCATCTTTGCCGAAGCTAGGCGTCAACAGATTCTATTCAACGATGTGTCTCTGTTGCACAAGGTGCGCGGCAGCTCTAACAGTGCACTGATGATGATAGCGAACAGGCTTTCACTCTCTATACATTAGAAGCTGGTGACTTGCACATCACTTACAGTTGTCGGTTATTAATAAATAAATATAAAAAATATTGGTCCGCCGGTAGCGGGAGCAGGGTCCAAGCTACCGGTGGTTAGGGCTCTAGAGACAGGAACCTCCTCACAATGCGAGCCGTATCGAGGAGTACTGCCTTCTGAATCAGGCCCTTGATCCAACCACCTAACGAAAGCCTCGAAAGATGTTGGTCGAGGCTTTTTGCCATCAGGCCATTGGCCGATACGACAATCGGCACAAGACAGCCGAGCTCACATTCCACATGTCAACAACCTCGTGTGCTAAGTCGAGATTTTAATTTGTTTCTCTTTCTCAGCTTTCACGAGGTTCTCGTCATGTGGAATGGTAACATCGATAATCATTGTGCGGCGCGCTAATCGATCTATCACTACTATGTCAGGCTTATTAGCTATAATAGTCCTGTCAGTAATGATAGACCGATCCCAGTACAACGTGACAAGTTCATTTTCGAGAACTGGGTCGGGCACATACTTGTAATACGGTACCTGAGAATCCACAAGTTTATATTTCAAAGCAAGTTGCTGGTGAACAATCCTGGCTACTTGGTTATGCCTGTGCTAGTACTGTGCTAGTTAGCCAGACGAGAACAACCAGACATAATATGTCTGATGCAATTATGGACCTGGACGGTGGCATGCCCGACACACGTCAACCGTGCCGTCTTTCATAATATGTCTCCGGTAGTTATTCGTCAAGATAACTTCGTCCATAATTGCACAGACGAAACCTTCAGTTTCCCCGAAAAGGTCAAACGTAGCCAGGATACGGACGCTAGTAAATCTACACCAGGCTCATGAAGAGCCCGATAGAAGCGCCCGTGAAGCTCCTTGCTTTGCCATACCGCCTTGCGGTCATCGGTAGTAAGTACTACAGGTTTGTGCCAGTTCTCTTTAGCCATGCAGATTGGGGTAAGCCCCTTGTCCACTGCGACCACATCACGGTGCATACCCACTTCGGCTTTTAAAAATTATTCCCTGAGACTGCACACCTCGCGGTTGTGGAGGGTCTTCGCATTTAAAAAGCCTCGACCCCCGCACTTTCGCGGGATGTACAGTCTCATCACCGATGATCATGGGTGATGCATCCGATTTGCGGTCAAAAGTGTACGGACTCGCCTACCCAGAGCGTCGAGTTCGGTTTGGGTCCATTTGAGTATACCGAAAGAGTACATCAAAATCGGCATGACCCAACCGTCGAAGGCACGCACCTTGTTTCCGCCCGAAAGCTAACTAATACCTTCTTCAGGCGGCCAAAGAAGCGCTCCTTCAACGATTGCTTCATGTTAATAACTTTTATGCCTAACGCTTCCGACATTCCCAAATACTTATAAGCTTTCGGATGAAGAGAGGGATCTAAGGTGTATGGAATACGAAACTTGAATACCTTCGGATTCCATAATCTCACCTTTTTATTTTTTTGGTTTCGCTTTGTAAAATCCTCATTGATGTCCCCGGCCCCGGGGAGGGCGTCGGGGTCTGTCTGACTCTTACCGACTAAAACCCAACCCGGTGTTCCATCACTCACCTATGCCGGGTCCATAATCTCACCTCGCTTAACATGCATGATTGCACATTTGTCCACACCAAATTCCATTCTGATGGCGCTACTGAATGTTTCAGTTACCTTCAGTAGCTCCATCAATTGCAATTTGTTGGGGGAAAAGATTTTCAAGTCATCCATGAACAGAAGGTGAGATATGACCTGACCACCTCTCTTTAACCGATAGCCTAGACCTGAATCCTCCAGCAGTGTGCTTGGAGGATTCAGAGCTAAGCAGAACCAAAGTTGACTCAAACTCTCGCCCTGAAATATTCCTGTTTAATCCAGACAGGCTCGTCATTCCCCTGGATTTGTTGACACCCCGGATGGCGAAGGACCGTCCTGCATTGCCCCATACAGGACCTAAGGAAGGTGCGTAGAGTTGCATCTATCTTGTACAACTCCAGCACCCTCACAAGCCATGTATGTGGCACTGAGTCGTAGGCCTTCTTATAATCTATCCAGCATGTCGACAGATCCTTGCAGGAGCGACGAACCTGTTGGCTAATGGGCATGTCGATGAGGAGTAGCTCCTTAGTACCTCGGGCAGACATAATCGAGTTACTGTCAATGTGTGTATTAATTTTTGCTCTCAAAATGGATGTAAGAAGTATATAGACCGTCGACAAACACGTGATCGGTTTATAATTCTTGGGTTCCGTGTGACTACCTGACTTATGGAGCAGGTGGGTAACTCCTGTTGATAGAAACTGCGGTAGCGACCCAGACTCTAACGCTGACTGGAACTGAGATGCCAGGCGAGTATGCGAACTAATTAGGCATTTCAACCAAAAGTTGTGCAATCCATCTGGTCCTGGCGATTTCCAATTCGGTTACGGACGGACTGCTCTGGCAACGTCTGATGGCGTGATTAGGACTGTTTCCATTTCTGGTATAGTTTCACACACTCGCTCGACATCCCGCATCCAGCCAGCCTCAGTGTGACAGATGGGTACTGACCAGATGCTGCACCAGAATGCACTTGTGGCGGCATCATCTGGGTGGCACACGTCTGTCAAATTTTGTTCAGGTCGCTCCCAAGCTCTATATACCCACCTTTCATCGCTCTGGAACATGCGATTCAGCGTGTATCGATCACCCCGCCGCTTATACCACCGAATACGGCTCGCCCATGCACAAACTTTCTGCATCAGGAAGTCGATGCGCTCTGTGACACGGGACATGGTATTCTCGAGGGCTTATTTCAGTCCCCGAAAATGCCCGCCTTACAAAGCGCATCACTCGTGATCTTGCATTGCCCTCCCTGAAACAGTATAGTTTGAATATGAGTACCCTGGCTCCATAGATACGACGCTCGATCCTGCATTGCCTGGCTGGTACGGATGGTTTTGGTCGAGCAGCTCTGTCACAGTTTGGAAACTTGACGTTAGCTAAACGACATGCCGCAACAGCCGCGCAATACAGGATCGAGTGTGTATCAACGAGATCCTCGATGCTCTCGAACACATTCTTAAGTTGCAAGTCCAGGGCACTCACCAGCGCCCCATTTTTTTTGTGCATAGGCGTGGTAATCGCGGTCTAAGTTCGGTCGGAGTGGATCTATATTCGCGAAACGCATCCCCCAGTGCGCTCCTCAATCGGGCGTTGCATTGGCTACTTACTGTGGTAACCCTGTCATCTTCTTCTTCAATACCATGATTGGACCGCGGTAGATCAATGGTTGACGCTTGTACCGCGGTTTGTGCCGGAGTCGAGACGATAAGGTTGCTCAGCATCTCTGAGAGCAGCCTATCAAGTGCGGCATCGTCCAACCTATGATTGCGTTACGCACGCGTGTTGACGTTGGTGTTGCCAATTAATGTTTAAAATATTTCGTTTAATCTTGTAAATCCATTTAGTTGAAATAGCTTTGCGTCCTTTAGGTAATGGCATTAAGTCCCATGTTGCGTTATCTTTCAGGAATCTTATTTCATCATCCATGGCATTTCGCCATTTATTTTTATCAACAGACTTCATCGCATCTTTGAACGTCTTTGATTCTTTTTCATCATCCTACACCTTTTCAACACAATTAAGAACAAAATCATCAAATCTATCAGGCGGTTTGATTGTTGAACGATCTCTTAAAGTCATTCTATGTTGAACTTGTTCTCGACGTTGATCAAAATTAACGTCTTCTTGAGTTTGAATATCTTCTCTCAATATGTCATCTCTAGATTCATTTTGTAAATCTGTATCACGACGCGGTAAAATACTTTCTGTTGATGAAGTGTCATCAACATCACATTCAGACTCAGCAGTATCAAAATTAACAGAGTCATCAATTGGATCAATCGGTACATGATTTGATTCAACAGTTTCTTGACTGTGTCCAACCCGTGAATCTTCTTTTGCTATGCTACTTTGCTGTGTTTCTGGTGCAATAGGGGGTATATCAAAACTGGTTTTGTCTACCATTGGTGCCTCCACTGCTGTCTGATCTATAGGTTTTTCTATGAGAGGGCGTTCATCAAAAATCACGTCTCTCGATCTGATAAGCCCTTCTTTAGACCATATTCGATAGCCATCATCTCCATCATATCCGATTAGAATGCCTTTTTCAGCTTTCTTACAAAGTTTCTTTCGTCTTAGTTTCGGTATGTGTGCATAACACGTCGATCCAATTATCCTCAAGTGTTTGATGCTTGTTTTTTTTTCATAAAATAATTCGAAAGGTGACTTTCCTTCAACTGCTGTCGGTCCCGTTCTATTAAGTATGTAGACAGAAGTATTAATTAATTCCGCCCATAATCCTTGTGGTATTTCACCATGAGCATGCATAATAGCCCTAGCAGTTTCTACTATAGTCCTATTATCTCGTTCCGAGCATCCATGCTGTTCTGGCGTATAAGACATAGTGAAACGCTGTTTTGTACCATTCTGTCGAAATGTACTGCATACCTGCTCATTATTGAATTCTCCTCCATTATCGCTTAGGAACTCTTGTACAACATGGCCAGCTGTTCTTATCTCAGCTTAAAACTGTTTAAGTTTCCTGGGAACTTCGCTTTTGTATTTTATAAAGTAGACATGCCGATACCGAGAGTAGTCATCTTTGAAAACAACAAAGTATCGAAATTTGGAAATTGAGTACATAAAAGGACCACACACATCAGAGTGAATAAGCTCTCTGTAATGAAACACACGCTGGTTGGTTAAACACTGATTTATTTACACACACTCTCACTTACAATTATCACATGTTGACATACCGTCAGACTACTTAATATACTACATCTCTTCCCTTCTAAGAAACAATGCCAAAAAAATAATATTAAAGAACTAACGATTACATTAATGTTGTTTGCTGAACATACAATCTATTTCGTATTAATAACCATAAAATTAATGATTACAAACGCTATGTTCACTTACACAATATTTTGACAGTTTTTTTTTTTTTTTTTTTTAAATAGCTGTTGTTAATTATCAATTACATTTACACTTATTTTCTATATGATTGTTACATAGCCATTTGTAACCCTTCCTATTCACGACTTAAGAAAAGATCGGTCAGCATTCGTACGGTTCTTTCCTTAGACCTTTCAATAGAAACCACTGGTGGCGAAGGAGTAGACGAATGATCGCGAGTACCAGCTGGACTTTCATGTACATCACTCTCGTCGAACAGAGACGACTGATTGTTGCCAGCTGTACTTGTTTGCGCTTGGGTTGAGACTTCAGCCTGTGCCCTTTGTCTACGTCTACGGACACCTGTCGCTATCACCACACTTGACGTCTTGCTACTGCCTACACCGTCTGTTGGTGGTCTCGCTGACTTCCCAACTCTTTCCGATGAGCCTGCCGTACGCATGACCAACTGACTTCGTGTTCTCCGATATTGGCCACCGCGTTCATCTTCTACCATATACGAGCGCGGTTGCGATGCACGTGCTACTATTGTTACCGGTTTCCTGTCGCCGTTACTGATTAAAGTGGCCTTATCACCTGATGATAGGCTTTTAAGTGTGTTCGCCGTTTTGTCGTAATTTATTTTAATTTGTTGTCTGTTTGTCATTATTAATTTGTAGTTCTGGTCGTTATCTACCTTCTCCGTTAGCAACTTTGTACTAACTGGTAACCTAGTTTTAAGACGTCTTCCCATTAAAATCTGTGCGGGTGAGTCTATATCATGGCGTGGTGTAGCTCTAAAATTTAACAGTGCCAAGTAAAAATCCTGTCCCGAATCCACACACTTCTTTAGCAAATTTTTTATGGTCTGTACAGTTCTTTCGCTTTTACCGTTTGACTGTGGATAATGCGGTGATGACGTCTCATGCCGTATTTCCCATTCGCACATAAACTTTTTAAACTCCTGTGAGCTATAAGCCGGTCCATTATCACTCACCAGCTCCGCTGGTATACCGTGCCGCGAGATCTGCTCTTTCATAAAAGTAATAACCTGTCTAGAGGTAATACTCGACAACTGCCCGACCTCAACATAGTTAGAAAAGTAATCGACCAAGACAATGTAATTTTTTTTTTTATATTCGAACGTGTCCGAAGCTAGTTTGTGCCAGGGCAGTGCCGGGACACTGTGCTGCAGCAGCGGCTGGCGGCGCGGGCGGGGCGCATGCAGCGCGCATGCCGCGCACGACCGCACCGCACGCTCCACGTCCTCGCACATTCCTGGCCAAAACATTACTTCGCGCGCGCGCCGCTTGCATCTTTCTATCCCTAAATGTCCTTCATGGACTCGTGACAGCATGTTTTCTCGTAAAGCACGCGGAATAAACACACACTCCTCCTTGAAAACTATACCGTCAACGCAATGTAGCTGTTCGCGATATGGCCAGAAAACATTAACTCTCTCAATCACATCACGCCTATTTTTAGGCCAGCCTATAGTAATATACCTAATTAACCATCTGCCGTCACTATCTAACTCTGTTTCTTTTTTTATAGATTTCTGAATTGGTTGGCTGAATGGCACATTCTCCAACATAAAACAAGTTTGTACTTCAACTTCTGCAGACACTCGGTCATGCATAATTTCCTTTAGAGGAGCCCGCGATAGCGTGTCCGCTATATACATATATTTGCCCGGCGTGTACACCACCTTAAAGTCGTATCCTTGCACTCTCATCATCATTCGTTGTAACCGGGCTGGAACCGAAACTAATGGCTTACTAAATAAGGCTTCCAGTGGCTTATGGTCAGTATGCACGGTGATATCAGACCTGCCATAAATGTACTGCCTGAACCGCTCGACCCCAAACACAATAGCCAGCATTTATTTTTCTATATGTGCATACCTGGTCTGGGTGTCGGTGAGCGTGAGCGAGGCGAACTCCACCGGACGGCCACTCTGCAGCAGCACGGCGCCCAATGCGACGCTGGACGCGTCAACCGACAGCACTACCGGCTCGCTGTCGCTGTACAGCGCCAGCACCGGTGGGCTGCTAAGCTTTGCTTTTAGCCTGTCCACAGCCTCTGAATGTTGGGATTCCCAAGACCACTCCGTTTCCTTTTTTAACAGCGACCTAAGTACGTTCACACTCTCAGAGTAATTTTGTATAAATTTTGCCAAATAATTGACCATGCCTAAAAATCTCTCCAGAGCCTTTCTATCGGTCAGATAAGGCATCTCTATGATAGCTTTGACTTTTGAGTCGTCTGCGCGCATTCCGTTCGCATCAAACTTGTGACCCAAGTATGTAATTTCAGATACACCAAATTTACATTTTTCTCGATTAAATTTTACACCGATATCCTTAGCACGTCTCAAGAGGCACTCTAATCTCCGGTCGTGCTCATCCATAGTGCGCCCCCATATTATAACGTCATCAATAAAAGATTCTACGCCTTCTAAATCTTCTAAATGCTGCCGAAGCTTCGCATGAAATACCTCTGGCGCACAGTTTATACCGTAAGGTAAACGTAGAAATTGGTACCGACCAAACGGTGTGCTGAACGTGCAAAGGTCGGCACTTGCGTCATCTATCTGAACCATCCAGAAACCGCAGCGAGCGTCCAGCACACTGCTCACAGTAGCACCGCGCAAGCGCGATGCCAGCTCGGGCACGGTCGGTAACGAGTAATGCGCACGCCGCACCGCGCGATTTAGAGGTCGTGGATCTAAACAAACACGAATAATGCCATCTTTTTTCGCGACCAAAACAATTGCATTAACCCAAGAGGTAGGATGTGTAACCTTTCTAACTACGCCCAACTCTTCCATTCTATGTATCTCATCCAACAATTTATCCTTAAGTCCCAAAGGAATTTTCCTAGTTGGGCAAACAACGGGCTGTACATTTTTATCCACTTCAATACTATATTTACCGGGTAATTTTCCCAGTCCTTGAAACAAATCACAGTAGTGATCAATATTTATTGTGTTAATTTGACTTATTATTCCCAATGCAATACAACCGTCCAAACCTAGTACATTCTGACAGTTTAAATCCGTAACAACAAATGACAACACGTAACGTGTTTTATTATAAACAAACGGTATATTACCAATGCCTATAATTGGTAATTGATTACCTGTAAAGGAATGTACGCGTTTTGTGAATGGCACAAGATCTGTTATCAATAATCCTAAGTTTAAATAGGTAATTTTAGAGATAACATTAATCATTGATCCTGTATCTATTTTTAATGAAATGTTTTTACCTTTGCATTTAACAACTTCTATCCATTCCGTTGATGACTTACATTGCTGTGTGTCCTCTTCGAGTGTATTAATATAAAACATTTCCTTACCGCTATCATTATCATCACTGTTACTATTTACGGTTTCTACACTGAGATTTAATACTTTGCGTATTGCTTTCTTTTGCTCACACACGCGCGAGAAGTGACCTTTCTTTTCACAAACATAACACATGGCGTTCCGTGCCGGACAGCGCTCACCGCCTAGACACCGCCCGCTGCCGCACAGCTCGCAGGCGCTGCGCTGCTTGTGCACCGGCCGCGGCCCAGCGGCGCCGCCGCCGCCGCCGCGCCGTCCTCTTACACGCCGTCCGCCTTTTGCGCTGCTACCGGCTTGAACTGCATTCACTTGCACACCCGCTGATGTGCTGTCGATGAACTTACTTTCCTCTTTGGACATCTCTGCCGCCTGGCAGATTTGTATCGCCTTTGCTAATGATAAATCATCTGTGCGGAGAAGTCTGTCTCTCACAGTATTGTTGACAATACCACACACGATCTTATCTCGCAACAAGCTCTCGTGTAATCCACTGAACTCGCACTGCTGACTCAATACCCTCAATGCTGTTACGTATTGGTCGATGTTTTCGCCGTCCTCTTGATTGCGTGTGAAAAACTTAAACCGCCTCACTGTGATATTTGGTTTTGTGCCGAAATACTTGTCAAACTTTTTCAATACACAATTTATGTCGTTTTCACATTCACCTTCATCAAACGTGAACGTTGTATAAGACTCATAACCAGCTGATCCAATGAGGTTAACCAACAAACTAGCCTGGACTTCTTTAGGCTCTCTGCTCACTCCAGATGCTTTAAGAAAAACTTCGAACAGCTTCCGCCATTTGTGCCACGCGTCCGATCGCGCAGCTGGACCACCGTCGAGCGATAATTCCGCTGGAGGACGTGCGTGCTCCATTTTTTTTTTCCGTTTTATTTACAAATACGATGCGGCACACAAATATTTTATAGGTTCAAGACCGTTTTAACTCGCAAAATTGTTAAAAAGGCACACCGCTGTCACCATGTAATGAAACACACGCTGGTTGGTTAAACACTGATTTATTTACACACACCCTCACTTACAATTATCACATGTTGACATACCGTCAGACTACTTAATATACTACACTCTCCAGGCTTCGTCGCTCGTTCTCGTTTTCCGAACTTCAACCTGTGTGCTTTGCCGTTGATACAACCTTCACATAATTCTGTATTATAGTAAAATTTTATGATAAATTCCTTTTCTACTATTTTTTACATGTTTTTTGTTGATGTCCTAAACGTTCATGATACAATTGTAACGATTGTGAATTTGTGACAAGACTTACTTCTTACGTTGGTGTGGCAATTTTAACATTAAGTATTAAAAGCCCACCAAGCTTTCTTTACTTTCCGTTCACTATTTTTTTACCGTTTACCTTCAATGCACATGATTCTGTGCGGGATTCAAATGTGCTATTCTGTAGTTTGTCTTGAGCAGCAAGAACTGAAAATAAGTTTCTGTTTAATGCTGGAATATACCACACATCTTTTAAAAGAAGCGGTTCGACTCGTCCATTCACATGATCATCAAGGCGTATAGTTCCTTTGCCAATAGCATTGATTGTCTGTGCAGATGCTGTAGTGACAGTGTGATTATTTTGAAAGTATTCAAAGCTTTCAAATAAGTCAGACCTGTTCGTTCGCCAGACATGACTAGTTGCGCCATTGTCTACGTACCAACTTTTTTTATCTGCTTCTTTTGTATCTTCATCAGACAGAACTGTTAAATTCACGATGTTCACACTACTACTGGTCGAATTCTTTGGTGGTCTCCCGTCGGAAATCTATTTATGACATTTCTTGACAATATGACCGACCTGTCCGCAATATTTGCACTTTAATTCCTTTTTCTTAAAGTTGTTCTTACTCCAATCAGATTTTACTACAAGAGCTTTCACATTAGTACTACACTCTGCTTTCTTTATTAGCGCTCTTTCATAAGCACATAGCTGTATTGTCAGATTCTCAATGTTTCTATCCTGTTTTGCCATCAAAAGCCAACTTGACTTAAATGCAAAAAACTCTTCCGGAAGTGTATCCAGTATCTTGCAAATGACTAGTATTACTGGCAAAGCGTTTCCTTCTAATTCAGTATTCAGGTCGTAGAACAAATATTTTACTGCAGATATATGTGTGGTCATATCATGCACAGGATCTTTTTGGTGGCTGAAGAACTTCATGCATAAGTCGTAACTCTTATCTTCTGTAGCTCCGTCGTGTAGTCTGGCAAGTTCATCCCACAAATCCTTTGCTGTGCTAAATCTCATCACCTTGTGCAACTTATCCTCAGTCATATTTGCTGAAAGTACAAATTGTGCAGTGGTATCTAATGTTTCAAATCTTTCTGACTTTTTCTTATATTTGTCCATTAATTCGGGTGTGCCAATGCTCAAGGATGATTAGGCATATTAATTGTACCATTTATAACATCCGTTGTATCTCGATAACTTTTAAGTAATCGAGTAATCATGAATTTCCACGTTTGCCAATTCTGTCCATCCAATTTCGCCCCAGGTACAGACTGCATGATGACGATCGTAAATTTTACTATTCGTTGGTTCAGTTCGACTTCATGTAAAATTCAAGTTTTTACTTTTATTTTGCTATCCACCCATTTACAATTTAGCCTCGGGCAACTCAGCGCTCAGCTACCATAATAAAGAAATAGTTTTTTTTTCTTTCTATTATTATTATCTCCTATATTACATTTAAAATCTTATAAATTACATTTTTAAATATTTTTAAAAAATCTGAAGAAATAAAATCATTTAAAAATAAAAAAATAGTATCCCACTGGTATCGGGAACAGAGTCCAAGCTACCGGCAGTCAGGGCTCCAGAGACAGGAACCTCCTGATAAGAGTCCACATCCCACATGTCGACAACCTCGCGAGCCAAATCAAGATACTTGATTTCTTTATCTTCCTCGGCTTTCACGAGGTTACCGTCATGCGGGACCGTTATGTCAACAATCATTGTGCGCCGCTCTACTCGATCCACCACCACTATATCAGGCTTATTGGCAACAATAGTTCTGTCAGTGATGATGGACCGATCCCAGTACAATGTAATATTTCCATTTTCGAGAACTGGGTCGGGCACGTACCTGTAGTACGGCACTTCCGATTCCACAAGGCTGTATTTCAGGGCAAGTTGCTGATGGATAATCCTGGCTACAAGGTTGTGTCTATGCAAGTACTCTTCGTTAGCTAGACGAGAACACCCGGAGATAATGTGTTGCTAATTGATTCCCCCGGACGGTGACATGCCCGACAGATGTCTACCGTGCCGTCTTTCACAATAAATCTCCGGTAATTGTTCGTCATCATAACTTCGTCCATAATTGCACAGATAAAACCTTCGGTTTCGCCAAAGAGGCCACCGAAACGCAGCCAGGCTACGGACGCTAGAAGATCTACATCGGGTCCATGTAGGGCCCGGAAAAAGCATCCGTGAAGCTCCTTACTCTGCCATACTTCCATGCGATTATTATTAATGTAAGTGTTGTTAGTACGGGTTTTTTTTGTTGTTTTGAATTGTAATGTACATATATATTGTTTGTTGCCTAATACATTTGTAGATCCTTGTCAGTCTGTACAGGACGGCCAGATTCCCGAAGTACTAACAACCAGTCTTACCAAGGGATCGTTTTACCCAGGTACCGGGATGTGGAGGTCAGTCACACCATGTAAACTGCGGGTAATAAGATGGAAATAGCGAATACGAGTTAGACTGGCAGCCACGTAGTTGCAAGCAACATTGTTAGGGGTAAGCCTACACAAAGATAATTTATTACACCATTAAAATGAAATAACTTTCCGCCATCCCCACTACGATAAAAACCACGACCCCGAGTAGGTCTAAAAGTCGTAAGAGCTTCTGACGCTATACGCAGGCAAGCTAAAACAAACAACAAAATGAAAGAAGCAAATTGTGCAGAGAGAAACATTCACCACCTTCTTTAAACCCCAGTAACATTTGCAGTGGCCTATATGGAAAGTTTCAATCGATTGCGTACCCAAGTAGGCCACCGCATACACAATTTGTTGAAGTGGGGGATTGATGACCCATCCAACACCAAGTGTGAGCGCGGTGCTTGTATGCCCCACTTGTTGGTGTGTCCTAATGGCACGTTCACCTGCACCTCGGATGACCTAAAGAATGCCACTGATGCCGCAATCAACGTGGCCCTCAGTATCTTATAAAAAAGCGACGAGACTGACAGAATCTGCAAGACTTAACTCTGTAGATTTGCGTTGTCGCCAACCTCATTATTTCTAAGCTTCTAGGAGAATAAAAATCTACCCCTAATAAAAAAATCTCTACTGAGAAAAAAATACAGCCTGGCAGCCTGGCTGGCAATCCATGTCCTATGATGCAACTGAGCAACTTGTATCAAAATATGTAGGTATACTATAAAAAAAAACAATAAAAAATATATTAAATTTTGTAGCAACAGGTGTTAAAAGACCGTCCGTCACAGGCAGTAGATTTTATCTTTTTTATAAATACTCGTACTCGTTATTTTTAAAATACACACCATACATTTTTTATTTTTTTCACTCTCTTTTTTATATTTTATTTTATTATTGTTACACTAATTGTTCTGTTAATTTCTTTTACTTTGATGGTCCTAGTATATCATTTATTTATTTTATTTGTTAGTAAATTATCCAGTATTGCATACGTAAGCTGCCATGCCCTTTAGGCCTAGAGACTTTTATTTACGTATTAAGTTTTTACTTTTTTTTGGTATTGGCGTGGCTAGCTGACGTTTGGCAATTAATTTAATTTAATGTTTTGGTAATTACTTACAATTGTATAAAATCCAGTTCTTCTAACCGAATAGACAACTGTGATGCTGGGGAGTTTGTTGTGCCACTTCTTCTTCCCAGCTAAAGCACTAGGAAGTGGTGAAGGGCGGGCGTTTTGGGGGACTGTCTTATTTAATTTTGACGTTCGAAAAGTGCTGATTCTCAGACTAATTTGAATAAATGACGTTTGATTTTGATTCCGTTAACTATTATGACTTGACCTTACCACCCGATTTCGGCTTAACGTCGGCTTACAGGGCATCCTGTATGTAGGTCAACAAAAATGTGTCCGTCATAATGTGTTCTACAATGCAATATAAAACCTTTACTAACTTTTGCGCTGACATGACAGTTTCACGTTCCGTCAAGTTACTGTATACTGGTACGGAAATAGGAAGCTTTGCGGACTTGATGACGATACGAGACAGATAAATTCGAAATTGCTAAAAGGCATTTCATTGCAGCGTGTTAGTCATTTCACAACATTGTAAGATCACCATTCTATCTAACTCTAATGTGTGCGGTGTGTTCTCCGTCTAACAGCCGATTTCGGGACTTAGAATTTAAAGCTGATTCCATTAATGTAGCCCGAGAAAATAAAATTAACATTTTGAGTTGCGCAGGCTTCATCTTAAATAATTCTAAAATAGAGTTTGAAATGTCAGAAACTTGATATTGTAACATTGATTTACTTAGATAGTTAATTGTATTGAATTGATGTAATTTAGTATAAATTGCGCCTTCCATTTGTCACACACGATACGCAACGAAGCAATCGCTCTCGTTTAAATAGCCTACAAATCAACAAAGGAACCAAGAATTAAATATTCCCTGTACACAAAAAATTGCACTGTGCACTACTACGGAGCACCGGAGTTACCGTTTGTTATTTACTATTTTCGTCGCGAGTGTTTGTCGTTCGTCCACTGTGCACTCCAGCGCTCCGTTAAATGTATTTTTTTTAAATGCACTCGTAACGTACTACTTTTTTTTTGACAATTATTTGAACAGTTCTTTAATTTTTAACAAGGTTTTCTTAAAGATTTAGTGTTCGTTTCTAGTATGTCGTTACTTGTAATCTACATTATTATTCTAAGGAAAACAATCGTAACACATAAATGTAACATCACGCCTGTAATCCCACATGGGTTAGGCAGAAGTGTACCTATAGTACACCCATTAATACAATTAATGTTTATACCCCGACTACACTTCATAAGCTAAACGGAATATACCACATGCTAATTGACTAACGAATTATGGATGTTCTTCTGAAATAAAATGATAATTATTATTAAAATGTTCTGAATCAGGATACTATCGGGGTCTCTGACTCTCTACCAACCAAACGTTTGAAATAATACCAATATTATTCCAAACTTTTGTTGGTAGTTTATTTAAACTTTAAAATAACATGTAAAGGATTAAGCAACTCATTTTTTTTTAAGTTACATTACATTAATGTAAAAAGTGTAAAGTTGCGTTTTGTTAGTTTAGGTACTCAGGTCACAAAAGGACAATGCTGAAAAGTCTCAGATGTCTCTAATATCACCGACGTGGCGGCTACAAGTATGCTTCAAAGAAGATAAAGCAAAACAAAAAAAGGTTGCTAAAATTATAAGTTTTATTTTTGTTGTTTCATATAAGTAGTGCGTTACAGAAATGGATTTTTTAAAATCTTGACCAGTATTATTTTTTAACCTCTTATTTTTATTTATTTGTAACAGTAAATGAAACACTATTATTTTCTTATTAATTCCAAACAAAAATACATTAATCAGGCATTTACAATGTGCTGCAAAACAAATACACGTTTAAACAAAACAATTTATCGTCACCAAACAACAAGGAAATAGAAACTGTTGAGACTGTTTCTGATAATTAACCCGTAAAATTATTAACATAATTACGTGACTAACTGTTTGTTTTTCCGTATTTATAGTCCTTTCCTCCTTACTTGGGGTAACTCGAGTTTACTGTTGAATATCACCCAGTTGAAATTTTAAACAGTAACTTATTTTTTTTTTCCGCCAGCCGGGAGTTAGTGACGCAATCATTCTGATTTGTATTTTTTTTTAATTAACTTTTTTTTTTAAATATTTTTTGTTTGGCAAGAAGAAAAGGTTAAAAATTAATATTATTTTTCAACCGACTTCTTAATTAAAAGTAGGAGGTTCATTTTTTTTTTGTACATATGTTACTCGCGATAACACCGGCAATTGTGTATCTATAAAAAAAATGGGTAGATTAAGCGTCAAGGATGGAACCTTATAAATTTGATTAACTTGCCTTGGGTAGTTTTTCAGTTCGCTTAATTTTTTTTTCCTTTAGTGCTTATTGACGATGTTACATGTAACAACTTCTTGTCACTGTGATTTACAACTAGTGGTATACGAGTTTGTGTGGGGTAGATATCAGAACTAAAAGTGATAAATAAACATTCGTAGAAAAAACACAAAAAAAACACTACAAATTGAAAAATAAATTAAATTTCAGAAGTCGGTGGCAAAAAACGAAAACACAAAACCAAAGACACCGACTACCGAAAAAAAAGTTATTTTTCATTTGTTTTTTTAGGAAGTCGGTTGTCATTTTTGTTTAAAAGTTTTATAACAGGCTTTTGACTAGAGATTTTGCTTGAGTTACTTATAAGTGTAGTTATACTGTATTTTTATTAGATAAACAGATACTTGTGACGGAAAGAAAGAAATAGGAAAAGCTGGTCTTTATAATATATTCTATTTAAGTACCCAAGGACCAAAAAAAAAAAACAAGGGATTTTATTCTTCACGTTGCTCTTTGCACGTTTCCTAATAAATGCGGAAACACATACTCTCTATTTATTTTAGATGCAGTTTCTAAAACATTTTTCATTCAAACAGTAAGTGCTTCTAGATTAAGGACCCAAGACTATACTCCAGAACTTTGTTTAGTGAAAGTGATAGATGGATCATTTGTTTTATTCGTTCCCTTTTTATGTAAATAACTGAACAATTACCGTTTCCTTTTTAACTTTGTTTATTATATCCGATTGTTTTATCAAAACTATACTAACATGTTACTGGTTTAACTCCATGGGCTTACGAGAACTCATATTTAGAGACCAAGGTGTTAGAGATAAATGAGATGTAATTTTTTTTATCCGATTTTTTTCAAACGACATTGTTACTGGAATAAGCTAACATTAAAATATAATAAAATTGATCAATCTAGTCTTTAAGGAACGTTAATTCCAGCCAATGTTTGGACCAAAAAACCATGTGCTGACCGCAGGGCGGACTACCATGGGCACGCCACAATAGCGGCGGTAAGTCCCCTCTTTGAGGAGTGGTTGGAGAGGCGCCACGGCGTCTTCACCTTCCGCCTGACACAGGTCCTCACCGGACACGGTTGTTACGGGAGGTTCCTGTTTCGCATAAGGCGGGAGGAAACGCCCGGGTGTCACCATTTTGTGGATCGCCCGGAGGACACGGTGGAGCATACGGTGAAGGTATGCCCAGCTTGGGCGGAGCACCGCAGTGTCCTCGCGAAGGCGATTGGCGGCGGCGATCTCTCGTGTCCGGCCCTGGTCCAGGCCATGGTACGGAGCGAGAGGGAATGGAAAGCAGTCACCTCCTTCTGCGAAGCAGTAATATTCGCGAAGGAGGAGGCGAAGCGCGTGAGGGAGAGAGCCTTACGCCCTCACGCCCCCACTAACCGCCACAGGAGACGCCCTGGGCGTCGGGAGTCGCCTGCAGATTCCCGGCCACCGTAGGCGCGGGCTTGCGGACGGTGAGCAACGGGTAGCTCGCCGTCCGGTAAGGACCAGGTCCGGGTCGACGGCGCGTCGGGTTCCACGCGCGCTATAAAGAGATGTCAGTACAAAGTGACGGTGTCCGATAGGGCCGACGCCTCAGGGTCGCGGGTGATTCTAAAGAGAAAACCGTGGCCCTGGCACAGGCAACTGAAGGAATACGGGTAGGTTTTAGTCAGTAAAAGTCTGACACGCCCTCCCGCTCCACCCAGAGCGGGAGAAGTCATTTGATGATTTCCCAAAAAAAAAAAAAGGCGGACCACCAGTCTTCGCTATTCAGAAAAGCACAGGAAAAGCTTAAAACAACAAACCTTTTGTTATCAAGTACCTATTTGATAAAGTAAATCATAATGTTATACAAAACATTCTACCAAAACAGAACAAAAAAAATCTCACAATGATGACGAGCTGTGTTTACAAAATTGAATTTGTTGAAGACGGTTTTTCCGCAATGTCATATTAATTGATTACCTACCGAGTTTTAGGGTGACTTATATTCTTGCGGCTTCTGTTACATCGAAGTGTAATACCTTAAAAGTGGCTATTTAAAATTTGGTTTATTTATTCGTTAAAATCTCTCTTTAAAGGTTAAAGTATCTAATGCGACAGTGCGGTCGTTTTTAAAAATACACTAATTTATTAACAGTTCAGTTACATCATCATCATTGGCAGAATTGTTCCACCGACTGCTGAGTTCGGGCCTCCTCCCTTTTGTGCCATGCTTCTCTGGTCTGTGCGTGTCTCATCCAGGTCTTCCCCGTGATTTCCATCAATGCTATCAGCCATTTCAGGCATCTGTATTCGATCATCATCATCATTGTCAGCCTTGTTCCACTCAATGCTACGCACAGGCTTCTGGTAGTCTGTGCGAGTCTCACTCAGGACTTTTCTGCGATCTTCACCTAGACAAAATTAAACAGTAGTGCTATTCTGGAACCATCTCACCCTGAAAATGTAGGTAAAGTGAGCGTGGAGTGAGCTCAGTGCCACTGATGCTAGGGATTGACCAAGACGGGATGACACTGACAGCTCACTCCACGCATGTCTTCACGGTGTGAATTGACATGCTGGTTGTTAATTGAATTGCATAAATTGTTATTCCTTATGACATTAATTTTACATTCTGTGATTACTTTAACTCACACACTGACTTTAAAATATTTACAAAAGTATTGTTAAAGTAGACGATTTACATATTATAATTTTTTGCAAATAATTGGAACACCGTGCATCTATCTTAAAATTAATTGATCGGTCATTGCTTCAGTTTTACCTGTTTTGGTATAGTAATTTTATTCTAGTTATATGGTCTTCACATATAATTATGTAAGAAATGTATACAAAATATTCTAAAACATTTTAAAAGAGTAAATATTTAGTTTCTTGCCCATTCCTCTCTATAGCTATCTTTTGGAACGGGCAACTGGAATCACTTCTATTTTTTCCTTTTCTGTGTGCTTATTTGAAATAAATGACTTGACTTTGACTTGATCTGACTCAATATAGTAAGTCCAATGTCTGCTAACGCTCCTTTTACTCTGGTTCTGCTCCTCCTGCCATCACCACATCCATATATCTTGCCATTGAGTCACATTAGCACAGAAAAAAAACTTTGATTAGATATGTACCTAGTTTAATATACAGTGTGTTCCAGAAAAGTGTGATCAAACTGAAAAATAATCAGTCGTCCTTTACATTTAGTTCGAGTAGGTATTGAAGTTTTGTAAGGCGATTAAGATGTTTGTCGTGAAGAAAGTTGTTCAGTTTGATGGTCTGCACCACACCCTTAATTTTGACCACACCTTTCTGAACAACCAGTATTTAAAAAAAAATAGAATAAACATGATATTTTGCATCATACAAGAAAATAATCTCAAGTTTAGACTCCTAATTCTGGTTTGACTTTTTAAGTTCCCCTTCCGCCGTCAAAAATTAAAACGTTACAATAGATTCTGCATTTCTCCACATACGGAATTGTCGCATGTATCGCGTAGTGGGAAGTCTCATTCGTTGGTCACAAAGTGCGCGGTGTAAGCTAAGCGCGCGCCCGCATTCACCTCCGCGAGATGGTGCGCTACACATAATTGCTGTACCGCTTGCACAACGACTGCGCGCACTGCTGTGACTCGCATACAACCCCCTATTGCTGCTTATCTGCACGACACCAGCGCGTATGTCGCTCACAAATAAGGTACCTAATACGAAACAATAACAATACGAGACGTACGTCACCTCCACCGATGTCGCCGGCAGCGTTTGTAGCTATTGACACTGGAAGGCAACTAATACTGCCGCAACTAATCTGACCGAACACAAATAGTAAAGGTTGGTGAAGAGATTAGCAATGAAGTAAAAAATGACTATGGTGTACCTCAAGGTAGCTGCCTATCCCCAAGTGTATTCCTGGTCTATGTTAATGACCTGTGCCAGAAGTCACTTAAAAACGGTATAATATTTAGTTATGCAGGCGATACCGTATTAATATGTCACGGTGAGAGTTGGGAAGCAGCGCAACAAGCGGCAGAGCTGGGCCTACGGGAAATAATCAGTTCGCTGGAAAGTAACTTACTTACCCTGAATATTTCAAAGACCTCATATCTGCAATTTACTTTTGCCAATACTAGACCCTTGGAAATAAGTCTCAAAGCACACTACTGTAATGATTTTAATGGTCACTAATGTCCATGTCTACCAATCGCTCAAAAATACTCAGCGAAATACCTAGGTGTACTTCTGGGTGAACGACTAAGCTGGGGTACTCACATTGAATTGAACACTTCTCGTGTTAGGAAACTTATATGGGCATTTAAAAAGCTTCGACACGTGGCTCAGTTTGAACTACTACGAACGGTGTATCTTGCGCTGGCACAGTCAATCATAGGCTACTGTATCACGGCCTGGGGAGACGCTTACCTTTATGATTCACCTCGAAAGAGCCCAAAGATCCCTGCTAAAGGTCATGGTTTCCTACGAAAGATCTATACGAAAATTGTAAAGTACTTACCTTGAGACAGTTGTACCTTCTTAATCTCACACTGAGACAACATCAAAACACAACGGTAAATCACACCACAAAATTAAAGAGAACGATTACTCATACTGACAAATGAAGACCAGTAATTTGTAAAACCGCGTCCGCTAGACGACAACACTTTTACATGGATACGTACATTTACAATAAAATAAACAATACACTGGACATAAGCCCCTTAACAACTAGATAAAGTAAAAAGAAAATCTCCACATGGCTTCGAATACTGGATTATCACCGGACGGAAGATCTAGTACAACAGCTACTGCTGCTCTTAAGACACAAACCGACACACCATCACCAATTTAAACATACACAATCACATACACCATCACAGACACGTACACACATTCACGTACACACATTCACATACACATTTATGCACAGTTATTGCATACCAAAAGAGCCGGCGTACATCTTTAATTTCTGTTATTTTACTTTGTTTTTAAATTAATTTATTGTACAGCTACTATTATTATTCCACAAACGGGGGAATACACTGGCTCCTGAAACACAGGTTGCTACCTAGCTCAGAAGCCAGGGTTCCTAATTGTATGTTAAATTTTTATTTTGTGTCAATAAAGAATTTATTTATTTATTCGTCAGTTCAATGACGCCCACTACAGGATGGCCATTTGCTACTTTTGTCAGATTAAAATGCGCTGTGATGCGGCCTGTAATACGAGTATGCTCTTAGTTCAATTGAAGATTGACATCTCCAACCATATTATATTTACCTCGACCCATTCAAGCCGTCGACCATTAAAAAATCTCACGTTCCTTTATTTCCACCGGTGAATCTTTCACCAAAACCTTAAATATTAATATCGTTTATTAATATATTAAAATCATAACCATTTACAAACCAGAATTAAAATGAAACGTCATTCCAGTATTGAGAATTAACACCGATAGTCCGATATGACAGATTTTACTTATCGCCTCTCAACACGCGCACATTTCAGCGATGCAATAAATTTAAATGTTTAATATTTTACCACTTAGGGAAGCATGGTTTCTCTCATAATGTTTTTGAAAGGCGTTAATGGATTCTACGGAAAATATCTCATTTTATCCTCAAGAGGTCAGTTTTAAATTGAGTGTTGAGTGGTTAGGAGTAAATATTATTATTATTAAATTTTTAAATACCTACCTAAACTATATTATTATGTACGCTAGCCGTCTATTCTAAGTATATTGGACGAAACTGTCAAGACATGCCGGTTTCCACGATGTTTTCCTTCACCGTTTTGAGAGCAGTGGTGATGAAATAATTAACATAACGTAAAGCGATTGTCTGGTTTCGCATTTACGATCTACAAAGTCGCGTAAGTCGCTTGGCCATCACTGCTCTCATTAAATAAATTAATACACACACACATAACTAAATAAATGAATTCAAACTTAATAAACTATTTAACTACTAACTAAATTAACTAAATAGCATGCATTTTAGCCACACCCACCAAAGATTTCGAGACGGCACTATCACAGAAGTCACGCATTGTCCGTACCGCGCCACAAGGATGGGAATCAAAACCTTCACCGATTTTACCGGTGTTTTGATAATCTTGTTTTAGTATGCCTTCTTCGAAATTTCATTGTTTGAAAATTTCTAACATTAGTCATCATCCCGATTGCTTTTGACCCTGACCTTAACGTTGAATTTCACTTGACTACACTTCACAAAACGATAAGTTTCAACCTCAGTAAAGTTAACAAATAAATGTATGGTTGGTTGTCAAAACCGATAAAGCAATTACGACTGCGACTATACATACACAAAATATAAGTTTGCACTACATTGTAAGCATATCCTAGTGTATGTACATTTCTCATATCATCCCTACTTCGAAGCTTATTGGAAGACGGAACCCATTTGTATTATTACCTCGAACGAGGTCGGGCCAACCTTTGATGAGATGCAATCATATCGCAATTCCAATATGCTGTAATGTGTCCACTGTTTTGGAAGATACGAAAAGTTTTCCATTCCTTTAAGAAGTTCAAATATCTGAGTAATGATAAAACATAACATCACGCCTGTAATGTCTAAAGGGTTAGGCACAGGTATACCTATAGTACTCCCACATTTCGACAGTTATGTTTAAGTCCCTTGTAATAGGGGGCTAATTTATTAACATCAACCGGGCACAAACCCAGACTCTGGGCTGCTACTGACAAATTCCAGTTGGAAAAACCCAAAACATGTGGTCCGACCCAGGAATCGAACAAAGTAGAACCTCATGCTCAGCAGTAGCGCTTGTGACCACTAGACTAGACGAGACCTCAATTTTATAACATTATTATTTAATCGAAAAATGTTGAGACATTAATTACATAAGTCTTTTGACAAAAACTTCCAGTCTGTAGTCCTGAAAATATTATGATGTGCAAAAGGCGTTCAATCAATAGGGTGGTGAGGTAATTTAATGGTCGTCGACCTATGTCGTCTTTTCTCGTTTACAAATTCAATCATGCTAAGCTGCACGAAACGTGTAGATATTTTTGCTTACATACAGGCCTAGGTCTATTCCTGGTCGAAACTCACACAATCCACTCCAAATCTCCACAATAAATGTAAAATCGAACTGAATTTATTCACTCAAACGGTAAAATCGTTTCCAAACTCTTCCGGGTCTCGTTTTAAGGACACTAGGTTCGCGAAGCTTCTCTTTAACGTTCAAAGGTTTAGACTTATTCGGTTCAATAGGTACTACTGTTATATGTGGGAGGCTTCATAATTATTCTATGTATTTATTCACACCGCTTGAGCCGTAAGCTACGAGTGTTATGATCATCAATCATTTTGGGGTTTGCGTAGTGGGTGAGCGATTGGTGGGTGGTAAATGTCGTGCCTTTGATTCGGGCATGGAATTTTAACCTACATTTAAGTAGTTGTTCCGAAGTCTAGTTGTCAGTGTTTATGAAGTATAAGAGGTTAGGACAAAAAAAGTAAGAAATCAGCTTTCATCAGAGCATGTGGAAAAACTGTACGAACACTTGTGAAAGCGAGAAAGTCGAAATTGGGCGAAAACACGATCGAATGGTGTCAAATACAGAGCAAGCATAGCATAATCAGCTTTTAGTATTCCCACTGTTGGGACACAGGCCTCCTCTCGGTGAGAGGAAGTGGCAGTAATCCACCAAGTGGGCCCGGTGCAGGTTGGTAGATATCACATTTCTTCGAATTATTGGTTTTAGGACATGCCGCCGGTAATCCTACTTTTTGGATAATTCAAATAACAACATGGACTTGGTAGATGATCAAGAACGGCGCTAATGAGATATACAAAAACCGGAAACGGTTAGTAGCGAGACCTCAGACGAAGTCATGGAAAAGTGGAAATAGCAACATTTACCACAGCAGAGCAATGACAGAAAATAGCAAAGAAACTAGTTGAACCCCGCCAAAAGATTCACCTGTGAAGCTCGACCTGAATCAACTCGGCTGCGACGTCGTTAAAAGTGCCTCCCTTACATAAATATCACCCGTCTCTCCACTAGTCCAATGCTTACGCTAGGGTGCATACTCCTTCGGCTCATTATCCTTCCGACGGACGACGACTACGATCGATGCTTTAACGGTAGGGAGGACGTGCACTTAGGCTACCTAAGGGTACGTCCTCCCTACCGATAAAGCGGCCCCGTCCATTCGTTGATATGCAATGGTCCTTGTAGCATCATGAATCATGAGGCTTCAGGCTTGTGCGAATCTTGGGATTCATTCGATTAATCGAGTCTGATCAAACCACGCTGGGGTCGGTGCATTTCATTCATTCATTCATTTAGGACATGCTGGTTTCCTCACGATTTTTTCCTTCACCGCTTTGAAAACAGTGGTGATAAAACTTTTCACACAAAGTAAGGCGCTTGTCTGGGTTCTAACCTACGACCTACAACTCATAAGTCACGGCCGTTACCACTGGGAATGGCACACGAATGTTAAAATACTCGTCAATGCCTGGATAGGTACGAACTGAAATCAAAAGCCATAACTCTAAAAGAGAAAACTCTAAAAGCCTGAGGCTTAAAACAACGCCGCCGCCGTAAAGAAAAACGTATGCCAATGGAAATACGCTTGAAGGTTTTATAGTCATATGGCGAAGGAAAGTTACCTTTCGACTAGATTTGAATTTACTACAGATATGAATAAAATATTGCGATACCTACATATTTGCTCATTCTCATATTGGAACGGCATGACTTGATTAGTCGAAGATCACGGTTTCCAGGAACCTACTGGAAATCTAAGAAGAAAATAAATCGAAGAAGATAAAAAAAAAATACCCAAGGTGTGTCTCAATGTATACCTACATTCCATAAAAATATATAGGTATAGATATCTACCTATAAATCTTCAACCTCAGTTTCTGTCGAACGTTTAAGATTTTGTATAAGGGGTAGTCTTTTTCGATGAAATCAGCGGTCCCGCATAGGTAGGTACGGTTTTTCGATTTTTGTCAACACAAAATGTACCTACTGACAACAGATTTTTGTCACGATTTCAGGGCTGGTCCCATAATAAAAGTTGTTGACAATAAATTAATACAACAACCCTCAAGAGGTTTGGTGTAAAGCATACCTATCATTGTCTATGATTGTCATTTTAATCGACCAATCCATAACATCTAACATCATAACACCAACAAGAACAACAACTGATTTTTTGACTTCACCTCAAATTACATAATTAGGTTTACAAAATATTTTAATTTAAGTAGGGTCGACTGGAATCAATTCTATTTAAATGTAAATTGACGTTCAAAAGTGTCTATTATGTGCCTACTTGAAATAAATGCTTTTGACTTGGACTTGGCATTTTACCTGCTTCTGCTTCACTCTATAGCCTTGAAAACCACCCTGCCTCTTCTTATCTAGGTATATTGGAGTCGGTTTTGACCACCAGTAGCAAATCGAATAACATTACACATTGTAAATAATACACAGTCCACCCTCACACCTAATGTTGCAATGAAACTTTTGACGACGACTCACAATTTCTTAAAAAACTAATCATAGTGTAGCGAAAAAAAAAGGAAATTAACCACTTTAAGACGTACAGTTTATTAACTTAAAAACCGCATTAACATATAACATAATAAGTAAAAGTTAAATATGTTAAAAAAAAACGTTACGAAAAAACTTAAGGCATTTAGTTTTCGAACTAGGGAATAGGCTCTTCACCACTAAGTTACGTAAACTTTCATTTGAAAATTATCTTATTAAGATTACCTAAGTTATCCCGATATTAACAGTCGTGGCTGTAGATCAACTATCCTTAAAATATTAAACCTGTAAGTAAATAAACGTGATGGTTTCCTGAATCCTGACGAACCACACATCTCGGCGGAATCACTTTTAATAGGTACGCCAACCATGTGTCGTGGATCTGGGCTTGCCAATCTCGAACTCCAGGGATTCTATGCGGCTGTTAAAAGTGACCCAATAGCACGCAAGCCTGGTAAATAGCCCGATACCCGGGGCAAAAGGCCGGAAACAGCTCTTTTTAACTGGCTGGTCTACACCAGTTTTTATGTGTCGATCAAGAAAATTACTTCGTTGACTGTTAAATATTTGCAGCAATTTGATTAGGTATTAAGGTCAATAAAAGTTATTAGACTCCCTTTAAGATGAAAAATTATGAAATCGACAATCGGGCTCAGTTTCTGTTGTTCCACAACAAAAGTTTTTTTCATTAATCGAGTGAGGCCCTTGTTTACGTCAGAATTTTATAGAAGAATGTAAAATTGATGACTAAAAATTAGGTTGAAACCGCAACCGCGTTCACGCTGCAGTGGGTAATATAAAACATTAACTTTTTCGTTTTTGTCTGGGTGATCCCTTATAAGCTCTTCTAAAAGCACAATTTATTTTGATTCAGTTTTTATTAACAAAGTTTTTGTACAGAAATCTCGATGTTTCGACATTTCACCACAATTCAAACTGTAATTGGAAATGCATGAAAAAAAAATCTTATACCGTATATAATACAAATACAACCATAAGAGTATGTTTAATGCTTTTAGCAATCTATCTACTATAATCCCCAGAAAGTTTACTAAGTCCCATACAAGAAGCGTTGCTATATGTAGAGAGCGATCAACAAAAATAATATTATTTTGTTTGTATTATTATGCGTCGTTATTACTGTCCTTTATTTGGCTCCAACGACCCAATCCGGATAATAGATTAGTTTAGGCATGGAATGTATGAGAAGCTATTCTATTTGTTGCTATTATTCTGGTAGTCCACCAACTGTCTGTGTAATTTATTTTTGAATATTAGTATTTCCCTGAACTGACACTTTACTTTGGTTATCACTATTGATTTCATTTATGCAACTTCATTTTGGTTTCAACTTAAAATGACGCCTGTATTACGAGATTATGAGGGATTAGGCAGAGTTGTAGTGGTACACCCACATTTCGTTACCTACATAGTATCTTCTTCTGCTATCTTATAGTCTCATGTTACAGGGCACGAGCCTATTGACATAAGTTCTGACTCCGGGTTGTTACTTTCCAAGTGGGAAAAAAGAATTAATAGCACTTTGCTAACTATACCCGTAACTAAGAAAATGTTGTTAATAATTTGCAACGCGTTCATGTTATATACAGTGATAAAGAATGTAAGGGAAGGGAACCTTTAAAACTTTCCAAGCCATCTATTAATTTATTTATGTACGAGTATCTTGGAATATACCGGGAGAAGTCGTAAATTAAATGTTTCATTGATTGGAAAAAGGGTCATCCCCAAATATATCAATCATAATAATTTGACGGCTATTTCAAATAAAAAATATATGAAGTGAACATGTCCAAAATGATGTGCCTTCTGCTTCTTCCCGCGACTCGCGTGGAAGTCGTAAGACTTGTCAGCATACAACACACGACATGCAATAAGCACTATCGTCAGGGGAAATCTGGAATTCGCTTTGGAATATTTTTCCTTCAATAGATTGAATTTAGTCGTACCTTTACACAACAGGGTTGGAGGTGGGAGGTAGTACGTTAACGACACCATGTTTTATATACCCCGATGCCACAGTCCTTGGCACGGCCTCACTTTGATTTGAGTGTTTGGAGGCTTGCGCCACGTAATTCAGGTTTAAGCTTACTAAGATTTTGGAGCTTTCCTTCTCCTAGACAGATTGTAAAGGAATGATAATGACGCTTATCTCGCCAAAATTACACAAGTCATACTGTGAAGGCAAGCAAGGCGTAGTATCCGTTATGCCAGACATTAGAACCGGCTATCATTATTGAATGTATATTCAATTTATCTTGCCTATGCTGTTGATCGTTGAACGCTTCCTTGTTCACTCGGAATCCAACCCAAAGGGCAGAAGTCATGCCATGGTGAATAATATATGGGTCCGCCATATTGAATTTGGAGTAATTTTATCCATCCACATATCATGGGGTCCGTAACAAGTAACTATTCCACCATCTTCGGGAGTTCGCCATAATGAATTTAGAATCATGTCACTTAGCTTACCATGCATTGTCATCTAAACTAAACGTGTTTGCAAAATTTCAGTTTTAAAAATTCTGTTGCAAGATTTCACCAAAACAAACTATTATAAATACATTCGTACAAATATTGCAAATTAAATGAAAGCTTGTATCGTATGTTTGTCAGCAAACTTTGTCATGATAATAGATATGAAAACTTTATGCACTAGCTTGGGGCGTCCGCCACATTGAATTTAGTGTGACGTATTTTTTTCGTATTCTTCTCAGCAAACCCTTTTAAATAAAGTAGGTCACGCAGACTTACATAACGGTTTCACCGTTTAAAAGTTATCAGATCTAATTTAGACCCGTCAGATTTAATGGAACGGCCTAGGATACAGCTAGGCTATTCCATTTAACCTTATATTTTGGTTGATACAGAACCAAAATATAAGGTTTGTAGAGTTAGGCCTTGTAGAGTTGGGGCTTGGCAACCTATTTTACAAGAAATGTTTTTGGGTAGGATTTCATTTATTATTGCAGGTTGTTCTATTTCTTTTTATTAAATCGGTGATATTGTACTTATATGTATTTCATATACAGGTTATAATCATAACCCTTCTAGCACAGTAGAAAAAAAAACTTGCATGCCAGAAGTTATTTTCTTCATAACCAATAAAAAAGAGTATCTTGTTCATTGTTTATCCACATGCTAATCTAGCTTTAGAGACAAATGCAAGTTAGTTTATTATTATCCGTAAGAAATATGGATTTGAGGCTTCCAACCCTTTGAGGCGGTTTGAGCGAACCGTTACAGATTTATATTTTTAATTGTTGTTTGTATGCAAATCTAAGCATACCAAATTTTGGCTTTCTAGGACATCGGAATGTACCTTAGAGGTTTTATTTTATATACAGACTTGCATCCCCCAATACGGGGGTGAAATGGTAAAAGTTAAATATTTCTATTTTTTTTGTTGTTTGTGTGGAAATCCTAGCCTGCATACCAAATTTCAGATTCGAAAGGACTTCGGAAAGTGCCCTAGAGTATATGATGAGTGTGTGAGTAAGTCAGTCTGTGACGAATTCGACGTCTTTTAGGTACTTATTAATAAAATCCAAAATATCAAAACATGACTAATGAAACATGTTTTGCCATTAGTGTAATTTGTTATTTTGTTTTTGGTTCGTCTTAGCGGGGGTACTACCGTGTCCCCAGATCCCAAGAACAAACTTGAAATTGTTCTTGAAACATGTTCTCCCATATGTAGTGGTAAGTAACCCACACATGCACAACGTTGCGAACTCAAGTGCCTAGGACGTCACACGTCAGCTAAAATTATGGACAGAAATAGACGACAAACATTTGGTTTCTAGCCGCTGCCCGCGTTACTCGCGTCACATATAATTAACCTTATTTTAATCATTGTATATTAACTGTGTTTAGTCGTAGTAACTATATTATTAAACATTTAATTTCACCTCACTATAGATCCTAAATCACGTCCCAACAACAGTTCTATATTGGTGATCCCGACGTGAATTAAAAAAACGTTTCCGTACCCGAATAATTGCGTTAAATACAGACTTGACTTAGACTTTCTTCAGAACTGTTACTGTATACTATTTAACGAACTTTCGAGATGGCCAACCCTAACGCAGCCACCGACCATAAAGTTACCTGCGATCCTACGCACACGGCTACCATGCCTGGCGCCGCATCTGCAAGCGTCTACGCACCACAGCAAGCTGGTCCGAGTTTCGCCATCGACCACCAACAGCCGCCAGAGACGGGGACGATTACCATTAACTACCGCATCACCGACTTCTAGTCAGCCCATCCGCGACTATGGTTCCACCAGTTCGAGGCCATTATCGGTTTACAAAAAGCAAGTGACTTAAACAAATATCAACTACTTATAGCTTTATATAAGATAGGTCAAATTAGCGACATTCTGGAGAACCCGCCCGCGAACGGTAAATACCAAGCAGTAAAAGATAGGCTGATTTCGGCATATGAAGAGTCCGAGTCCAAGCAGTTATGAAAGTCGAGCTACGGATCAAAGACCCATTCAACTACTTCGTAAAATGCAGGAACTCGGAAGGAACAAAATCTCCGAGGACACTTTTAAAATATTGTGGTTAGACCGCTAGCCTCAAACAGTCCGAGCAGTAGTCACTGCCTGCGACGCACGACGTCACATTTGAGAATGTCGCAGCAATTTCCGATAAGATAATGGAAACTACGCGGCCATCCGAACTCTGTTCGCTAAATCCTATTGCTATCCCTAGACAACCAATTGATCAACAATTTGATATTTTACTTAAAAAAATTGCCGAGTTCAACACCGTATTTTTTTGTTAGTGGTTTGGAAAACACATGTCACAGTAGCAATAGGAGTCGTGGTCTTGAAATCCGTTAAACGATGAATCGGGTAGCGGTTGAGCTCGGTGATTACGTTTAAAAGACGATAATCTCCGCACGGGCGTAATACACCGTTTTTCTTTTGAACGACGTGTCAAGCATTTGCCCATGGGCTGGATGACGGCCTGCATATTCCTATGTCTACCATGTGTTGGAATTCAACCTTTACTGCTTTGTACTTTGCAGCGTTAAGTGGACATCTTTTTTCGTAGACAGGAGGGCTTTGTGTACAAATAGGATGCAATTAATTGTGTTTGGGTGGGTCTTAGAAACACTCACTCTTAGTGATTTCTGAAAACTCTGTTAAAATGCGGTGATATATATTATTCGAATCGATGACCTTAATGGTTGGAATATTTGAGGCATCTTCTTCGTCGGTCTTCCTAGAGAGTAGAGTGACTTTATCTATTAACATTTTTGCATGAAAATCAACGAGCATCAATTATTGATGTTTGGCTGGGAAATCCGCTCCAGTAATGCACCGCTGTACATCGGCCAGGACAAATTCTCAGGTAAAAGCTTGACGTAGTCTAAGGTCCAAAGTCATTTTCTGAGACCCATATGTTTTGATTGCTGTACCATTGGCAGCAACAAACGTAAAATCAGCAGGTTGACGATTCACGTTCCTGAAGGCAATAACTGAAATATCGGTGCCGGTGTCAATAAGAAAATGCGTACCACTTTTTCCACAATATAGAACTTTTGTTGGGACGTGATTTAGGTTCTATAGTGAGGTGAAATTAAATGTTTCTTCAGTCTCACGAAATGGTTTAATAATGTATAGGTCTACCAGGATCTGATGGCAAAAAAAAAGTTTAAAAATAGCGATTTTCAAATGGCAAACAAAAAAAAAATTCCATCTGTTAACTGAAATTTCCTTTAAAAAGTTTTACTCCTCCAATTTCCCCAGTATTGCTAGTGTCAATTTCTTTTTTCCCTTTTTGCCATCAGATCCTGGTAGAACTATAGTTACTACGACTAAACATAATTAATATACAATGATTAAAATTAGGTTAATTTTATGTGACGCGATTAACTTTTAAATGCAGTTGTAAGTTTGTACGCACAATTTTAAAAGATATACCATGTTATTTTACTACCATAGACTTCCTATAGGTTTACCTGTAATCTGTAAGCAAAGAACAATTTTTTTTTTCATTATTGTAAGCTCAGTAGTTTCAGAGGGACTGGTAAATTTTCATATATTTTATTAAATAACTTCAGAACTGTTTATTTTGAAACTATACTACAGTTTGCTACCCAAAAAAAAAAGATACCCAAATAATAATAAAAAAAATACACGTCCGTGTTTGGGTCACAGAAATTCCAATGTGTGCCAAGTTTCAACTTAATGAGTCCAGTACATTCTGAGGAAATTAGTTGTGACAGACGGATAGATAAACAGACACACGAGTGAACCTCTAAGGGTACAGTTTTTTCGTTAGGACGTACGGAACGCTAAAATAACTAGGCCGTCATCTTTGGGAGTCCACCATATTGGATTTATAAACGACGTCACTTATCTAAACATGCATTGTCATCCAAACTTAACGTATATGCAAAATTACGGTTTAATCCGTTGGGGACAACTGTTTAAAAATTCAGTTGAAAAGCTTGTAATAATAATAGAAAAGGCGGACACCATCTATAACCGAATAGGGAAAGGTTTGTAGTCTTACTGTAACTAATTATTTACATCCATAAAATCCAATCGGTGATTTTCTAAATATTACTTGCAAGTGTACCCAATGAGATTCTTCTTTGGCAAACTACCATACAAAAGTAAAATTCAATTCCTGGACGATTTTTAAACATCCTTCCTTAGGCTCACTTTCCTTATTTTGTTATAAAGATACTTATATCATGCCTCTTGACCCAGATATTCAGGCTATACGTTGTCTTGGGCTCGCCACAATAGCGGCGATAAGTCCCCTCTTTGAGGAGGGGTTGGAGAGGTGCCACGGCGCCTTTGCCTACCGCCTGACACAGGACGGCTCGTCGTGTTCCACGCGTGCCGCACAGAGATGTCAGCACTAAGTGACGGGGTCAAATAGGGCCGATGCCGGCCAGGGTCGCGGGTTGTTCGAAAGAGATACCGTGGCCCTAGCACAGGCAACTGAAGGAACACGGGTGGGTTCTAGTCAATAAAAGTCTGACACGCTCTCCCGCTCCTCGCATAGCGGGAGAAGTGATTTGATGATTAATTCAAACCCCAAAAAAACGCTGTATGTTGTCAGTATATAAATGAATATTATTAAGTACATTTTCGACGCTATTTATTACTATGATAATGGCTAACTTGGCTGGTATAGCTTTCAGTGTAAAACAGACCTATTAATGTTTGTATGGTCTCAAATTCCGTCCTCATGATCGATCATCGACGAAAATTAATTATTTTGTAAATATACGCTTTTTGGATAATGTCATACATAGGTACATATACATTATTGCCTTCTCGACTTTATCCCACGGCATTGCCCAAACTGGGCAGACCTCCACCGTATACTTCACTGTGTCCTCCGTGCGATTCACACAGTAAATGAAAATGTCCACAAATCGGGTTCATCCAGAAAAAAAAAACAGGGCTTGTGTGTTTTATCCAACTTCAATGAGTTAGGTACTCTAAATAATTTAATGACTAAAACTAATTCACACATTTTGTCAAACTACTAAATAATGTAGTTTAATTGTTGAAAGTTGTTCCAGATACTTTCAGACACGGCGATGAAACGCTTACGTAAAATTTAACATTAAATAATAATAATACCAGCCTATAACTGTCCCACTGCAGAGCAAAAGCCTCCTCTCACACAAATAAGGCACGAGCATTGAGCACCACGATGCTCAAGACGAGATGTCGATTTCAGACTTAAAATAACTATAATTCCAGGTTTCCTTTACGATGTATGCTTTCACGAATGTCAGTAATGTCTAAGATAAATTCAGGGAGTACATATGAGATATAAAGTCACATTGCTACTTGTCCTGATTTTGTGAGAAGCGAGGTCATAACCACTGGGCCATCCCGAGCTTTACTTATACGCAAATAATAAGGAAAATGCCTTAATCAACTGAGCACCGCAAGTACCTAAATACTTCTCCTTTATTTACAGACTAGCAACAGATTTTGCCTATCAATTCCAACCACATTATCCCGGTTTTGTGTTATAATCAGTATTGTTGAAGTGTGTCTATCTGATTAACGATACGCATCGAATTTCGATGAACGCGAGTACTGGTGTAGTATTCAACGTCAGTCGATCAATTCTCGACACAAATATGACCGGGATTTATGATTCTGTTTGATGAGAAGTGATTAACTTTGAGGCAATTTGGGCTAGTAATTAAGTTAGTGATTTATAGTTGTATATTGATTAAATGTTGGGTGTATCAAAATAGCCTTCATGACTAGCGAATTGTCGATTAATGTTCGTCCGGCGCACCCTGCCAGCCAGCTTTGCATCGATCTTGCTGACTGCCTAATACTTTTTCTATGGCATGCTTTGATTTACTTAAAAGGGTAAGATACGTTACTTGATCACAGCGCGTGGTCCTATTTAACTAAGTACAATGGACGCAGTGACACTCACTCACACGCGGACTATTGTCTAAACAGCGCATGTTGATACGGCTAAATAATTTTAGTTTTTTTATTTATAAATACGCATCAAAATGCCTACTTGAGTGTTTAAAAACTGTTTGAATATGTTCTGTTCTGTAATTGAAAATAGCCAAAAATGTTGTTGAAAATTATTATTTTATTTATTGTTTGCTTCGTCATTTGTGTGAGAGCGAGATAGATAATACAAAACAGGCGTGTCATACAACATGCGACACAATCGTAAAAATTCGGCGACTACCGCGATTGCGCTCGAACTTCTGTTTCGAGTCCTATTTCTGTCCATGTTTGCTTAAGTTATTCTCATACAATAAATAGATATCGATAGGAGAAAGCAAGTAATACTTCTGAGAAATAAGCTGATGGTTTTTGCGTCGCTAAAGGCCAATGGAAATATTAGGAGCTGATTGTCAGTATTAACATGTTGAACGGGCACAAAGAAAAAGGAAATGATGGTTATATGTAAGTAGGTAAAAAAAGCACTGATTTATATATTGGTCACCTTAACCCAACATAAAACATTACCCAACACCCAGAAAAGAAAAACAAAACAACCGTTCTAATCCTTTGGCCATTTGTTCAAATATCAAACCAAATTGATGCGACAGCCCGAAAACCCTTGTTCATACAATAACTCAATCAATATGGGTCAACAACAAATAATGCTATTCACATGTTTTGAACACTTTGCGTTCATACCTGCCAGTGATCTTTGTGAAATATAATAGTGTGCTAATGTCATGTGAAACGGACTTGGGCCTTAGAAGTAGCGGGTGTATAACAATAAGCATGAAATTGGCAAGAATATTTTGAAGAGAAGAGAGTAGTGGTGGGCCGGTGGTAACAGTCCTGACTTTCGAAAATACGAACCCAGGACGACTTTACTTTGTGTAATTTAATCATCACAACTGCTCTCAAAACTTAAACATCATGAAACAACTTCGAAGCAATAATTCAAAGATATGGTGTGGTAACTTCAACCTTGCTTGATGCTTGTGCATCAGCAGAGGACTCATCCACCTGGACACGGGTTGCCTAGGGTAACCTGGAAGTCTTTAAACAGACTCCGGACCCAGGTTGGCCGAAGCATAGAAAACCTGTTCAGGTGGAGATTCATAAACGACTCAGCCTTGTTTGAATGTGGTGCTGTTCCACAAACGATGGGACACTTGATATCATGTCCTGTGTGTCCTGTCAGCGGCACGTTACAGGAACTGATGGACGCTAGTGATGACGCCAAACACGTAGCCGAATTCAGGGCAGAGTCCATTTAGTTTGTCATCGACACGATAAGAAGAAGAAGCAATGGGATCGTTATAGGTTGATTATGCTTATGGACGGAGGTAAGGAGCTAGACCAAAAGGATGAATGGATTGTGTGGGAGATCACGTTATTTAGAAAGAGATGGGAATGCAAGATATGATGACAGCTAATCAAGTTAACAGAGAAATATGTTTTTTTTTTTTTTTGCCAGCTCGGTATATAAATGGGAGCAAAGCAGGCATAAGAAGAACAGAACGCAATTAGGCCGCTACTGCCCAATGGTTGCCAGTACCATATTAGTTAATCAAGGCTTTCCAGTATTTTTAATCGGTAAACACTCCAACTGAACAAAGAAAAATGGTTCATGTTAAATGGTGCATTTTACTGGCGGGGTTTGGTCATTTTCTCCTACCATCTTATGCTTAAAAGAAAATACATTAGTATCAAGTCGCATCTCTCGAGAAGTGCACTGAATCAAAATTTACCACATTTCAATATTCTTTTAAACGCAAACCATTACTTTGAATATGCGATTATTTTGAAATTTCACAGCAAATCAGTGCTCAGACAAAAATTTATTAGACATTCAAGATATCTCTCTGTACTGCGAACATTGATGTCGAAGAAGACCCTTATCTTATTTCTACTAACTTCTTTTGAAACGCGAAATATATCACAGCCAATCAAGGTGCAGATAAAATCTATGAGTTTTTAAAACCATTTTCCTGTACCGCCGTACAGGAACATCTTTTTAACAACTCGTAGATTATCTCGGAATTATTCTTTTGAAGACGACCTATTTTACTATATCTCCTAACTTCAAGAAAATCTAGGAAGTTTCCGCCCAAAGACAACGTTTTTAAAAGCGTTGGAATCACGTTTTGGACCAGTGGACCATGAACAACATAAATGGACACAGTGGGCTGCTACAAAAAAAAAATTGGGATCGATTCAATGAAGTTTGCGGAAACTCACTGAGTGCAAGCAGCGCAAGACCGGTCATTGTGGCGGCGATTGGGGGAGAACTTAGTCTAGCAGTGAACGTCTTTTGGCTAGTAAAGATGCTTATTTACTTAGAACATAGGACACACATAGGTTAGAACCTAATAATAGAGGTAATAAATACACTACTCACAACATTATCCACGGATTACTAAACAAATCTACTAGTTGTTAGAAAGAACAATGTAAAAAAAGAAACAGATTTTATGTAAACATTACTTAATTATTCGGATTCTGATCACTTAAATAGTAACAATTTCTTTTCTAAATTAAGCCTTGCTGAGAATCATAATATCAGTTGAGCCAAATTGTCCATTTTAGGTGACAACTAATCGATGCAGCGGTGAGCGTACGCCTGAGTTGGTTCTACAGAAATTAGTTGCAAACAAGTGTCTCAAGCGAACTTTCCGAACGTGTACGGTACGAGGGATCTTTCTAACATAAACTGTTCACTAGATCAGTACAGTCGAATTTATTACGACAATTATTAAATAGGGTCATCATCTCAAGTCAAGTGCGTCTGGCCTTTAGAGTGATAAGGTCATATTTTTGTAGTAATCATTGATAAGATGGTGGATGGGAAAAGACCTGACCTGATCCGCACCGCCCTTGACACCACAGTCCACAGCGCCCTTCACACAGCCAGAGACAGAAACAGATGGAGAAAGATCATCCGAGAGAAGGTGATACTGAAGGAAGGTCACGACCCTCATTGAGGAATTGAGGAATACGACACAAGGAGGAGGAATCGAAATATTTCTTTTGAGAAAATATATTATGTTGAGTTTGATAAAACGGAGTTTTGGCGTACTTCTCCAAAATGTTGCTTACAGTGTACAGCCTAAGCATGCTCAGCTAATAACGTCCCCACTGCTGGGTCACAGACCTCCTCTCCGTGAATGGAAATGGGCCATTATCCACCACATGGGCCCAATGCGCGTTAGTGGATGTCACATATCTTAAAATTTTTGATTCTCAGTCGTACTGGTTTCTTAACTATGTTTTCCTTTACCTATATGAGAGCAGCGGTGGTTACACAAATTAGACAAAATAAAGAAGGTAATTTGCGTTGAGTAATTAATGTTGTAGGCCTCAGCTTAATCCAGCAATGAAGTAAACCACAGCTTTCCAAGCCCAACACGGAAAAACAAATTGTATTGCTTTTTACCCTTTCCGTCAAATTGGGTTCGGGTTCATATGGTGTGCTGTGGTCCTCATAAATTTTATTGTGTGAATATTTGCATAACATTATGTAGGTATTTTATGTTCTTTTATGCTGTATTTTCCATGTAATTCGTGAAAGATAATTATGTCATATGAGGCAGGAACTCTTTGACATTCAAATCACTCGAGTGGAATACGAATATTTATCTTGTATCCCGTATTCTAATTACATACATATTGTTAGATTAAATTAGTTAATTACCGTCCATTTTTCAGGCTGACGAAAATTCAACAGGAGTAGGGACGATGACTCTTATTAAGAATGTTCTTAAAAATAATGTTATTTCAAAGAAGGCATAATCAAAATTAGATATTATAAAAATAAAAACTGAAGAAGATACACGCTTTAAGAGGTTTTGGAGGGGATTATTCCCGCGCGCGCGGTACGGACAATGTACGGCGTGCTTCTAGAAAATATAGTGAAATGGCGTCTTGCTATTATCATGCTTCACAACAAAGAATTAATTTAAGACTAGGCGTTAAAATTCATTCGTGATAACACATAATGTGAATACCGATTTTATGTAAACACACATTGAAGACAGCAACATAAAGAAAATAGAATAAAAAATGCACAAGTTGAAATCGAACTGCTGATCGCGACACGACTTCAAAGAAAATAAAAGAGCCACAAGGTCTACAGAAATGAAGCATGTTCTATTGAGTATATTATGTTATAACAATGATATAGTTGGGTATAAAAAGTCTCTTTAATGTATATATGATCGCGTTATTGTTCTATACTGATACTTTATAAAGTACCTGTGGGATACATTCCGTCTTCCACGCGTGTGAAGCCTCGGACAAAAGATAGTACATTTATGTTCAATTTCGATTTAGCACAGAAAACTCATTGTTTAGGCATGGCATCATTGCAACCGTTAGAAGCATTGAAGGCTTGCAAGTCTAAAATAAAATGAATACCTAATGCCTACCTAATGGATACCAAGAACTGCACTAAGATTGTTTAGGTTATATAAATACAATGTTTGGGATTGTTCTATAAATGAGATAAAATGTATCGTAGAAAAATGTCTTTTACAAATAACAAAACTATTGGCTTGAATTGTTAACATTATTCTAGTATTAAAGAAGACAACTTCAGATGACCTTATAGTTGTATATCCAAGTATATGTCCCTTGCTGCCCTCGACCAGCGACGCCATAAAAGGAGGTCCGTACCCAATAGAGGATGCCCTTAGCGTGTAGTCGCTTAGTTTTTAAGTTTTTTAAGCCCTGGCTGGAGGCATTAATTTATTGAGGCACCCACAGACAAGCCAGGTTAATCAGCCGATAAGATCCAAACATGACATTTGAAAAAATGAAAAAACGATTCCACCGCAAACAAGTGGTGACAAGTATCACAATGTGGCGGCATCTACACCGCCACATGCGAACAAACGCATCAATCCTGCATCGCGCAAGCAGAGTTTACCGCGCAGATAGCATATATACAACTTCCCGACAACAATCATCGGGCAGTTGCCTACCAGATACGACATCCATCTGGTCGGAGGATCCTCCCTTTTCCGAAGAGTATGAGTGAACTTTACACCCTGTTCCTCATATCCCTAAAACAACAACAATTTTATTTTATGTAAAATACAAACTTGCCCTTGGAATTAATTTTCCCTACCAAAGTCCCAATTAACTTAACATGAACCTCAACACAGAATTGCACAACGTCACACACAGAATCCTCCAGGTACCCTCTATCTAAGTCAAGTTTCTCTAAACCCAGAGCTCGTCTACTTCTCGCAATCAACGTGTATTGTGCACCGCACAAGTTCGATCTTACATCTTAGTGAGAGTTCCCACTAGGTCATGTTTTACAGTCTTTACACGATTATAAAGACATCAATTTCATCGTACCTCCAATAATCTCCATTATAGCCAAGTTAAAATGCGACAAACTCGGTATGGTCAATAAGTATTTACAAGATCCAAGCCTGCGTTAATCCGTTGGTTACGGCTATCTTTCGTAGATTTTTGATAGTCGTTACGAGTCGTCAGAAGCCCGAAAGTCTGACAACCAGTCTAACCAAGGGGTATCGTGTTACCCAGTAATTGGGTTGTGTAGGTCAGATAGGCAGTCCATCCATGTAAAATACCAGTATCGGGTCAGATTGGAAGCTGACCTCAACATAGATAGGAAAACTCTATGCGTGATGATGACGTTTTTAAAGGATCAATTAAATATTTCCCATTTTAATAGTAATTGTTGAAAAGTCAGCTGATCACACGGCAGATCACTTTTGCCGACAAACTGTCCTGCAGTTTGGCAGAAGATTTGTAGAACCACTCGAAGTGCGATTACGCTTTGGGTGATAATCATATTGTGATTATCACCTGTTGTTGTTGCCTTGTGAATAAATAAATAGAAATATTATTTTTTAAATAATAAAATTATAATTAAAAAACTGTTAAATTGCTGTCCTAGTTCAATAACTTGATATTTTGATCAAGGTATGTTTTTTAGTTAATCATACTTAAATGATTTTACTGTCATCAATTCCACTGTTGTTAACTGAAATGTGGTAGATTTTTTAAAATGATGGCTTAGTTTAATGTGTTTCGTAGTTCTTTATATTTCAATATGAATAAAACATTTTTTACAATAGTTTTAAGACTTTTCATAGTTATATAACCTGATATTGAAACAGATAATAAAAATTAAAATAAAGATTTTAATGCTGTCTTTATAAAATGGTTTATTAGAAATTGTGTCTTTATGTAACTCTTATAGTTATTAATTTTTGTTTTCTTAAAGAAATAGTTAAGATTTAACCAACCAAGCTTCCAAATTTATGGAAACTATACAGACATCGACATAATTTAAATATGTCTTGTATGACAGCACATCAATATTTGAGAATGTAAGTTGTCTGACTAAATCAGCGGGAATGTTTAGTATGTCAGAATTTTGAATTAGTGTTTTGTAACAATATGCATAAATGTCTCGGTAAGATATTGAAGTTTAATTTGTCAGTTGACGTCAACCAGACTCCTGCTTGACGTCAACTGACAGAAGATCCTGTATAGTGCGATAAGCTTTCATGGCTAGATACAGCTCTGAAAATTTGTCACAGTTTTAGAATAGCTATAAAAAACAGTTCAAAAATAAATAGGTTATAATACCAGCCTATTATTGTCCCACTGCAGGCAAAGGCCTTTTATTATACAGAGAAGGAACGAGCATTGATCACCACGCTTGCTCAAGACAGGTTGGCGATTTCAGACTTAGATTTACTATTTGTCTCGGTCAAGTCACGTGGTTTTCCTTCACAGCTGTCAGTAATAATCAAGGTAAATTCAGAAAGAACATTTACAAGTAAGTGGTAACCTGACCACGATTAACGTCAGAACACAGTGAACACGCTGCCTAATATGCACTTACCGTGTCTTGGTGCAAGGTGACGTACTTCGTCGTGTGCAGAACTAACCTTGAGGAGAAGCGGTTAATTCAAGGTGCGTTGTGGTAAAGTTAGAATAATGAGTTAACTTTGTAGTGTAGTGGTTGATGATTTTAGCACAAAAGGTTTTAGGCACATTCTGGAATAGTAAGCAAGTCTCCTAGTTTAGCCTTTATTTATAAACGTTGCTTAAAGTTGAGTAATTATTTGGGCCTGTTTAACCATACATCAAACGTTTCTTATCATTAACCAACGATTTTATATAAACGCCCTGATAAAATAGGAGACTTTTTGTTTCATGAAACTTGAAAGATTTAAGTATAAAAACTGTTTCTTACGAAACCCGTAGCTTACAAACCGCTACTAGTTCATTATTGTTTTTAAGGAAATGAAAATATAATTAATACAATTCAAAAACTTTACCATAACGTTCAGTATCTGTTTAGATTATTATAATAATCTAAAAGAATACACACATAACATTAAGCTTGTATTCTCCGAAGAGTTGGGCAGAGGTGTACCCTAAGTAACTTAGCGAAATGTGGGTATTTCGCTAAGTTATGTAAAAAAAATACTGCAATAAAACTATCTTAGCTTCTATCGCAATTAATAACACTAAATACCTGCTTAATTTTCAAGCTCATTTCAAATCAAATAATTTCTTATTGACATAATACGTTACAGATACTTGTTTGAACCTACTCCTGTACTTGGTGTAGGTACATGTATGTCAGGAATCAGCGGTCTCTCCCTTTTTTTTGCTTTGATTCTACTGTCAACATAGCAATAGATAAACATATGTGCAAAAATTTTTTTTTAAGAAGTAGAAAACAAAATAAAATACAGTAACAGAAATGACAAGTGTATGAAAATAGATGAAAAATAAAACATCGAAACGAAGATTTATTATTGATATTTTATGACTAGGTGTATAAAAGAAAAGTATGTTGTATGTATGTGTTCCTCTAAAGAATGAGATTAATTATTCTTTATTTTGTCTGCATCCTCATAATTAAGAGTGAAGAGACTGTTATTTACCATACGAGTAAGTTTCCATTGTGTTTTGTTGTATAAATATGCAGAAAGAAAAGCGTTTTGTCATCTAGCATAAGCATAGCATAATCAGCCTATTATGTTCCCACTGTTGGGACACAGGCCTCCTCTCTGTGAGAGGGAGTGGGCCGTAATCCACCACGCGGGCTCAGTGCGGGTTGGTAGATGTCACATGTCTTCGAATGTTTGGTTCTAAGACATGCCGGTTTCCTCACGATGTTTTCCTTCACCCTTTTGAGAGCAGTGGTGATGAAATAATTTACACAAAGTAAAGCGTCTGTCTGGGTTCGAACCTACGACCTACAACTCGTAAGTCGCGGCCGTTACCACTGGGCTAAGCGTTGTCATCTAAGCTAAACAAAATCGTTTAAATTATATTTACTCAACTTTACAATTCCTCTTTCCTCAAAGCCTAATCATAAAGAACATTTCGGCGTGTTTCTTAATTTTTAATTTTCCTGCGCTTTGAGCTCTTAAGGCTTGCTTCAGATTGAAACCACAGACGAGTCTGTAGCATAATGGAAAATCTTGAAGGTTGTTAGTACCTACCTCTACGTTTTATTTTTGTCACACAATGCTGGGCGTTTGGGAAAGGGTTTTTTTCAGTTTTCATGATTTTCCGTCATTATTTATAACATAATATAAAAGTTCGTTGTAACTTAGATCGATGTTTTAATAATAGTGTATTTTTTTAAATTGCGGTTTACTATTTATGACGTATTAAAAAAAACTACTTGCTAGATCTCGTTCAAACTAATTTTCGATGGAAGTTTGCAATGTACGTTACAATTTTTTTAGGTTTTATCATTCTCTTATTTTAGAAGTCTGTGACTTCTAAAATAAGAGAACACATTTTACCACTTTGGTAGTGTCTCTTGCGCAAACTATTCAGTTTAGAAAAATATTAAATTAGAAACCTTAATTTTATTTTTAAAGACCTATCCATAGATATCCCACACATATGAGTTTGAGAAAAAAAAATTGAGCTTCAGTTGTAAGTATGGGGAACCCCCAAAATTATTTATATTTTTGTGTGATAATCTTAATGCGGTTCACAGAACACATCTACTTACCAAGTTTCAACAGTATAGTTCCTATAGTTTCGGAAAAAAGTGGCTGTGACATACGGACGGACATACAGACAGACAGACATGACGAATCCATAAGGCTTCAGTTTTTTGCCATATGGCTACGGAACCCTAAAAACGGTTATTCACAAACATAATATGATTTAAAGTAAAACGAATGGGCATTTCACTATTGATTTAGAAACACTTCCTACCACAAAAATATATAAAACAACCCACAATATGTCTACACACAACAAAGCAACCCACAATAAATGAGTCGTAACCTAAATTCACTTCCCGAAGTCTTGTTAGAGGATCCATCATTTTTATTCACCCTTGACCCCGTAGGGTGAGGGGTCAGCCATCAAACTTCAAGATTGTAGTAAAAATAAATTGAAAATAGGTTTCATCCATATTGTTTTCGACAATGCATTTGTATGTTTGCATCTCTTCTTGTAAACATTTGACGAGGAGAAAATGATTTGATTCGATGTTCGGTGTGAGTCGGTCATGTTCGTGGAAATGTCGGTCAAAGTAGATTGGACATTTATTTAAGGTAAAAGCCGCTAGCAAAGGACAATGCCAGAAACTCTATAGAACTTTGCCCCACTCAAATCAAAAAGTCATTTACAAGCCTGCAAAATGCAGCATCTTAAAGCTTATTTATTACTGTTAACCAAACATTTGTCATAATGCTTATAGAACTTGCGGTTTCTGTTAAAATCTTAAAACAATAATGACGTAGATTATAGGTTAGGTGCAGTTTATAATTGTTAAAAAGAGATTTACACAACATCTAGGTTTCGCATTATCATAATTATTATAATCGTAATATGAGTTATTGTTTTACAGGTATTTCATACTTTTTTTTGTTGTGTATCATGCGCTATAAGTACCGCAATAGGAAATTCTGGGGATGAATTCCTTTTATCATAAATTTGTAATCAGCAAGTTCTACTGTCAAATAATGTATTATGAAAAGATCCTTTAATCATTACAATTATTTTCATTAATTGACATTTGCTGTAAATAGCTGGGGCAGGATCTGGCATTGTCATTTTCTTTTATTTTTTTACATTGTGATTATACTTCATGGACAAATTGTTTATTTTACTAAAAATACTACACTACTACTACTACCACACTACATAAGTACACACACACATATACACACGCTGCACTACACACACGCTTTCAACTTAATAAGGGCTAATGTTTCAGCCTGCCCGATTGAATTTAACTCTAAGCAATCTTAACCCCGTAACAGTAATAAAAGGTTTAAGCAAATCAAGATCAAATTTACCGATGATCTTTGGGGAAAGTCTATTAAAGTCTGTATGCACCTCCATAATTGAGACTACAGCGCCTTACTTAGCTTTAATATTTAATTTGTGTGTGGATCAAGGAGTCCCGGATGTAACGAAATACAGTAAGGTAATACCACTTTTAAATCCAGGGAGAGTAAGGACATCACCAATTATATACCTGTGTCCGTGTTGCTGATTTTCAGCAAGGTGTTTAAAGAGATAATGCTAATTCAAATGCTCAATCATGTCAACATTAATAAAATACTTCACGATCAACAGTATGGTTTTACCAAAGGGCGGAGTACGACCGACGCCGGTGTTACCTTATTAAAACAAAATAAAAATAACGCGTGGGAAGGGGGCCAAGACGCCATGGGAGTCTTTTGTGACCTCTCCAAGGCATTTGAAGGCGTCGATCACGAAACGTTGCTCTTGAAGCTTGAGCATTACGGACTTGGAAAACTTGCGCTCAGTTTAGTAAAATCTTATTTAAATGATAAACAACAGCATGTTCAAATAAATGGTGTCAATTCACTTAGTTGACAGACATAATTATAGTACTAGAAAACGGGACCTATTAGTTCAACCAGGTTTCAGACTGGCTAAAGTATACTAACCTTTCATGGGGTACTGTTTAAAATATTACGCTAAAATACCTCCCCACATACTTCAACTGAATGAGACGAAATTGAAATCTTTTATAAAACGCACACTGTGCAGGTATATTATAAGTTAGGGGATTACATCGCTGATAAAAAAGGCTGGCTCAATGCTGGCTACTCCACACCACAACTAATTAATTAGTATTTGAAATACTGTTGGAGCTGTTGAAGATTTTAAGAATAATTTGCATTGTATAAAGTCAAGTTCCTTTGTGTTATATAAATACATAGCACAGTTGTGAGTACTATGTACAATGGAGCTACCATTTACCGGGTAATTTCTTATATTGACTTAATGTGCCCTGGCGGCTTGTAGTATGTCCTGTATACTCAAATGTCTCGCTGATGGTGACGCGTGCGTTGGATCATTGAACTCCCTTCGAAATTATTAAGCTTTATGGTGCTGATCCATGCGTCATGTTTGCCCTTTGTTCTCCATGGGTACCTACTACGCTTTGGAATGGACAACTAGTTTCATATTTCTGACTGACCGACTCCTTGTCGATTCAAAAGTGCCTGTTAATAAATGCTTTGAGTTTGTCACACACACACTACATTACTACCTTTACTTTAATACGTCTAAGGGCTGATTTTACCAAAGTTCTTTTATCCGAATAAAATTGACGTCTGTCAGTTCTAGTACAGAAAAAAATCTTGTCAGATATAAAACTTTGATGAAATTCGCCCTTAGCATTATTTCAATCATGAATGAATGAATGAAAAGCACCGACCCTAGCGTGGTTTGACCAGACTCGATTAATCGAATGAACCCAAAGATTTGCACTAGCCCCTGAAGCCTCATGCTTCATGGTGCTACACAGACCATTGCATATCAAGGAATATACCGGGGGGCACTGTAATGGTAGGGAAGACGTGCCCTTAGGATAGGAAGGATTAAGGGCCTACGGAGTATGCGCGGTGACGACACGGCTCGGCATGATGACCACTTACTTCCTCTGACTTCAGCGCGGCGGACGATACTCCTCTTACTTTAGTTTCATTATTAGCTGTTTGTCATGAACAGTTTTATTATTGTCCTAAGCACGGCATTACACCCTTGCCTAAAATACAGGAATCCACTCTTTAGATGCTCCCCGCGCTAACATTGGTCCTTCAAGGATCTCGTCGTCTTAATTTCAAAAGTTACGATGTCGAAAAAACAAAAAACTTCGAACTCGAGGCTCGTTGCGGTCTTCAGCGGGGACAGTTCCAGCAGGAATCATCAACACCTTGCTGAAGAAACTTCGCGTAGCACTGCACACGCCCATAGGACTAAGTCATCTAAACGTCGACCGGCGTCGGACTTCGGACCCGTCGAATGTTCGAGTCGTCGTCACGGGCAAAGATGGACGATAACTGCAGATCATCCAGTGGATGGTTTAGACATTTTGTGAGTTTGTTCCAAGTTATTACTTATTTATTCGTTTGCGTCTTATTTCATGTGTTTAATTAACAACATTTAAGTGAATGTTTTCATTTATCTCCAAGTCCTTTAGTGGCAATCATTCCTATTAATAGCATTATATTTTTCTAAAAACACTTCCATTATTATAAAGCTAAAATGTAACGGTTGGATTATCCACCTGTTTACGAAATTCCTTCACTTCACTATAACAGCGGGCAACTCGGCGACGTGCTTCCCTGTTATCTTCGCATCAGCTGTTCCTTAATTTGCACCTAGTCATTCATAATCATAACTCATCATCGCTACGGCTAACGGAACGTTGAAAAAAATTGGTCAAAAACTCAGTTTTATGAAATCTAAGCTCACCATTTTTAGAAACTTACTTAAATCAGTAAGATTTCATAGTTTTAAATTTATTCCTTATTTCCTTGTCCCCGTTTTTTTACTCCAATAACCTATGTTTTGGTGGTAATTTATATATTTTTACTTGTGCTACAGGGTATTCATTTTTGTATTGTGGCATTGTTTACGCTGAGCCAGTGATGGAAGCAGACAGTAGAAGCAGAAATTGCAGTTTTATTAAATCATTTTGGCAATTTTTTTCTGCAATTTAACACAGGCCTGTCATATTTCAACTCACTGCTGTGCTACCCCTATTAAAGATCCGCTCTTCGATAATTTCCGGAATTCACTATACTCTTTTTAACTTCTTATCATTAACTCATTTGAAGTCTATTATAATAATTATTCTCCTACTATTACTTTATCATAGCTTACAAGTATTGAGAAATGGCTACTTGCCTCACTCAAATAAAAGCTGAAGAAGTCTACGCTTCAATCCGGGTGCATGTTGTGAACCGAACCCAACACAACACATTGCGCGTGGTCAACACACACAGGCAGAGTGTACAGCGCGGCTTCGTCACGGCGCGGCATCCCCATTCTACCAAGACGGAACAAAAAAAAACTCATTCGATCACGAAATATTTTTGCAGCACTTTCGAACTTAATACATAGCATTGGGTCGCCTACCTGAAGCACATTTTTTTAGCTTGTTGCTACAAAATACCGATTTATTGAAAACAATGCTTTAATTTTAATTTCACATTCAGTGACATAGGGTATTTAGAGCTTTATTACATAATTTCTAAGTAGAGTAGAGCTTTAAGAGTTATGGTGAAAGCGGAGAAATAACGCGATTTCGGTTACACAGCTGTTCAGGGGCAGCGCGTCCCTAAGAGTTTACATATACAGCTTCGAAGGCAAATGCCTCAAATATAAGGAACGATCTCACCAGGTTAGCTAGATCGGGGTAGTCTTCTTAACCGCAGGCTGGGAATCAGGAATGGACGTATTCCACTTTTGCACGGTTTTAATTTATTTTAATTTCGACACAGATGCACAGGCACACAACTCGCACCACATTTTGAAAAGATGTCCGGCTCAGCCGAGGGTCAAGTATAAACTCACCCTTAGTATTATTTCAGTCAGAGTAAAAATAGCTTGAACTTTTTTTTTGTCGCACAATACACGCATTGAGCCATTCATTTGTCTTGATTGGAGACAAAAGTATCTCAAATAGATAACCAACAGAATGTAGGCTTACGCATGACCTTACCTAAGGTAGGAAAACTAAAAACTATTTAAGCTTATTTTACCAATTTTTTATGGTAGTTTTGCATAGTCTAAGCATAAATTAGAACACTATTTCAAAGATTTAAATTTTAGTCAGCAGATACCCAGAAATGTGCCTTCAAAAGAATATTAAAGAGGTACTCGTAATATTACCAACAATCTGGCAGTTAACACGCACTCGCCCTCGTAAAACTTTGCGAGGAGACCTACCACTTTATATATACTTGAGGTTTACATTCAGGGTTGTTGCTTGCTAATTCCTTTTGTTCCAGTTTGTAACAAGATTTTCACGTTAGGTTACAGCAAGTAGGTACACCTCTTCCAAACTATTTGTGGAATACAGCCTTGACGTTATAACATGTTAGAGACATTTTCAAATTTTGTTAATTTCGCTGAGCTCTAGCAACGCAAGGAAAACATCATTCCTCCGGTGACAGCGCCGAACTATTGACGTGTACTGCTATCACTAAGTTAAAATAATCGTGTTTAGAAGATCTCAAGCCGCTAAATAAGTGAAATTTCAACACATCTTCATCAATCAAGTGTAAGAAATAGTGTAGTGCATCTAATCATAATAAAACAAGTAATCAGTAACAGATAAAATCACCCAGTTAAAGTGATACTTCGAAATCAATTAAAACTCAGTTTTGCAAAAACCGGGTGTGTGTAAAATATAATAATAGAACAATATTATTAACATACCCGGGTAAAACAGGCGTAGCTAATTCAACGGAACACAAATTTCAACCTTTTTCCTAACAAGGTCTTGGCTCAGCGGCTCAGGCAACCGACCACTAAACCATGTGGCGCAAGTTCGCATCCAGCCATCTGCGATTCATTTTGAGAAGTTTCTGCTGGGTTTCAATTCAAATAACTACTATGCCCATTAGTCGATCCCCGCCACCGTCGGTGTCAGCACCTAACTTGACGAACTTATTGATGAACGTGACGAAAATATTACGTATCGCCAAAAATCTCAGCATCGGAAATGGATGGGCGACGATAAAGCAAAACTATTTACAAAATTAGACGAAATGAGAGACTTGCTCTCTAAAACGTGCTTGGAGCAACAATTTTCGAAATTAAAACTCAGAATGAGGAACTCGGTGAGAATGTTCAATTTATCTCGGAGAAATACGATGAAATTAAGGCCAAATTAGTTGAGATGGACACGGAGCGCAAAGAATCCTTTACTTACATTAGACAACTTGAAAGTAAGGTGGAGTCCCTCGAAAAGAATGCACGTTCAAGCATCGAAGTTCGCAACATACCCAAAAAGCAACATGAAACAAAAAAAGACCTCATAAATATTGTCGAAATCATTGGTAACTGTTTAAACACGCCTATCTCAAAAACAGAAATAAGAGACATATTTCGTATTAACTCCAAAGGTCCATCTAACAACACCATTATCGTCGAACTTGCCTTAGTACTTATAAAAGAGGATATCATATGTTCCATTAAATCTTATAAAAAGAAGCATAATGAGTTACCTACTACCACGAAAATAAACATGCCTGGGCCTCCGCTACCCATTTACATATCAGAAAATCTAACTACTAGTAACAAACGGCTTTATGCCCTTGCACGTGACTTTGCAAAGGTAAATGAGTATAAATTCACGAGTAATAAACAATTACAGGCATTTTAGAACCCAACGCAGCCATAACCAGAATGATGGTGTTATCGTTTTTGTGAGAGAGAACCTTGACAACGTGCAGGTTCAGGAATATTTGATTGCTGACGGTAACTGCCTTATTGTCAAGGTCAAGCAAGTGACAGTTATTGCCTCATATAGACCACCCTGCTTCACAAATCCAACCAGTTATGTTATTCACTGAACGAATTACTCCTCAACATACATGGTGAAAATATTATATTTGCAGGAGACATAAACATTAATACTTTGTCGGAGAACACAAGTGGCTACTCCTGTGATTATTTGAACGTGCTAGCATCACATGGTCTAAGGCAGGGAATTGATAAGCCAACTAGACTCGATAATTGTCTTGATCACTTCATGGTCAAACCACGAAATAGAGTTAAAACTTTTGTGTTTGAACCACTCACAGATCACAGTCCAATATTGTTATACATGAGTAAGTTAAATATTGTTAAAACCTATGCAAAACATTTTAAAACCACCATCAACTACACGCAATTAGATACTGACCTTGGTAACATCAAATGGGACCTCTTTCTTGAAATCCAAAGTGTAGACGAAGTAGCAGACTTTTTTATAAAGGTGATACAGGATGTGTTCTGTATCTATCCCATGATTGGACGAATTTGATAGTGAATGTTTGTTTACGCTCGCTTAATCGGCACGTGATTGGCCGACCCACGAGCTATTAGACAGCACGCTAAAAAGCGACGAACGCGCCATCTACAGGAGGTGCGCGTATTCTGTCATTGTCATCATCCCAATGAACCATCTAAAATTGACTCCGTGAGTGAAAATTGAAAACCAAGGACAAATTGTGCATTGCCGTGCGGTGTTCCTCGTGCTCGTCTCCGTGATTCGTGCCCGCTGCAGCAGGAAGAAAGGTGAGTCGTACTCAGACATCTCTCTGTTGAATTTGTTCCTGGATTGGGTGAACGGTGAACCCGTTCTTACAGAACTATCTATTATTATTCTACAACCAGCGTATTTCTTACAGTCCACTCCTCTATTCCACATTCTGGTCCTTCGAGCCGGATCTGGTCATTCCAGCCCGATTTCCTGATTTGACTTTTGCGAAAATCACGCTTCCAAAATGGCGGAAGTTTTACAAACGAAACGGAAAATATTAATAGTTAGAAAGGAATATTTATTTACGAAGATACAAAAGCTTTATGATTATTCCAAAAAGTTGGGAACTGAACCAGATAAATTGCCATTGTTTACGGTATTAATGTCGGAAATGGAAAGTGTTCGTGCGAAGTTTGAATCCCACCATATTTGATTTGTACGAAATAGAAGTGCAAATAAAACCTACTGCTAAAATGTCGATTAGTGAACTTGAAACATTTGATGAAATGTATAATACATGTCAGTTAATCGCTAGTAAACATTCTAAATCTGACTCCGATTTTTATCCTGCTTCAGAAAAAAATGAATTAGTAGTACCCACTCCTGCGTTACCAAAGCTATCATTATTTCAATTTGACGGAGCAGTTGAAGATTGGATAACTTTTTATGACACATTCTCATCATTAGTTCACAACAGAAATTTCTCAGATATAGATAAATTTCATTATTTACTTTCATGCGTAAAAGGTTCTGCTTTAAATACCGTTAAAAAACTACCTATCACGGCCGAACACTATAAATTCGTTTGGCAAAGTTTAGTTGATAAATATCACGACCACAGAACACTAGCATGTAGGTATTTCGATAAAATGCTCAACTTTTCACCGTTAACTAAGGATACTACGTCGAACTTAACGTCATTTATAGAAACCTTTGATTATTCACTTTAAGCGATTCAAGCACTGAACATTCAAAACTTAGACGATTTCTTATTGTGTCATTTAGCATTACAGCGACTCGACCCTCATACACGAAAATTATTCGAAGAATGCCGTGATCAAAAGTTGATACCTACGTTTGCGGAACTGATGGCTTTTGTAAGCAAACAGATTAAAGTTCTCGAACACACTTTTACAGGCTCGTCGAATAACGCGTCGAAATCTTGTAATAACAATAATACACAAAATAAAAATCAAATTAAATTTTCGTATAAGTCAGTACTAAATACGGCACGAGCTCCGCACAATAATAACCACCGTACTAATAATAACTTAAATTTGACTTGTGTGATTTGTAAACAAAATCATATGATTTATCGATGTGATCAATTTCGTAAATTGTCTGTCGATGAAAGAATGAACCGTGTTCATTCACTAAAATTGTCTTAATTGTCTTAATTGTCTTAAATCTGATCATCCGTCTAATACTTGTAAAAGTACAATGACTTGCGGGGTATGCGCATCATCGCATCATTATTTACTACATAAAGATAACGTTAAAACGGAAAGCGCGGAAACATCGAACGCGCAGCAAGCGCTAGTGTCGTCTCACTTCGTAAGTGACACAGCACAATCACCCATACAGCAAGCATTGATTAGTAATAACTGCGAATACGGAGTAGTGTTAGGTACAACACTTACGCACGTTATTGACTGTGTTGGTCAATTTCAAGACTGCCGTGCAGTCATCGATTCTGGCGCTCAGAGTTCCTTTATAACAACTGAATGTGCTCATAAATTGGGATTAAAACGTAAAAAATGTCCTTTTACTATTTATGGTATAGGTGGGAGCATAGTTAAAAATCAAGGCATGGTCACTTGCACATTAAAACCTAGACATGCGAGTGGTCCTACATTTAGTGTTAATTTAGTAGTTATTTCAAGGGTGTCCGCTGATATGCCTAATATCTCTTTCACAGATAATGTCATTAATGAGTATGACACTTATAAGTTAGCAGATCCACTGTTTTTTAAGCGTTCGCGAATAGATATTTTGTTAGGTAACGACATAGTACCAGATATCATTAGAGATAAACCATTAGTAATTAAGGATGGGATTCCAAGTTTTATTAACACAGTTTTTGGTTATGTTATTAGTGGAAAATTATATCCAAATAATAATAATAGTTCGCAAAATCATAATTTATCGGTTTCATATAACGAAGAACAGTCGATTGAAAAAACATTACGCAGTTTTTGGGAAATTGAAGAAGTGCCGTGCACACCTTCAATAGATCCTATGGATCAGTTAGCCGAGGAGATATTCGCTAATGAACATACTCGAGAGTCGAACGGGCAATACGTAGTTCCGCTGCCTTTTGTGCCCGAACGCTCGCCGCTAGGTGCAATGCGTGCGGTGGCTGAGCGCAGGTTATTGTACACGGAACGTAAACTCGCGCGCACTAATCTAAATAATAAGTACAAGGAATTTATGCGGGAATATGAAGACCTTGGGCATATGGAACTTTATCAGGGTGATAAGCCTAGCAAATACATTATCCCACATCACAGTATTCTGCGACCTACTAGTACCTCCACGCCTTTACGTGTAGTGTTTGATGCGTCAGCGAAAAGTAGCAATAACGTGTCTTTAAATGATATTCTGTTAGTCGGACCCAAGCTGTATCCGGATATTGCAGCAATAATTTTGAAATTTCGGCTATTTGAATATTGTCTAGTTAGTGATGTTTGTAATAAAATGTATCGTGCTATCTCCTTGAGAAAAGAAGATCGCCTGTATCAACACATTTTATATCGAGAGTCGCCTAACGATCCAATAAAATTATACGAATTAAAAACTGTGACGTACGGACTTAGTTGTTCACCGTTCTTAGCAATTCGGACGCTACTTCAATTAGCTAACGATGAAGGAAAACGTTTTCCATTCGCTGCTCAGGTCCTCCGTGAGGGAGTTTACATGGACGACGTGTTATATTCATGTAATACTTTTGAGCAAGCTTGCTTAGTACAGGATCAATTAATTGGTATTTTTGAAAGTGCCAACTTTACCTTAAAAAAGTGGATGAGTAACAGTGAGAAGTTACTACAACGCGTCCCTTCCGAAAATAGGGAAAATTCCGTAACATTCGTTAAAGATGAAAACTATAGTACCATTAAAGTTTTAGGTCTTAAATGGATTCCAAAATTCGATAATTTTCTTTTTTCGGTTAATTTAATAGACAACGAGTCAACCAAACGATCAGTGCTAAAATTGCTAGCGTCGATTTACGATCCCGTGGGTTTTATCGCACCATGCACTTTTGTAGCGAAGCAGATCATGCAGGAACTGTGGAAGCTAGGCATTGGTTGGGACGAAAGGTTGCCGAATATTATAAAAAAATCGTGGCAAAATTTTATTTCGGAACTTCCTCTGTTAAAGGAGTTACGTATCGAGCGTCACATGCTATTACCAGGGGAGACAGAATGCGACTTAGTTGGATTTTGTGATGCTTCGTTGCGTGGCTATGCAGCATGCGTGTACGTTATCAGTCGCGATCTTAAGGGTAACGTAAAGGTTCGACTAGTGACCGCTAAATCTAAAGTTGCACCAATAAAACCCGTCACGATACCTCGGTTAGAGTTAATGGGTGCTGTGTTGTTGAGCAAATTAATAAAGTTCGTAGTCGACACATTTACTCGCATTAAAATCAACAGAATAACGGCCGCTTCAGACTCGACAGTCGTACTGTCGTGGCTTCAAACGGAACCTTATAAACTGAAAACTTTTGTCAGTCATCGCGTTACGAAAATTACTGAGGTGTTACCCCCTCTTTTTTGGCGGCATGTGTGTAGCGAACATAATTTAGCTGATATTTGTTCTCGCGGAGCGACTCCGGCACAACTTGTCAGTTGTAATCAACGATGGTTACAGGGCACTGATTGGATGTATCAAAATTATATCGAATGGCCCCTGACAGTGTTTGTTAAAGAGAGTAATAATAAACTACCGGAATTAAAAGAGTCTGTTAATTTTTTGGCCGAACATAAAAATACCGATATTTTTATTGAATCTAAAACAGAATTTTGCGAAAGAATCTTTCAAAAGTTTTCATCATTTTCCAAATTGCAAAGATCGTTTGCTTGGATTTTAAGATTTAGACGAAAAAGAAGTGATATTAACACTACTCACAAATCGGGAATACTATCAACCTTCGAATTAAATGAAGCTCGTGATAGGTTGATAAAGTTAGTTCAAAATGCCTATTTTGAAGCGGATATAAAAATTATTAAAGACAATAAATATGTTTCCTCGTTACGAAAATTATCTCCATTTATTGATTCCGACGGTTTCCTCAGGGTAGGGGGTCGCATCGGTAATTCCGAACTCCCGTATAATTCTAAACATCCTCGTCTTCTTCCGAAACATAGTTTATTTACTAAACTATTGATCAATTATTTACATGAAAAATATTTACATGTGGGTCCACGAACTTTACAAAGTATAATCAATGAGAATTTTTGGATATTGTCTGCTCGTAGCGTCATTAGATCCGTTTTATCCAAGTGTAAAACGTGTTTTAAATGTAAACCGTCTTTACTGCAACCCGAAATGGCACCTTTGCCACCAACTCGGTTGATACCCAACAAGGTATTTTCTAACGTCGGAGTTGATCTAGGAGGTCCGTTCTTAATTAAAGAAAGCTTACGTCGTAATGCTTAAGTGACAAAGGCGTATTTATCACTGTTTGTCTGCTTTTCAACAAAAGCAGTACATCTGGAAGTGTTATCTTCTCTTTCCGCCGACTGTTTCCTTGCATGCTTAGACAGATTCGTAGCCCGTCGAGGTCTATGCGCTGTTCTCTATTCTGACTGCAGTAGTAATTTTATTGGCGCAAGTAAACATCTGTCTGAAATCCAAAGGTTTCTGCGTGAGAGTGAAAATGACATTTCGGAGGGTTGCTCTAAAAGGCAGATGGATTGGAAATTTAATGTTCCCAGTGCTCCACATATGGGTGGTCTCTGGGAAGCGGGCATAAAGTCAGCAAAATATCACTTGGTACGAAGTGTAGGTGAAAAGTCCTTAACGTTTGAGGAACTTTCCACGATTTTTTGTAAGGCAGAAGCCATTCTAAATTCGCGTCCCTTGTGTCCGCTACCTGCTAGCGATAATCCCAACGAATTTAATGTCTTAACCGCCGGACACTTTCTCATTGGTCGAAGCTTGATCTCTATACCCGAGTATGATATTCAAGACGTAAATATAAACAGACTGTCACGTTGGCAGTATATTCAGAGGTGTTCTCAACTTTTCTGGAAACGTTGGAGTCACGAATTTAAACACTCTTCAGCAGAAAGCTAAGTGGTTTACGTCTTCCGCTAACCCAAAGGTTGGAGATTTAGTGATAATAAAAACTGATAATGTTCCCTGCTGTAATTGGCCTCTCGGTAAAATAGAAAAAATACATCCAGGTTCAGACGTATTCCGTCTGAACCTGGATGTATTTTTTCTATTTTGAAGTTATTGTTCGGTGTGTGACGCTGCTCACCGAAAAAAGTGTCTTACAAAGACCAACCAATAAACTCAGCTTATTACCTTATACAGACTAGATTCAAACAAAACGTTTTTATTAGATTTAGGTGCCTAGTTTAGTGTTTATTTTAGGGCTCTCTTTAATTATATAGGTAATAAGGTAATTTTAGTTCTATAGAAACCATCACTATGGTTTCGGTAGGGGGTATGTTCTGTATCTATCCCATGATTGGACGAATTTGATAGTGAATGTTTGTTTACGCTCGCTTAATCGGCACGTGATTGGCCGACCCACGAGCTATTAGACAGCACGCTAAAAAGCGACGAACGCGCCATCTACAGGGAGGTGGAGGTGCGCGTATTCTGTCACTGTCATCATCCCAATGAACCATCTAAAATTGACTCCGTGAGTGAAAATTGAAAACCAAGGACAAATTGTGCATTGCCGTGCGGTGTTCCTCGTGCTCGTCTCCGTGATTCGTGCCCGCTGCAGCAGGAAGAAAGGTGAGTCGTACTCAGACATCTCTCTGTTGAATTTGTTCCTGGATTGGGTGAACGGTGAACCCGTTCTTACAGAACTATCTATTATTATTCTACAACCAGCGTATTTCTTACAGTCCACTCCTCTATTCCACAGGATGCTATTACTAAGAACTCCACTACGAAAATAATCTTCAAAAAGAAACAGCCACTTAAGCCTTGGATGACCATTGGTGTTGTCAAATGTATAAGGACAAGAGATAAAATGCATCTTAAACTAAAAAAAAGCTCTAAGCAGTGAAGACCTAAAAAAGGAATACTCGAATTACAGAAACATCTGCTACAAAATTATAAAAAAAATTAAGCACTCGTACTATCAGACGGAATTAGAAAAAAACCATAACAATATCAAAGGAACTTGGAATACTATCAAGGAAATGTGTAACATGAAGAGTGTCGTTGATAGTGCTTCAAAACTGCTGGGCACAGGAGATAACCCCATAAGCTCTTTAAACGAAGTAAATAGATATTTTACGTCAATTGGGAAAGAACTGGCTAATAAAACTGTCACAAGGCTAAATTTTGCGGAGGATGTACTGGCGAAACATGACTTGGGGTCAAATGGCTGTATAAACTCGATGACGCTGGGACCAACCGATGAGGTAGAGGTTACTCAAGTGGCACTGGCCTGAGGAACGGAAGTGCCCCGGGGTGGGATAATATACACGTCTCTATATTAAAAAAATATAAGCACAAACTTGCTTCGCCCACACCTCTGCAACATCAGTTTCACGCAGGGTATCTTTCCTACCTGTTTAAAAAAAGCCGTTGTATCTCCTATCTTCAAGGCCGGTGTAAAATCAAATGTGACCAACTACAGACCAATATCCCTCTTGAGCACTCTATCTAAAATCTTAGAAAAACTGGCGAATAGGCGTCTCATTGGATACCTTGAGAAAAATGATATATTATCGGAAAAACAGTACGGCTTCAGAGCGGGACGCTCCACCAATGATGCTGTTCTAAGGTTTACCACGACAATAACGAACTGCTTGGATGGAGGAGACAAATGTGTTGGTATATTCCTCGACCTACCAAAAGCCTTCGACACCGTGTCAATCCCCATCCTATTGAGCCGATTGGAGGGCGTTGGCGTGAGAGGTTTACCGCAGGAGTGGTTTAAAAGCTACCTGACTGACCGGTACCAAAGAGTCCGCATTGATGGGCAGATGAGTGACGAAGCACCTTGTACCTACGGTGTTCCCCAGGGAAGCACAATAGCCTCAACACTTTTCCTGGTGTACATTAATCGACTCTGTGACCTTACTATCCAACAAGGCGAAATAACGATGTTTGCTGACGACACAGTTCTCCTGTTCCGCCATACCTCTTGGGAAAGTTTGGCACGGATATGTGAACGAGGGCTTTCAAGAGTTACTGCCTGGCTTGAAGACAGCCTACTATCGATAAACGCAAGTAAAACAAAATACCTCTGCTTCAGCATGTCAAAGTCAGGCGGGCCTGGTACAGACTTCATTGCGCCCATCCACACGTTCCCTTGTAATAGAAGGTCGTGTTTTCAACCTGCCTGTGCCTGCCCTAGGCTTGAGTGAGCCAGCAGCATAAAATACCTCGGTGTTACAATCGACGACAATTTGAAGTGGAGTCTAGATATCTCAGTCACAGCAAAAAAAAACACGTAAACTTATATATATCTTCAAAATCCTGAGGTATGTTGCCAGCCATAAGATACTTATACAAACGTACAAAGCATTGTGTCACTGCATTCTGGGCTATGGTATCTGTGCATGGGGTGGGGCTGGAAAAACCCATATGATAGAAATAGAGCGATCCCAGTGTGCAGTTCTGAAGGTGCTGCTTTCCCTTAACTTCAGAACACCTACCACTCTGGTATACGAACAGGCGCGGGTGCTTAGCGTCAGAAAAATATTTATATTTGAGTATCTCCGCAGGCACTCACCGGCTCACAGTCCCTAAATCTATTATAAAACAGAATTATTAAAATAAACTAATTTCATAAAAATAAAAAAAAACACTACAATGTATTTCGTCTAAGCCTTCATATGCTGATCCATGTAACTGGAGAAATCCTCGACCCCTGTCATACAGGATGTCCTAGTTCAGGGGTCGAGTCTTCACTGATGTAACGTGTACTGAAGATTTGGAAACAAATTACTATTACTGTTACTATAATTTAATTCAGTATAGTTGGATATAATGTATAACTATACTTATTTTTATAATGATATTCTTCAAACTTCTACAATCCAAGGCTTGAAAGAAGCCATGGACTTCCAAATTAAGGGGTAATAGTCAACAAGACCTGAACAATGAACGCATTAAAAATATAATGAACCTTTTCAAGGAAGACATAGGAGACGTTTTGGAAACTAGAACAATTGGACATCAGTCTCCAATACTAATTACCCCTTGGACCACCAGGAACGAGAAAGTTCTGGTAAACAAAGACAAAGAGCCATTAGCAATCACGGCGGTATAAAAGACCTGGTCATCAGAGGAGCGTTGGTTGTCCCATCATGACCTATGCCTGCGTTGTATTCGCGCACGCTCACCCACGTCATCTCCATAAGATGCAGACCCTCCAAAACCGTTTCCTTAGAAAGGTCACGGGTGCCCCCTACTATGTCCGAAATATAGATATTCACGTAGACCTAATAATGCCTACCACAAACCAGTTCATGAAACGCTTATCGAAGCGTTTCTTTGACTGTGGCATAAAACACCTCCCCCCCTTTATCTCAGCGGCCGCCCGCTACACTCCCTCCCGTATTAGTAGTATTCGCCGAGCAAGGCATACCTTAATCGCCCCCGACGACGCCACTACCCTCCTCCAGGAGAGTAGTAAGGCCACCAGCACGCTTCATAAGCCCAAAACCCGATCGCCGTCCTACCGTCACGCCGCCGAGGCCCGCCGCGACGCCCAAATCTACGCCCCTCCCGACCCTTGCTCGAGCCAGCCCGCGCCGCTGAGCCTGTAGCTTTAAATTCGTCCCTAAATAATATCATGCCTGATCCAGCTAGTCATTTGCTGCCCTCTTCCAGCGACGCCCTAAGCCGAGGTTCGTACCCCACAGGGGGTGCCCTTAGCGTGTAGTCGCTTAGTTTTTAGTTAGTATTTAAGTTTAAGTCCTGGCTGGAGGCCTTAATTTATTAGGGCAACCACAGGCAAGTCCGTCTAAGCAGACAACAACCTCATAGGTTGACCTGCGAGATGCCATTCAAAAAAAAAAGGAGCGTTGGTTGTGTCTTCTTAGCATTCGTCGTGTTAACTCTAAGTCTTAAGCTATAAATTGTGAAACCTAAAATATAATAATAATATTGTGAATATTGTGAAAGCCAATCAATAAAATAAAAATATATTTCTTTAAACTAAATCAGTTTGAACTATTTTGACTCGCAAACGCAACTACTAAGCATGAGGTCCGGGGTTCGATTTCTAGGTAGGGCAAAGTGCTATAGTGTTTTTTCATTTGGAATTTTGAGTGCTGATTTCATTAATGAAACTAAAGGCGATCATCACTTTAAAATCTAGTTCAGGAGCTGTCAGTGTCAATATTCCATAACAATGTTGACACTGACAGCTCTTGAAAGCGTTTCAGACGTGCTGAACATGTTCAGTTTCATTGGTGAAATCGGCACTCAGTAGCAGCTCGAAATCTGGATTTTTTCCCGGTGATAGGTGAAATGTGGGTGTACTATCCAAAATATCCAGGTCCATAATCAGCCTATAACGTTCCCTCTTCTGGGGCGCAGGCCGCATTTCTATGAGAGGGAACACGCCGTCCGGCCCATTGCGGATTGGTATGTCACATGATGATGACACGATGATTTCCTTCATCGTTTTGAGAGCACTAGTAATTAAATAATTTACACCAAGTAAAAAAGCGCCTGTCTAGGTTCAAACCTACGAACGACCTCCAACTCGTAAGTCACGGCTGTTCCCACTGGGCCACCACTGATCTACACTGCTGTCTGACTGTTCACGGAATCAATCATGATGTTTTAAAATGTAATCCAAGTTCAGACCTGTAGTCTTAGTAGGTGCAGTAGCCGGCACGAAACTTGGCAAGGTTTTGGCGTAGTGGGAGTAAGTTCACGCATGTGCACTTAGTGCAACAAGATTTTTATATCACTTAAATTACATGTCATTAGTTATGGTTTTTGCCATAATTTATTTTTAAACATCCATTTAGGAGAGAGTTAAAGAAAGGAAAAACGTATCTAACGTCTCTTGTCAAGTTACGTGAGCCAACTATACGTGATTCACATAATTATGGAAAAGAAAGGACCTAACTGATTTTACTTTTCAACATTTTTATTTTGTTCCACTCCCAAAGACATTTTTCACTTTTCAATCCAAACACTAAACCTGAAATTCTATCTCTGGAAAAGAATCATAGAAGAATTTCGATCAAATATGATTCTCTATTCCAAAAGTATTTCAATTTAATTTCAGTACTGTGCCTTATATTTCGAAATGTGATTCCGATGATTTCGTGAATAATTTAGTTAAACAATTATTCAGATAGTAGTCAAGGTAAGCAAAAAAGAGACAATTTGTAGCTTTTTACAAATTGTCTCTTTTTTGCTTACCTTGACTTGAATTTTTTGCTTACCTTAACAATTCGATTCCAATTTGCTTGATGACAGGTGTTGATCGACAAAAATCAAACTGCGTTTATTCTAAATGTCCCGTTGAGCCATTTGATGGACTGTCGCACCAAAAAAAATAGTTCACCAGAATGCATATCGTAACATTTAGATAACTGAGTTTGCTGAAATTGGATCTTAGTGAGTTAATATTGACAGATTAACTCGGCAAGCGGTTAGCCTTGATTAATGAGACACGATTAGTTATCAATTGAAACGTTACCCCGGGGGGCAACGTTGATAGATACGATGTAGATGTTGTTAGATACTCTGATACGTGTCTCCGTCACTGTTTTATATAATAGAACAAATATCTTTTCTCAAACAGTAGGAACAAGACATGAATCACAACAAGCTCACGGTTATCTGCTTCTTTTTTAATCGTTGATACAACATTCATTTAGTTAACTAGACAACTTGGACCCGCTACGTAACTACGTCGATTGCGGTAAAATAGCGTTTTTTACATTTTCAAAAGAGCTGTACGTGCACTTTGGAAACTGCAACAAAAGGGTCATCGTCTGGTCAGGAGCATCCCACTCGCACTTGGTATTGAGAGGACTTATAGATAGATAGATAGAACACTCTTTATTATGAACACCACAGAAATCTATATAAATATAACAAATTCGGGTTGGTAACACCCATACAGCCCAAAAAAATGGAAATTGGTTCGTTGCTCACAGATCACAGAAAAATCTATGGTTACAAGACAACATAACATGGTTTATCTTTAAATATTGTGAGTTCAACCTTACATTTGAAGGTGGAATGTATGGGTTATGGGAAAACATGTTTTTCAACTAAAATTTCAAGTTTGATAATGGGATTTAGAGGCACGGTAGGATTGGCTTTGTCCCTACTCTCACCGATACCGGCTCCACACGATTCATAAAGTCCCAACTGTACTCGAAACAATAAAAACGTACTGTCAGAATGAAAAACATTAAAACGAATTAAAAATACTTCAATCACCATGCTTATATGACAAGTGGCGATTTTCAAAGCCAAGTTTCACAAAAATCACACAGGTGGCGCTGTCCTTTACCATTGAACAAATAAAACTTTTGTTTTTCAAAGAAAAGAAGTAGTCTTTTTTTAGACGAGGTACAGCGCCATCTGTTATTTTTGGGGAACATTGGCTGGACAATAGTTCATAACTATGATTATGTTTATTTTTAATATGTTATAATACATTTGAAACAATAGTTACAGGTTTTTCCTTAAACAATAATTTAAATCTCACGCTATAATAATATAATAACAATAATAATATTAGCCTTTATTAACAATCTTACAAGTTACGTTTCATCTTATTTCTACTAATTACTACAAGAATGTTTAGATTATAATGTACCTTTTTAATCGACACCGGTTCCTTTACTGTCTTGCTTTCCAGCATAGGCCTCCCCAAGCGTTCTCCACAAGCCTCGATCACTTGTTTTCCTCATCCTAGTCGTCCCTGCCGCCTTCTTGATGTCATCTTTCCATCTACGACACTGTCTGCCTCTTCTTCTTGTTTTATATTTTGGACACCATTCTGTCACTTCTTTGGCCCAAATCTCTGCCTTACTTCTTATTAAATGACTTGCCCATTTCTACTTCAACTGATTAATTTTGTATTTTACGTCTATAATTTTGGTTTCAATAATCGTACTTTGTCTTTTAATTTTATTTTGAGTATACTTCTTTCCATTCTATGTGGGCAGGCTTCTAAAGCTTTTATATCCTTGTTTGTGCAGCTCCATGTCTGACACCCGTATGTGATGCTTGGCAGAATACATGTGTCATATACTTTATTTTTTAGTTTTAATTGTATATCCAAGTTTTTCATAACTTCTTTTAAAGCCCAGTATTTCTTCCACCCTACGTTTATTCTATTGTTAATTTCTTTTGTTGTGAGATCTGTTGGAGATATTATTTGACCAAGATAAGTATATTCGTTTACATATTGCAGCTTAGTAACGTTGTGAGGTTTTATTGGGATGTCCGTGTGGTTTGTCATCAATTTGGTATTACTTGTATTTATCGATAACCCTTTCTTTTCGCTTTCATATACTAGTTGTTCAATCATGCTCTGTAACGTCGCTGGATCTTTGCATATTAGTATAAGATCATCGGCGAATCTTAGATGGTTTAGGAATACTCCATTAACATTTATTCCGTAATTACTCCATTCTAGTTGCCGAAAAATATGTTTTAGGTTTGCAGAGAAGAGTTTTGGTGATAAGGGGTCTCCCTGTCTAACTCCAAGTCTAATGGGAAAACATTCTCCTACCCTTTCTGTTCGTATTTTGCCTTTCATATTTTCGTATATGTTTTTAATTATACGTATATATTTTTATTGACTCCTTGTAAAGTGAGAGCCTTACATATTTTCTCGTGTTTTAAAGAGTCGAAAGCCTTGCTGTAATCTATAAACGCCAAGTAATAGTTTATTCCATATTCGTTGCATTTTTGAATTAATTGTTTTATGGTATGAATGTGGTCCATGGTTGAATAGCCACTTCGAAATCCTGCCTGTTCTTTTGGCTGGTTCTCGTCCAAAGTCTTTGTTAAACGTTCTAGCATTATCTTGAGAATATTTTATACACATTAGACATTAGCGAGATGGGTCTGTAGTTAGAAATGTCATCTGTTTTCCCCTTTTTATGAAGTAAGATTATGGTTGATGTATTCCATTGATGCGGTATATATTCAGTCGTTAAAATTTCATTAAATAAATCCTTTATTGTATTTAAAGTAAACTGTGATGTTCCTATTAAGATTTCATTTAAAATGCCATCTTCGCCTGGTGCTTTACCTCTCTTTTGTGATTTGATGGCTTTGGTTACTTCGTTTTTTAGTATGTTTGGAAGTGGTTCTTCAATGTCTTCATGGTTGCTTGCTTGTGGTTTTGTTCTCTCGTCATTGTAAAGTTCTCGGTAAAAATCAGTCACTGCTTCTAGTGTTTCCATTCTTTTAGATTTTATGTTTTTGTCTTATGACGTGTTACATTATCAATCCAACATGATTGGTCTTGAAGCTCCTTCCATGCTTTCTTTAGTCCTCCTAAATTTGTTATGTGCAATTGTATTGTTTCGGTTCTAATTTTATTTCTGTATTTTCTTATTTCAAAATTAATTTCTTCACTTAGTTTTGTTATCTTTTGTTTATTTTCCTTCCCTTTTTGTGAATAAATTAGCCCTTTTTTCAGTTAAATCTCTTGCTTTTGGTCCCAATCTATCTTTTGATGATTTGTCTCTCTTTACTTTTTTGTTGGTTACTTTGAGTTCTTTTTCTAAACCATCATACTTTTCATGGATCGTTTGGTGTTCATTTGTTTGATTCAGTTGAGTTTTTAAAGATTCTAAGGTGTTATTTGGCAATGGAAGTATGATCGGTAGCTTCATATTATGTATATGTTTTCTTAAATTTTTTGGCTCGAACATGTGTACACGAAGTAATCTGTGGTCAGTATTAGTTAAACTGGGTCACAGCTTCGACAATTAAGAATAGTTTTGGTTTGTTTGTAGTTATAAAATCAATTTCGTTTCTTACTAGTACATTGGGAGACTCCCAAGTCCATTTCCTTTTGAGTTTTCTCATATAAAAACGATTCATGATATGCAAGTTATTTTCTAAAGCATAGTTTATAAATCTTGGCCCTAGTATTTTATCTTCGTATAGCCTTCTTTCTCCGATTTGGCTATTAAAATCTCCCATCACAATAACAGTGTTATTAAAATTTTCCATTGTTTTGTTCAATTTCTCATAGAAGTTTTTTTTTATTTCCTTTTAGGCTATCTCAGTAGGAGCATATATCTGCACTATTGAAGTGGGATGCTTGTGACCTGGTAATATAATGTTTAAGACGGCTATTCTATCTGATACTCCTATGAATTCTATTATTTTATTTTTCATATATTTCTTGTCTAAGAAACTCACTCCATATAATCCCGCTATTTCATTTTTATAGTAAAGAATATAGTGTTCGTGTTCTTCTATTTTTTCCGCCGATCTACGTACATCACATATGCCAACGATATCCCAATTAGTGCGATTGAGTGCTTGTTCTAGTTCTGTTAAATATTCCTTCGACTTTATTGACCTTGTGTTGAGTGTTGCTATGTGTAGTTTATTTATTGGGTTGTTGCTGATTTGTTATTTATTAATATGAAACCTTGGGGGGTGCGGTCATTAACCCCGCGGTGACCAACCGTATTGGGGCTTTCGCTGCGTTTTGGGGAATCTTACGCTATATGGTTATTCAAAATCAATTTCAAGTATTACACTTGGGAGCAAATAAATCGAGCCACTTCCTTTTTCACGCATTATGGTTATTATTTTTGGTATTATGGAACGCATCGATTCGAAACATATATCGCCTAAAAGGGTATTTAATAACCTTTACAATGAGGGTAGTTAGTTGTCAAAATTTCATTTTAATTAAAGTTTAAAGGGTAGAATAAAATTATCGCATTTAATTTGCTTATGACATTTTTATTGTACTCTGTTAAGAAAAGATTAAATTTGAGGTTTTTGTTAATCATACCCATATTACTTGTTATTGTTGTCTTTATCTGTGTCTGTGTAATCAAAATAAACTGATAAAATGGATACTACACCGACGGAAGCTGCCCAAGTTGTAGCTTTACTTGAGGTTGGACACGGACAACGTGAAGTGGCACGCAGACTTCATTTGAGTCTTTCAAAGGTACAGCGGGTATACCGCAGGTATCTGGAGACTGGTGCTTTTGTTCGGCGACCTGGAACTGGCCGACCACGGGCAACAACAGAACGTGACGACCGCTTTATTGCAACCAATTCGTTGCGCGACCGTGGACTTAATGCTGTTCAGCTACAGCAAGCGTTACGTGACGTTCGAGGTGTCGCAATCAGTAGGTGGACAGTGAGACGAAGACTAAAGGAACGAAATTTAACATCACACAAACCAGCAACTGGCCCAAAATTGACTGTAGCTCATCGCCGATCTCGCTTGGAGTTTGCTCGAGAAAACATTAATTGGACGTTAGAAGACTGGAGGTCAGTTTTGTTTTCTGACGAGTCAAGAATCTGTCTTTTTAGCAATGACGGGAGAAACCGAGTGTATAGACGTCTTGGTGAAAGATTTGCCCAATGTTGCATTCGAGAAACTGTGAGTTTTGGTGGTGGTTCTTGTAAGGTGTGGGGAGGAATTTCTCTAGACGGAAAAACGGAACTTGTCTTCGTCGACCCCGCCAACGATGGCAGTGGTAGACGTGGATTAACAGCTGACCGATACATAACTGACATTCTTGAAGACCACGTAATGCCGTATGCTGGTTTTGTCGGAGAAAATTTCTTGTTTATGCATGACAATGCGAGACCTCATACCGCGCAGATCGTTACGGAATACTTGTCTGCGATCGGGATTCAACAAATGGTATGGCCAGCACGAAGTCCCGATTTGAACCCGATCGAACACCTATGGGACGAGCTAAAACGGAGAGTCCGAGCCAGGGTTCCCGCTGTTTCATCCATTCCCGAGCTTAAAGTCGCTGTGCTTGAAGAGTGGGAGAACATACCACAATATGTCATCGTAACTCTGATCAGATCGATGACTAATAGGCTACAAGAATGCATCAGGGCACGGGGGGGGTAATACCAGTTATTAAGAATATTTTTTTTGCAATAATTTTGTTTTTTATTGTTTTTATGGACTGTTTTAGCCCTACTAAATTTTCTATCAAAATTACCATTTTTCTTGCAGAGCCAATAATTTATCATTCAATAAGGTTATTATTCAATAATTTACCCTCATTGTTAAGGTTATTAACTTAACTTTTAGGCGATATATAGTTGGAATTGATACGTTCCATATTCCCAAAAATATTTACCATTTTACGTGAAAAAAGGTAGTGGCTCGATTTATTTGCTCCCAAGTGTAGATTGGCTGAATTTGCCCTGATTTCACATCTTGATCTTTGTAATCAAAACACCTAAATAACACTCACCATCATCCTCTCCACCTTATCCCATTTACTTGGCGTCGGCACAGTATGTTTTCTTTTTCTATTCATCTCTAATTAGCACTGTTATTACAACAAAAAGTGATTTTATAAGTGATTCTTAATAGTCATGCCAAAATCACCGATTATGTTAGGACCATAATGTTTTATCTCCAATCTTGGGAAGTACTAATAGTCAAGCTTAAAAAGGAATTAATTGTCTTTCGTTTCTTGTCGGACTTTTCAGTCAAATCAGAAATTCTTCGATCATTCTAGATGATGAAGAATCAATTCAAGATCACATCATATTTGAGACACTAGTTTATCTTCATTGATTATGACAATGCCCTTTTGAGATTATCAAATTAAATATTATAAGATTTAGTCCAGTTTGGTTAAGGATATATCAATTCATTATGCCATAAAAATATGTAGTATGTAATTGCCTACCATACGCAATATCGCATCTTATGATAATTATCACTTTTAATTGTTTGCAGTAATAGCAGAAAGCTGCGATTTCTCTCGACGATTCTGTTGTATTTTGAATTCCAGGCTTCTATATAGGCAAAGCTTAACATGAATTTTTGTCTCTTCCTTTTCAATTGACTTCAAAGACCTCGCCTTTTAGAATAGACGAAACTCTTTGCCGTTGGCTATGAAGAAAGTTACTGCTGGCGTGCAAGAAATACTTTTTTTACCACAACTATACTAGATGTAAGGATTATGATTGTAACATGTATGTGTAATATGAGTTCAATTTCACAGCTAAAACATAAATACATAAAGCACCCCGCAAAAAGAAATTAAATCGTACCAAAATCATTTCATGTTTCATCCCTTTCACTTTTAAAAACTTTCAGATCATAACTAGAGTCAAACCAAACTCAACTAAATGCATAACTCATAAACCTTGCTATGATACAAGAGCGGATTCACCCAAGGAGCCGGTTCAAGTTAAACAAGAACGCCAAACTGATAATCATTAGAACATCTTTTAGTTACACGAAATCGACTTCGACGTCTTTGTAGCCTCTTAGCTGAAAGTCGAAAGAAAACCTATACTTACCAGGCGGGATGCTTACTTTTTTTGAGCTCGCTTCGCTCGCTTTTGTAATCTTTTTCTCTCAATTTTTTCTACATACCGTGACAACGTAACTCCTACAACAGTATGTACCTATGGTCAAAAGGAAATCTATCCAACCCGTCTGCCCCAGAAATAAATCCTGAATTTGCCCTTGCCTCGATATGCTGTGTTTTGACAATGTGAAGAGATCATTGGATTTTCAAAAGACTCTCATAAGCTGACAGATCAGGCAGTTAAGTCAAGGTAACCTTGACTTGAATTTTTTGCTTTCCTTCACAATTCGTTTTGATTTTGCTTGATGACAGGTGTTGATCGTCAAAAATCGAACAAATCTCTAGGTACCTTTAGGGCCAGTGTCACCATGCTGTGTTTATTCTAAATATCCCGTTATGCCATTTGATGGACTGTCGCACCAAAAAAAAATAGTCCATCAGAATGCATATCGTAACATTTAGATAACTGAGTTTGCTGAAATTGGATCTTAGTGAGTTAATATTGACAGATTACCTCGGCAAGCGGTTAGCCTTGATTTATGAGACACGATTAATTATCAATTGAAACGTTACCCCCGGGGGGCCACCTTGATAGATCTCTGATACGTGTCTCCGTCATTGTTTATAGAACAAATATCTTTGCTCAAACAGAAGGAACAAGACTTGAATCACAACGAGCTCGCCGTTTTCTGCTTCTTTTTAATGAAACTCAAAACTCTATCTCAAATAATTTATTTCGAATAACAAATTACAGGCACTTTTGAAACAACATTCATTTAGTTAACTAGGCTACTTGGACCCGCTACGTGACTACGTCGATTGCGGTTCAAGTAGCGTTCTTTACATCTTCAAAAGAGCAGCAGTACGTGCACTTTGGAAACCCCAACAAGTGGGTCATCATCTGGTCAGGAGCATTACACTCGCACTTGGTATTGGTAGGACCTATAGAGAGATAAAACACTCTTTATTATGAACACCATGTAAATAAGCAAAGTTAGGTTGATAACACCATTTTGGACTCAATAACGGCTGGAGCAATTTTTATGATATTTGATTTGTCGGATTTATCTCCGCCTCGAATAGCGATGAATATTAAACAAATTGACGAAAAAAAAAATTATGAAGACAATATTCTGAGGCAGTACAAAGTTCGTCGGGTCTGACCTATGAACGAAATTTCTATAAGTTAGTTACATATATAAATGTAGAAGTTTTACAAGGGGTGTCACAATGGGCGAATAAAAGGTTGTCTATAAAAGTGATCTTTTATAGACAACCTTTAATCGGTTTGGACCCGCTCTCGTTTGCTTACTCAAGACCACTGGGTTTCGAATGTTTGTGAATACTATGCTATTCACAAACATTCGAAACGCTTCCGTTTCGAATCGAACACCGATCAAAGAGGAGTCCTCCACACGCTGTTTAAGTCAAATCTACGACCGCTATCCTTTCGACCGAAAATATATCATTTTCAATACAGGAACCTGTAGAACGGTTGTGAATAGATGTGCAGACTTATTAAAAATCTACATAAATACGTACATACGTACGTACGTACGTTTTTAACCTGATGATCTAGTGGCTTTTTTTTTATCTCAAAACCTTCATAACTACTACATATAGGACCTACAAGTAAGTAAACACGTGAAACCGGAGGTGTAAAGAAGGGCCGTAGTTTCAGTGACACGGTGAAAATTGCTACAAAATTGTATATATAGTCGAGTTCACTAATTTATTGGCCGTGACAATGTTTCAAAACATTGTAAGCATTAAAATGATTATAAACTTCTATACAAACTTAGATATAAATAAAATGTTATCATTTAAACTGTTCATATGTATGTTACGGTAGTGCAGCCAAAAATATCTGATTACTCTTCGGAACATAAATATCTAAATACTCTAGATTACAATATATTATGTGCAACCTAGGTTTCATAAATATCTTATACAGCTTTGAATTATCAACTATGTGGTCTTTACCATAAATTTTATTTTTGCTTGCCGGTGCAGAAGTACGAGTAATAATGCAATGTTGCCGTTCGTTAAAGGACTGTACCAATCTGACAACGTTCAAGTTCAAAGAACACTGGTAAACAAATAGTACAGATGTCAATATTAATAAAATGAACGCTGTCTTGCCGTCAACGTCGCACAAATATTCCAATTATAAGTTCTAAGAGAGAGCTGTATTATTTGATTAATTAAGATTAAGGAAATGCAAAGGTCAACACAAAGGGAAATCTTAGGGTCACCGAAGACGAGGCGCCGACCAGCCCGCAGGTTGAACGCGTCCCAAAGGGTCGTGGCAATTTGACTGGTCCAGGTATACCGCAAGGTCTCCTGTGAGGAGCCTCCTTGCGCCTTCACGCCCCTAGTCGCCGCAGGAGATGCCCTGGGCGTCGGGAATCGCCAGCAGATTCCAGACCACCGTCGGCACGGGCTTGCGGACGGCAAGCAATGTGTAGCTCGCCGTTCGGTATCGGGTGGCGGGTTGTTCGAAAGAGATACCGTGGCCCTGACATAGGCAACTGAAGAAACACGGCTGGGTTTTTAGTCAGTAAAAGTCTCACACGCCTCTCGCCGACTCAATCAAATGACTTCTCCCACTCTGGGTGGAGCCTCCCGCTCCACCCAGAGCGGGAGAAGTCATTTGATTATTTCCCACCCAAAAAAAGATTTGGAAGCTAATGTAGGAGCGCGTAGCGCCACCCTGAACGAGTAGTACGCAATAGACGCTTATCTTTTGTCTCACGGCTATGTGTCTCACTCGCAACGCTATCACGGCATGCATAAGCTGATTTTACCCTGTCAATCGAAACCTTGACAGTTTTGTTGTTGAGCACAATGTCGAACGTCTTGGGACTCCTTGTAGTGACCTTGTGTGGGCCACTGTAAGGTGGTTCTAGCGATCCACGAAGCAGGTCTTGACGCAAGAAACATGCGAAGTGGTATGCAAGTCCTTGTGCTCAAACACCTTATGCTGTGAATGGTGCCATGCTGGACACGGGCGTAGCTCGGACACTCTTTGTCGTAGAGTGCTGACAAAATCTGCATAATCTACCCTGTTCGTTGTTGCGGTGAAAAACTACGAGTGCCAGCTGCGCATCGGCAACTGGGTGAACTGAAAGTGCTGCATCTGAAAGGCTCTGCTTGCAACGCTCAAAACCCTCTAACAACTGGGTAGTCCAATTAACTGGTTTTGATCCTTTCATGTCTTTGCCTGCCAATAAATCGTTGAGTGGCGCTTGTAATTCAGCGGCATTTTTCCAGAAACGACGTCTCAGGCATTTAATGGTCTGAGGCGGTGCGTAATTCTGGATAGCCTCCACCTCTTCCTCTAACGGGTGCACTCCTTTTTCAAAAATAATAATTGGTTTGGTCACATCGGCGACGACTAAGTTCCAGCTAAACTCCCTGCGTAGACCTAAATTCAGCTGCAAATTGATGTATCCGTGGCGCGGAGCGGAATAAACTAGCGTGGACTCGCGGTGAAGGCTTCAAGATCACTTGACCACGGACGTTCTCGACTACGCTCCGGCGGGTGACAGCGGGGCGCAGGCGCCGCCGGGCGAGGTAACATAGGTAGAAACTCTGTGGACACTAAAATCCCCGAAGACAATCCCTACTTATTTGTTTAAACCTTCGAGACATTCCAAATTGTCAAGATATTTTTCATAGAAAAATTGCATATATATTTCAATAATACGAACAAAGGATTGCGCACAATGTTTTGATTCTTTGTCTGCAACCTGTATCAATATTATTGATTTAATGTAGTCACATATTTATGATGCTTTATATAAAGAAAGAAAGAAAAACTATTTATTAGGACTCGCACAGGAATACACAGTATGCAGTACGTTGTGATCACAAATAGAACTACACACTCAGTCATCAAAACATAAAAACTAATATGAATGAATGAATGAATGAAATGCACCGACCCCAGCGTGGTTTTACCAGACTCGATTAATCGAATGAACCCCAAGATTTGCACTAGCCCCTGAAGCCTCATGTTTCATGGTGCTACAAAGACCATTGCATATCAAGGAATAGACAGAGGGACACTGTAATGGTAGGGAAGACGTGCCCTTCGGATAGGATTAGGAGTATGAGAGCCAATCGAGTAATGCACCCTAAAATTAGCATTGGACTAGTGGAGGGGGGGGGGGTAATATTTGTCTATGGGAGGGCATCTTTTAACGACGTCGCAGCCGGTCGCTGCTATGCTGTGTTGTTCCAATATCTTCATCTGAGAAGTTAATTTCCTTGTCGAAGTAAGACATGTCTTGTTTCAAGTTGTCATTCCAAGTGTAAATAGGTCGGCCGACTTTTTTGGATTTTGCCTTGTACTGCATTGCTGCCTGTAGTAGGTGTGGTTTTCGTCGTCTGTGGACATGTGCGAGATAACACATCCTATGATTCTTGATGCGTTTGGTTACAGTTTTCCCGTTTAAAATTTCATGCATTTTCTTTTGTCTTGGTTTATTTTTAGCGTGGTTAATCAGGTCTCTCATGATAACTCTTTCGTATTTTCTCAGTCTTGACCTGTTGGCTTTGGTGAGTGCCGATACTTTCAGTCCGTGTATCATACAAGGTACGATCACCATTTGATACATAAGTCTAGCTAACTTCCAGTCCATCTTTGAGTTTATTGTTAAAGGTATTAGTGACTTCGCGTTTCTGTTGGCTTGTTCGCAGCGTTTGTTAATTGTGCTCTTTCTGCTTAATTCAGATATTATGTATGTGCCAAGATATTTCATTTCCTCGACTGTAGGTAAATTGACTCCATTAATGGTTACGTAGGTCGTTTTCTGTGAAGCTGTGGGGTCCCTTATTAGTATTTTTATTTTTGTTTCGTTTATTTGGAGGCCGAAACTAGACAATAAGGGTTTAATATGGTAAATGATACCTTCAAGCCTTTCCAGGTCTTCTGTAATGAAGATAAGATCGTCCGCAAATGATAATACCAGGGGGAGACAGATTTCCTGATCTTGGTCCAATTTAATTAATTGCGTTTCATCCTCAAGGGTTCTAAGGACATCATCCATAACCAGTGTAAACAGGCGCGGGGACAGAGGGCAACCTTGTTTGACTCCCTTTCCCTTGATAATCCAGTTGCTTTGTTGGCCACATCATTTGATGTATGTTCGTTCATTCATGCAAACTTTGATTATCCTGTTGGCTAACGATTTGTTAGTTCGTTGTACTAATATATCACTCAGTGCGGTTAGGTCAATGTTATCAAATGCCTTTTTTTTTTGAGGGCGAGTACAAAGTTTCTTCTACTGGCACGCCATTCTTCATCCAGTACCCTCTTAAGTGTAAAGATGTGATCATCTGTTGACCGATTGTATAGAAAGGCAGCTTGGTAATTGCCCAATTCTTTTATCGTTTCGTCTAATTTTTTTAGTAGATAGGAGGCGTAGATTCTGTAGCCTGTATTTCAAATTGATATGCGTCGATAGTCGCTTGTATCTTTAGGGTTATTATTTTTCGCAATTGGTACCTGCTCTGTCTCTAACCACGTGTCGGGTACTTCATTCTGATTCCAGGCTTTGTTCATATGATTGGTGACGGCTTCCTGTAATATAAGGGGCATCGCTTTGTAAAGCTCAATTACCACTTGGTCTGTTCCCGGAGCTGTCCCGTTTCTCATGTTGTTAACAATTTTCATTACGTCATCCACAGTGGGTCCTACATTTTGAGCGTCAGATATCGGCTTCGTTACGTTAACCGTTGGTATAGGTGGGCCCTCTGACCTTTTTAGGATTTGTTCCCATTTGGACATTGGTATATATGCGTTTCTTTTACGACGTTTGGTGTGTTGTTTGCTACTCCTGTAAAATAGGTACAGTACCTGCATGCGTTTTGAAGGATGTTTTTTTTCCCAGTCCATTAAAGAAGTCCCTACATGCATTTTGTTCTTCTTTGTATTTAATCTTTTGAAGCGTTGCCTGACATTCTTTTACACGATAATGTCTATTTGGGTTATCTGGTTGTCTTCTTTCTAAGAATTTAGCCTTTTGGAGGTTGGCAAGAGCTAATCGATGCTCCCTGGAATGAGTCGGTTGAAAAATCAGGGTTTCCTGGGCCGCTTCTTTTAGTACTCCCGTTATAGTACTCCAAAGTATTTCGATATTTGCTTCCGTTGAATTTATTCCTATATTTTCTAGTTTTTTGGTTATGCATTCTTGGTATTTTGTTGTGGTGGATTTGCTATTGAGAACGGCGTAATGGCATTGTTTATATTTAAAATCCTTGGCCTCCAGTTCTTTTCCCTTCGCGCCTTGCGCTAGCCCTTTTGTATTATTTTGGGTGCTTTCGTTATTGTGTAGAATGCGGCTTGTTCTTAGCAGCCCCCAGATTATTGTATGGTCGGAGATGCCCCTAGCAGCCCATTCACCTGTAATGAAGTGAAAGAGTTTTTTTCCTGTATGTGGCGTAATAATGTGATCCAATTGAGATTTCTGGGTGCATTTAGACCATGTTATCTTACAAGATGGTCTCGCTTTTGTTGTTTCTATTTGCAGTTTTTCCCTGTTGGCTATATCCATTAACATTTCCCCGTTGTGGTTGGAATAGTAATGATAGAAGTTTTGGTGAATCAGCCCTTTGCGTTGGAAAGTTAGCGTATCTTTTTGACCAGTGTGTGCGTTAAAGTCGCCTAGGATTACTAGCATACATTTCTTTGGTTTTTGTATAATTAGGTTTAAACCCCTATGAAAGATCTAGTTGCTTTATGGGTACAACTATTGATGTGTGAGTTGATTATATAAAGGGGAGCATGCTTGTCACTTTCCGTACCAATTCTCAGGGTGATTGACATTGCGTCGGTGTCCTTTTTCATGTTTTTATTTCAATTCGGGCATCTTTTCTGATTAGAATCGCAAGTCCTCGGTGTGCTTTGCCTGTGATTCCAGATAGGTGCCATTCGTAGTGCGCGGAGTTGTACCTTCCTGAATTCATCCCTGTTTCTTGTAGGCAGGCTACGTGTATGCCCCTATGTGAAAGTTCAACGACTATTTTAAATTTTTTGCTCGGTTTCGAGGCGCCACGGACATTCCAAGTTGCAATACACAAGTCAGGGCAGGTGTACTTCGTTGTGACAGAGGGCGGGCTTCTGAGGATTGTGTATCCAGAGGCATCCGCTACTTCGTTTGACATCGGTGTACCTAACGAGGACGCTAATTGTTTACGCGTTCTTAATGGGTTAAGTAATTGGGGGTTATTCTTTTGGAACCGAGGTGTTGTGGGCTGTTTTTGATCTGCTCTTATGTTGTACTGGTTACTTGAATTTTCGATATGTTGTAATGCTCTGGCGTTTGTTGATTCCTGCGTTAGAGTTTGCTGGTTACTGTAATACTGGTCGTCGTCAATTATCACCCAGCTGTCATAGTGCTGTTCATTGTAGAAAATATGTAAGTTACCTGGTACTGCCTCGACGGTAGGTGAATATACCAGTGTGTTCCCGCTATTTGTGTGAACAAACACGTTTACAAGGTTGAACTCTGTCGCGGCAATTAGGATGTCTTCTCCTCCCCAGAATGAATCAGTGAACTGCGCGGTTACGTATTCTGATATCATTTGTTCCTGAGATAGATTATTGTTAGTAATAAAGTCCTGAATATTATTTAAAAGTGCTACGCTTATTCTTTCATCGTCTCGATTCACTGACACAAATTTTGCCAGATCGCGGCGTACCGATAAGTGATCAAAAGTCAGACCCAAGACATTGTTCATTTGGTGAGCTAAGGCTCTAAATAAACAATTCCTGTCCCTTTTCATAGGTACTTTTACAATAGCTATTGTGGAATTTTTGCTTTGTTTAAACTTTAAAGACAAAGGCACTGAAATTTGACTAAGACAGGGGTAAGAATAATGTGCCGTCCCTTTTGGATTCTGAGGAAGTGTATCTTTTTGTGGAGCTTTACAATTCAGAGTAGAAGTTATAAGTATTTTTTTTTATGCATCCGAACCCTTGCTTGACATGTGTCACAAATAGGTGGTAAAAAAGATAGGGACTGCATCTACTCAGATTATTTGTTAACCGTATTTCCTGGGAATTAATGCTACAGTTGTTAACATACGATAGGCAAGTATTAGGGGGAGCTATTCTTGTACGACTTCTAAATCGGCATCGTTCCTTTTGTTTGAGTAAATAGCATCCAACAGAAATTTGTCAAGGTAAACGTCACCCTTCACCAGAATGTCTCTTGAACTAGGGACCGCCAAACCTCAAGTTCACGACCCCGCTGACCCGCTCGGCCCCACCACAATTAGATTAGAGCTGAGAGTCAAAACTCATCCGATGGACTTATTTAGCCTTTTTTTGGCCTTAACAAAAACATTTACAAGAAAATGCAAATTGCTAGTTGGAGCCTTACATGATTTGCTATCAATTAACACAACAGCTAAGCCAAGTGAGTAAGAAATTTTGTCAAAGCTATTTCATCATAACATTCATTACATAATGCGCCATTTAATTATTACATAATTATTACCAGGTACAACAATAACAGTGTGTCAAAACGTCAAACCTGTTTACATGACAGCTGCGCGCACAGATTATCAAAGGCTAACGGCGCGTGAGCATTCGATGCCCGGAATGTTACCATTTTACAAAAATTGTTTGTTGTACCTATTTTGTTGAACACTTATCTAGTTTTTATGTGTATGTATTTTAGTTTTAATCTTAGCGATTGCTGCACCGGGCGACGTCATTCAACGCCGGCTGTCGCTGAAAACCAGCGCTGGGGCTCTGTCTCGGATAGGGTCGTAGCATTAAGCTGAGCGATGGCCGTTTTGCGTGGATGTGACGCATATTTTCCCCCAACTTGTTATTTTTGGTGTTTGTGTTCAATCACTGCGTCATGTTTACCGCAAATAAACGTTTTTTCTTTTATCTTTCTTTCTTCTTCTATTTCGAGGCTGTATCAATAACTACATCTATTTAAATGGTTAACAATTGTATTTCATATTTATCATCAACCTACAGCAGTCCACTGCTGGACATAGGCCTCTCCAACTGCACGTCATTCGGCGCGATTATCGACAACTCTCGTCCAGCTGCTGCCAGCCACCTTGTGAAGATCATTGCTACACCTAGCCTGCCTCCGTCCATCCTAATGCGGGCTTTACACAGGTTACTATAGCCGCCTTCGGCTAAAGCCGTAGGTGACTAAAATAGTAAGTTTCAAAGTAGAGTTTTCAAGGTTTCGACTTTTGTCGTGCGGCGACAGGTCGCATACGGCGGGTGACTTCTGAATCAACCGACAAAATTCTCAGTCGCAGGCGATCGCCCGCCGCATGAAGGTCGACGTTATGAAGCAAAATGAACGAGTCACCTGCGATATTTATCGACCTGTGTAAATAAATGGAGTGGTGATTTGGCTTGTGAGGTGATTTAATAAGCGACCAGGCGCACTGCGAAAATCGATCTACTGTAAAGCCCTCATTACATTTTACCTCCATTTCATTTAATAGGTATTTCCATTATTGAGTTTTCCTCTACCAATATTTGCACAAAACGTTAATTTCTCTCATAATTCAAATAAAGGTGTAACTCAAACAATATATACAGTGTTCTCGAAAACAAATACACTTATTTGCAGTAAAGTTTAATTTCGTTTGCTGTTTAAAATTTACTCTCGGGATAGTTTACCATGTCGATGTCGGCAAGAAAATATTTATTTTGCTAATAAAAATTACATTTCTAATAGGGCAATCATTTGGTAGAAGTTCAGCATGAAATAAAATGCCTTTAATTAAGACTTCATTTGTGGGGTTTCTAAAATAACAAACCTGTGCGCATAAATCTACATGTATTACATGAAAACGACTTGTATAGTCAGATAACTTTTATCTGAGGAATACCTAACTAAAAACGATTTAAATAGAACATAATTGTCAAACTTACGTAGGCATAATTATTGTTTAGAAGTTCGATTGAGGCCTATTTTTACGTGGGTGACAGTCCCATGTTTTACACGGGCGACGAGGGACGTACTGGGTTGGTTACAAGGATGCGGGGGGTTGGACCGCCTAGCGGGAGTGTCAGCTGCACGCCAGCGTCACAGGCGGCAACCCGTGCTCTCAGATACGATTGCTCATCACAAAACGCACATGATAAAACTATCCAAAGACGTAAAAAAAATTGAAGGTTAAACAAACAAATTTAAAAGTAGGTAACCAATTTAAAAAAAAGAGTCATGATAATCCGAAATTAAATTTTACGAACCACCTACAGAGTTATGAAAGAAGTTCTAAATAAAATAAACATGTCGAATTGAATCAGGATGATATTATCACGATGGACGCTCGTTTTTCTTACCAAATATAGTTGCCTTTTTTTTTCGTTTTTTTTTCGGCGGGTGCACGTCATTTGTTTTTGCCCGCGTCCCCCTTTGCCCACCAGTACCATGGGACTGCCACCAACGAAAAAGTTATCATATGTTAAGACCACGTTCTCACGGACGTTAAAGTATCGCGGCTAGATTTTATCGCGTCGGTACTGCATTTTCAACTGTTGGCGTTGAATCGGGCATTGAGAATCCAACAGAGTGCATCCCAGCGCGTCGAAAAAACTCACTGTTGTTGGATTTTAAATTCTCGGCTATAAGCAGTCCTTTGAAGATACAGTGCGCGAAAAAAGTCCTCCGCGATATTATTACGCTACTACCTCCCTCCTCTTCTTTCCTCCTACTGAATTAATTTTCACCTCACACAACGTAACTACGTTGTGTGAGCTGAAAAGTAATTTTAACTAAAAGGTCTATGTCTGAGTATTTTCCGAATATTTTCGCCCGAAATGTAATCTGAATTTTGTAAATTTTACCAACTATTGAAAAGTTTTGCAAATAAAACAAACCTCAGTTTCAGTCCGAAAAAAATATAAGTGAAGTTATGTGAGGACTGCCCAATCGGTTAAGGTTTTGGTAATTTTCTTCTCCAACAGTAATTTGTAATTTGACGTACCTCCTCGACGACGTAGACGTCCTCCCAGGATGAAGAGCAGTGGTGGCCCAGTGGTAACGGCCGTGACTTACGAGTTGTAGGTCGGAGGTTCGAACCCGGACAGGCGCTTTGCTTTGTGTTAATTATTTCATCACCACTACTCTCAAAACGGTGAAGTAATACATCGTGAGGAAACCGGCATGTCTTAGAACCAAAAATTCGAAGATATGTGACATCTACCAACCCGCACTTGGCCAGCGTAGTGGATTACGGCCCACTTCCTCTCACAGGGCGGCCAGAATTCTTCACTAAATATCACGTCCTGGAATCCTTCCAGGACGTGATATATACATCAAATTACAATCCTGTATATAAAAATCAATAACCGTTCGTTAGTCTGCTAAGACTAGACATTGGCTCGACCGATTGTGATGAAACTTTAATACCTAACTTGTTGTGTGCCCGCCGGAGAAAGTTTTTAAAAGGAATATGGCCGGGCTTTACTAGTATCTAATACTTTTGCGAGGTCTGACCCTTATCATTGCGACAGCATATCCTAAACTTGTAATCAGTTTTTATACACGCAGGAAGTTCTATGACGCAGTTCATTCACTGTGATACAATTTCCTTTTATGTTCGTGATTCTACCCAGAACAACTACCCGTACCTACATCATCCAAATTCAATACATCAGCCGCCCTTTTCGTCTATTATTTGGCCTGGCTATCAATCTGAACAACATCAGTATTGAGAAAACTATCAATTCCTTAAATATCCGAACCCGAAAGACACGGCCGGCAAAATATTTCGTCTCTCAGATGCCCTACCGATATTAAAATATTTTCATAGAATAATGATGCACATAGTCAAATTGACAATATTGCAGATGCGAATCTATGTAAGTGACTAGGTCATATAATATTGATAATAATAAAATTATATAGATAGATAATATTAAAAATAACTTAAATTTGTATGAAGTGTAGTGGTGTTCAAGTTGCATGTGGGATGTGGGTGTGATGTATTTTGTGTTTGTCTGTATGTGTGTGTGTGTGTGTGTGTGTGTGTGTGTAGTGTTGAAAGGGTGAGAGGGTATGTGATTGGGTTCATGTCCAACTAAACGAATGATTCCTATTACGTTTTTATGACTAGCAGCTCTTCTGTTTTTGTGTACTTAGTTCAATTTTAGTAGCCAGTTAGTCAATATAAGTTTACATTTAGACTTATTGTAACTATAAACTCCTAATTCTTTAGTTATCTTATTGTAGTGTTCATAGTGTTTTATAAATGTCTTCCATTACCTAAATATTTAAAAACCGAAAAGTATTCTTAGCTCAAACCGTCTACCAGAATCTACAAACGGAATTACGAGCCCCCGATGCATAATAAGTGGTCACCAGCTATTTCAGGATTTTCGCCCCCGACGACGCCACTACCCTCCTCCAGGAGAGTAATAAGGCCACCAGCACACTACATAATCCCAAAACCCGATCGCCGTCCTACCGTCCTCGCCGCCGAGGCCCGCCGCGACGCCCAAATCCACGCCCCTCCCGACCCTTGCTCGAGCCAGCCCGCGCCGCTGAGTCTGTAGCTTTAAATTCGTCCCTAATTAATATCAATCCTGATCCAGCTAGTCCCTTGCTGCCCTCTTCCAGCGACGCCCTAAGCCGAGGTCCGTACCCCACAGGGGGTGCCCTTAGCGTTGTCGCTTAGTTTTAGTTAGTATTTAAGTTTAAGTCCTGGCTGGAGGCCTTAATTTATTAGGGCAACCACAGGCAAGTCCGTCTAAGCAGACGACAACCTCATAGGTTGACCTGCGAGATGCCATTTATAAAAATAAAAAAAAACATGATTATCTGCCACTTTACTTCGGAGATCAATGGTGCCGCAACGAAATTACTTGTGATGTAAGTTTTACAATAAAATGCAATAAGCCTACCCACACATAAATGCAATTTTTAATTAACATTGTACTTACATGTACATGTGACACTTGAAAAATGCTTTAATATAGATACAGATAAGTAGATAGTAAAGTTGTAATTTGCCCAAAATATGAGTTGTTTTGCGCAATATACTGCACGTACTGATAAAAGCTTTAATACCAACTGTATACCACAAGGTTCGGTAATCCGACCGAATAGGGGTTGTAGGGCTCCGTAGTAAAACGTTTCGATTATAGTAAGTTGACACTTATTTTCTTTTCCTTGTTTACCGTACCGACACAAGGCTAGGAGAACAGAAATGGAAGATACCTACATTTAAAATGTGTTAGAATAGAATAACTTTATTTCGGACACAAAAATCCATATAGTGTTAGTATCATACAAAAAATTACTAAGTTTCCTTTAATTTACCATTAAATGCCTTTTCTTATCGAAAACACACAAGTTACTACGCCATGATAATGTTAATGTGCTGATCCCTTTCTTTTCATTTGCCTTGGATTTTCTTCCATTTTCATTCTGGTTGCTTAATAATTTACCTAACAACCCCGAAGGAATTACACATTCTCTTCGGCTTCATAACTTAAGCGTTTAGTTTAACCTACATTTCAAATAATGACTTGTTCTAATCTTGAACATCGCAGTATTTCGCGTGACTTTGACTTTTACGAGACTATTAATAACAAATAAATGATTCATAATTACTTTTTACTAAGTATTTCAATGTAATGTGGTGTTGACAATATTATTGAAACCATTATGGCTTCAACAAATTTATATAAGAAATAAGATATTGAAATTTATTGCTGCAATGCAACGTTATAAATTAATGCTTTGTATGGAGAAGTTAATTAGAAACGGCTGCATTATTGTTTCTTCTTTTTTCAATGCGTGAGTTTACCTCACTTGAAACAGAAGAAATACAAACTTCAGGTTTGAATTAAAAAAAAAAACAGGCTGTCACAGGGACTGCCGACAGAAGAAAAACTTAAGACTATGAAATACTGGCCTAGCGCAACATGTCACAATTATACCTACAGATATCTTGTAAAGAGGGAAGCGCCAGAGCAGCTCGCAAAATTCAACTTTCTTACGAGTTTTCTTACAATTTGCAGGTCAATGTCAGGTTGTATATATTATCAGCCTATTATGCTCCCACTGCTGGGACACAGGCATTCTCTCTGTGAGAGAAAGTGGGCCGTAATCCACCACGCGGGCCCAGTATGGGTTAGTAGAGGTCTCGTGTCTTCGAACTTTTGGTTCTAAGACATGCCTGTTTCCTCACGGTGTTTTCCTTCACCGTTCTGAGAGCAGTGGTTATGAAATAATTTGCACAAAGTAAAGCGCCAGTCTGGGTTCGTACGTACGACCTACAACTCGTAAGCCACGGCCGTTACCACTAAGCCACCACTGCTCTCAGGTTGTGTGTTGAATAAATTATGATTAGCGACCGTAAAAAGTATGTTTTTACAGAATATTGTAATACTTAAAATAATAAATTTAACGTTCTAAGTGCATTTCATCCTATTGAATGATTTAAGTCATTGTTAACAATTACTTAAATTAAAATCATTTGAATTTTGAAACATTAAACTCATTTGAAAAACGACCTTAAGGTCGCGAATCATATTTTTTTCAACGTACAACCTGACACTGCTGACACTGAGCTGCAAATTGCAAAAAAGTAAGAAAATTTTAATTTCGCGGGCCACCTGGCGCTTCCCCCTTAACATTAGCATATCGGTGACGAAAACCCATAATATTTTCATCTACTAAAAATATTTCACTCTCGCTTAATGAAGACTTTTCACTTCAAAAACTACTTTTGGAAGTCAGTTTTAAGCTAAAAAGGGATGATGAGTTCGAAAAAAAATATGGAATTTCAAAAAATACAAAAAGAAATGAGATAATCGAAAAAATCTGTCAATTGGATGTAAACATTAAGAGGATTCACGATTTAAAAGTTTTTGTACGGTCCTAGTAATTCCTTCTCCCTGTAATCCATCCAAAGTTTGTGTGTAAAAGATCGCTTTTAGCGATAAGACCGCCCATTGTGTCACCCAATGTAAAATTTCTACGTCAATGTCTGTAATTTTAAAGGTGTACACTAAAAAGAGTATTCTATTCTATTCTAGTATAAAGTTATTTAGTCGTGACGTCACGTCTACGATAGCGCTGTCCGTGTCCTCACACCTATTTTAAAACGTTTATAACTTTGCAATTTTTTACCCGATCGCCGTCATACCGTCCTCGTCGCCGAGGCCCGCCGCGACGCCCAAATCTACGCCCCTCCCGACCCTTGCTCGAGCCAGCCTGAGCCGCTGAGCCTGTAGTTTTAAATCCTGATCCAGCTAGTCCCGTGCTGCCCTCTTCCAGCGACACCCTAAGCCGAGGTTCGTACCCCACAGGGGGTGCCCTTAGCGTTGTCGCTTAGTTTTTAAGTTAGTACATAAGTTTAAGTCCTGGCTGGAGGCCTTAATTTATTAGGGCAACCACAGTTTGTAATATTGTTTGCACTATTTGGAAACTATAATTTTTTTGTGATAGAAATAAAAAAGGTCATCATCCCGATTCTCCTGAGACCAATCAACCAGTGTGTTAGATTGAGTAAAGTTTTTTTTTAATATAACGGGTGTAAAAACACACATAACGAAGCCGAGGGTCACTTCATTATCATTGTTTTTTTTTTTGAAAAGGACTAAACGACCTGGGAACCTTCTGGTTACGGAGATATTGAAGGTCAATACTCCAATTTTTACTGACGTTTTTTTCGTAAACAAGTTTTTTTTGTTATAATACAACTTTAAAGACCCCCATGATCCCTGTACCGTTGCATGCACTCATAAGCACAATGTTTTGCATGAGTTACACGCCAAACATAAAGTTACTTAAAGTTAACGTTAAAGTAACTATGTTACTTAGTTTGATGCAAAAAATGCGTAGTTCACGGCTATTATGATAGGTTTTTACACACCGTATTATTAAGTTGTTTACCTTCAAAAAAACCTATGAAACCAAATCAACTACGTAAGTCGCCATGACCCGTCACTTCAATGAGTGAAGTGACGAAATGAGGTGGTTTATAAGTTGTGAACCGCTACCGGAGCTTTATACCCACTTACAAGCCACCTCACATTGTTCAGAAAGCCTATACATTGCGAGGTCAGCCTATACTGGAAATATCTAGTTTAATATTTCGTCGTAGTTTACGAGGGAGGCATTAACGCGTCAATGAATATTGTTGAAAATGTTTGTAAAAAAAAAATTAGTGGAGATTTTTTTCGTCTAAGTTATTATTACCGTTACCGTACTTTGTTCTTTTTTATGATGCTTGATGTGAGATTGTGTCGATGGTCTATTGGCAGGAAGGGATTGCTGCGCGTGCCTGCATGGTTAGATTCAGTTTTGGAAAGTCTTAGAAGCAGCCCGGAGTCTGGGTTCGTAACCGGTAGGCAATAGGCTCACCCCGTTTTACATGCAAACAGTACGTACCTAACGAAATGTGGGTGTAGGTACTAAACGCTTGACACATTTTCGTGTCCATTCAAGGAATACAGACTTGATAATGTGCAAAGTAATTCTATATTTTCAGAAAGAAAACAACAGAAAAAAAAGTTTATCTATCTTTTATTTACGCAGGTAAAGCAGGCCGTTTCAACTGTCTTTCAATCTGTCTCACACTTTTATTCCTAAGGTTAGGTACCGCAAACAACGAGTACACCACACCAAACAGGTTAATACATGCAAATATATAAAACGTGGTATAAACTCCGACGTAGTCTTCTATGTATTGGAAAGTGTGTACGTGAAGGAGTTTTATTATTTGTGAATATGCGTAGATTGCTCCTATTAGTGTTGCTCTTATCTGAAAATAAATGAAAAAAAGTATTAAAAAGGTTCAAGAGTAAATTACATTTTTTAAGGGAACATGTGCCAAGATAACCGCGGCCACCCAGCTTAAATAGGGTTGCTCAAAATGAGCTATAAAATTACTGCTTTTCGAAATATCCCATTACGATATTTAATACATGCGAAAGTTCACGCCTCAATAAACCACCGAGAGTAACGTTTGCCAGATATCCTGGGACCAAGAGAAGGTCAAAGGCTACTTTCATCCTGAATATTTATATTAAATTATGAAGTACAAAATACGAAGGCGCGGGTAACAGCTACTCTGAAAATCTGTCGATTCTAAACTCATGTTGTATTAAAATCACTGTAATGGCAAATCACAGTGAGCGCCGTAAATTACTCTGGTACTCTTATCTGGCCACCTCATCACAGAATTCAATACTCAAATAAGAATGGATGAATAATAGTAAAATTCAATCTTGCTTGGCTTGCCCACTTCTTCCACCTTATTTGCTGTTGTTGACAGGTCTTTAATGATTTTATCATATTACACTTAAGGTGGATGCTAAGCTGTAGCCCGCAAAATTCAATTTTCTTTTTTTTTTTGCAAATTGCAGCTCTAATTTACGTCGTATTATGCTCAATATGCGATTCGCGACTGTGGAAATTTGCATAACATTATGAAATATTCATAAGTTGACGATTTATGTGGCAATTGATAAAAATATTCAGTAAATATATCAGTCGCGTATACTAAAAAGAAAGTTAACCATTAAACTCAACATTGTGGAACACAATAAAATATCGAATATTGAATGGTTACAATGCATGGTACAATGCAGTTCTATCATAACAGGAAAACGACTAAACTACATTACAATACCAATACCTCAACATGCAATACAATCATAAATGTGGTTGGAACTGAAAAATGTCCTCAGCATTTCTAAAGCTTACCACACATGAAACGGTAATCTGAATTGACAAGCCAATCGGAACAGGTGAACTTGCGTCAGTTTGGCTTGACTGGATGTGTGCACATACACGAACGGTCGAGAATGTTTGGTTTCAAGGCTACCCTGCATTGTCGGTTCTATCTTCAGATCAAAATCCGTACCATGCATAATCGATCGCCTAAGACTATGAGAACATTGTAATAGTTAAACAGTCTGATTGATTCGTGTGTATGCCCACAGCACGTCAGAACGATCTAGTGTAGATTCGGCTATTTTGATCGATCTCTAGTGTCTTAACAATAGTAGTCACTCGTTAGACTTGTAGGTGAGCCTTGCGTTCGTTAAAATCCAATTAAAATCATTTATCTCAAATAAACCAACTACACTTCACTTCGTCACTTTTGAATTGTTAAGGGGTCGGTCAGTACACGCACGTCCAGCTCAAAATGACGGGGTGCGGGGGGACGGATTGGCACAGGCAACTGAAGGAACACGGGTGGGTTTTAGTCAGTAAAAGTCTGACACGCCCTCCCGCTCCACCCAGAGTGGTAGAAGTCATTTGGAGATTTCCCACCCAAAAAAAAAGGGATCGGTCAGTCAGAAAGATGAAACTAGTTGCCCATTCGAAAACGTAGTGTGTTCCTATGGAGAAGAACTGGCAAGAAACTTCACTGACCATCTCTTAAATCAAAATATTGTTTACATCATGATGCAAACAATATTTACATCATTATGTAAACACACACACATGACACATGACATGTGACATGTGTCACATCCAGAAACGGTAATTTTATTTATTTGACTTAATTGACATTATACGGCGATATCTTATATTATTTCACAAGGTTGTTTTCGATTTCTGAAGGCCGGGACTTAGTTCGAAGATATTATGTTGAAGAAAGCAAAACAAGTTTTCCATGTTAGGCAATTGTAAGAGCATGTAGATCTCAGGATCGTAATCGACGAAATCATTCCTATTTATATTATAAACTGAAGGTATAACTGATCATGTTCCGCGGCCCTTTCAGAACAATAAGACAAAACACCGGGGGCATACATACAATTTCGCATGTGATCCGGTTCGACGGAACATATTCTAATGCTGGGAACGCTTCAGGCTACACCGGGTCTGACAGAACTTGTTTGGCTTGCTTCGATATTTTAACTACAAGCTCCATTTGAATTCAGTAATTTTTGCTTATTATAATATTGTATGTTTAAAAAGTTGTTACATTATTCCTCTATGCTTTGTGCTAAGAATAATATGTAATTGGGAAATAATATTCCGTAAAGTCTCTATACTTGTGAATTTTGTAATGGAAAACGTAACCCATTTATGCAAGGTGTCGTCTTCGTTTCTAATGTACTCATGATATCGTAGTAAGCGTTGTCATTAGTGCACGCGAATCTAATTTTGAATATGTTGCGACTATCAAGATTCCGATGATATTTTAGAAAATATTTTGAATTGATGTTAAGGTTAAAAGAATAGTGGATGAACTAAGAAACGATGGAATCTATTAATCTTGCCTTGAAAAATATGATACAGCTACAAGGGGGAGACAACTAAAGTGTGGTGACGGATAAGGAAGTAGAAGACACGCTGCGCATACCCCAATTATATTAAGTTAAGTAAGAGGATGATGATGTTTACAGAATAACCTTAAAATCACGACTGTTATGACAGTCATCAATATATTCTTAATTCTCACCTCCAAATTAAATATCTCCACCATAACAACGATGGGCAGGCCCCACGCTACACCGTAGGCGAAGACTAGAATTCCAAGCGCAATGGCAGGCAGCCATCTTAGTGACGTCACCGTCAGATCGGCCTGTGTGAACACAGCTAGTACTCCCGTCGATATTGTCATTGTGACGTAGCTCGCGGCGAGGAGATGCTAAAAGTAGAAGTGAAAATGGTTGGTGAGAATGCTAAAAGGCTTGCCATAATTAAAATTATAACTTTGTTGATTTAGTTAACAGGAGTCATAGTATGCAACTTACTCTAAGCTTAGAAATTAAATAAATTAGGACGTAAGGACGATGGAACATAAAAGGACCCTGAATGAGAGGATGCCTGTTTAAAACTTTAAAAGCATTCGCCTGTAACTGTAATGTTTGTTACGTTCAAAATTCGAATTGTTTCTTTTTTCAGCAGGAGTGGGAAATCCTTATGGACGACCAAACTGCATCACTTTGGAGCCAGTCTGGGCAGTGCCACACTCTTACCGGCTAAAACCATACTCCTGCCTTACCAAGTAACCTTCTAACACGAGCCCTTTTTGACCAGAAATAGTAATTGTGTACAAAATAAACACAGAGAGAATTATTTTCTGTGGCATGACCACTAAAAAAACACTAAATAGATACAATCACATCACAAGTTGAATATTCTGCACAATTTTTCCTATCTATACTATGCTATAATATGTATGGGACCTTTAACATAAATACTATTTCTATGTGGACCTTAACTATTATTTTAAACGTACCAAATTTCAGTTTTGTTACAGTTTTTAATTATTAATTTTCCGCAATTTTGATAAGATACATAAACTATTTACTTATTATATATTTTGAGTCATATTTTACTATAAATAAGCTATAGTTGACTATATTAAGCTATCATAATTGTATTATACACTATTATTGTAACTTCATTGTAATAATTTATAAATGTTCTACTTTTCTTTCCTATTTTTTACACTTATTAGGGCTACCAATTCAGCAGCTCTATCTCGTATCGCATTATTGCAGTGATTGGGCACTCGAGCAGTACGGTTTCTTCCACGCCAAGCTCACAGGCGCACGATGAATTTTCTTTACTCTTGAAGCGTTTCAGGTAAGCAGAAAACCCACCGCGCCCCGCCAAGATTTGTGTGTGGGAAGAAGAGTTTGGTGCCCGAAGCCGTGTCACGTGACCTATATCTGGCACTACTATATTACCACTTCGGTTCTCCTCACTCCCTGATGTAATGCTCAAATCCTGATGAGGGAGCGGCGTAAACTGTCAAGTAACTGTCTTTTTTTTAACTTTAACAAGTAAGTAAAGTAAAATCATAGTCATTTCTAAATATCATAATTCTCCATTATTTTTATTGCTCATTTGTCTGCTTAAGCGCCTTACCGAGGTATCTCAATGACTTTTTTTTATTTGTATGACAATTGTTCGGGGTTGGGGTGAAATTAAGATAAACTATGATTAAAGATTATAAAGACAGCTGTGTTTCAATAATACTAATGGGATAACGATTAAAACAAATGAAGTGAAAGAGAGGAGATTGAGTCGCGCCCGATATACTATCCGAAAGCGTACTCACTGTTTTACCTATGTTAAACATAAAATATCCAAGGCATAGAGCGCGGTGTCGCAATTACGCTGAAATGCTTATTATTGTTCGGTGATTGACCCGAACATCAGTATTCTAACAGGATTTAAAATCATAATCAGACTTTCACCCAGTTTTTGAGTCAAATACTCAAACTTGCCAAACTCTTGCGTAATGTGATTTCTTCAATGTAGCCAGAGAAATTTATCTTGCGTTTTTAGCAAATATTTTTTTTTGCGGGTTTTCACCTCATGTTATGACAAATTGGAGTTCGACAGTTCTCAGCTTCAAATTTTCAAATCAGAAAGCGGGCGTGAAACACAACTAAAACTCGTAAGTCTTTCACAAACTCGAATATCTGTTAAAAAAACATTTCTATTACCTTTCTATCCAGAACCATACAGCAGGCCCAACAGAAGGCACTTCCAGCTAACAGAGTACTAAGAACCAGTGTGTTTTCAGTGTCATCAGACACCCTGAGCTGCATCAACGTCTTCTGTTGGTCTAGGAACAGAATGCTCCCGCAAATTGCTGTTAGAGTGTACAGGGTGATGCCTATTTTTGTGCCGTCTAACCAAATTTTGTTACGCCCTGAAAAGAAAAGAGATTAATTTTATACATGTTGTTACTGTTAGAGTATTGAGGCCGATAAAATAACTGGAAACTTATTCGAGAAATAACTGGTGTATTGGTAAAATTACAAGTATTGAACACGTTCTTATTGTTCACGTTTCGACTTGGTTGGAATAAATTCGTTAGGTTTATAGGAGTCGTCACTGTCATGACGTCCACTCACAGGCCACGCACACTTATACTTTTGTCATCTTCTGATTGGAAGACTAGCCGTCCCATCACCGCTACCTGACCAATTGCAGCCTTCAGAAAGTGATTCCCGTTTAGTTTCTTGAAGACACCGTAGTAAGTGTAGTGACGTGAAACTAGTGCGGCAACATACACACTTTGGTTTTTCTGAAATCTAATTGATGAAGTTCCTTTATCCTCACGGTATGCTGTGAAGCACTTAATCTAATTTAAATAAAATTAAGTGCTTCACAAATATTTTTTTTTTTTTTTTTTTAATAATCCGTGTGTTTTTTTTTTAATTTTTGATTGCTTTTGGTTTTTCTCTTTGTCTCTGGCCTAACTAAAGCGACTCACGCTGAGGAAGCGATACGATAGTCGCTCGCGCCTATTGTGTCAACAAATTTCTATGAGGCTGTTCAAACTGACATTAAGTGACCAAAAATGTGCGACTTCCTAATCGTTAAATAATCCTGTTGGATTAATAAGCAAAAATGTAATACTTACAGACAGTACAAATAGTAAGTTTCCCCTTTGCTTTCGCTTTATCAGTTTCATCCTTCAGATTAGATATCGTTTTTGATATGTAAGGATCATCCTCCACCAATAGGGTGAGCTTTGATAGATTTCTTCGCGCGTTCTGAAATGATACAAATTCTTTTGTTAAGGATTTTTATTGAATGAAAGATTGACAAAAGGATTAGTTGAAAATGCGAGAAAGTTACGATAGCTTTCTTGTCTATATCTATTATATGTATCTGTATAAATATAAAGCACGTAAGACACGTAAATATAATCAGCTTATAATGTTCTCTCTGCTGAGACACAGACCTACTCTCTGTGAGAGTTAGTGGGCTGTTATCCACCACGCGGGCCCAGTGCGGGTTGTTGGATGTTGGATGTCAGAAGTTTAGTATATAGTTTATAACAAAGTCTCACATCGAGTTTGTCTATGTGATGAATGTGATGTGATGTGATGACGCATATTTAAGTGGTTTCAACCATCATTTAGAGCATTTATAACGCATGCTATATGTCTATAATACATTCATATGTGACTAATATATAGCACAGAAATATCGATGTTTTGACATGTCACTGTTGCACGCGTACGTAGCAGCGGCGGGTCGCTAGTTTTGAAATAAAAATATGGATTGACTGTCTTGTTATTCAAACGGTTGCATAAATGAAAGTTTAACTCTTGGGTTAAGAAGGTGTTGATTTTTGCGCGGTCAATATATTAGACCTGTTTTAGCTACATGGGACGAACGTTGTGTAGTTTATTTATTAATTTGTATTTATATACCTAAACTTATATATACTTTATTGTACACCACAAAATTACATAACAAAAAAGAAATCAAACTAAAAAACAATAAAATGGGCGGCCTTATCGCTTTCTGCGATCTCTTCCAGGCAACCTTAGAATAGACAGTGAGTTGTCTGGACATAAAATGGGGCTGTCAGTGATGAAAGAAATGAGTATACATTACACTAAAATAGATATACAGATATAACACATACATAACGAACAGATACATAAATACAAACATACGAAATATTAAGAAACGAAAGTAAATCAAGACTATAGATAATTACATTTTACGAGAGCAAGATAACAACAGTTTAATCAGCAAGTAAACAGTATTTTGTACGAAACTTATTTTAAAGCCAACGTTTACATTTTAAAATAATAAAATATAATTTCCCAAAGGAAAGCATATACTCGTAGTCTGACTGTTGCTTCGTTTCAAAACCAGGAACTGGCCACAGCAATTTGTTTCAGACGAAGAAACGTATGTTTGTGTATGACTGCACAATACTATCATTTTAGCAGAGAAAAGCAGACTATACACTGCTTAGTTTAATGAACAGTGTTCTATACAGTTATTTAACCTCTGATAGCAATTTTATTGCAATGAAAATAAAAATCACAGTGATAAAAATCGGAGGTGAAATAACTTCGCAAGGACTGTAGGTACTATTGCGGTGATAAGGTTAGTCCAGTCAAATGATTTTATAGTTTTTCTATGATTTCTCAGGGCGGGTGTTTAGATAAGCGAATTTGATGCGAATGGGCGATTACGACAAGCACAATGGCGCCACTGTTTGATGGCTTGTGACGTTTGCACGTTTTAATGAATTTCTCTTAATATTTAGTGCTAAATGTGAGTAAACATATGCCATTCTACGTTGCTGTACGGTACACAGTGATAGCGTACCGCTGGAACTGTAATTTATCGAATGGGTCAACTATATTTTGTATAGTTCGTAAGTTATCACTAGCTAGACCTGCTAGAACAGTGGTGGCCAAGTGGTAACGGCTGCAACTTACGAGTCGTAGGTCGTAGGTTCGAACATCGACATGTGCTTCACTTTGCGTAAACTATTTCATTACTACTGCCCCCAAAACGGCATGTTCTAGAACCAACAATTCGAAGACATCTACCAACCCGCCCTGGGCCCGAGTGGTGGATTACGGCCCGCTCCTTCTGGCAGGGAGTAGGCCTGTGTCCCAGCAGTGGGAACATTAAATACTGATAATGAGGCTGTCACAGACACCATCATACAGACCCGCTGGTTTTTACTAAAGAATAAGGTAGTGTTATTCCGCGTATGGGATGAATGTCCCTCTTTAGTGCTACTCACGAAAGATTTGCAAAGTGTATGCATGGCGTGAGTGTAGTTGAGTGAGTAGCACAAAATAGCTCATGCACTTTTCTTTGCGCTTAACTACTGCTTATACATTAGATCAAGCCTGTAAGACCAGAAGTTTTAGGCAGAGGTGTACCTATAGTTCACCCACATTTCGCCTGTTATGCTTTAGTCCAATGTAATAGGGGGCGAGCCTATTGCCATCAACCGAGCACAAATCCAGACTCGGGGCTGCTACTGAGAAATTCTAGATAGAAAAACCTAATAACAAAATCAAAATCAAAAGTCATTTATTCAAATTAGGCTGAGAATCAGCACTATTCGAACGTCAAAATTACGTAAGACAGTGCCCCAAAACGCCCGCCCTTCACTACTTCCTAGTACTTTAGCTGGGAAGAAGAAGTGGCGCAATAAACTCCCCAGCAGCACAGCTGTCTGTTCGGTTAGAAGAACTGGATTCTAAACAATTGTAAGTAATTACCGAATCATTAAATTAATTGCCATACGACAGCTAGCCACGCCAATGCCAAAAAAAAGAAAAAAAAATTGAATGTAAATAACACTTAATACATAAATAAAAGCCTCCAGGCCTAATGGGCATGGCAGCTTACATATGCAATACTGGAATTATTATACAAACAAACAAAATAAATAAATGATAAACTAGGACCATCAAAGTAAAATAAATTAACAGAATAATTACTGTAACAATAATAAAAGCATAGACAGCAAGACGACCAGTCACCACAAGCAGCACCCGTTCACGAGCATAACGCAAAGGTCAGGCATTACCCCCCTCGCCATATTTGAGGGAAGGAGGAAACCCGACCCCCGACGCTACCGCAAGCAGTGACATCTAAGGGAGCATGACGAACTTGCTGCCGGTTGCACAGGCAAGAATAATATTATCAATTTTCGAGGTCTCTAGCTAACCACATATTGCAGTACAGCTCATTAAAAACATTGTAATGAGTAGATCATGTCAATAATAAATTAAGATAACAAAGTAATTGACTTATACCGTCAAATAAAAAAAAAAACAACAATATGAACTCATATACCCTGTCAGTAGGAGCTTACCTACTGACAGGATAAATGAGTTGGAGAAAGAACACGAACATTGTCTTGAGTTAATCACAGCGACCAACAGTTCTTATCGTTTAAGTAGTCGTTAATGGAATAATATGCCTTTGAACAAAGGTTGGATTTTACTTGAGCCTTGAACGCATTAAAAGGTAAATCTAGTAAAGAAGAGGGCAACTTGTTATAAAAGGTCAAGTCCAACAAATGAGTTATGGACCTTGTGAAGCCGGTGAAAGGGAACACGTAGTTTGTTCTTATTTCTAGTGTTAACATTGTGAAAATCACTGTTTTTAGTGTTTAAAAGTGTATATTTTGCCTAATATATAAGATGTTGGCGAAAATGAATTGAGATGCCACCGTGAGAATACCAATATCTTCAAAAAAATCTCTAAGAGAAACTCTGGCTCCTAGCTGTTAAATTGCTCGTACAGCTCGTTTTTGAAGGACGATTATATTTTGAATATCAGCGGCTTTGCCCCACAGCAGAATACCGTAGGACATAACGCTGTGGAAATAACTAAAATAGACTAACTGAGCTGTATCAACGTCAGTATATGGTCTTACTTTCCTGACGGCGTAGGCGGCTGAACTGAGCCTCCCATGCTAGGCTTGATGTGTGTGGGCCCCACTGAAGTTTGGCATCCACTGTTATGCCCAGAAAAACCGCCGAGTCTACAGTTTCAAGCATCTCTTTATCTAAGACGATGTTGGGTCCTAGATTTCTAACATTCGGTAAGGCAAACTTCACACATTTCGTTTTCTTGGCATTGAGAACTAGGTTATTTGACGTAAACCATTGAGAGTGCACTGTTTACGTCGTCAACATCTTGTCTATTCCTGTCTACTTTAAAAATAAGAGAGGTATCATCTGCAAACAGTACAACGTCACAGATATAATTTAAATATAATGGTAAGTCATTGGTATACACTAAAAACAAGAATGGACCCAGTATTGAGCCTTGAGGTACACCTAACCTTGTCCTTATCAAAAAAGCGTACTATAAGATTAAAGACTACGTCGAAGACAAGAAAGTTTGGCAATAATGCCCTCTGCACATGTGGCTTCCCTGTTACCTCATAAACGGCATCACTATGTAAATTTCTAATAAGTGCTCCCAAATAATGGTGTTTAATTTTTAATTTTTTTATTATATATTGACTTTTACATAACTCTGACATAATATTTTCATTATTTGACATTATATACCTACAATTTTTTATTAGTTTTTGATTTTACTTTATTAAATTATTTTATATTTTGAAAATGTGAGAACGTCGTAGGCCTTGTGGATTGTAAATTTATAGACCATTGTATATTTGTTTAACATATGGTACTTGTTGACAGGCCTCCCATACTTATTAACACTGTAATTAAAAAACAATGTAAAAGACAAATATTTTTAAAAGAATAACCATGGAGTTTCTTGCCGGCTCTTCTCCATAGGAAACGACCAATTGGAACCGTGCACCGAGAATCTGACGTTTCGTAAGTGCCATGTAGGTTTATGTGAAATAAAATATTTTGATTTTGATTTTGATTTTAACTGAACTGGTAGCTCGGAAGATTTCACACCATCGACATCTACACATTGGAACCTATTAAGTAAATAAGAATTTATTACGTTGAGAGCTTCGTTTTGGACACCGTAATGACGTAGTTTTACGCAAAAGCGTGTCATGGCGCACGCCATCAAAGGCTTTAGAGAGATCACAGAAAAATCGAATAGCATTTTGCGATTTCTCCGATGCATTAAATATGTGTTTCAGCAGAGCAACACCCGCATCTGTAGTCGATCGTCCTTTTGTAAAGAAAACACTTTGCGCGACCTGGTAATCGAACCCAGGACCTCATGCTCAGCAGTAGCGATTGCGACCACTAGACCAACGAGGCATTCTATAATAGATTACCCGCTACCGCTTATCTATAATAGATTAGGACCTATAGAAAACAATTTGTGCCTACTCCGTGCTGCGACAGTCGCGAATATATAAGCTAAAATGTACATAGCTACACATCCGTGCCTCAGCTTGAAACCGACACGCTCTAGCATTAACTAACATCCTTGTGGATGGTCCCAGGTCCCAGTAAACCAAGCGAGCACGAGGGATCGTTGGACACAATTTTGCCATTATTTCTGCAATTTCGTTAGCGGCGCCTGTTTAATCCGATTATAAAAGACCTTTTTCTTCCTTTTATTCATGTTCATTCGCCAACCGAAGTGAAAAGTCTGTATTTAAAATAAATCAAAAGTGTAAAATTATTTTATCAGTGTATGGTATGTTTCGCTCGACTATCGAATGACCGATAAATGAAATGAAAGAAGCGGGTAAACGTTATTTTCTATATTATTTTGTCGGTGAGGTGTGAACGTCGAATGAAACAAAAATTAACCTCCACTCAAGTGAACCATTCACTTAAGTCAAGCGTCGTCGGTTTCAGTTTTAGTCTGGTGATGATGCGGTCGATAATGGATGATAAACGCTTCCCTTAGTACAGAGATTCCCAAATTTTGCCATCGGGAATCAAACGGCTCCAGCAAGGAGTTCCATCCCTTTGCGGTACGCGGAACCTGGTTCTATCCATCTAAAGATCGTTTAAAAATAAATAAAAGGCATTAACATCCTTAAAATGAGGTCATTTAGAATCAATGCAACACAGTGAATCTCTAGAAACAACATCGTAACTGCAGCAATCGCAGTCTTATTCTTAACACGTATCTAATCGACTGTACTGAAGTTTCAATACGACTAGAACACTGGCATTGTATTTATTTTTATTGTTTCAAATTGTTTTGTTTTGTGTTAATTGTTTATTTTGACGTATCTTTGCAAATGCTTCTCGCACATTATCAATTATAATTTTATTTGCTAAACATATTACCAACCGATTTAAAGTCACATAATGTCTTGAAATCAACTATTTATATAACTTGGTAACCAAAGTTCACATCGTGCATCCGTTGCAAGACATTTTTAGAAAAGTATTGATAATATTTATTAGAAAGTTTTCCAGGGACTAAAAATACATTCCTCAATATCACATTATTGTGTCAATTATTTAGTTTAGACCTTCAATGCTAAGTGATAAATCGTTACCGTACAGTTATTATCGAATGTCAAGCACTATTTTATTAGTTCTCTGAATATGTTTACTTGCAAAACTAACAGCCATGATAGATCGATGGGTGGATAAGTAAGACCAGCAGCCTAATTGCGTAACACATTTTCGTATACGATTACGATTAATCTGTTAGATTTTGACAGTTCTACAACATTCATTGCGTTAATTGCATTGTTGAGCAGTATTTTTATTGAACTTACGAAGCAATGGATTAGCAATCTGTTTCAAAACGATTCAGAATCCGATTGATTGTGTGTTACGGAATTAGGGTACTGTTTATGACTCGCACATACCAGGGCAGCAGGGCACAAAAGGGATGACGCCTATAGTCTGCGGTGAGTGGAATTGAATTGAATTCATGGTTGCCAATGATGATGTTGAAAATAAATGCAAACTAGTAACTACCTAGTTTTCTAGAGCAGATTTACAGACATGCATTTTTTTGTAGATTTAGAGATATGAGGAACAGGGTGTAAAGTTCACTCATACTCTTTAGAAAAGGGAGGACCCTCCGACCAGATGGATGTCGTATCTGGTGGGCAACTGCCCGATGATTGTTGTCGGGAAGTTGTATATATGCTAGCTGCGCGGTAAACTGTGATAGCGCGATGCAGGATTTGTGGTTCGCATGTGGCGGTGTAGATGCCGCCACATCACTCCCCTCCGGAGACCGGAGGTCGATAGTGGGCTAAGTCTTGTATCTTGCGATGCTTTTTGCCACTGCCAGCTGAGGTTCCAGTGGGTCGGAACCGGGTGTCGCATAGTTCGCGGTGAGTCGGAACTGTCTGCGATGATGCCCCCAGTGAGTCGGGGTGGCGCTGCTCGTGCTCCAGTGGGTCGGATATGGGACAGCGCCGGGTTGTGGCTGGCTGCTGCTGTTCGACAGGAGAGGGATTAAGGGCTCTGCTTGTGGACCGATCGAATGTGCAGTGTGCTGTGCCGAAGTTGCTGATGAGGCTGAAGGTGATGACCAGGTATGCGCTCGCGCTGCATGCTGATGGTCAGAATACCCGTTGAAGCCGTGGTTGCTGGCTGGCTGTGTGACTCGCCGCTCTAAAGCTTGCGGGAGTGATGATGATGACGTCACGCTGAAGTAGTTGCACGAAGGCTGCGCTGAGGTTCATACTCGGGATCACCAGTTTAGAGATATGAGGAACAGGGTGTAAAGTTCACTCATACTCTTGGAAAAGGGAGGATCCTCCGACCAGATGGATGTCGTATGTGGTGGGCAACTGCCCGATGATTGTTGTCGGGAAGTTGTATATATGCTAGCTGCGCGGTAAACTGTGATAGCGCGATGCAGGATTTGTGGTTCGCATGTGGCGGTGTAGATGCCGCCACAGTAGACATGCACTTTTCTTTGTGCAATTTGTTTAACACATCACTTCTCCCAAAACAGTGAAAAAAAGCATTGTGACGAGAAGCCAACATGACCTAGAACCAAACATTCGATGACATATGACATGCGCAGGCCGCGTGAGTGACTACAGTTGTCTCTCGCTTTTACAGAGGGGTAGTCTGTGTCCCAGTAGTGGGAACATAGTAGGCTGATTATGCTTTGATTTTCAGCAATAGGCTGTGCTATTACATACTAAAGATACTTTAGTCGTCTCTCTCCATATCTTCACATTTATAATTATCTAGCTGATCCGGCAAACTACTCTGATTTTTTCCGATGTATTAATAGTTATTCTGCTATTCGGGGCGGAGAAAAATCCAACAAATCGGTCGAGAATCGGTCCAGACGTTCTTGAGTTATAAATGGTGTTACTAACCCGACTTTTGTTTTATTACATATGTATATGTAGTTTTAGTCTTATGAAGTTATGAATCATAGCTAAACCAGATTTTCCGTGTGGAATATCGTAAAATACATGAGTGAAGAAAACAGCGTCTTCCTGTGTTGAAATAACAACAAACTGCGGTTACACATCCGTCTACAAAATATAATTTATGATTTTCCGAACTTACTTATTACAACATGACATGACACAACGCCTGTAATACCAAAGAGTTAGGCAGACGATTCTCATGTAATAAGGGACGAGCACATATTACCCTTGACCAGACACAAATCCAGACTCCGGGCTGATTTCACCAATGAAAATGAACGCGATCAGCACATAAACTACGTTTAAAAGCTGATATTATTTTCGATGGCAGTTTGACACTGACAGCTCTTGAACGCGTTTTAGATGTAGTGAACGCGATCAGCACACCTCAAACCTGCTCAAGAGCGGATTTTTCTGCGTCTATATTTCATAGAAAATAATTACACTGACAGTTCTTAAACGTAATTCTTGAGCTGATCGCGTTCAATTTCCTTGGTGAAAACAGCCCTAAGAAATTCTTAATTTAAACACCTTATTAATAACACTTTGCCCGACCTGAGTTACGGTCCCAGAACCAGAAGCCTGCGCTCAGCAGAATCATCAGCAGTATTTTCGAACTTCTCCAACATAGGCCTAGACAAAGTGACATTCTATCAGCGAAAACGGTTATAGAAAGGTTATGGCATTAGTTTGACGAGAAGCTACTGAAAAGCTTACTTTTTTCAATTCTGTTGAAAGTCCTTGTAGTAATTATGAAACGCTTTGAGTGTGATTGTCACTTCTCTCTCTACACACAAAAAAAAACTTTTTACAAAAAATAAAGTAAACAATTACTTTAATTTCAGAAGAAGAAAGACACCGAGTTCCGAAGTTAAAGCTATTTTTAACTGGGTAGTGTTTCTTTTTTAAATCGGTTGTTTTTTCTTTTAAAATAGTTCTTATTTCTTACTTTTTAGAGGTGGTACTACATGCGGTAGGTACCACAGCTAAGAACTGAAAAATAGTAGGTACACTTGGGAGCAAATAAATCGAGCCACTTCCTTTTTCACGCATTATGGTTATTATTTTTGGTATTATGGAACGCATCGATTCGAAACATATATCGCCTAAAAGGGTATTTAATAACCTTTACAATGAGGGTAGTTAGTTGTCAAAATTTCATTTTAATTAAAGTTTAAAGGGTAGAATAAAATTATCGCATTTAATTTGCTTATGACATTTTTATTGTACTCTGTTAAGAAAAGATTAAATTTGAGGTTTTTGTTAATCATACCCATATTACTTGTTATTGTTGTCTTTATCTGTGTCTGTGTAATCAAAATAACCTGATAAAATGGATACTACACCGACGGAAGCTGCCCAAGTTGTAGCTTTACTTGAGGTTGGACACGGACAACGTGAAGTGGCACGCAGACTTCATTTGAGTCGTTCAAAGGTACAGCGGGTATACCGCAGGTATCTGGAGACTGGTGCTTTTGTTCGGCGACCTGGAACTGGCCGACCACGGGCAACAACAGAACGTGACGACCGCTTTATTGCAACCAATTCGTTGCGCGACCGTGGACTTAATGCTGTTCAGCTACAGCAAGCGTTACGTGACGTTCGAGGTGTCGCAATCAGTAGGTGGACAGTGAGACGAAGACTAAAGGAACGAAATTTAACATCACACAAACCAGCAACTGGCCCAAAATTGACTGTAGCTCATCGCCGATCTCGCTTGGAGTTTGCTCGAGAACACATTAATTGGACGTTAGAAGACTGGAGGTCAGTTTTGTTTTCTGACGAGTCAAGAATCTGTCTTTTTAGCAATGACGGGAGAAACCGAGTGTATAGACGTCCTGATGAAAGATTTGCCCAATGTTGCATTCGAGAAACTGTGAGTTTTGGTGGTGGTTCTTGTATGGTGTGGGGAGGAATTTCTCTAGACGGAAAAACGGAACTTGTCTTCGTCGACCCCGCCAACGATGGCAGTCGTAGACGTGGATTAACAGCTGACCGATACATAACTGACATTCTTGAAGACCACGTAATGCCGTATGCTGGTTTTGTCGGAGAAAATTTCTTGTTTATGCATGACAATGCGAGACCTCATACCGCGCAGATCGTTACGGAATACTTGTCTGCGATCGGGATTCAACAAATGGTATGGCCAGCACGAAGTCCCGATTTGAACCCGATCGAACACCTATGGGACGAGCTAAAACGGAGAGTCCGAGCCAGGGTTCCCGCTGTTTCATCCATTCCCGAGCTTAAAGTCGCTGTGCTTGAAGAGTGGGAGAACATACCACAATATGTCATCGTAACTCTGATCAGATCGATGACTAATAGGCTACAAGAATGCATCAGGGCACGGGGGGGTAATACCAGTTATTAAGAATATTTTTTTTGCAATAATTTTGTTTTTTATTGTTTTTATGGACTGTTTTAGCCCTACTAAATTTTCTATCAAAATTACCATTTTTCTTGCAGAGCCAATAATTTATCATTCAATAAGGTTATTATTCAATAATTTACCCTCATTGTTAAGGTTATTAACTTAACTTTTAGGCGATATATAGTTCGAATTGATACGTTCCATATTCCCAAAAATATTTACCATTTTACGTGAAAAAAGGTAGTGGCTCGATTTATTTGCTCCCAAGTGTAGTTGAATTTTTATGAAGGCTCCCTTTTCAAACTAAAAAATATTTTTTTTCAAATCGCTCCAGCATTCTTCGTGTAATAGGGGAGTTGAGACCTCCTTTTTTTTTAAGTCAAAAAAAAAACTGAAAACAAATCAAATCAAAGTCAATTTTGCAGAAAACACTATTACAGTAGTGTTATTAAATGTACATATTTCAAGTGATTCTACCGTAAGGCATGCAAAATGAATACAATCATGGTTTATCAAAATTAAGATTGACATCGAAATATACAAAGGTGGATAAAAATATTTTAAGGTATTAAATTCACAGTTACAACATAAAGGCTCTTTAGACTTTCTTGAATAATACAGTATTCATTGATCATATTTCTTTAGGTAATTTATTGAAAATTACAGGAGCCATGCGAAAAACACTTTTGTGCATAAAAGTAGTGTAGGTTAGGGGAAAACACAGGCGAAATGCGTCACGTTGGCTGCTTTCTGAATTGGGATGTAATCGATTTGAGCGCGCTTACACCCGTTCCGAGTTGGCGTGAGCGCGATACCGATGTCCCGTGAATCGTCATGACATGCGTCATCTTGCGATAACGCCGACCATGACATATAGAAATATCACTGTGAGCGAATTGTCAACTGTCATAATCGTGATATCTAAATCGGAACGCTAATTATCGATGTGAGCGCTGTAAGCGATAATGGTCTAACTCGGAATGCGGCCTTTATTGCCTATTATTGACTTTTGAGGCCAATTCAAATAAGTTTTGATTGACCTTTACAAACATTGAGATCTCATAATTAGATAGGCTTGGGATAGTTAGTATTTTGTTTTACTGGAAATATGGTTTTAATTATTTGAAGCCCAAACATCCCTAAAGCACCGTTTTTGCGCTTCAAACGCGAAATAAATTTCAGTCAAATCTAATCAATACATCACACCCTAACTCAGCAAAGGAGCAACCAAACCAAGTATGTTTTAATTCATGTAGCGCATATACTGATTTATTCACTTTTTGGGGTTTTAATCTGGGATTTCCATTTTAATTTGTTATCCACATAAGACCAAGAAAGAAAAATGACAGATGTCCCTAGCAACTTTGGCTCAATATTATTAATTTGTCACGGACAGTGAAAATTCTTACGTTTTTTTGTGCAGTTAGTGTCAAAAGCTTTTCTGTGATTTCCACTTTTACATTGAACTTTTATAAAAGAAGTTATTCAGACCGTTGCGAGTTGCGCCGGGAACATTTTCGCGCTATGATTTTTTATGAATTCAAGTGTCGCCTGGAACCGGACGAATCGTACGACAGACTTCAAATTACGATAGGCATTCGCGGATGAAGGCCCTTCTAAGGCAACTGCGTATCGTTGGTATAACGAATTCAAGCGCGGTGGACTAACTTTAGGGGATGAAGATAGAAGTGGTCTCCCTTTGACGGCTGTTACGGAAGAAAACGTGCTAGCTGTGAAAAATTTAATCCAAGACAATAGGCGAGTAACGTATCAAGAGATTCAGCACATACAGCAGGTTGGATCACGTTAGATTCGCTGGGTGCCACACAACCTCACCGATGCTCAGAAACTGGCTGGCGTGGAATGGTGCCGTGTTAAGATAAACAAACTTGAAGCAGGCTCGTCTCAGCGTGTTGACAACATCATTACAGGTATTGAGTCTTGGATTTATCAATACGATTCAGAAACAAAGCGCCAGTCGATAGTTTGGGTGTTTCAAAACGAATCAACGCCTACCAACGTGAAGCGAACTAAAAGCGGGGGGAAGATTTTGATCACGAGGTTTTTCAATTTGACTGGCTACATGGTGTCGTTTCCTTTACGGAACCAAAGAAGCATCAACGCTGAATTGTATACTGCCAAATACTTGACAGAACACACCGCACTCAAAACGAGGGAGTTCCTGGACAGCGTGCCTGTCAAACTCCTGGGTCACCCTCCTTACAGCCCTGACCTTGCATCGTGTGACTTCTTTTATTCCCGAAAATAAAAAATCTGCTCAAAGGGATACAATTCTAGTCGCCGGAAGATGCGCTGTCAGCGTTCGAGCAGGCTGTACACGAGGTGTCTACTGCGGATTGGAAATAATGTTTCCAAAACTGGGTCAGACGCATGAAACTTTGTATACAGGCAAGTGGAGAGTACTTTGAAAACATAAAAAAAAAACCCGTAACTCATTTATTTTAATGTTCGCAAAACCAACCCAATACCCTTCCTTGAGGGACACCATATTGTATTTTACGCTCTTTTGATAGGTATGTATCCTCCGTCTCAGTTCTAGTATGAAGGCTGTTCATTTTTGTATACTGAGTGCGGTTTTTGAGGTAAGTTTAAATTATTTTTAAATGTTGCCTCTCATGCAAGTCTCAATCTTACATAATAATATGTCATGTACCACGGAATCAAAAGCTTGTGTCATATCCATAAAAATGGCCCATGTCAGTATTCGCTTGTCTTTATTTGGCATTATATTTACCAAAAATTCAAATACAGCAAGATTTGTGCTTTTGTTCTGTCTAAATCCTTATTGTTCTTTAGCAAACATGTTTTTTATTTTTATTGAGAAGATTGGTATAAGGGTTAAATGTCCTATGACTATTCATGTTTTCTTTACTCTCTTTTTTATGACTCGTATAAATCTACAAATAAACTAAGTAAAAATAAAGATGCACTTACCTCATATTTCTTCACCATCACCAAATAGCTCGGGCTTTCCACCATCATCATGATGGACAGGAACTGGACCATCACCAATGCCAGCATCAAATACAGCCGTACTTCCATCGCTATCATTTTTGTCATGTATCCAGCTGTCGTCATTACCATAAGAAGGGGTACTGTAAATCCCCTCAATGTGGTGATTTCCCTAATGTAGATTGGTAGGATTGTGAATAGCCCTCCTGAAGATATTCCAGCTAGTAGGTGAAGTATAATTTCGACGTTGAAAATGTTCTTTTTGTTGAGCAGAAAGTGGGGGACTAGGGATATCTGGAAAGAAAATCACTTTTTTTTTAAACACGTTCAAAAACAAAACTTCTGGCCCTTAAATGGAATGTCGACAACCATTGTATTTTATGTAATTATACAATATTGGCTATCATTGTTTAAATATTTTGCGTCTGGATAAAGTTGATTTGAATTGTAAAGCTCCGGTTAAACTAAGGCGAATCCCGCTTGATATGCGGGACTCAATACGCTCACACCGATTGTGTTAGCGTGTTTTGCCGTGTGACTTCCTAATCATTAAAATAATCATAAAAAAATAACACGCGCGGGATTTCTAATTAACAAATAAATCTTTGTGTTTTTTTTTGTGTTATGATTATTTCAGAAAGCAATTATTTCAGCATATTATTTTGTTTTGTTGTCTGTTAATAATTATAACACAACTTTATGACAAAAGTAATTTTTGAAAGCAGTTACTAGCGTTAGTTTTGTATAAATAAATTACAGTTATAAATATGTGCGTTTACACCAAAATGTTCAAAAGAGATGAAGAGACACCAAGTAATAAACTCGGTAAAGACTCGGTCAAAGACCGTTCATTAGCGATAATTAAATTAACAAATTCAATTAGCATTCGTCTAACAATAATTTAGGCATCAATCTAGTTTGATTACAATTATAGAGAGCCGACCACTGTGGATTGCATTGCTAATACATACGTTCATAGAACTTTAAGTGGATTATGACGAGATGATTCAATGCAGCCGTGCATACTGTGTTCAATAATCAGTTTGCAAAGCATACATCAAGCACTATACAAGTACATACACGTCACCTTGAGCTGGCTTGCGTTGTACTGAGTTTCAATTGATTAGAGGCCAGCTTATACCGGTTATGTTAAAGCTGCGTGCAGTCTTCTGTATTAAAGATCAGCGTCACAAACAACCAGACATCCGGAGTTCTAACAAGCAAGCACCCAAGCAAGAAAATGTTGAAAATATTTATTCACAAAGCGAGGCATGACTCCCGAGATTTTTTCAACGATGGATAAATAGTTGAGTCTTGTATGCATACGCTTAAGTTAATGTTCATGTAATTTTAAACGGTTAAGCTGAAAGAGATACCAATCTAAGGGCATTTGAACAAAATTACATTTTGTACGGAAATGTGTGCAAATGTGTGTATCACACTGATCATGCTAAACGTGAAAGTAAGAAAAAAAAAATTGACTTAAATTCACTCACCCCCTGAATCATACTGACTGAGATTACCCCACTCATCCTTCCATACGTATCCACGATATAACATAACACTGGGGCTGCGACTCCAGCGCCGGCCATCATGGCTGTAGTGGTCCATTGTGTGCCATTGTAGCTAATAAAACTGCCGGAGTGTGCTGATGACGTCAGATTTGTGGTCTCAATGCCGTGTGTGAAGAATGGCAGGTTTACTGGAAAGAGGAAAAGAGTTGGTTGAAAAATGTCTAGTTTCCGGGGAGTATTTTAAAAGGGATGCTCGTGAAACCACTCGGGTCGATCTATAAAGGTTAGGCAATGCTTGCTAGTTTGTTCCGCAGATAAGTGACCATAAATTCAAACCGAGACCCTCACGTGTCTCCCAGATAAGCATCAAGACAGCTGAATCCGGGCACGCCACAAAATCGGTGATATGGCCCCTCTTTGAGGAGCGGTTGGAGAGGCGCCATGGCGTCCTCACCTTCCGCCTGGACACAGGTCCTCACCATTATGTGAATCGCCAGGAGGACACAGTGGAGCATACCGCTGAGTTCTACCCAGCTTGGGCGAGCACCGCCGTGCCCTCCGGCCCTAGTCCAGGCCATGGTACGGAGCGAGAGCGAATAGGAAGACTTAACCAGCTCCTGCGAAGCAGCAATCCTTGCGAAGGAGGAAGCGGAGTGCTAGGGGGAGACAACCTTGCGCCCTCAAGCCCCTAGTCGCCGCATGAGACCGGGATTCCGCTTGCGATTCCCCGGCCACCGTAGGCGCTGGCTTAGGGACGGCTAACAATGGGTAGCTCTCCGTCAGGTTAGGACCACGCTCGGGTTGACGGCGCGTCGTACCCCAGGCGCGCAAAAATTATTAAAGAAAAGATGTATCTTAGTTGGATTGGAAACTCGGTAATTACACAAAATTATAACGTTATCGTCAGTTAATTCCACTGCACAGCATTCAAACACATTGGGAATGTTAAACTTTTGTACAGAATCTCTTTCTTTGAAATGTATGTGGTTATTAATATGCAAGAGCCACCACTTTAGTCTAGTGAAGCTTGCAGCTAAGATAACATTTGGTATACTCAGAAGATCAAGGTCACCTTGCTTCACATTGTGTTCTGTAAAGCATACAATTTTAATACATATCCCATTCTTTGCGAGCGTATCTAAATGTTCTATCATTACAGCAGCCGTAGGTAACAGTTTATTAACGTTTTGATGTAATACACAAAATTCAATAGGACACGAAAAAAGTTTTTTTGAATACGTTAGAAGTACATGAGGTAAAAGAAAGTATAGAAACAACTTATAGAAGAAGCTCGTAAGTGAAACCAAAGCGTCAATATAATGCCAGTTGTACCAGGCCAATCTGAAAGTATTGCGAAAAAAAGTTTTTATATAAGAGAGATTACATACTGCAGGTTATACCGGGAAGCCTTCACGAAATTCTACACTTGCATCTCCTCGTGAGGAGGATAGTTTCACGCTGGGTGCCGCACAACCTCACCGATGCTCAGAAGCAGGCCCGGGTGGAATAGTGCCGTGATATGATAAACAAATTTGAAGCAGGCTCGTCTCGGCCGCTCCGAAACCACCCCACCGTAAAATTTACGGTGGGGTGGTCACCGTAAAATTTACAACAAATATTGGCTGCCATACGACGGTGAGTATTTCACGTTTTCCGTTATTTCACATTTGTATGTACGTAGTACATATTATTTGTATCAACTAGGTTAAAAACAGTACCTAGTAAATTAACATGTTGATGCACTTTAAGATTAAACTGCAACATTTCCTTAAACTTCACTTTCTTAAATTTAGTCAATGTCTGGAATGTTCGAGACATTCCAGACCTTGACTAATTAAAACGTCTGCAGACGAAAATAGGTCGCAAGGTTGTTTCGATAAACTTTAAACGTGTTTACATTACACGTACGCGTTTAGACAGAAGCCGTCTAGAACGACTGAACGTTTCAGCGAGTATGTGCATGTTGGATTACGTCTAAAAGCCGCAAATAACTGTATAGTGCTGCCGATTCTCTTGTCACAAATGCCTCTAAACTAGACTAAAAATCATTAAAATTTGGTTTAATCCTGTCAAATGACGATTTTCCATTCTAAAATTGACTAAAGTGACACAACTTAACTATATTTTAGTTTGACAGCACTAAGATGGCATTGAGTTATTAGTTTAGTGAAAATGGCAATTTTGCTATTCTGAATTTTACGAAAAATTAGATTGTCTAATTAAATCTGAACATGAATCCATTTTAAACCGCGATTAAAAAGGTGTGGAATAAAATTAGTTGGCGTGAACTAAAATTCACACCAACACCTCGACTTCAGATGTGCAAAAACGGTACTAAAACTTTTTTTTGTTCATATCTTGAAAACGGTGTGTCCTATCACAAAAATAATAAAAATTTCGACCCCCTTTGAAACGCCGAAACCTCCAAAACTCTACATGTAGATATTTTAATTTTCCACACAAAAAGTAAAAACTTCCATTTAAAACACGTCGACGTTGACCCAGGCTGCCTCCGGCCAGGAGGCGCTGTGGTTCCGCGGGGCGATGACGCAAATTTGCGACGCGTCCATGCCCCGGGCCCATACACAGTCGGCAAGGCGCCAGGTGTACTGGTGGTCTGCCGAGATCGCGCAGTTACGCGTCGCGTGCGTCGCGGTCAGACGCCAGTACACCCGTTACCGGAGGAGACGTCGTCGGGTCCCTGACGAAGAAGCCGCGCTGTATGAGGTGTACCGCGCGGCAAAGGAGACTCTGTGGCTGGCCATCGGCGAGGCGAGGACGCGAGCCAGGGAGGAGATGTTGGAGACTATTGACGGGGATCCGTGGGGGCGCCCCTATCGAGCGGTTCGAGGGAAACTTCGAGCCGCGGCGCCTCCACTTACGGAGAGTCTCCAACCCGAGCTGCTGGAGGAGGTAGTCGCAGCCCTCTTCCCGGCAAGAGCGGAGCATACTCCGCCGCCGATGGTTTTGCCCACAGCCGCAGAGTCTACAGAGGAGAACGCCATCAGCGTCCTAGAGGTGACACAGGCAGAGATGAGGGCGGCCGTGATGCGGCTCCGGGCCAAGAACGTGGCTCCGGGGCCCGATGGAATTCACGGCCTTGCTTTGGCCCTCGCTCTGAAGGAGTTGGAGCCCCAACTGAGAGGACTCTACACAGCGTGCCTTGAGCGGGGCCAGTTTCTCAGTCTGTGGAAGATTGGACGTCTGGTCTTGCTCAGGAAGGCGGGGCGCCCTGCCGACTCGCCGTCTGCGTACCGGCCCATAGTGCTGCTCGACGAGGTGGGCAAGCTGTTCGAGCGCATACTCGCAGCCCGCCTCGTCGGCCACTTGTGCAGAGAGGGGCCGGACCTGGACGAGAGCCAGTTCGGCTTTCGGCATGGGCGCTCTACCATCCACGCTGTGGCGGAGGAACAGTGTCCCGGGGCGGGGTGGTGGTGGCGGTGTCCTTGGACATCTCCAACGCCTTCAACACCCTGCCCTGGAGCTGCATACGGGAGGCACTGCGGTACCACCGCGTGCCTCTCTACCTCCGCCGCATCGCTTACTTACATGGGACGTGATGGCGGAATCCAGCACCAGGTGTCGTGCGGTGTTCCACAGGAATCGGTCGTGGGACCGCTCCTGTGGAACATCGGGTACGACTGGGTGCTCAGGGGCGAGCTCCCGCCGGGCTCGGACCTGACGTGTTACGCGGACAACACGCTGGTCAAGGCCCGGGGGAGTTCGCACAGGGAGGCCGTCAGTGAGACCGCCGCCGTCGCGAGCAGCGTTGCTCGCGACGGCGGCGGTCTCACTGACGGCCGGTGAGCCGCATACGGCGCCTCGGCCTGGAGGTGGCCCTCAACAAGTCGGAGGCCATGGTGTTTCATGGCCCCCGGCGGGCGCCGCCGGCCGGATCACATATTGTGGTCGGGGGGGTCCGGATCGCTGTCGAGCCCACCATGAAATATCTGGGATTGGTGCTCGACAGCCGGTGGGACTTCGGACCCCACTTCCGGCGGCTGGCGCCCAAGTTGTTGGGCGCGGCCGGGGAGCTGGCAACGCTGCTTCCCAATCTGGGGGGCCCGAGTGCCGCCTGTAGGCGGCTCTATATGGGGATCGTGCGATCCATGGCGCTCTAAGGAGCGCCCGATCTGGGCGTCTGACCTGACGGCCGGCAGCATAGCTGTCCTGCGCAAGCCGCAGCGAGCGATGGCCGTCAGAGTCATACGGGGGTATCGCACGATCTCCTTCGAGGCGGGTTGTGCACTGGCCGGATCACCGCCCTGGGACCTGGAGGCGAAGGTGCTCGCGTCACTGTACCGGTGGCGCAAGGAAGCGCGGGAGCGGGGCGAGCGACCGATGCAGCAACATGTCGAGCAGCGTCGGTTGCAGCTCCGCGAGGTCCTGGTGGCGGAATGGCGGGTGAGGCTGTCACGCCCTACCGCCGGCCTCAGCATCATCGAGGCGATCCAGCCAGTGCTCGACCGCTGGCTCGGGAGAAGGTATGGCTCCCTGACGTTTCGGGCGACGCAGGTGCTCTCGGGGCATGGTTGCTTCGGGAAGTACCTGTGTCGCATAAACAGGGAGCCGGACGCCCGGTGTCACAACTGCGTCGACTGCCGGGAGGACACGGCGTGGCACACGCTGGCAGAGTGTGCCGCTTGGGAGGAGCCGCGCCGGGCCCTCATCTCAGAAGTAGGCAGTGACCTGTCGCTGCCGACCGTAGTGAGTTCTATGGTCGGCAGCGTCGAGTCCTGGGACGCGGTGGTTTCCTTCTGCGAGACGGTCATCTCGCGGAAGGAGGCTGCGGAAAGGGAGACAGAGATCTCGACTCTCGACCCGGCCCGCAGCAGACGCACCGGGCGTCGGAGGAGGGTGGACAACGCCCTCTTCCGGCCCCCCTAAATGGGTCCAGGGGCAACGGATTCGGGGACATCCGTCGCCCCCCAACATCAGGACCCGAGAAGGCGGCGCGCGTAGTGTTCCGCGTGCGCCGCTCACAGACGTTGCGGGGGGAGTACACCTCACTCCCCCCGCCCGAGACGGGGCCCGCGCAAGCGGGCCGGCACCAGCCGGGGTTGCGGAAGAATTATGTGTTCCCGCGACCCCGGCGTAGGTGTGAGATGGAACACCGGGGTGGTTTTTAGTCAGTAAGAGTCTGACAGACCCCTCCGCCCACCCCAGGGCGGAGGACATCCATGAGGATTTTCCACCCCGGGAACAAAAAAAAAAAAAAGCCACCTCCGGCTCTAACAAAGACGTTGCGAAACCAAAAGAATAAAAAAACATGTGGACTCGCGATTGTCAAATTCGATTATAATTGTGTCAAAATTATTTTTAAATTTAGAGATATTTTTTCGCAGAATAGATTCAAGTTTCTCATAGTAAAACGTAAGCAATTTCAGCAATAGTTTAGTTAGTTTAGTTCGGTGTACAAGAGAATCGGCACCATTCAGTTGTTTTTGTCGGCTGAATGTACTTAAATGCTAGATTTAAAAAAAGTAATGCATCACCCTAAGGTAGAATAGTAGAAAATGCCTCATGCATTAAGTCCGCTTTTGTTCAGTATTTTTTAAATTGTGAATAAAGTTCTTAAAACCACATAAATAAATATATATGTAAACATAAAAAAATTCTAATACAATTAGTCTTTGTAATACAATTATGGTTTTTGTTTATCATGTCCCAAAATAGCGGAAAAGGTTGCTCCATATATTTTGTCAAATATTGAATATGATTTCAAAACCCCTTTTTAGATTAAGGGCAAACAAAAATGAATGTTGTAATGTATAGCAGATAAGGTTTCATTTTGAAAGACTTAAATTTATCATGGTTGGTTACTCTCTAATGGCTCATGTAAACATGACCTTTCAATTAGACTCATGTCAACACTGAAAGAAAAACGGGAGTGATGTATTGCGTTCATTGGATATTCATTTGCAAAATATCAACATGGTGGTCAATTTATGTTGATTTCATATCGATTGAAGATTCTGAACGAGCCTCATGATAATGACAAAGAACAATCCCACAATTAGAGGATAATTAATCTTACTTAACACGTCTCTGAAAAAAAAACTGCTCACGACTCTCTCCAGCCAAGGGAATAACGACTAATTAAGAGTTACTTGTAAGAATCAGCCCCTAATTAGCAAAGCTTTCACGTTTTTCCTGACCAAATAATCCAACTTAGTTTGCACCCATTAAATCTCGACCGTACTTGAATATACGACCTTGATCATTGTCCCGATACGACGTCTGGTACGTAACTCTGACCAATCGTATCGACACAATTGGGACTAGGGTTGGCGAAGTCACAAATTGCAACATTTTGGGTAATTTAAAAAGACGAGAATAATGGAATGAAAACAAAGAATTTAAAGTTTTTCCTATAAGAGAGACGTTATAAATGTAAAGCTAACGGGAAATAAACAGCACGTACAAGTATTGTATGTGAATTTTCAAATTAATCCTCTCCTTTTCGCGTCGACGGTACTTTCCCTCGTTGTTTTTTTTTTATTTGATAGGTGGCCATGTTGATTGCGGCAACCGTGGAATTCTATAGGTCATCCGAGGAGCAGGTGAACAGGCCCTTAGGAAATTAAGTGGGGCTCCAATAGCGTCGATTCAAATCCAGCCAAACGCAACTTGGCTAATCATCATTCTCTAGTCCCAATTTGTTTGTGTTTGGCGCAGCATACGTAAGCGTATGTAAGCTGTTACGCCCTTTAAACTTTTTAGGTTGATAAGGGACGCAAAGTCGGCAACTTTCAATATTTCGGCACGTACTATACGAGTACTACATTTGAAATAAGATTAGACATTTAAATATAACTTTCTTACAGTCAGTTCAAACGATTTTGACTTATAATGCGTTGTTGGCATGACAAATTGCAGCTGCAGTAAATAGATGGTACGTTTATGCTTTTAATGTCACCCTTATGTCAACGGAGTCGAAGCCGAATCGGTTGTAAAAAGTTATAATTAAATTTAAAATAAAACAAAAAATCTCAGACAACCATGGTGTAGGTAAGAAAAACTTAAAAATGTGTTAGTAGGTACAAAAAAAAGTTGAAAAATAATGTCGATTCATCACCTGTACATCACGCGCCAGTCAAGAAGACCTGAACAATTAATGCATTTAAAAATATAATGAACCTTTTCAAGTAAGACATATGTTATGGAAACTAGAACAATTGGACATCAGTCTCCATTACTAATTACCGCTTGGACCACCAGGAACGAGAAAGTTCTGGTAAACAAAGACAAAGAGCCATTAGCAATCACGGCGGTATACGAGTAAAAGACCTGGTTCAGAGGAGCGTTGGTGGTGTCTACTTAGCACTCGTCGTGTTAACTCTAAGTCATAAGCTATAAATTGTGTAACCTAAAATATAATAATAATATTGTGAATATTGTGAAAGCCAATCAATAAAATAAAAATATTTTTTTTAAAGTAAAAGTATTTTGACTGGCGCCCAACGTGGGGCCCAGTTAAAAAGTGAAAGTATTATAAAGTTCAAGAACGTTACGTAACGAACGAAGACTTAAAAGTCACGCGAAGTGTTTTAGCGAACTTGGAGGTTTTGCCTCAAGCAAAACCTCCAAGTTCTAAGACTAGTGTAAGTAGAGACACCAAACCGCTTCCTAAAAATAATATGGAGGGTAAACAAGGCTACGTATCACTAAGTGTATCTAGTTCATCATAAGTTCCATTGTCACAGCCACTGACGTCACCAGTGCAGTTCACAATCGATCCAAATAAGTTAATTAATTTTGTCCCCACATATAATGGTGACCCATTTACTATTTACAATTATTTAAATAATGCAAAGCAATGGCTACAAGCCGTATGCCGCAACACGCCTCAAAATATAATGTTATTATTGACTAAACTAGAAGGCAGGGCCGCAGCAATCGTCTCTATGATTAACCATACCTTTAATTGGGATAAAATAGAAGCCACCCTGAAGGTAGAGTGTGCAGATAATAGGGAACTTAATACCTTACTAGTAGAATTATCTAATGTGAAGAAAAAAAGCTACATATAAAGATTTAATATTTGAATTCAAACAAAAATATTTTTTATTAAATGTAAGTCAACTGATAAAGACGGAATAGCCCGACAAGATCTTATAGATGAGATCATGGAGCCCTATATTAGCACTGCACAAAATACTTTAAGAAATAGCTTACCATACCATGACCAAGTATATGCTAGTAATTGTAACTTTAATGAAAAAGTTACAAGGATATTACAATTAGAAGCAGAAGGAAGATTCGAACACATAAAACAAAAGTTTTCTAATTATTTACCTGCTCCTCGTATTATAAATCAAATACAACCTCAACAACAATGGAGCATACCGCAACTTAAACCGACACAACACATCAACGAACATTAACAACAGAGAATGAACACTCAGTTTACAAACAGACCTTTTTTATAAAACTAAAACACTTTTTTTTTTGGGTGGGAAATCATTTAATGACTTCTCCCGCTCTGGGTGGAGCGGGAGGGCGTGTCATACTTTTACTGACTAAAACCCACCCGTGTTCCTTCAGTTGCCTGTGCCAGTTGCCTGTGCCAGTTGCCTGTGTTCATCTTCGCCAACATCTTTTACATTAGGCAAAATATACACTTATACACTAAAAACAGTGATTTTCACAATGTGAACACTAGAAATAAGAACAAACTACGTGCTCCCTTTCACCGGCTTCATAAGGTTCATAACTCATTTGTTGGGCTAGGCATAACCTTTTATAACAAGCTACCCTCTTTTTTGCTAGATTTGCCTTTTAATGCGTTTAAAGCTCAAGTAAAATCCAACCTTTGTTCAAAGGCATATTATTCAATTAACGACTACTTAAACGATAAGAATAGCTGGTCGCTGTAATTAACTCAAGACAATGTTTGTGTTCTTTCTCCAGAATCAGCTTACCTACTGACAGGGTATACGAGTTCGTATATTTATTTTAATTTTATTTGACTGTATAAGTCAATTAGTTTTAGTTACCTTCATTTATTATTGACATGATCCGCTCATTACAATGTTTTTCAATGAGTTGTATTGCAATAAGTGGTTAGCTAGCGACCTCGACAATTGATCTTAAATTATTCTTGCCTGAGCAACCGGCAGCGAGTTCGTCATGCTCCCGTAGATGTCACTGCTTGCGGTAGCGTCGGGGATCAGGTTGCCTCCTTCCCTCAAATATGGCGAGGGGGGCAATGGCTGATCTTTGCGTTATGCTCGTGAACGGGTGCTGCTTGTGGTGACTGGTCGTCTTGCTGTCTATGGTTTTGATATTGTTAAAGTAATTGTTCTGTTAACTTATTGTACTTCGATGGTCCTAGTTTATCATTTGTGTTTACTTAAAAAATAATCCAATAATGCATATGTAAGATGTCACGCCCCTTATGCCAGGAGGCTTTTATTTGTGTATTAAGTTATGTTGTTTTTTTTAATTGATTTTTTTATTGGTTTCTGTTTTGGGTATATTGGCAGATAGTTTAATATGTTTTTTTTGTGTTTCGGTTTTTTATTCTTTGATTACCTTATAATTATATAATTCAATGGTTTTCTAACTAAACAGACAGCTGTGCTGCTGGGGAGTTTGTTGCGCCACTTCTTCTTCCCAGCTAAAGCACTAGGAAGTGGTGAAGGGCGGGCGTTTTGGGGGACTGTCTTATGTAATTTTGACGTTCGAAAAGTGCTGACTCTCAGCCTAGTTTGAATAAATGACTTTTGATTTTGATTTTGATTTTTGATTTCAGGGCCACGGTTATCTCTATCGAATTACCCGCGACCAAACTAAACACACCTGGAATCCAAATCAAAACAACGTATTCCAAAGACCTTCACATCCACAATTTCAACAATACAGAAATAGTTTTCCACAACAATCACAACCACAACAGCGTCCTATACAAAAGTCAGAAGACGTAGCAATGAGGATAGCTGCCAAATTAAAACCAAACCAAATCAATTTAGTAAAGGGTTTTGTAGCAAAGGAGCTATACCATCAGTCCGACAATTCGGAAGAACCAATATCCAGTGACAATATTTATAGTTCTCAAACGTCAATCGTAATATTCCTGAAGAAAATTATTATGTAGAAGAATATTATTATATTCCTGAGGAAAACTGTTCCTACGTTCCCGAAGAAAGTCAGGATTTTCAAGAGGAATTAGATTTAAACAAAACATAGAATTTAATCATGTAAAATCATATTTACCACTTTGAAACAGAAAACCCTAAACTAAGAATATTAATAAATACAGGAAGTCAACGTTCATTTATAACACCAACGGCACAAAAGTTATACTTTCCTGAATGTAAAAAGCCAGAAAGATTCACAGTTAGAACTTTACATGGATTAACAACTCACAATGGCGTAATAGAACGGAACGATGAAATTTTATATTTACCAATTTAGTGATAAGTATGACGTTTTAATGGGTTCTGAAATGATTGAACAGATTAATGCGAAAATAGATTTAAAATAAAGAAAATTAAGTATGCCAGAACGAGAATTACTCATTTTTCATATGACGTATAATAATAATTTAAATATCAAAGAACTTTGTGATACGTATCAAGATTTATTTACAGAAAGCGTCACAAACAGTGCAACGACAAAAAATAAACATCATATCAATTTAATTCATGACGAGCCCATTTATCAACGTAATCGTACACATTATACCAAAAAAGGTAGATCAATCCGGAATACAAAAATGGAGAATGGTAATAGACTATAGAAAACTAAATAAAAATACTAAATCAGATAAATTTCCTTTACATAACATAGATGAACTATTTTCAAAATTACAAGGTAATCAATATTTTACTACTCTAGATTTAACCTCAGGTTATCATCAAATTAAAATGGATGAAGCTTCTATTGAGAAAACCGCATTTAGTACACCTGACGGTCATTATGAATTTTTAAGAATGCTATTCGGATTAAAAAATGCACCAGCAACTTTCCAAAGAATGAACGTATTGAATAAGGAAATCACTAGAAATATATGTCTTGTCTATTTAGATGATATAATAATCAATTCTAAAACAAAACAAGAGCACATCAATAGGCTTCAGCAGGTTTTTGAAGCATTAAGAACAGCCAACCTTAAAGTTAATAAAAATAAATGCGTTTTTATGGAAGAAGAAATTGAATTCCTTGGTCATGTATTAAATAAAGATGGTTTCAAACCAAATTTAAAAAAAAATGAAGCTATACAAAAATTCCCTATTCCAAAAACTATTAGAGAAATCAGAGCAATTTTAGGTTTAATAGGATAATATAGGAAATTTGTACCAAATCTAAGTAAAATTGTCAAACCTCTTACAGAATCTACAGAAAAGGATGCTAGTATAGATATACATCAGAAAAATTATATTGAAGCAATACAGACTTGTAAATATTTATTAACTAACGCGCCTATCTTAGCTTTCCCAGATTTTAATAAAGCTTTCGTAATTACGAACGATGCACCTGATATAGCTTTAGGAGCCGTATTAATTCAAGAAAGTCATCCGATAGCTTATGCATCTAGGACTCTAAGTAAAGCCGAACAAAAATATAATACAACTGAAAAAGAACTATTAGGAATACTGTGGGCTGTAACACAATTTCGACCTTATATTTATGGAAGAAAATTCACGTTGCGTACAGACCACAAAACATTAATATGGTTAGCTAAATTGAAAGAACCTAATCAGCGATTAACTAGATAATTATGTCGCCGATGCATTAAGTAGCGTAGAGATTCATCACACTGATGGTGACTCATTAGACGTAAATTTGGAAGGAGATTTGGCATTCACAAATTCTAACATAAGTAATTCTTCAAAAGACGAATCATTACAAAACTAAAAACAATCTAACAATGATTTGAATAGTATTCAGCAAGATACTGTACATTCTAATCAACAAGATAGTGATGAAGGAATCCCTATAATAAATGCGTATCCACCCAAAAGATTAAGACGTGTAATATTCGAATATGCACCATACAAGAAGGCAAGTCGAGAAAACGGAATTTGGTATTTTTATGTCCCACCGAATAATGAAAAAAAACATCACAAGTTAAACTCGGATGTAGAAAGGTTACATAGTACGATTCAAGAGCTATACAGGTTACAAAGAGACACAGAGTTTAATAAAAATCAAAAGATCTATTTTATTACACATGCTTACAATAACACAAGACATAGTGCCATAAATATGACTCCTTTTGAAGTACATTTTGAAAAAAAAAAACAAAACTGCAAAATTTCGATAACCTTAAAGTAGTAATCCAAAACTATACAACACAAAAAAAAACAATTCGTAAGTCAATTAAATCAAAATGTTCATGATTTAATACGTAAAGAAAAACAAAAACGTAACGTTCGAATCAATAAAAGAATACTAACAGCAAAAGATTTTAAAGTTGGAGATAAGGTATGTTTAAAAATAGTAAAGCAGAGAGACATAAAACAAATGATAGATATAGAGGTCCATATAATATACTTGCTTGTGAACCACACAATAAATACAAATTAAGTAATGGCAGAACATATCATGAAGAAGAACTGATTGTTACAGAATCTTCATTGTTAACGGACACAATTTTCGAAGATTAGAGTCAAACGAACATGTGATATTAGTGGAAATGCAACCCACTCGTATTATTGAAGGAAGATGGACAATTATCCATAAATTAGAATTAAAGCCTATATCAGAACATAAGAATAGACTGAAGAATACTGTGACTAGAATTATGTCACAATCTAATTTAAAAAATGAAGATGTAAAACATATATAATCGCATTAACGTTATTTTAGATCATGTATCCGAAATATGTTATCATTTAGATATACAAAGTAGAAGTAAAAGAGGTTTAATTAATGGTTTAGGTTCAATTATAAAAACCATTACAGGAAACCTGGTTCAGGATGATCTTAACAGTATTCAAAAAGATTTAGAGACTAAGAATAGCATATAATAAACAAATATCCATAACATACGAAACTTTAGAAGAATATAATAGCCAAATTAAGAAAATTGTTAATGTTAAAAATCTGCTCATCCTTCGGGGAAACAAGGCGTGATGTTATGTTATGTTCTATTAGATAAAGTGATATACAGATAGCAAATTTTAAAGCTCATCAAAGTTAGCTTTAGATATACTGTTTCAAGCTCAAACCTTCCAGGATATAGCAGAAAGATTGTCAACAGCTATCACTTTTTCTGAACAGCATATGTATCATTATAGTATAATACAGTCTCATCTTTTACAAGATACTATTAATAAAATTAATACAGATGATATTGAACCTTTTATTAATGTAAAGAGTAAAATAATTGACCACATTGTATTCTTTATATTAGAAATACCTTTAGTTAACCCGCAAGTATATAATACAATAAAAATTGTTCCAATTATCCAAAATATCCCAACCTGCACCTATCCTATAATGCGAAGGGTAATGTTATCATACACCGAGTTAGAAATGAAGTAGAAGATTGCACAATGCTTACAGAAATAATTTGTAAAGAAAGCATTAGACAGACGACAACTTGTGATACCGAGCTCTTACGGAATAAAACTACAGAAAAATGTATCACAGTTCCGATAAAGTATCCAGCAGAAGAAATACAAGAAATATCTCCAAAGGCAATCAAATCAAATCAAATCAAAATATTTTATTTCACATAGACCTACATGGGCACTTATGAAACGTCAGATTCTAGGTGCACGGTTCCAATTGGTCGTTTCCCATGGACTTGAATCTACATGTATTTCAACAAAACTACCGAAATAAAGATTAGCTGAGGAAAAAACGAAGAACAATAAGGTCCTCTACCTTATTTGCAGACAGAAGAGAATTGAAGTTGTGAAGTTAATGTTGCAAATATAATAAGATTCAATAGAAAAGAGTCAAATGATAAAATAATTATAACTAATCTAGAAATTAATCAAACTAAGGATACTCCTGAAATTGTATTTAATTATGATCCAATAAAATCTCAGCGAAATTAAAACGTTTTAAGCAAATAGAAGAACTAGCAACGCAAGGATAACATAATCTAATTCAGTATAGTTGGATATTATGTATAAGTATACTTATTTTTATTATGATATTCTTCAAATTTCTTCAATCCACGGTTTGGAAGAAGCCATGGACTTCCAAATTAAGGGGGAATAGTCAACAAGACCTGAACAATGAACGCAATAAAAATATAATGAACCTTTTCAAGGAAGACATAGGAGATGTTATGGAAACTAGAACAATTGGACATCAGTCTCCAATACTAATTACCCCTTGGACCACCAGGAACGAGAAAGTTCTGATAAACAAAGACAAAGAGCCATAAGCAATCACTATCTGCTATCAGTTTTAGGATGCCATTTCTACTCCCCACCACAGTTTTCAAGACTGAAAGTATTGTGTAGAAATCATGTATATGGGCTTAAAACGTACCTGAAGCACTACAAGAACGGGGAAATGACTAACCTGGTTTCAAATGGTGTCTATGTTGGAACGATGACATTTGTTATGTTGTACCAATGAAAGGAATTCATGAGTTTTTTTTGCCACCAGGTTGGTGCCACTTAGAAGTAAGACTGGCTTGGTAGGCTGACTTTCGACACATGACTGTCCAGACAGATCTCTATGCGTGAAAAAGTTAACTGTTCCATGTACCTCGGCAACAACACAAACATCATTTTGTGTTCTCGGCCACGTGCACTACTTAGCGGAGCCGACTAATTCCACAAAGGGCAGCTAAGCTCTATTAATAAACAGGCCGGACTATTGACTAGTCAAGTCAAGTTCAAGAAATTTACAGAATTTGTAAGTTTTCCATGTTTACGTGATCCGTAATGAAGATTTAAAGCGGACGGGGCTCCAGTCCTAAAAGTGCTAGCGAATCTGTTCACCTACGTCATTCAAGAGGATACTGCCCGAAGCGTGGTTTAGAGATGCGGTGGTATTGTTCTTCAAAAAGGTGACAAAACCTTGCTGAAAAAACTATAGATCCATCTCAAGTGAGATGATAACAGCCTGTATACGTGGCTCTGAAGTCAGAGCCACTTATACAATCGGTTTTCAAGGGTCGTCGCAAACCGTGTCTCTAGGAGACTTGACGAGTTCCAGCCACCAGAAGAAGTCGGTTTAGGTAAAGTCGGTTCAGTACCGAAGACCAAGTTTCTTTCTGTTCGCCAAATTGTACAGAAGAGCGAAGAGTACGACTAGCCGCTTTAGCATTGTGTGTAATAGACTACGAGAAAGCCTTCGACTCCATCAAAATATGGACAGTTATGTTTTCAGTGTTGATATGTTTGTATCACGCTGTCGCGGTGACTGCCTAGATCAAGGAAAAGAAAACAGTTCCATCCAACTGATCAGCCTGTCCAGTCCAGTTTAGCGTGAACGCCGAGTACATCTCACACCTTCACTTTTTCGATGACATCGTCATAATGACAATGACGCTGGAACAGTTAGACCAGATGCTGCTCTCACGTCTTGGGCCTCGGCATGAGTTTGGACAAAACGAAAGTCGTGTACAATTCACAAGAAATGTTGCTTCTCGAGGTGAACGATTATGCCAACCGAAGGATGCAGTTGGGTTGGGATTCATTTAGAAAAGTTCTTTACGTCTTCTCGTGTTATGGGGCAGTCTGGGAGAAGCCTCTGTCCAGCTGTGGACTGCGAAAAGCTGAGTTGATAATGAAGACTATTAAGATATAATGATAAGTCTTAATCAGTTAACCTTATAAGAATATTATTCATCACCTAATGTTTTATTATTATTACAACCATGCGCCCGATGGCATTTCCCATCGGCAAACTTCCATAAAAGTAACCCCTATTGTTAAATAGGGGTTGAAAGTTTTAGAGGATTAAATTTCAAAAATTCTTCCTTAGCCCGTACTTTCGTGAAATAAAGTACTTTTGAGCAAATTTCTAAGCGATCAGACCACGGAACATAAGATTTGCGATTTGTCAGAGAATTTCAGTTTTATATTAAGTTGACAAGCCTATCTGCCTAATGGAATCTACCATCGGCTAAAATGACAAACTCCCCTACAAATTTCATGCCCTATTCAACCCCTTTAGGGGGTGAATTTAAAATATCCTCCCCTAGTGCTCACCCTCGTTATAAAAGGAACTCTTGTACATAATTTCATGATAATGTGCGTTGTCTGTCAGAGAACTTTAGATTTTTATTAAGTCTGTTACATATAACAACTTTTTTGTTTGTTTAAAATCAATTTAATTGTCGAAGTTCTAGAAATAGAAGTACGGACACACGTGCACCCTTCTTAAATTAACATTTCTGTTTTTAAAATACCCATGGTTTTGGAATTTACTAGGGTAAATACCCGGTATTTTCCCATATGGGAATTTACCTGGGTAATTTACCTGACGCCCATCTCTACTTGAGGCATTAAGTTTATTTAGGTATTAAGTTTTGATTATATTTGTAATTTTTATTTGTTGGTATATCGACGTGGCTAGCAGACTTTAAGGGCAAATAATTAAATTTAATGTTCTGTGTCTCGTGATGTTAATTACTTTGCATATAGTCAATAAGCAAAGTAATTAATTAGAAAAACTTAATTCTATACAATAGTATAGAATCATGTTTTTAATTGTAAAGTCAGCTGTGTTGCTGGGGAGTTTGTTGAGCCACTTCTTTCCTGCTAAAGGGGACTGTCCCATGTAATTGTGACGTTCAAAAAGTTTTTTTTCTCAACCATGTTTGAAAAAACAAAAAAGGTTAATTCACATCACCTTTCGCACAGTCAATCCATCGTTTCATTGATCTTTAACTACTTTTATAGCCATCAACATTCGTACTCAAAAGAAACTTGACTGTTAAATGAAAACGCATTGAATATCTCAATTTATTCTAGCACATACTTACTCGTATGTCTTCTTCTTCCTCTCAGTATTCTAGTTCCTCCATTTTGAGACATGTCATCGTTAACACAGTCCATCCACCGTTTTTTTTTGGTCTTTCACTACTTTTAAAGTCATCTACATTGGTCCTAAGACTAACCTCACGACGAAAAAAATTTGACTGTTACATGAAAACGCATTAACTGTCTATTTTTTTTTAAGGTACGTACCTAATCGAAGAAACTTTTCAGTTGTTAAATGACTTATATTTAAACTTCAACTTATCCAGCAAAAAAGTCGGTATCTATCCCCAAGAGCAATTAAATGAGCGCCGATAGCACTTTCTAATCGAGTTAGTTTCTACTGTTCGATGTTCACCTAATCGTACCATTTTGCAGTTCGACAATATCGTTTTAAGGACGGTAGGTACCATTGACAAAATAATTTTCAATGCAATAGGAAACAAACCACTGGCACTTTAAATGATTTAAGTCTAAGGCAGCGGTTTCCATCATATTGAAACGGCGTCATAAAAATCTGTTAATTTATTTACATTAAAAACATAACATCATAACATCACGCCTTGTTTCCCCGAAGGGTTGGGCAGAGGTATACCTGTACACCTACATTTCGCCAGATATGTTTAAGTCCCATGTAGGGGACATAGGGGACGAGCCTATTGCCGTCAACCGGGAACAAATCCCATTGACATTAATTCACCAATTTATTGACAATAAGGTGTCAAATGCTCGATCGATATCGACAGAGTCTAAAAAATTCAAAAACGTTGCATCCGGGTTATCAACAAGCCTTGGTTCCTAGACAGTTGTAAACCTTTATTAATAAGTTTCAAAATCTTACAATCCCTTGTATGTACTTAAAAGATATCTGCATCTTTAGAAATCAAATCATTTCATTTCAGGAATACACCCATACGAGTATTAGGTAACGTAATGTGTTCAAGACAAAATTGACGGAATGATTTCGTTTGTATAGTATTAAGAAATTTATGGAATATAAAAGTATAAAATTAATTTTAATTTTAAGAATAATAACAATTTCAATATAAAAATTTACTTGTAAATAATGAAAAATTGAATGGTTATAATATATTATAATAATAGTATACTCTCTCTCTCTCTCTACTTACTACCGATGACCGCAAGGCGGTATGACAAAGCAAGGAGCTTCACGAGCGTTTCTATCGGGCTGTGCATGAGCCTGGTGTAGATTTCTTAGAGTCTATCGTATCTTGGCTACTCTGCATGAGCCTAGTGTAGATTTCTTAGAGTCTATCGTATCCTGGCTACGTTTTGGTGACCTTTTCGGAGAAACTGAAGGTTTCGTCTGAGCAATTATGGACGAAGTTGACTTGACAAATAACTACCGGAGACATATTATAAAGGATGGTCGGTGTGTCGGGCATGCCACCGTCCGGGTGAGTCCATCAGACAAATTATCTCTGGTTGTTCTCGTCTGGCTAACGGCGAGTACTTGCACAGGCATAACCAAGAAGCCAGGATTATTCACCAGCAACTTGCTTTGAAATGTAAACTTGTGGATTCTGAAGTACCGTATAACAAGTATGTGCCCGACCCAGTTCTCGAAAATGAGAATTTCACTTTGTACTGGGATCGGTCTATCATTACTGACAGGACTATTATAGCTAATAAGCCTGACATATTAGTGATAGATCGATTAGCGTGCCACACAATGATTATCGATGTTCCCATTCCACATGACGAGAAGCTTTTTTGAAAGCTAAGAAAGAGAAACAAATTAAAAATCTCGACTTAGCACACGAGGTTGTAGACATGTGGAATGTGAACTCGGCTGTCATTTTGCCGATTGTCATATCGGCCAATGGCCTGATGGCCAAATGTCTCGATCAACATCTCTCGAGGCTTTCGTTAGGCGGTTGGATCAAGGGCCTGATTCAGCAGGCAGTACTTCTCGATACGGCTCACGTCGTGAGGAGGTTCCTATCTCTGGAGCCCTAACCACCGGTAGCTTGGACCCTGCTCCCGATACCGGCCGACCACAATTTTTTTTATTTTTAAAAGTTTTATTTAAATGTTGTTTTATAAAATGATTGAAAATGTTAAAATAAGGATAAGAATAAATAAACGAAATAATAATGGTACCCAACTTAAGAATCTACGAAAACTAATAAAAATTTGCTTGTAGGCAGAATACAGTAACTTTGATTTGATTTGGACAGCCGTTATTGTGTGGCCAATCGCTCTATGAAACCAAAACTTAAGAATCGGTTTGATAAATCTACCTTTAAACGATTTAAAGTAGATGATTTCGCTATCAAATTATATGTGGTCACTTGAGTGTGGTTTAAACTTTCGAATTGGATCTTACACAATGAAGTTGTTACCTTAGGAATAAAACGTCAAAAGAATGATTAGAAATATTTATATCTTCATAAATGAGAAGCGCCAGGCTACCCTTTACTTTCAAATTTTATTACGTTTTTGGCAATTTTCAGGTCAGTATCAGGTTATGTATGTGAATTTTGTGGGCAACCTGGAGCTTACCTCTTAATAACAAAAAAACTAAACATATCAATTGGGAATCAATCCATAGCAATTGCGTAACACATTTTCAATCAAAAGCGCTTCGTTATATCTGAAAAATTCGTCTGATTGACAACGTAAATAACGCAATGAATATTGATGAACTGTGAAAATGAAAGCCATTGCAATTGTTAGTGTGGTACGCAAGTACCTCAGAATGAATAATTTTTGTGTCAAACACACTAATATAATTGTGTTCTTACAATTTATCAGGTGACACTTATGTTGTGATTATGAAGTTTGCAATAGGCTCAAGAAAATAAATGACTTCAGAACAATATGAAAATACGTGCCTTCCCGCACACAAATAATTAAATCTTAAGAAAAACAAAGTGATTCAGATGCTGAGATTTCACAATGATGTTGTTTAAATATTTATGAATCATATAAATTTTCTAGACAATTATCTTCAGCGTCAGACATTCGTAAATAATAAGTTGACATTGTGAGTAGTAACTGTAGTAAGTTGGTTTTAAGATGTGTAATGAAAAGATTAAAATCCCATCGGTATAAAGAGGAAATATTATAAACTTAAAAATAAACAATAGGTTCGAAGGGCATCGAAACTTTGTACCTAAACCAGCCGTGAAAGTAAAATATTGATATTCAACATACATACATACATAAACTGACAATAAGAGTTTAACGCCATATTTTTTTTTAATTGAATATTAGTAGTTATTAATTTTATTAAAACCATTTTACAACATATCACTAAACAAAATGAATTAAAATTCGTTTTTGTTTTACTTTTTTGTGCTAATAATATATAAATACTTTGTAGTTATTCAAGCCCACCGTTTTTTAAAATGTCTGTTCATTCACACGTGAGACTATTGTGTGTTTCAATTTAGTCTGTAAGATTTATTTTTAATTACTAGACAATCGTTTTATTTTGTTTTTGTTTTAAAATGTGAAGTTTTAAAATCATACCACAATTTTAGTTTTCTAAGGTATGAATAAATATTAGGTAGTAAGTAGTAACAAGACTTTATAAGTCTTGTTTAATTAGAATTCTGCAATACCAATTTTAGAAATTCTTAAATTGTTATTGCAGAAATCTTACACTCCAATATTATGTCTTTATTATAACGTCAAGATATCTTGAAAATAAAATAAATAAATAAAATTCATTTATTTCAAGTCCTTGACCCATATACTATGCATTAAAAAAAAATTGTCAATTTTACAAGGTAAATGTGAATAAATACGTATTAGAGTGATTAATATTTAAATGGCTTATGAATTCATCATACAAGTCAATGAAATGACGTAATAATATAACACTTAAACAAAAATTAAAATATCCAAAATATACCCATCATTATATAAATATAAAGGCAAATCAAGCACCAGTAATGGGCCTGCTACAACAATGCCCAATGTAAGGGCAATTCAGTCGCTGAGCAATCATCGTCAGGACAGTATTGGAACTAGCCCGCACCCTGCGCACCAAGGACGCGCACCGCTTGCGCATGGTGGCGTGGAAACAGTCGGTGCGCGCTTCAGCAAACATGCCCGGGGCAGCCCCAACACTGCCCTGAACGCGTTGTTATATTGGACACGAAGGGCACTGTAAGCAGCTTGTGAGTAAGATGCCCATAAGCTGCAAGTGTATAGGGAGGTGCAGAAAGCTTTGAAAATTGTGTTTTTTACCTGATTTGAACAACGTGCAAACTACGGGCTATCATATTTAGCTCTTTCTTTGCTCCGATAATGTACCCGCCCATCTGACATTGTTAACCTGGTGTTCGTACCAATACTTGAAGATGTTAACAAGTTCATGCGGCATGTTTATGCCCTCAAGTTTTTGCCACAACACATCATACGATACCAGGTCAAAGGCCAGGTCGAGGAAACACGCGAACACTGGTGTTTTACGATCCGTGTAGTATCTGACGGTATGCTTGAGACACAGTATTGCACTATCAGTAGATAATTTGGGTCTGAACCCAAACCGTGTTTCAAGCAAACCGTCAAACACCTTTGCTATAACAGTAGCCAGAGAGATAGGCCAGTAGTTCGTTTTATCGGCTAGATCACCGGTTTCTACCACCGTTCTCATGAAGTCGTATGGCAGGTATGAATGGCTCAGGCATAGCGAGTAGAACATAGCAAAAACCCTAGACATATGCCGGCAAACTGCAGATGTTCAATACTTAGGCCATCATGGCCAGGAGATTTGCCTCTGGTCATATATTTTATGATATTACCCACCTCACTGGACACAATCCTCGTCTCCATTACTCCCGTCCGCTCCGCAGCATTGACTCCCGCAGTCTGCCTTCCCAACTGAGGCTTTACAGAGAAGTAGAACTTAAACAGACCAGTTCAGCTATAACCTCCGATTCACTAACCCATTCAACGCTCATCGGTAGGTCAGGTCTTAAGTTTGCCTTATTGGTGCTCTTCCAAAAACCACTAAAGTCTCCGTTCGAGTGCATCACAGCACTTTTTAATTGGTCCTGATGATCCTGACACCACTTAAGCCTAGATTGAACACCCTTCTGGTTTCACACATTTCGCGATACACCTCCCCGCACCTGGGTTTGCCGCATAATATCCATTCAATAAATTTCGTTCTGGCCACCCGATGAGTCTCGCGTTTTCGTTCCACCATACCACACGTTAGCCACTCACACCTGACCTCCCGCTATCCCGACCCGCCAAAGACGCGTCACGAAGAGCAGTCACAATATCAGAATACAGTCTATCAATGGCACACCTATGACCATGGTCGCGGCAGTAAGAGTCAGCACACTGCATACATTCAGTAGGAAAGTCAACAAGCCTGAGCATCCTGTTACACTCACTCGTATACAAAGAAATCTGTTCATCCTTACGTACACCCCACATTACCCCCCGATCCAGCAAAACATCGTGACGTACCGTCTGTGGAATCAGATTTAATTTACACTCAATCATAAGTGGGAAGTGATTTGACTATACCGTATCATAATCCACATTCGCGTTCGTAACAGATTGCCTTCCAGACTGAGTTACCAAGCAGTGGTCCAGCCAGCTGCATGACCCCTCTACACTTCACTGATAAAGGTAAACGTGTCCGAGTCAATACCTAGCATTTCCACATCAACACAAATACAATACTTCTCAGCACAATAACAAGTTCGTTGAAAAATAAACCATACGGCGTAGCATTAAAATCGCCTAAAATGCATACGGACTCAATACCATAATCTTTAATTATTGCGCTTACCATATTAAGGTAATCCGTGAACTCAGCTAAATTATCTTCAAGATATATGGACCAATGTGGTTCTCTCTAATCGTTCTGAAGTCTATCTGTACAGTAGTACGAAGTCATTTTTAACGTATTCTGTAAACCTGTGCCCACTTATACGTACCTCTCTCTTGGTGGCTATCTTAAAGATATCTTGCGGGTTAATATGGTTTTAATCACGGGTTTTGATAAATGTAATGACCTAGAATTTAGTTGTTGTTTGGAAAATATCTACAATACCTTTTTAAGATATGACTGTGCTACTTGGGAGTTAACTAGTTTTTTTTATTCCTTTCGTGAGCAGGATAAATAATGACTATCAAAGCATTTACTCTTGAAAACCCGGTCACACCACATAAGAACTGCAATGCTGTTCTGTAACCGTCTCACCGTGAAAACATAGATGAAGTGAGCGTGGAGTGAGCTGTCATTGCCACTGATACTAGAGATTGACCAAGACGGGATGACACTGACAGCTCACTCCACGCAAGTCTTCACGGTGAGATATTTACAGAATCGACATGCTGATCAGCATATTTGTATGTTTAGATATATGTGAAGGCTTTGGGCGAATTATAGTGGTCTTATACTTTTATATAATTAATGCAGTCTTTTTATTTCAATTCATAACAATATTTTTTTAAGTCATTATCACATTCATGCTCAGAGCAATGACTTGTGTTTTTTCCTTAAGATGATGCTAATATAGATTTATAATGAATTACCACGAGTAGGACGACTCATCAAAACCATTTCAAAACAGGAATTCCAAAATTACTCATTAAGTTTACTCCGTCTTCAACTGACCACAATGAATTCGAAAGTTAACTTAGTTGTTAAAGTAAATCATCAGTGTTCACACCTCGACTCTATTCGACTTTAGAAGTGATGATTGTAAACCCATTCACATATTTTCTACAGGAATCATATCACAAAAGGGAGAAGGCTTTTGCTCAGCTGTGGGTTGAATAAGGCTGCCAATAATGATTGTAATGATGATTTTATTCACCACGGGACAAAATGTCTAGGGGCCTAGTCTACTTCTGCAACAAGTCTTTTATGTCTATAATATGTACATGGCTTAGAATAATCGAATCGGGGAGGCAGAGCAATTCTTCTTCAATCAAAAGCACCATATTTAGAAGCGGTGTGCAAAAAAACTTTTTGGGTCGGGGAAACCCCGGCAGGAAGTTCCATACACTTGTTTTTCAACTCCAGTGCGATTTGATATGGAGATTTGTTTTTGATCTCACTTTTGGTTTCAGCACCCTCGAAAACCATGAAAACTAAATAACAACTAAATATTAACTAAAATCTAACTAATAACTAAAGATCTTTAACTTTTAATTTGGAGAAAACGCAAATCGTTACGTAAAAATAATGTGTTTAATGTAAGTGTTTACATGTCAAATGTAATTTAATCACAAGTTTTTATGTTTTCCGGATGTTCTATATCATCTTATTTACATTTTGCAATATTTCTTGAGCAGGTTCGAACCCAGACATTCGCTTTACTTTGTGTAAATTATTTCATGACCACTGCTCTCAAAACAGTGAAGGAAAACATCGTGAGGAAACCGGCATGTCTTAGAACCCAAAAATTCGAAGACATGTAACATATATCAACTGCCTCTCACAGAGAGGAGGCCTGTCTCCCAGCAGTGGGAACATAATAGCCTGATTATGCAATCATATTTTATAAAAGCAACATGCGAATTATTTGAGGTTTCGACTAAAAACAATCCAATAAAAGTCAGCACCTAAACAGCATTAAAAAAACGACATGCATCAGGGCTCAAAATGAGACTCGGCTGTTAGAAAGATCATCCACGTTCCTCGTCTACAAACGACATTATTCTCCGCTGATAAGAAGCTTAGCGTCGTCGTCAGCACGGCTGTTTTACTACAAACACACGAATATTCCGTGAAATACTGAAACACATTGTCTTTGTTTACTGCTACTACTAAGTTTTACCTATGCGAGATAACACGTGCATAGGTAGTTAGCGTTAATTCAAAAAAATATGTTTTAAAATTACCTTGTTTAATTCCCTTCTTTATTACCTTGTTTCATACCACAATGCGCAAGCGGTGAGCGTCCTTGATGCGCAGGGTGCGGGTCAGTTCCAATGCTGTCCTAGCGATGATTGCTGGACGATTTGACTGCCCATAAAATATAGCCAGGGCATGTTAACGACAGAAGGTATTGAACTTTTATTTTTAATTTGACATTGGTTTGATTATTTTTATCAATCATTGTTTTTATGATTTGATGACATTGTATTTATTTATATGTTGTGATTTGTATGTTAATTCGTGTTTCGTAACTTGTTGTAATTGTTACAAGGGAGAATCGGAAATAAATGGATTTTTTACATTTTATTTATATATCCATCCATATAGCGATCCATCCCGGCTTCGCTTAGATGCTGGCCATGCTACGACAAAAAATATCAAAACTATAGTTTTAAAATATTTTCGCTTGTGAATTAATCTTTACAAATTTTATTGTGAAAACCATGCTAAAATTTGCTCACTGGTTACAAAGACAATCGCGCATTAACAAACATATGGTGGGCGGACTTGATTCTATCATTCATATCAATTTCATATCTAACTACAGTAAGTACCTACCTGCATAACTGTATGCAGCTGCATATCAATATTATTTTACAAGGATGGAAGGGTCTGCCATCTGATCTTTAAAACGAATGAGGGTAACATTAAGTCCTGAGATAAGACCAGTGTCAGACTTTTATGGTAGCCATGACAGATGTTAGTATCGGTAGGTCAAATAGAACCAACACATCTCAGGGCTTCCCGGAAGCCCTCATTGTCTCATCAATGGGAATAATTGCTTACATGCAATGTTACATTATGTAAACTTTTTGACACATCATTGTCAAGCTGTGCGTAATGACGTGAATCGGTTGATCGTGATCAATGTTTTTGTTATCAATAACAATAGGTACTTCATTGACGTTGCCTTATCTAATTCATGTCAATGGTTGTTTACGGTTTTCACACGTGTATTTATTCTGGTTATTTGTGTCTGTTTAATTCTATTAAAAATATTTAACGGCCTACCCTAATCTAAAAATTCAATGATTTCTAATAGAATAGAATTGTGAATGTGTGTGTGATGTGTGAATTACAATGTGTGTTTGTGTTGTTGTGTGTGCTACCTTATTGAAATGTAATGACACTGGCAGTGACTGACCAACAACCTTACAAAGTAACCTAAGTATTTTACATAAACATAACATAACGCCTGTAACTCCAGAATAGTTAGGCAGATGTGTACCTATAGTACACCCACATTTCGCCAGTCATGCTTAAGTCCCATGTAATAGGGGGCGAGCCTATTGCCATCAACCGGGCACAAATCCACACTCCGGGCTGCTACTGAGAAGTTCTAGTTAGAATTATATTTAATATGAAGTGACTGCTCATCTGACCTTAACAACTCAATACACTGGGTTAAACGTAAAACGATAGGTACACTAACCAAGACTCACCAAGTGATCTATGAGATCCAGATCTTGTTTCAATTTTTTTGTAATAGTCCGAAGTCAGATTTAATGGAAAGAAAAATGGAAAAGTTTCCCGGAAAATGGTTCAAATTCGGAAAATCTGAACGTCTTTTTTTTCTATTGGCATTTTTGTACGAAAGGACAGGACAACATCTATCGAGTAAGCTACTTATAAAGAAAAAAAACCATAAACGAACGCGTGTCTCACGAAATATAAAAAAAGAAAATCACATACCCAACACAGCTAAAAGTATCTCCTTCCACACACAACATTTTTTTTCACTTTTCTCCACATTGTTATTAACTTGTTGACTGATTGCGTACACCATTGTCACTGATTCACCACTGTTTCTGCCTACACTGTTACTTGCACTGTCTTTATAAGCCGTCTGGAAGAAAATCACTGTTTGATTATGATCCTTTTAAATGTATCAACAGTATTTGCGTTGTTCTTATCTTTGTACACTTGAATGTTAAGGTGTGTTTAGACAGTTGAAATAAAATATTTTAATGTGGATGCATTGTTACTTTGCGTTGTCATTGTGTAATTTATAAAAAAATGTGGTCCATTGAAAACATCTAAAAAAAAAGTGGTGAAAAAAAATCAAAAATTAAATGGACGACCTAGAATTTAGTGTATACAGAGTGAAATTATTGAAACAATTCGAAAAAAAAACTCACGTGGACTGTTCTTATTTTTTAAGGTGCAACGAATGGTACTTATAATTAATATTTAGACACAAAATTTTACTTATATGATTTGATACTAATTATACTTAAATGATACTGAATTAATTAAGATCGAAGATTTCCATTGAATTTTCTCGGTCTGTGTTTTGTAAGATTACATAAACAGCTTTTAACCCTAGGTCTAGCACAAACCGTGATTTTTTTTAAACCGCTAGCGTAGGTTAGTAGTTTAGTAAAAAAGAAAAAAATAATTTTGAAGGGTTCGTTATGTGTTTTGCAAGTTCTTAACTTTTTTCATTATTTTATTTTGCATATTTAAATGATCCGTTAGGGGTTTCATTCAAATAAGTCTCTTTTCTGATGAATTTGCTGTTAATAATTAAATTATTTAAATATCAAAACTTAACTATGAATGGCAGCTAAACGTTTTATAAATAATGTTTTATAGCTGTTGCATTTGTCATATCACTTCGTAATTTTATAATTGATTGAAACTATTAATTATAAATATTTGGCACTGTACAGATAAAAATATGGCATTGCATAAAATAAAATATATTCTTTACAAGATAGTCGGGTAAAATGAAAAACAAAACAACTTCATAATTTCATAAAACAACTGTGTAAAGATCTCACATAACAGAAACAAGATTTTTTATAAATTAAATTCTACAGGTTCCGTTATTTACATAATTTTTCAATGACCCAGCGGATTAAATTAAAACTAGAATTATAAAAATTGCTGAAAATAAACCACTTTTTTTATATATTAATATTTCTAATTTAAAGTAGATAATAAAGTGTCTGTATGAACCCACCATTACAATCTCCTTCCACTTAAAATCACACTTTATCACTTTCAACATAAAACACAAAATTCTTCAGCTCTACGATAACCACCACATTTTACGGGCCTTTTAATTTCTTTAAAGATAAAGTATTAACAGTTTGTTTAATACAAGTAAACGCCCGAGACGTGACGATCGCCGCGTGTGATGATACTGAGTTTAGGAGCTAGTACTGCGCGGGAGCATTCCAACAAGCGAGCTACTGCGCTAGCCCACTTCAGTGATGTTGTCGTAGTTTATTATCGTTCTGTGTATTGATTAGTGTGTTCTATTTTTGTTTAAGTTTCTGCGGTGTTAATTTGTCGATCCGAATTGTATCAATGTTGCCAGTGATGGATTATTTTAACTCAACCAAACTTTTATTGGTGCGTACTCAACGCCTAGTTTGTTTGTTACTCTTTCACGCTAACACGACTAAACGGATTTTGATGAAATTTGGCACACAGGTTGACCATGACTTGGGTGAGGAAAAAGGCTACTTTTCATTCTGGATCGCAGATGATGTCGCGGGTAACAGCTAGTTTTTCACAAATTGAAAATTGCTGGGGCTTATAATAGTTGGCATACAAAAAAAAGGTGTTTTTACTGAAATTTTAAGAGATACTTCATTAAAGTAATCACTGTTGGTATAGTAATCTACACTGCAATTTAACTTATAAAATTCTATTTTTATCAATATTATACAATTGTCTGAGGACGGTCTTCAAATGGTAAAAGACATTTAAAGACCGGCCTCAGATAATTAATTTAGGTACAAATAACAGTTTGCTACTCACGCAGCCAGTTTCAATGTATTATTAATTAATTATTAATTTGATGCAGTGAAGATCATCATCAATTTCTCCCCTATCACAATTTATTTGGGGTCGACGCAACATGATTTTTACTTCTATACTTCTGTATTAGTTGTCACCTCGGTAGTCAGTTCTTTGGTATGTTTTATTGGCTAGAAGAGTACTTATAGCCATTCAAATTCATACTCAAAACTCTCCTTGCGACATTGTCCTCATTCCTTCGCACCACAGGCCCATATCATGACAACGATGTCAGTATATGGCCTATACCTACTTAGAACTTTTTATACGGTTCTGTCTTGAGAATAAACGAAAACTGTACTACGGTTTTGATTTTATATTTATCGTCATTCATATAAACTGTCAGGGCTATGTATCCTATGCTATACGCTTGTTTTGCTACATTTTGTGTCGCCTTGCAGAAGACGGTTGCAGAAGTTATAGAAAAAGAAGAACATTATTTATTATACATCATCATCATCAGCCTACAGCAGTCCACTGCTGGACATAGGCCTCTCCAATTGCAAGCCATTCAGCTCGACTCTCGATAACTCTCATCCAGATACTACCAGCCACATTGCGAAGATCGTTGCTCCAGTTATCATAAAGGCGTCCACTCAAGCACACGTGTCACACGCACACGTATATTTACACATACATACAGACAATTCAGGCAAGTACACTCTCCATTCAAACGATCATTCCCGTCAATCAGTGTAAATAATATTGGTACATGACCACGTATCCTGTTCTTTTATTCCTGCAATGAAAGAGATAGCACGATTCCTGTGCCACTATTAGTTGTCTAGTTTAAAGGAAGTTTAAGCCCGTTGGACACACACGTTTTTCTTGCCGTAAAAAAATATGTTGTTGCTGTGAAAAACTATGGTTGATTCACCTTGTGTAGGCAGTTTTTCTCGGCTTAAAACATGTGTGTACAACGGGTCTTATGGTCTATTCTGTTGGTTTCAAGCCCAGTTACGCTTCGTTCAAATTAACTCATCCGTAAAACGCAGAACACAAGTTAATAGACAGTGTTCGCATCTGGGGGTTTGCACAAACGTAGGCGTTAGTTTTCTAGACACGAAGCGTAGACACCGCATAGACGACGGGTGGTCGGCGCATAAAAGCCATGGACCAAATGCTGTTAAAGTTACTAAACAAAAAAAAAAAGTTAATGCATTCAATGAGAAAATCGCTGTGGTTGTTTTTTTTCAGTAGTCATCATCCACAGCCCGACTTCACCCACTGCTGAGTCTAGGCCTCTCTTGTCTTGTGCCAATCTCCACGCTCCCGTGCCAGCCTCATCCAGATTCTACTCGCGATGGCAACAATATCTTCCGCCCATCTCGCCGCCGGACGTCCGATATTTCGGCTTCCAGTCCTTGGACGCCACTCAGTCACTGCCTTAATCCACCTGCCATCACTACACCTTGCATGAGAGAGAGAGAGAAAACTCACTGAGGAGTTTTTGTTCAACTGACTTGCTTAAGCCAAATAGCTTAGACTTTACAATAGGAGCAAGTAAACTGAATGTACATACTAATTCAAGACTACTTGTAATAACACATTACAGTACAAATAGAACAATATACTTGAGGTAACGTGTGTAAGCATTTATCACAAATATGATACATAAGATAACATTAAAACTGTATTTGTGACCTAGACCGTACGATAATTCTAAAAAAACAAACTGATGTCGTTCAGTGAAAACCAAGAATTATCATTCAAATCCTTGATAGTGGATTTTCCCTACGATTTCTGAAAGGCAGATCTAGCCTGTGATCTGCAGGTCAAAAACGAATATTTTTGCGTCTGGTAATGAAACCGTATCTTTAACGTGTGTGTAAACTAAAATTATAAAGAGAAAAGGTTTTGTTTTTGTGTTTGTGTTTGTTTGTTACGTTTTCAGGCTTAAGTGACTGAACGGATTTGGATGAAATTTGGCACATTGGTAGACCATGACCTGAATACTTTTTATCTCTATGATCCCACCGGATCAACACTTATAAGGGTGAAACCGCGTGTCGCAGCTAGTGTTGGATAATCCTAACTAATATTTAAATGCTAAAGTGAGTTTGTTTAACGCGTACCACAAATCATCATATTCGCACGAGGAACTTCATACGTAAGTATGAAGTTCCTACAATTGTTTAAATTTTTTTTATTCCTACAAATTACCAACAATTGTTTCTGTAAAGAAACAATTGTTGCTACTGGTACAGTACCGACCATAATTAGAAATACCAATAGTGCAGGTACTGCTTTGGTGCCGTATCACACCAAGGGCAATGCTACCGGTTTCCAAAAATGCCGGGATTACAAAACCTAGTTGTAAAATCTCACAAATCTACTCCTACTAAAAGTACTAACACATTACCTATATGTAAACAAGTATCTAATTATTGTGAAACTTGTTAAGTGATTTTTATATCAATAATCGGGGACCCATCAACTTATCGTGACAGATAGGTAGCTATAGTTTTTATGTCACGAAGCGGAGCGCGTTACTTGTGGTTACCACGCATACAAACACGCTGTGAATGTGTGTATAAGCGCAAGAGCTCTCGGTACCGTCCGAGACAATGGTCAAGTCGGAAATGTGTGTGTGTTCTGTTCTGTCGCTACTCGTCTTCACGCAGGCATTTAACACACTGATTACCATACTTTGTTACCACATGTAGCGCGCGTCGCTTCGTGAGATAAAAATACTGTACTTAAATTAATTAAAATGCCATAGCAATAGGGAAACACGCTACGTATTCTTTTGTTTTTTCTAATATCATGTTTGTTGAATTTTTTGATAAACCTGTTATTTTAAGTAGGCGCTAAATAAATTTTCACGACAATTGTACTTTTATTTGTGGTTGCTGTGTTTTTTTCAGTAAGTGCGCACACGAGTTTGTTTTGCACACTAGCACTATTAATAATCGTTTAAGCCGAATTTATAAACGATTATTAATTAACTTTGAAACTACTTTCATGCATGTGTGTGCTACTTTCATGAAAATGTATTGTCGTGAAACCTTCAGTAGATATCTACTAAAACTTTCCACCCATTCTGGGAAGGTAAGATGGACCAACGAGTTGTCTGATGAGTACAGGTTGAAATGCAGGGTGAGATAGGGTGGTTTCACCTCGGCAGCGCTTTTCAACCTGTTTGTAAACCAGCTGATTGTCGAACTCAGTAGCACACATGTTGGTTCTATCGACGGTCTGTTTGCTAATAGTATTAGTTATGCGGACGACATGGTGTAGTTGAGTCCGTCAATCAGCGCACTCAGGAAGTTGTTGGCGATCTGCGAGACTGATACAGAAGCGCATGGGCTTGTGTATAAAGTACAGAAAAGCAAACTACTTGTGTGTACTTTTACATTTTAAGTACTTTGGGCAAATAGTTACTCAGGACTTCAAAGAGGAGGGCGTTGGCTGTCCGATGCAATATGTTGACCCGCAGATTTGCAAGTTGTACACCAGAAGTGAAAATTACTCTTTCTAAGACTTTTTGCCAATCTTTGTACACGTCCACTCTGTGGGTTCAATATACGCAAAGGGCGTACAATGCCCTCAGAGTTCAGTATATCAACGCCTTCCGAAGGTTGTTTGGGCTCCCACGTTACTGTAGAGCATCAGGAATGTTTGTCGAAGCACATAAAGATGATTTATTTATTTATTTAATTAGGGACAACCAAACAGCAGTGTATTAATAAGTAAACAATGGTTAGAACTTAATAATAGAGGTAACAAATACACTACTTACAACGTTATCCACAGATGACTTAATAAATCTACTAGTTGTTAGAAAAAACTATATAAAAAAAAACAGAATAAAAGTAAACATTACTTGATTATTGTTTAAATTCCATCCTGCGAGAAAGGATTGCGTCCATGATACGCAGAGTGCGTGCAATTTAGGCGTCAATAAGAGCTTGTTTAGAACTTAACGAGATATAAAGGCGCAACAGCAGCAGCACTAACAACTTTTGGCGACAAAAGAACGTTGACAAGCAAAATATTTCACTTAGAGTTATATCACAGAGTTACAAGGGCGATAACAGGGTGGGTCTAAAGGTTAAAGACATACAGCAGCAATTTTTAACTCTACAATACGGGCAAAGCATATTTTGTTATAGGTTTAAGTGCATCTTACAACTATAACATCTAAATAAGAAGTAAGCATTAACTAATAACCCCCCAAAGTGCTATGCAAGCGATAACAAACTCTTGCAAAGAACCAAAAGTTGCACAAGAGCAATAATTACCGTTACCAGTTCTACAATGGTGCTCATAAACTCTTTTGTATCACCAAATGCCTAAAGAAGTACAAAACTCTCTAATGTTACTTAAAGTCAAACAGTAGGAACATTTTTCGCTATCATAGAACTTCTAGTGCTTAATGTGACTTGTGTATAACTTAAGGTAGAGTATCAGAGCTTAATACCACTTCTGTACCCCTCATTTGTTCACTTGTAGTTGATTTCATGGCAACGTAACTAAAAAAATCTAAAACAGTCAAAAATGCTTGGAAACTTCAAAGCACTAATGGGAATAGGCGAAAATTCTTGAGAGAATATCATAATACAACAAAATATGAATGATTGTAAGTAATACTAGTACTACAAGTAGTCAAGTGGGAGTTTTCTGCTAAAATGTGGAATTGGGTTCCGTACATGTTTTTCCAGAAAATGTGTGTGAAAGTTGTGCTACAACTACAAGCGATTATGAGGAAGTCCTTTGTGAAAATATGGATCGAGTTTCCACATACTCCGTCAACATGATTGATATTGAAGAAAATAGTGACAGTGAGGACGAATCCATTGATGTTTTAAAAAATTCTGTATGAAATCGGTACATTTTTCTGAAAACTGCAAAAAGGCACTTGTTTATTTAAATATATGTTTTACCATTAACACCTATTATTCAGAAACTTATCTATAAAGACTATTGTTTACAACAAAAAAAAACGTTTTCAGGTGTATGCAACTGGAATGGTATGCATGGTTTTTTAAAATATACAACCTGTGGGCGAATACTCTCCCCGTTCTCATACAGCGACATTTTCTTCTAGAAAATTTCCTAATAGAAACGACGAAGACTTTCGAGCCATTAAATATGGTGCTCATCATAACGCTGATTCTCCACTATGAGAACTTCTAATCGACATACTTTAAGACTTTCCTGTGGGACCTTCGCTGCATCTTATTGATCTTGTAATAATGAAAAGACTGCTACACTCACCATGTGTGTAGCAGCCTTTTCATTGGTGAGTTTTGTTTTATTACCTAAACTACATGCCTGACAAATGACAATGATATTGTAAAGGTTAAAGAAATTCAGTCATTACCTGAATTCGATGTTATTCATATTCATGGTTATAAAATGAAGAATAAAATCGTTATATTACTTTCCGATTAAGTCATCATTTAATCTGAGGATAAGGCTGACAATCGTGAAGAGATTTTGTAAGTAGTAAGAGATGTAAAATGTAAACTAGTGTATAATGAGCATTCACTATACTTTTTTCCTTTACTTCACGCAGTTAAAAATATCAAATTAAACGCAATATATCAATCACATTTATTTTATTCTCATCATAAAGATTGACGATACGTAATGTGAGGTTCACCACATTCGGGGGAGTTCTCTATGTCTGCATGCTGAAAAAAAAAACTTTTTATAAAAAAAATACAAATAACTAAACCCTTTGTACTACCAACCTAGCACTGACTGATTAACACAATAACAGCCAGACATACATATCGTTGCACGAACAATTTCAAATCAACAACATAATTTTTGGCTGGCAACTAATAATGTTTTTTGTCTTTTCATCGGTATCTGTATTAGCCAATAAAAGTCTAGTTCGCGTTCAGCTTCCTCATAAGTTCTTAAAAAAATAAAGTGTATGTAGTCTTCAATTGTAAAGTAAAACTATGTACATACTCGATTTCTTTGTGGTTTTGGGCAGTTACTACGGATCCCTAAATTCGTTTGCCACCATGTTTAGGTAACTAATTGATTTGACTAAGTTTAGAAAAACATACGAAGACACGGTTAATTTGAAGTATTTTGCTTAGTTGTGTTCTTATACGTCTAGTACGATACCTTAAACTAGAACAGTCAACGTTTTTTTACGATTATTACAAAAGTTTTGTGTTACTTCTTATCTAATAAAATATTTATTTTCACTAAATAGACAAAATAAATCGGGCGCTTGAAAAATTTGTTAATAATAGATATACTTATTCACAGTGTACTTACCTTCGCAGTATAAATTCAACTTCTGTGTACACTAAGTCCAAACTAAAATATTACTTTTAATTTCATTTTCACAAACGAATGGCGGCGTTTTGGATCCTACAAATATACGCATACTGTTTGCACATAAAAACGAGAAGTAAAAAATATGTTCATGAAAAAAAACGTTATGTTAAAAATGTTAGCACCTGAGATCATTTTTATAGCCTTTGTTGCTCTACGCTAGTGCTTAAAGCGTTAATAATCACCTATTTGCCACCCTCTTATCACTTAAAAATATAGTGAGCGACATTGTAGTTCTACTGTACCGCTTAAGGAGTTAGTATTCACATATTTACAGCCCTCTTAGCACCCAAAGAGTAAATAAATGATATTTTACTCTATTGTACCACTAAAAGAGTTAATTTTCGCCTATTTACCACGTTTTTATCTCTTGTAGTTTCAGTTATCGCTATTATAGCTCTCTTATTGCTTTATTATACCTCTTAACCCATTCTATAACTCTGCTTTACCACCATTAAACAATCTAAGGTGATAAAAAAAGTGTGCCCATTTCGGGGCTATAGTAGAGTTATAGCGCGCTTTAACTCCGAATGCATAACACTTATTTATAACTTTAGGATCTGGTTAGCGCTCTAATACATTTACTATAACTCTTGTCTTAGCGCTTAAGTGTTAGTTGGGTGGGAGCGTAAAAGATATTCTGAAGGTCAGTGATTACGCTTGTTGCGCGATTATGACGCATTGGGTGTATGTACACGTGCATGTGCCCGGTGTGTCAGGTAAGTGCAAAAGATATATGAGCTGTAGATTTTTGCTGGTTTATGTATCATTTGTTACTAACATAGCATATAATAGTGTGTATTAATAACATCGTATTATAGATCGAGGTCTAATATAAAGTTTTTTTTTCTGGTTTTTATTATTATTTTAGGTTCAGTAGTTTCGGAGATAAGGGGATTGGTCAATTTCCATATATTTTCTTGAATAACATAACATAACATCACGCCAGTAATCCCAGAATGGTTAGGCAGAGGTGTACCTATAGTACATATGTAGTACACATACATTCATATTCGCCAATTGCTTAATGTAATGAGGGGCGAGCCAATTGCCATCAACCCCGGTTCACAAATCCAGACTCCGGGCTGCTACTGAGAAATTCTAGATAATAAAACCCAATAACACTTTGCCCGACCTGGGAGTCGAACCTAGGACCTCATGCTCAGCAGTAGCTCTTGCGAACACTAAACCAACTAGGCAGTCTAAGCTTAGGTGCTTAATTGGAGCTTAGGGTGTCTTAAATAACTTCTTCTAAACTCCGCCATTGATGGTGTCAAGCCCGTATGAAAAAGGAGGAGGTTTGGTTGCTTCAGAAGATACCTTATCAACCGTAAAAGGTCAACGTCGAGTCTCAGGCGACGGTGAATTAACCCGATCGTGTATTAGCAAAGGCAGGCAATGGCCACTGCAACCCGCAACTCGCTTCCTCTTACCACCTGAAGCAAAATCGGGGGTCTCCGCTTAGCCGCCCGGGCCAAGAGGTAGAAAGCTTTCATAAAAACTCACCCCAATCCTACGGTGGGATACGGTGGGATACGTGGGAAAGGGAGGATCCTCCGACCAGATGGATGTTGTATCTGGTGGGCAACTGCCCAACGTTTGATGTCGGGAAGTTGTATATATGCTATCTGCGCGGTAAACTCTGCCTGCGCGATGCAGGATTTGTCAGACGTCAGTGTGATGCGTTTGTTCGCATGTGACGGTGTAGATGCCGCCACAGTGCGAATAAGATAGAGATAGAGATATTTATTTTTGCAAATATAGGTACAAAACAAGGTGACATAAAAATATAATTAGTAACAGCCATATTTTACCCGAAGGCATGCAAAAGTACAAAAAATTATAAGTACATAATAACAGACAATGTCAATAAAGAGAGTGACTAACTATTATTACAATTGAATTATGCAGTACTTCAATAATTATTGTCCATTCTTTTCCAGTCAAACTAATGTCGTATTAGAATTAAATTAAAACTAAATAAAATAAATTAAAACTAAATAAAATAAATTAAAACTAAATTAATTGTATTAAATGTCATTTTTTCTAATTTCTAATCCCTACATTCAGTTTTCAAGAAATTCCTTTCTCAATAAAAAATTCCGTCACACTATAATACGCTTTGTCTACTAAAAAAATCGAAGTTTTTTTTTAAATAACGTCAAGTTTAATTCTTTCCAACTCCTTGGTAGTTTATTGTAAATGACTGGCGCCATGTAGCAGACACTTTTGCGCATTAAAGTCGTTCTCGCACCGGGTAGACACAGTCTACTATTATCACGCCTGTTTCGTGGAAATACGTCAGCTATGCGGTCGAAACGATCAGGGTTTAACTTTACAAACACTGCCATTTCTAAAATATATATGCATGGTAAAGTTAATATTTTATTCTGTTTAAAATATGACAGGCAGCTATGAGTAGTTTGTAGCTTTAAAAAGGACCGTATGCATATTTTTTGTGCTTTGAATGCAGTTTCTCTTTCGGTGGAGTTGCCCCAAAAAATGACACCGTATTGTAGGTGGCATTCGACTAGACCATGGTATGCAGTCAGGAGTGCTTCTAGATTTACAATAGATGACAAAGTATCAGAAATGCTTAGTTTTTTGCAGAGTGTCTCGATGTGTTGTTTCCAACTAAGTTTTTTGTCTATTTCTAGTCCTAGAAATTTTGTACTTACTACATCATTTACTGTGTGATTATTATATTGCACATGAAGATCGCTCTTATCTGGCCTGTTTTGGTTTAAATGCATTATTTTTGTTTTGCTTATATTTATTTTTAAGTTATTTTCGTCTAACCATCTTATAATTTATTTTAAAGAAATATTAATGTCACTTTCGTATGTATCTACACTTTTCGAAGGTATTGTCACGGTGCTGTCCTCTGCAAATAGGATCAATGGTTGTTCAATGCATTCCGGTAAGTCATTAACATATTATATAAATAGCAGAGGACCCACCACACTCCCCTGCGGTACCCCGTAACTAACTATTCGCTCGTCTGATCTAAATATCTCGTCTTTTTTATTAGCTATATTAATTCTATTAATTTCAGTAATTTGTCGTCTATTATTTAAATAAGACCGGAACAGGTCTAGAACATTCCCCCTTAGACCATAGGCTTCGAGTTTCTTCAAAAGTGTAGGATGGTGGACATAATCAAACGCCTGTGTCATGTCACAGAAAATGGCGCAGACTGGGTTTCGTTTATCTACACTGTTAATGACATTCTGTATAAAATCAAAAATCGCCATATTTATTGTTCTGCTGGGTCTTAATCATTTTTGTTGTTCACACAAAATATTGTTTTTTTCTAAGTATATGTAAAGCTCTTTGTAAATAAACTTCTCAATTTTTTTTTAAATAATCGGAATTAGTGAGATTGGCCTATAATTTTCAATTAGCTATCTATTTTCCTTCTTATATATTGGTTTTATAATAGATGTTTTTAAATCTGGATATATGCCAGCACTTGTACTAAGATTAAGTATGTAACTTAAATGTACACATATCTGGTTAGCTACTGATTTTAAAACATTTGTAGAGAGGCCATCGTAACCCACGCTATTTGTGTTTTTCAGTGACATTATTATTTTATGTATATCATCAGGTACGCTAGGTGCAATGAACATTGACTCCCTTCTTGTGTCTATTTTCCTACTTGTTTTAGATTGGGTACCGTCCATTAATTTTGGCTGTATTTTATCAACGAAGTAATTATTAAATTTATTAGAAATGATTTTTGGATTTGTTATAATTTTATTACTAGATTTAATTTTATAAATACGCTTGCTGGGAATATTGTGGTTTTTCTGGTTTATAATTTGCCAGGTAGTTTTTGCCATGTTTTTGGCTTTGGTTATTTTGTCATTGTTTTGTGCCTTTTGTGTCAGGTTTATAATTTTTTTATACAATTTGCAATAACTTTTAAAGTTGTTTTTATTGACTGGGCTAGGATTTCACCTCAGTTGCCACAGCAGGTGTCTTTTCTTTCTGCTGCATAATTTAACACCTTTGGACAGCCACTTAGGTTTTTTTTATAATAATAACTTTTACTCTGGTAAGCGGGAAGCACAAATCATAAAAAGACTTAAAAGTGTCGATAAATGCACATATGCTATATTGGGATCACTTGTCTCGTAGATCTCCGAAAAATAAATATTTTTTATACAGGATTTGAACTTGGCTATGTTCTCTGTATTATAGTCTCTTTTGGTCGTGTACCAATAGTTAATAGAACACGTTTTTTTTTACGGGGCATTGAAGCAACTGCGCTGTGTGATCTGATAGAGCAAACTCTATTACTTCGCTTTTACATGACTTATTATAATTGTGCGCAAAGTTGTCTATATATGTCTGGCTGGCCATGCGAGTCGGTTGTCTAAATTCCAGTGTTAAATTAAAACTTATTAGTAGACATTCAAGCGAAGCCGTAATCCTATTCGACTTTAGTACATTCATATTAAAATCTCCAGCGATTACAATATTCTTGCAGCTGGTCTTTGATATCTCCTGTAGAAGTTCCTCAAGCTTATACAAACAATCATTTAAATTATTTCCATTTGGGACTCTATAAATACAAACAACAATCAACTTATAGCTAATAAGCTCAATGGCACAGCACTCAAAAACACCTGGAAATTAAAGTTTCGCTATTTTAGGCAGTTCTTTCCATTTGTACCCGTTTTTTACAAGAATACAAGATCCAATGGGCTGATGGGTTATCAGCCGCGAGCGCCAACCTCAATGGATCGGGCTCACTTTTTTGTAAAGTGACTTCATATGGAAATGGGTGTTACCCTGTGTGCGACCTGTTTTTAACCCTACTGTTTTGACCCTACTCGTGGGAACAATATCCAGGAAGATAAAGAACATAAAATTTTCACAAATACTTTTATAATGAAACAAGAACTCAGCCATTTAACAGTCTTGACAAACTTATTCCAGCTCATACGGAAATAAGATCACCTAGAGCTAATAATATAACAAAAAAATAACCAATGGACGAAAATACCTGAAAGAAAAAAGCAACGCGAAAGCCCTAAAATAAACAAAGCACAAAAACAACAAAAAAAAACTCGACGCCTCCTGGCTGAGCCAACCAACGCCAACCTCAAATAGGAGCTAGATATTGATACGCAAGACCAGGGACCGAATTACCGTTATTGTTTTATAACGATACCAATTACCGTTATGTTAACGATAAAAAAGTAACGATATTAATAACGAAACCCATGAGTCAGTTAACGTTATCTAACTACTGGTATTAGTACCGGTAAAAGTTACTATTAATTACCGGTAATTTGTACGCCTATCTCTTTCTAACAATGACGGCCGAGAGACAAGCATCTTTCGGTGTTAACGTTTAAGGGTCGACCATAGCTACCTTTGTTTTCTGTCAAAATGCAGTTCTGTATGTTGATATCGGAATCATTGATACGACATTACGCCCATATCTAGTCTATCCACTAGCAACTGCTAACTCTAACACTTAAACGAAGGACATTCATTCGGAGTAGTAATATTTTTGATAGAATAAAAAAGGTATCTATAGCTGACACAGAATAAATACGACAAAGTACGTTAGAGAGTAAAAAAATCTTTTAAAATCAACGCGAGTTTAAACTAACCACCGTCTATCTTTTCTTTGGTGAACAATCACAGATAAAGAACTATGGAGATTTTTGCTTAAGCTACGTTTTAGGATAAAAATTTACATGTGAAAAAAATACGATTTACACTTTATTTGAAAAAACACTAACTAATCAAAAACAGTACTGTTTCTACACTAAAGGATTTATATTTTAAAATTCTAATTGTCTAATTATAATCATACGCCATGATAATTACTATGAGTATTTGAATTCAAAATTGCACCCAAAATCACGGTCCATATTTTTTTAGGAAATGTTGTTTATTTTTTCAAAGTATTTTTTTAAAGGTAAATTTAATCATGGTCTGGCAGTTTGAGTAATTTATGCGGCCTACCCAAATATCCTATATTTTGTATTGTTCGTCGAATCGTTGAGCTCCTTAGTTCTGAGTTGAGCTGCATAATGATTGACAAATGCGTGCACTGACTGGACAGGTCCACTCGAATCTGTCCTCAAAAGACCATTTCAGGCACCAGTCTACATAATCCTCATATGATCTGACCAAGATTATTTTCAGATTGTTACATACACTTTGTCATTGATTGACAATTTATGTATACTATGACATGAAAATTTACTTTGTGAAGGATTATAATATTTAAATTATTGTGAATAATAAATAATAAAAAAGTTTATTTAAATAAAAAGGGACACATTTATAATAACAATTAAAAAGAGCAAAGTTGCTAATTTGCCTGAACTAGGATGAACCTGTGTTTCAGGCTTGAGAATGTAAAGATAATGTGGATATGTTGTTTATTTTTTCAAAGTATTTAAAAATAAGTTAAAATTAATCATGGTCTGGCAGTTTGAGTAATTTATGCGGCCTACCCAAATGTCTTTTCTTTGGTAATGTTCGTCGAATCGTTGAGCTCCTTAAGTTCTGTGTTGAGCTGCATGACTACTAACAAATGCGTGCACTGACTGGACAGGCCCACTCATTCTGTTTGGTTATTTCCTCTAAAGACCGTTTCAGACACCAATCTACACGGTCTTCACATGATCTGACCAAGATTTTGTCTGGAATTTAAAAGAGACTGTGAACTCTGAGTTTGTTTCGGCCTTTCTACTCAGAGTAGTCAGATAGGAAACGCCGATCTCATCTAGTTTTTAAAATATGATTGATGTCTAAAAGTGTAACCTACTTACAGAAAAAAAAATGGATAATTTATCATTCACATTAAAATAGCAACTTATGTTTTTGGTTTCCCAGTAATCAAAAATTTTTGTTAGTAGAATGTAGTAACGGTTTTATTTTAAAAGTATCTATTTCGTCTATATATTTTTTAAAGTAAAACTATTGTTTTCTCTGACCAAGAGGAGTGATAAATCATCATCATGCTTTTCTAAATATTTGTTGTGTATGAAATCTATTCTAATTGTGTTTTTTTGTTCCCGGACCTGGGTGCCACTGCCAATGAGAGCTTTCTTTGTGTAGCTCTTATTGAGCTACAAAACGTATTATAAGTATTATTCCAGGCCACTCAGAAGTATTGCAAAAAAATGTTTTTATGTATGACCGGTTATACTCGTAGTCTATTTCAAAATTTCCCTCCAAATTGTTTGCGAGTTAATTTAAAATATCTTGTCTAATTAAAAAAATGGATCTGCGCCGGTAACATTTTCGCGCTATGATTTTTTACGATTTCAAGTTTTGCCTGAAACAGGAAGAATCGTACGATATACTTCAAATGACATTCATGGATGAAGGCCCTTCTAAGGCAACCGTGTATCGTTGGTATAACGAATTCAAGCGGCTAACTTTGGGGGATGAAGAAAGAAGTGGTCGCCTTTTGACGGCTGTTACGGAACAAAACGTGCTAGCAGTGAAAATTTTAATTCAAGACAATAGGCGAGTAACGTATCAAGAGATTCAGCACATACGGCAGGTTCGATCGGGAAGCCTTCACGAAATACAACACGTGCGTCTTCGCGTGAGGAGGATAATTTCACGTTGGGTGCCGCACAACCACACCGATGCTCAGAAGCAGGCCCGGGCGGAATGGTGCCGTGATATGATAAACAAATTTGCAGCAGGCTCGTCTCGGCGTGTTTACGAAATTATTACAGGTCAGCGGTCAGCTTCACGCAACACCTTGGTGTTGCGTCAAAATGAAGCGATCTAGAAGCGCGGGGTAGCATTTTGATTGCGAGCTTTTTTAATTTGACTGACTACTTGGTGTCAATTCCTTTACGTAACCAAAGAAGCATCATCGCTGAATGGTATACTACCAAATGCTTGGCAGAAGTTTCCTCTGTTGTGCGCAACAAGTGACCGAACAGAGCTCCGCGGGCTACTGCTCCACCATGAAACACGCCTTCGCACAACGCAATCAATATGAGGGACTTGCTGGACAGCATGCTAGTCAAACTCCTAGGTCACCCTCCTTACAGTCCTGAGCTAGCACCGTAGGACTTCGTTTTATTTCCGAAAATAAAAAATCCGCTCAAAGGGATACAATTTTCATCTCCGAAAGATGCGTTGTCAGCTTTCGAATAGGCTGTAAACGAGGTGTCTACTTCGGACTGCAAAAAGTGGTTCGAAAACTGGTTCAGACGCATGAAACTTTCTAAAGAGGCTAGTGGAGATTACTTTGAAAAGATTTAAAAAAAAACTTAAAGAACCCCATAGACCCACGTATTTATAAGTTTCGTTTGTTTTTAGTAAGTTTTGGTAAACTGTTGTGAAGTCGAATCAAGTTATTATATGCAGTAGTTTGCTGAACTGTGGGAAGTGTGGAATAACTCTGGAATCTAGAAATACAGCATTAACAAAACAGGAATTCTGAAACAGTACTTCCTCCCTTTCTGTCATATATTTAGCAACAAGGTGGCTCAGATTAAAGTTAATGTTATTTAAATTTATTTTTCACAACAACCATTGCAAGTAAACATCACGTTTAATGTTTTATTGCACAATGTGCAATTAAATGTTAAATGATTTTATTTCTGTAAGTAGGTTTGTACAAACACTTACACTTAAAAGCTAGATGAGATCGGCGTTTCCTGTCTGACTTCTCTGAGAAGAGAGGCCGAAACAAACTCAAAGGTCACAGTCTCTTTCAAAGTCCAGACATAATCTTGGTCAGATCATGTAGATTGGTGTCTAAAATGGTATTTTGCGAAAAGAACCAAGCAGATCGAGTGGACCTGTCCAGTCAGTGCACGCATTTGTCAGCCATCATGCGGGTCAACTTAGAACTAAGGAGCTCAACGATTCGACGAACATTACCAAAGAAAGGACATTTAGTTAGGCCGCCTGAGTTACTTAAACTGCCAGACTATGATTAAAACTAACAGAGAAAAAAAGACGTAAATGTATTAAAAAAAACACATTGTCTGCACATTCACAATAATAATAACATTACAAAGTAAGCTTTCATATCATTGTATATAATATATGTTTAGTCATCAATGTCAATGTGTATATAATAAATAATCTCGGTCAGATCATTTGAGGACCATCTTGACTGGTGTCTGGAATGGTATTTTGAAGAATGCACCAAACAGATCGAGTGGACCTGTCCAGTCAGTGCACGCATTTGTCAATTATCGTGCAGCTCAACTCTGAACTAAAGAAGCGCAACGATTTGAATACAAAAGAAAGGACATTTGGGTAGGCCTCATGAAGTACTAAAACTGCCAGACCATCATTAGGTCAAGTAACTGAAAAAAATAAACGATGACCCATACAGTCCTCACATTCGCAAAATTAAAATAATATAATATTTTAACAGTAAATACTCATGTTATTGTTTATGTCGAAATATATAGACCCATAAACCTATAGAAAAAAAAACTGTAGATTAGTTGATTCATTGTTTTCTTTAAAAACCTTGAGATATCGGTACACTTTCTTGCACTCCTTTTGGCCAATAATAATATTTTTACTAAAGCAGTTGCATTAGGAACAATATTATTAGTTGAAAATAACAGGCAATAGACGTATCGGCGTACACGCGATGCTTGTGTGCCGTACGATTATGAAATGAAACACGCGGGATCTCGTGACGTCTCGTATTCGTATCTTTCCGATCGTCGCAAGCGTAACAATAACGATAAATGCTAGTGGTTGCCGCTCCGCTTACAATACAAGAACCGAACGCATAGCACGCGGCGTCCGCTTCGGTTTGGCAACGTCGCATCAGATCTTGCTAGATTTTAGCGAAATAACGCTATGAGTAACACTATTTTGATACCGTTAAATCCCATGACTTAACGTTATTTGTAACGTTAAGTATTTAGAACGAAATGTTTTGGTTATTATACCGGTATTTTTTGTAACGGTAACTGTCCCTGCGCAAGACACACAAATCAATGAATTTGTTCGAAAACTTGCCAAGGCTCCGCCCTTATATGGAGACCGTGTCAGTAACATTTAACCATTACTAAAAATCCTTGATGAGGTAGCTGTAGATAACTATTAAGTGAAAATCCTCCGTAACTTAGAATACAACCCAAATCTTTAGAATTTTAGACAAAACAAGTTAAAAACCTGCAAGAAAAAAATATCTGAATTTTATACCTACAGGCAAAACAAGAACGTTGTTTCAAAGTGGTCGTCGAAAATCTCCACCCCTCCACTGATGCAGAATAAATAAAAGTCGAACTGGAAAAGGAAGGACATAAAGTCACAACAATTTGGAATATCAAACAAAGAAGAACCAAAAAACCATTACCAAAATACTTCATAGAAATAGAATCCAACAGCAACAATAAACACATCTATGACATCAAAAGTCGTTTGCACTGTAGAGTCACCTTCGAAAATGACCTAAACGGGAAATGCCACAATGCAGCAATTGCCAACAATACGGACACTCAAGAAAGTACTGGTTTAGAAAGCCCAAATGTATAAAATGTGCTGGAGACCATGCATCGTCCAAGTGCGAACGTAAAGAAAGGTTGGACTCTGACAAATGTGCTATGAAAAGAAAGAAAGAAAATTATTTATTAGGACTCGCACAGGAAAACACAATATACAGTACGTTGTGTGATACGCAGTATCACAAACTGAAGTAAACACACTCATAAAAACATAAAAATTAATAACACCAAAATAAAAAAAAATAAAAAAACTAAGTCCTGTACGAGGCTAAAAGGCCTCTATCTCAGCATAATGCTGTGACACTTAAAAATAAGTGTCACAGCGCTGGTATTCTGATAGGGCCCACTGTGATGTCACGGACAGATACAGAAATATTTAATCGATCAAATAATACATAAATAATATAAATGCAAATTAATAAGTGCAAATTATATAAAATATTTAAATAATAAACTAAATAAAATATTTATAACTTTATCCGCTTGTCAGCACCCGACGTAACATCAACCACTTGTCTATGCCACAAGTGTCTGTGGTACTCTATGGCTAGAGTGCTCCATGACACTATGGCATCTATGTGACAAGCAAGTAGAACAGAGACGCAGGCGCCGAAACTCCGGTAAACAAAATTAAAAACATTACGGCTGTTTAAACACAATGCTAAATAAATAAAGCTACAATAATTATAGTGATTAATACAAACAAAAGTGTTCTATAGTAGTCAACTACATTTGGAGTAATAAGGATAAAACCAATGTTATGAGTGGCAGAATTCCAATTTACACAAGTGACAAACAACGAAAAATATTAAACACAAACAAAATGCGAAACAACTGCTGCGCCTGTACTGTTCAGCGAATAATCGCTGCCAATCGCTTGCCTCTATTGCCAGCTGCGTGTAGATCAAAGGTAAGCTATGCAATGTACTATGCGATAGCAACCATGCTGCCAACTGTAAAGGCTGCTCAATATATGAAGAGCTCTAGGTAATTAAATATCCTACTCAACCAGCAAAACACCAACAGCTAACGTTCATCAAATATCAACTAGAAAAGGCGGACACTAAGACCGCGCCGACCATCATAGACCAAGTATTTTTAGCCAATAAACCTTCGCACGCACCTGCTAGCAAGCAAAGTCCAAACGAAATACCACAAGTACACACAAAAAACAATGACATGAAAGGAATGATGAATACTACGACGCAACTAATGCAACAATTAACCTCAATAACAAATCTCCTAATAGAAATTATAACCAAACTGACACATTCTGTCCGTTATAAAATATCCCTTTGGATATACAGATTTTTCTTAAAACAAACATAATAGATATCTAATTGGTATCTGAAACAAATTTTACAACAAAGAAAAACCTCACAATCCCCAATTACAAATTTAACCAAACAATGCATCCGGATGGATGATGGATGTATCCGTAATAGGGAGGGATGATGACTAATATTAAAACAATTCTGAAAAATAACATAATTTCAAAGAAGGCTTAACAATTGTATTTTTGAAAAAATCTGCTATACATACATACATAGCTTCACGCCTGTAATCCCAGAAGGGTTAGGCAGAGGTGTACCTATAGTAGCCTCACATTACGCCCGTTACGTTTAAGTCCCAAGTAATAGGGGGCGAGCCTATTTTCATCAACCGGGCACAAATCCAGACCAGATCCGGGCTGCATCTGAGAAATTTTAGATAAAAAAACCGAATCCCAGACCTCATACTTAGCAGTAGCTCTTGCGACCACTAGACCAACGACGAAGTCAAAAATAAATCAATATCTGATATATACGCTTTAACAGTTTTTGGAACTGATTATTCCCGTCCATCCTTCCGTCGAAAATGTACGACGCTAGTATGAAGTTACATAGTCGTGACGTCACTTCTACGAAAGTGTTGTCTTTGTTTAACCCTTATTTTAAAACGTTTACAGATATAATGTCTTATTTTGACTTGAAAGTGCCCTGGCGGCTGATAGTATATCATGCTCACTCAAATGTCTCGCTGACGGTGGCGCGTGTGTTGGATCATTTATCTCCTTTTAAAATGTTTGAGCTGAATGGTGCTGATTCATGCGTCATGTTCGAAAACGTGTGCCGTCAGTTGGGATTGGTCATCTACAGCTTATATTTTTATATTTTTTGCTACACTCTGTACGAATTTAACGTGTACGGTTTTTGTGCATCGTTCTCACATACAGGATCACCATTAATCATGTAACTAATATATTTGTAAGAACAACATTATTTAAAGGAGCGCCCATGAAGTTTCTTGCCCGTTCTTCTCCACAGGTACCCACTACGCTTTGGAATGGGCAACTTCTAAATAACCGACTCCTTGGCAATTCAATTGAGCCTGTAAATGGTATAACTGGAATATATGCTTTGAGTCTGAGTATAAATAAGTTTTATAAGCTTTTACACGTTTGGCAACATTGTTTGCACTATTTGGAAACGAACATTTTTATGACATAAAAATGTCAACATCCCTATCATGAGACCGTGCCATTTAAAACTCCTGAGAAACAAGCCTCAAGTGTTGTTGTTGAGGATTGGCGGGGACACTTGACTGTCACTGCACTGTATTCACCCCTAAAACATGCTATCAAAAAATAAGATTACGCAAACTTATTCAAGGCGCTAGGACTAAGGTTTATAGAATAGAATAGAATTTTTTTATTTCAGACAGGAGTCCATAGGGTTAGTAACAATTTAACTTAACTTCTAGTGTTAGTAGGTTACGGACACAACTTAACGAAATACAATTAAAATTCAGCGTGAAGCTGCATCCATCTACGCAACATCGGGCACTCCCACCGATCTGCGAATACACTGAGAATACTATTGGTGCTGCCGCAAACACGCGTCATCAGGGATGCGCATCTATTCCTAATAATCGCAGCAAAACCATTAATATTATCCGCAAACATCCCTGACGCACTACAACGCCACGGCAGCCTCAGCAGTACTCTCGGTGCATTATAATATTGAACGCGTAGGTCGCTGTATGCCCACTGAGTGAAGTTGACCCACAAGCTGCACGTGTAGAAGGACTGACAGTAAGCTTTGAAAAGCGTTACCTTAACTGGCCTCGTACATCGTGCAAACCTGCGAGCCAGCATGTTACAACGGACAGCCAGCGACCTACGTTCCCTTTCAATAGCATGGTATAGCCGGAGGAGATTATAATTAAAACAATACTAGATTTGGCTCAGGCTTAACAAGCCTCAAAGGACGTCAATTACAGGCAGACATATATATAAAATCCAGACCTAGAAACAGCGATACTGTTTCTAGGTCTGGACTTAACGGGGAACCAAAACTTGCTGGTCGACTGACCCAAACTTCAGTGTCATAAAAGACACTCGTAGATACGAAACTAATTTCCATCTCTGTCTTTCGAAAACGGCGACCACCTATGCGACGCAGTACTAGTCCCCTCTTCTTGAACTAAACAACGATGTCGTGAACAGAGGCATTTGTCCAGCTGTGGACGTCCTTCGACTGAGAGATGATGATAATAATAAAGAAACGATTGCAGAAGATTTTGGCCACTACCCACAAAAGTAAAACAGTACTCAGCTGGATCTGCAAAGTCTGAAAGCCAACCCCAAAACAGTTAAGTAAAAGATAGACATGATGAATTGATGACTTACAAAAGGGTTTAGGTGATAGGTCACACTAAGAATAACCTTCTGTATTGAAAATGTGTCGTTATGGCCCAGTAGTTAATGCCTCGTTTCTCATGCACGAGCATAAGTGGGTTTCTCAATTCTTAACTATTGAGTTAACGTGACTTTTTCAATTCATATGTACCTACTTCCTGAGTTTATCTTAGACATTACTGACATCGGTGAAGGAAAACGTCCTGAGAGAACCTGTACTTATAGTTTATACAAGTCTAAAATCTCAATCCCGTCTTGAATAATTATTATTATTCCAAATCAATTAATATTATAGCGGTCACATACAGTACACATTTGAAATCCTAGGGAAACAAAAAAGCCGATTTCAACTCTTTCAAATCGACCGATTCAAGTGAAATGTATATTTTCATCTTAAGTACATTTCCATGTTAAAACTATTTGAATAGGTTGAGTTAACTCAAGTTTGGTTAAAAAATTGTAATTGTTTAGTAAAACTATTGGGTATTCAAGTGAAATAATAGGATTTAGATATTTTCATAATATCCATTCACGGAGAAACGTCTTAAAGGGTTAGAGGATTTAATAAAGTAAATACTTTCATCTTTTTTCGCCCTCATATCGAACTTATGTAATGTTTTGAAAAAAAATTGTAGGAAAAGACGGTTTCTACTTGACGTAAGAGTTGTATGGACATTATATTTTATTATGTTTAAATAAATGTAATTAAAAAGACGGAACGTTACAGCATTACAATACGAAACAGATTGCAAAATTTGAACAAAAAAAAAACTGCAAACTGATCAGAGGTATCTTCCCACCTCAATGTAATGTAGCTCAAATTAAAATGAATCTCAATCCTGGTAAAGCTCCTGAAAAAGTGTCTACAGACTGATTAGCTTACTACCATTATGTCATTACGGAAATACTTTTTTTAAAGCGATTAAACACAGTAATAGCAGAAAATAAAATCATACTGACCACCAATTTGGCTTTAGAAAACGTCATGGCATGATACAGCAGGTGCATAGACTAGTAGGAGAAATTCATAAAGCGGTCGAAAATAAGAAATATTGCTGTGCAACATTTCTGGATATTTCCCGGGCCTTTGACAGAGTTTGGCATGATGGTTTATTATACAAAATAAAAAACCGACTCCCGACAAACTATTACACATTCCTAAAATCTTATCTTTCCTACATGTTTTTTTACGTTAAGCAAAGAGAAGATATAACCAAAATTCACAGGGTTCATGCAGAACTACCACGGGGAAGCGTACGTGGTCCGATCCTCTATCTGATCTTTACTTCAGACCTACCCATGATAGACGGCGTTGTTTTACCATTCGCTGATGACACAGCAGCCTTAACTGGCCATGAAGAACCGGAACAAGCACATGCTACAACGCTCCCTAGACAACATCACGCTGCCCACCTGAGCGATAAAAGCAAACTAGACTAAGTCAGTACAGGTGATACGATTCGACGCGAAACATGTCCCCCTGTGTCTCTCAACAGACTACAGATACCTCAAGCAAATTAAGCCTTGACTTTCTTTAAAGACACCTTGGACTTTCTTTAAATCGTCGTCTTACCTGGAAAAAAACACATTTTCACAAAACGAAAAGCACTGGGAATCCAACTAAGGAAAATTCTCAAACTCAAACTCAAATCGTTAATTTCAATTCAACCATTTACAGGCACTTTTGAATTGGCAAGGTGTCAGTCAGTCAGAAATATGAAGCTAGTTGCCCATTCCACAGCGCAGTAGGTAGAAGAACGGGCAAGAAACTCCATGGACACTCTTATAAATAATATTGTTGTTACAAATATATTATTTACATCGATAAATGTTTACACTATAAGTGAGAACGATTTACAAAAACCGTACACGTTAAAAGCGTCCAGAATACAGCAAAACATAGTTAAAAACAATCCAAAAAAAATATTATTAAAATAAGCCGTGGCAACTAAGAGATGACTAGTCCCAACTGACGTTGTCCGTTCACGAAAATGACGCATGGATTTTGAAGGGGGCTATGTAAATGTAATGATTGCTCGGGAAAAAACACAGTTGTCTCTGGGAAACAAACTGCTGTTTAACAAATGCATCCTGAAACCAATTTGGACGAGTTCAACTCTGCGGCACAGCCTCCAACTCAAACCTAGAAATACTCTAGAGGTTCCAGTCCAAAATGCTGAGGATAGTTATTATTGCTCCTTGGTTCATAACAAACCACAAATTACACCATGACCTTTAGATCTGAACTGTTCAAGACGATATTAAACACTCAATTATGGTTTCATTTTCAAACATTCTAGCTACGCACTTAATGAAAAGTAATTTAACATTGAAAAGGCTAAAAATAAAATCCCCTATAGATTTATAGGGGATATTATACATTAAGGGAGCACTTGCCCTTCAAGACAAATGACTTAATTCCTAACCTTATTATGCTGAATGTTCGTACGAAACAGATTGCAAGAATACGAACAAAAAAAAATAACTTCAGAACTGTTTATTATGGAAATTATACAATAAATATATTCGAGACCGTCACAACAAGCCCTTTCATTGTGTATGCCACACGGTACATTTCGCAAAAATTTTGGTTTTTAATTTTCTAGTTTGCCCCCAAAAGTGATCCACAAATTCAAAATGAATTTATTTACGTTACACGTCCGTGATTGGGTCACTGAAGTTCACATGTTATCCAAATTTAAACTTTATCAGTCCAGTAGATTCGGAGCAAATTGGCTGTGATAGACGGACATACAGACAGACTCACGAGTGATCCTATAGGGGTCCCAGTTTTTTCATTAGGACGTACGGAACACTAAAAACATCAATGAAATAACCCAACATAATTGAAGTTGAAGTTTATTCAATACATACAGCACACATTCAGGATGGCTTTAATAAAAAAATGAAATAAGTGTTCCATACATTTTGACCTCGTATTGTGCACTTTTCTATGAACTTAGCTAGTTCAGTGTGTAGTGTATATATTTGTAATGTCGATTTTTTTTTTTGCGTAAGGCGGTCTGGAATCGTGTGCTGAATAATTCATTGTTACAGTTTGAGCGCAGATGTCCCTGCCACTCTGTATAAATGATTTCATAAATAAAATAAAAAAATACTAAAATATTATGTCCATACAACTCTTACGTCAAGTAGGCACCGTCATTTCCTCCTAACTTTTTTCAAAACATTACCTTTAAGTTCAATATGAGAGCGAAAAAATATGAAAGTATTTACTTTATTGAATCGTCTAACTCTCTAGGGCATTTCTCCGTGAATTGATATTGTGAAAATATCAAAATGCTATTATTTCTCTTGAAAAAGTATTACTAAACAAATATTCAAATAGGTTTAACATGGAAACGTACTTAAGATGACAATAAACGTTTTAACTTGAATCGGTCGATTTGAAAGTATTGAATTCGGCTTTTCTGTGTCTCTGGGATTTCAAATGTGTTCTGGATGTGACCGCTATAATATCGTTTGATTTTGAATAATAATAATAATACGAGCCTATTACTGTCCCACTGTAGAGAAAAGGCCTCTTCTCATACAGAGAAGACATGAGCATTGATCATCACCTTGCTCAAGACGGGTTTGCGATTTCAGACTTGTATAAACAATAAGTCCAGGTGCTCTCAGGATGTTATCCAAGATAAACTCAGAAAGTACATATGGATTGAAAAAGTCACGTTTACTTAATTTTTTTTTTTTTATTTTTTTTTTATTCCAAAGTAAAGGGCTTTGTCGCACACGCGATTATGCCGCCCTGGTTGGTTAAACAAAATCTTGCTTATCTATTTAACATAACCTTAGCATGGCTAGTTTGTAAAGCAATCTAGCTGCATCAGAAAGTGGCACAGCTAGAACACTATTACAGTAACCTATCTCTCTAATCCTACAATCTAAGCTATTTCTAAATTCCTCGTTGCGGACACACTCGGTTAATATGTGATAAACATCATCAACGGAATTAGTACAAAAACCACATTTTGTCGTTGTTGATTTTGCCATTAGATATAAGAACTTATTACACGGAATGTGTCCGGAACGAAGTCTCAGTGCGATAACAGTATCACATCTGTTCAACAACTGATTATCTATCCACGGTGAGTTCAATGGATGCGGTTGGATCGTTCTGTACCAGATTCCTTTTTCTAGTGATCTTTTATTAAAGTATTCCTTCCAAAGCGAATAACAATCCTGTTTGATATTAGGTATAAAGTTAGTAAAATACGGAGGAAAGTTAACAGGAATTCCATCACATATGGCCTGCTTGGCTAGTAAATCAACAATATCATTGCCTCTTATTCCGATATGTGATGGAATCCATTGAAGAACTATGTGTCTTCCATCAGATTGTAGTTTCAAAACAATTTTCAGTATAGTGTAGGCTATCGGTGTTCCTCGAAATGTCGAGGTACACCGAGCCAAGTGCTGGAGCGAACTTCTGGAGTCCGTGAGAATGACAATATTGTTCTGATCAATGGATTCTACATACGACAGAGCTTCTGCGATCGCAATCAGTTCCGCTTCCATTATACACACTATAGTATATGCTACTTATACTTACAACATTGTTCATCATTCATTCATTCATGTCCCGTATCATATCCTTTTATTTGCTAGCATTTTACGAATCGTTCTAAAACGATTACTTTTATAATATCTTTAAAAAAACATTTATTGTTTACATTTTCCATTGTTGTGACACAAGTCAATTGTCAAACTGTCATTAAATTTTCTCTTTTAGTCTATGAAGATTACTTTTTGGTTTATATAACTTGAATTATTTTTATCAATAGGTTTAGCTGAAATATTGTATTTTCTATATAATTACCGATTACTAACTGAATTTCGACATCTACAATAATTAATAAGGACACGCTCATACTCGATCGTGGAGGTTTTAATACGTCTTGGCTGAACACACAGGCTGGTTTTATGACTGGCAGATGAGATGGCAGAATGAAGAAAAACAGTTTTGAAAACTTCAAAAATCTACTAAAATTAATTATGGAAAAGGAATATTTTCCTATAAAAGAAAAGTCTGAAGCACCTGATGAGGATACCGCGTCTGGACCTGTTTCACTAACCACCTGCCTCATTTTCTGCGCCTGGACCCGTTTCACTAACCATCTGCCTGAGGATACGGCGTCCGGGTTTTATCAACAAACACCTATCAATTCTATGTCTGCACTCTGCTGAGTAACCATCAACCTGGAGATTTTACGTCGAGCTTTGTCGAAGGAGACTGGCACTCTAAAGTGTCCCTTCGACGCCTGAAGACCTTTTTTCTCCACCTCCTCCTCCGGACTTCAATTCAAGCCTATTAACTTCAGTGTCGCGTGAACCGTATTGTGTTATTTTATATTACTTCCTGTATTTTATATTTCATTTATTAAAGTATATGTAACAAGTATAATTTCATCTTTTATGTGGTTAGGGTCGAGTAGTACGTTACATTTGGCGCCCCACTCATCAATTCGAACCCATTTCACGCTCTCAAAATTCTAAAAAAACTATCACTAGTTCTATTTCCTTTTGGTTTCTTGTTTTTACTTTATTTAATTAACCTATTTTTCCTCCTCAGCCCTCCTCTTGAAGACTTCCTTACTCATCCTTCATACTGAACATCACTAAACACTACACCCCTACATACATTCCTTTTACCCACTGGTAATTGGCATCCATTCTTCACTTGTAAGTGTTGTTAAAACCTCTCGGGGTCTCTTGCAAGTTGGGGTTTGGCTCACTCTACGACGGCTATTGGACAATATCCCATAATCGTTAATCTTATATACTTAACTCTCTACCAAAACATTTCTACACTGCATCCCACAGACTTGCACAACACTACGTTTACCCTCTGGTAATCGTACCCAGTAGTCGCTTGGTGTGTTTAAATCCATTCGTGGACACTCCCAAGTTGGTTGCTGGGACACTTCACGACTGATACAGAAGAATATTCTGTGGACGTTTATACAAACCCTAAACACTACGTTACACTCACTACAATTACTGCACTGTCCTCTTGCACATTAATATAATATACTTTTATTATTTTCATCATCTGAGAGTCTGATCAGAATAGGTCTAGTATCGTGGGCTCTTTAACTATTTTTTTTGACTTATTATTACAGAGTTGTCTTTTGCACTCATTAACCCACCCTCTTTTACTACCAAATTCATTTTTATCGTCTTTATTTTTATTTTTTTAAATCATTTAATTCTTAGAACTTTTAAACAAGGCTGAATATGTGAGGTCCACTGTGTTGTAGAGACTATCCCCATTAGTTTATATACTTGAGGATCCTAATGGCAACCAAGCTAAACCGTTTTTAATTTTTTTTAAATATAAAGAACTTCATGTTATACTCATGACTCATCCCTATCTTTTCCCTTCTAATAATAGAGTTATTTTCGGCTTATTAACTCTATTTAATTTTCCAATTCTTTCATTGGTTCTTACACCATCAAGATTATCTTTATTTTTTTTTTCTTTATATCTGTTCTTATCAGATTATACTAAGTGCTCGCTTCAAGTTAGTATGATTAATTTGTCACCATCTTTTACTTCTACCATGACTATAGGCTCTACAGCCATAGTTGTAAAACTGATGATGGCTCTACCCCATTCATCACCACCCTTCTATCAACTAACGGCCTTACAGCCCTAGTTGTAATGATCATTATGGTCTACTCCATTGATCACTGGAAGCTTTACCAATAGGCTCTAAACCATTGGTAACTAAGCAACCAAACCTATACATATATGTACTATCTATTACACCCTACTGAGCGGCTTGCAACTCTTGAAATAAGCCTATGCAGGAGCGGTTGGTGACTCCCTAAACAAGCCTATCTACTAAACTATCTATCTATTTCATATGTTCTAAAGAGCGGATTACAACTCTGAAAATAAGCCTTAAAGTTAAAAATCTTTATTTCATCATATTAGTGGTTTTAGACGAGAGCGGATTACAACTCCGAAAATAAGCCTTAAAGTTATTGACTTATCAGGTTGTGTAGTGATCATTGAATGTGAATCCTATCTGACCTAACTTCGTAAGATGTCGGTATGTTTGTGTGAGTTATGTAAGATTTTTTGAATGCTGTAATATCTTAACCTTAGCAAAATTTTTGTTCTAGGCCAAAAATTTTCTCGGGGTCGTTGGGGAAATATAGTATATGCTACTTATACTTACAACATTGTTCATCATTCATTCATTCATGTCCCGTATCATATCCTTTTATTTGCTAGCATTTTACGAATCGTTCTAAAACGATTACTTTTATAATATCTTTAAAAAAACATTTATTGTTTACATTTTCCATTGTTGTGACACAAGTCAATTGTCAAACTGTCATTAAATTTTCTCTTTTAGTCTATGAAGATTACTTTTTGGTTTATATAACTTGAATTATTTTTATCAATAGGTTTAGCTGAAATATTGTATTTTCTATATAATTACCGATTACTAACTGAATTTCGACATCTACAATAATTAATAAGGACACGCTCATACTCGATCGTGGAGGTTTTAATACGTCTTGGCTGAACACACAGGCTGGTTTTATGACTGGCAGATGAGATGGCAGAATGAAGAAAAACAGTTTTGAAAACTTCAAAAATCTACTAAAATTAATTATGGAAAAGGAATATTTTCCTATAAAAGAAAAGTCTGAAGCACCTGATGAGGATACCGCGTCTGGACCTGTTTCACTAACCACCTGCCTCATTTTCTGCGCCTGGACCCGTTTCACTAACCATCTGCCTGAGGATACGGCGTCCGGGTTTTATCAACAAACACCTATCAATTCTATGTCTGCACTCTGCTGAGTAACCATCAACCTGGAGATTTTACGTCGAGCTTTGTCGAAGGAGACTGGCACTCTAAAGTGTCCCTTCGACGCCTGAAGACCTTTTTTCTCCACCTCCTCCTCCGGACTTCAATTCAAGCCTATTAACTTCAGTGTCGCGTGAACCGTATTGTGTTATTTTATATTACTTCCTGTATTTTATATGTCATTTATTAAAATATATGTAACAAGTCAACTTTCATCCTTTTTGTAGATAGAAACCACCATTACGTTACAACACACTGGCATTAATTCGAAACTTCATTGAATTTCCTTCAGACTCATAAAAGGCGGCCCCACACCGTCACTGTCCTTAGATCCGTCCGTAAATATCTTAAAGTAAGTCGAGTATTCGGAAGTAATGTACTCAATTAATAAGTTTCTTAAGCTAACAGGATTGTAATGCCTTTTTGGTTGGGTCATAAAGCTTACGTCGTCTTTGATAAAATTGTTGCTATCTATACTACTAACCCATGTATTCTGGGAAAACATATCTAATTTATTACTGCAATGAACTTTTAAAGTGTGTAGTGAGTCATGAACCAAGATCAACAGGGGGATTCTTTTGTTTCGCCAATATGAAGAATTATTACACAGTGTGGATAGCTCGGAAAGTGAGTTGATACCTCCAGTATTTGCCTGCAAGGCTTTCGTTTTAAGCCAGAATTTACTAGCCAGGAATCGTCGACGTAAATATAACGGTTGTAGGCATAACTCGCTCTCCATTACGTGAATGGGTGTAGTTTTTATAAAACTACCCACTACTCTCATTGCTTGGTTTTGTACTTTATTTAATTTTTCCAAATGAGTATTTGCACTGTTATCATAGAAAAAGCTTCCATAGTCAATTCGGCTTCTAATTAAAGATATATAAAGTTTTCTTAAATATTTTGGGTGCACACCCCAAGTTGAACCGGCTAACACTTTCAGAATTTTAATGAATTTAAGAACTTTTTGGCTAACCTCATTGATATGATTTCCCCACCTGAGAGAACGGTCCAACCACACACCAAGATATCGAATTGTGTCAACAACCTCTAATCTATCACATCCAATGGACAGGTTAACTGAAAGTCTCCTGTAGCCCCTGTTAAAAATGCAAATTTTACTCTTATTTGGTGATATAGTTAGATTTAGGGTATCAAATTGACTACATAAGATATCCAACGCATCCTGTAACTCAGCGGTAGCTTCATCTGAGTTTTGAGAAGTTATATATAGTACGTAATCATCAGCGTACTGCGAGATAGATACGGAGCTAGGTATTGCTTTACAAATACGGATGGTCGCGACATTAAATAACAGTGGCGACAAGGGATCACCTTGTGCCAAGCCCCTTCTGGCCGTTCTAGTGACGGTATTAATTGTTAAATATCTTTCTTTAAGAAACTCCCATAGATATCTACAGTATTGTGCTCCCACACCAAGTTGGTCCAAGGTTAACAGAAGAGTAGTGACGTCAACGTTATTGTAAGCGTTATCAATATCAAGGAAACATCCGATCGTAGCAAGTTTTTTTGAGAAATTAATTTGTATTTTTGACGTTAGTAAATTCAAGTTATCTAAACATGAACGCGCTTTCCTAAAACCTACAGTCTCATCAGAAAAAAATCCTCCACTTTCCAAATACCATTCAATTCTCTTATTAATAACGGAATGAAAGATTTTACATAAACAGGACATTAAGGAAATAGGTCTTATTGCGGAAGCGGAAGTTAAATCTCGACCAGGTTTGGGGATTGGCACTATGCGTACTTGGCGCCATTGCTCAGGAACGAAGTTTAAAGAAAAAAATAAGTTATAAAGTTGTATCAAAATATTCTTAGCAATGTCCGGAAGATTTTTAACCATCGAAAAGGAAATATCATCGCAACCCGGTGCGGTATCTTTAGATTTAACACATTTGTCAAGCTCCTGTCTTGTTATAGCAACTTCCAATAAATTATTTTGAGAACTAAAAGTAGGTAATGGGGGGCATGTAAAATCAGGAGCTAAATTAAAAAGCACTTGTTCAGCCAACGTCTCGTCCACATGGAGTCTAGCTGAACGGTATCCTTTCAACCAGCGCATGCGTCGCCACATGTCACTAACCGAAGTGACCTCGTCCACTGAAGAACAAAACTTACGGAATCCCACATTACGGGCACCTCTAGTTAGTTTTTGAGCTTCTCGAGTTTTGTCTTGAATTTTTTGTAAGTTATCTGGAGTTGGGTTTTTTCTGAAGTCCGATAAAGCCAATCGTCTTTCCGCCACCGCTTTAGATAGTATTGGAGACCAGTAAGGTTTCGGTTTAAATTGACTACTGGGATTTTGGTTAAATTTAAAATAAGGAATATTTGCGTCCGCGGCTCTGTTAATGATATCTAGAAAGAAATTATACGCTTCTTGGGGATTTTCAGGCAATGAACAATCAACTAGTGTTTCTTGAATAGAATTACGGTACTTTACCCAGTCGGCTTTCTTAAAGTTTCGTTTTTTTACGATACGTGGTACACAGTTTTCCAACGTTTTCAATTTTATTATCATGTGGTCACTGCCTAAGGACTCATTAGTTATGGTCCAATCAAACAGCAATGATACGTCTGAAGAAACTATAGATAAATCAGGAGCCGACTTTTGCAAAATTCCAGTAACTAGCTTTACACGAGTAGGCTTCCCATCATTCAAGGTAACCAAATTGTGGTCAATTAAGGAGTCAAAAATTTGAGTACCTCTTTGATCTGTTTTCGTGGACCAACTTGAGTGATGACCATTAAAATCTCCCAAAATTACAGTTTTAGAGTTGGCTACAGCAAACAACGAGTCCCAGTCATTTTGTGTAGTACGGACGTTAGGTGGGCAATAAATTGAAATTACGTTTTGAATGAAGTTACAATTAATGATTTTGACGTGGACCATCTCAATAAGCGAATTTGAAATAATAGAATGACATTTCTGAGCCTTGATGGATTTATGAGTTAGAATTGCGACTCCCCCATATGAGTCAGGTCTATCGCAGCGAAACACGTTGTAATCTTTAAAACCAAAATAACAGCCAGAATCCAACCAGGTCTCGCATAAAGCCGCAATATGAACTTTTTCTAAAAACAGAATTTGTTCTAGATCTAGTTTTTTGGGTAACACGCTTTGTGAGTTCCATTGCAAAATGTTTATCTTAACCGTCATCATTACGGAAATATTTTGTGAAAGAGGAAAAATCTTTAGGTATTATCTTATTTAGGAAACAAGATATTGCCCACTCCACGCTGATTTGAACAACAGTTATAATTTTTACCTTGAAAGTATCATTTCTCACAAATAAAATATATTTAATTTTATCTATCAGCCATCCTATTGAATTATCGTCTTCAGAATCCTCCTTTTTACTATCGTCCTCTTCCTCAGTTACGTCTCCCCTGCACGTATCCTCCTGAAACTCCATATAACATTCCTGAGTTTGGGTAGCTTCAAATTGGGGCGTTTTCTTTTTATGTTTTTTCTTCTTATTTTTCTTAATTGTTTGTTCTTCTTTCTCCGTCTGTGTTTTGTCCGTTTGTGACACTTTTTTGGTTTCTTGTCCGTTAGTGTTATCTTTTTGGGTGGACACTGATTCTTTACTTGGGACAAGGCGTGCTGTTTTTTGCGCGAATGTAGCTTTCGACTGTAACACAGGTGACATAGGTGTACTAGAGTTTGGCGCTAGCGTAACTGGTACTGTCTCATAGGAAGGTGTCTGCCTATTAACGTAGGTGTCGTAGGAGGGTGCAGGAGGAGGTACATATATATCCAGTGCCTTTCTATAGGAAACATTAAGCTCACTCATAATAGTACGTATTTTCTTTTCCTTAATGTATACAGGGCAATTTCTGTCCAATGCCATGTGATTATTTGTGCAATTAACACACTTATAAGAAATCGTTTCACAGTTTTCGTGTTTACCTCCGCATTTCGGACATACCATTTTCGTGGTTGGACACATTTTAGCCGAGTGACCGTACCTCCAGCACTTGGAGCATTGTGTAACAGAAAAAACATAAGGTTCTACCTGTACTCTCATTTCGTAAATGAGTACATAACAGGGCAACGATGGCCCTTCAAATCCTATTCTCCATGTTTCGCTTTCGATCCAACTGGTTGCTTCTCCGTCTCTTCGTTGTAGGCGTCTCACATTTACGACCTTGCATGTACTTGACAGACATGAAAGTAGCTCATCCTCAGAAATGTCTAGTTCAATATTTTTTATGACTCCATATGATAAACCAACTTCAAAAGGTCGCTGGAACCTCCACCCTAATCCTTTAAAATATTCTGAGTTCACTAACTTCTCAGCGCTGTCGGCATTATCAAGTTCGATAGTAATTTTGTACGGATTTATATGCTTTACTTTTGTAATGTTCATAATTTTTTGTTCTTTAAATAATTTAGCAAGTGCAAATTGCTTGGGAAATGTATCTTTGCAAGTAACACGTAGATCCGTAATCCCTCTTATAAGTCTCGTCCTGTTTTTACTATTCCTAACCTCGGTCCATTCATCTTTTTTCCTTTTCGTAGGTCGCATTCCATTATTCGACGTCTCATTACCCTCAATCTCAAATAATTGTGTTATGTCTTCTAAATGTGTATTTTCTTCGTCCTCCATAGTAATTGCACTGATTATATCTTCATTATGATTCTCGCTTGTACTCATTACTCATAAGGTGTAGATTTGCGCGAGCGATAACCGGTTCGGCCGAGCGGCCGGCCGCTTCGTACACAATAGATTACGATGTAATTAGCTAATTACTGCAAACACACGTCTAAGCAGCACCGTTCGCGCTTCGACACTGAGACGTTTACTTAATAGTAAATAATTTAGAAACCTTCTTGTCCTCGTGCATGAGAAACGAGGCTTTAACTACTGGGTCATAACGACACATTTTCTATTATAAGGTTTTTCTTAGTGTGACCTATCACCTAAACCCTTTTATGAGTCATAAATTTATCATGTGTCTAGCTTTTACATAAGTGTTTTGGGGTTGGCTTCCAGACTTTGCAGATCCAGCTGAGTACTGTTTTACTTTTGTGCGTAATGGCCAAAATCTTCTGCTATCGTTTCTTTATCATTATCATCATCAATCAGTCGAAAGACGTCCACAGCTGGATTAATCCCTCTGTTCACGCCATCGCTGTTTAGTGCAAGGTGAGGGCACTAGTACTACGTCGCATAGGTGAGGTCGCCGTTTTCGAAGGACGGAGGTGAAAATTAGTCTCGTATGAACTCATGTCCTGGATGGTCACTGACCTTCAGAGTAACTCCTTTATTATTATTATATTGATTTCATCCCTGTTAAAATATTGCACATATAACCGCTGCGATTCGCGTAAATTCATACCATCGCTTAACCCTGACATCGACATATCACTGCGGATTTCAACAAGAGGTTCGAGTCCTATTTCGAGAAAGAACAGGGAGATAAACACAGATAAATGCTGGCCTTAATACTCTGTGATAAATTAAGATTGGTGTTGATGCAAACAAACCCCTTTTTCTTTTTATAACCTATAATCCTAACAACTCGCTTCGCTCCCAAGGCTCATTTCTGGACGGTTCATACTCTAAACCGCATAATCACCCTCTTTCAAGCATCTCCACAAAACATAGTTTTCTTCATAAACCAGTTACAAACATCATCTACTCGTATTTCTCGGTTTTTGGTACAGAGGTTATATATAACAGCGCAGGGTAGCATTTATTTAGGATTCGAACGATTTCGAAATTGGAAATAGGTCCTCGTTTCACGTAGGTACTCCAATATTAACTTAGTTTTAAGACAATTAATTTCGCTCAAAAACAATACAATTAATCACTCCTATGAGGAGAAACACAATAATTGAGATAAGAGAAGGTTTCACAGCGTTATAAACTAAAATAAAGTTATAAAAAACATTAAATTCATAATTTTTTCCCAACATGGTGCTTTAATAGCCTTTTAAATTTTGGAATTGATTTGGATTCCTTAATTACTGTAGGTATAGAGTTATAGTTTCAGCCACCTCATATACGCCAGTCTTTCTACCGTAGTTTATCCTGGATGCTTGTTGGCCTTTAAATAAAAAGATTAGCCTTCCCTGTCATGCGCTTTAGTTTTTTTTATTTAGCTTATCACGGTACAGCGGACAGAGCTCCGGCGGGATCTCATGGCGACATGGAGGGTGCGATTGTCGCAACCCAGTGCTGGGCACGCCACAATAGCGGCGGTAGGTCCCCTCTTTGAGGAGTGGTTGGAGAGGCGCCACGGCGTCCTCACCTTCCGCCTGACACAGGTCCTCACCGGACACGGTTGTTTCGGGAGGTTCCTGTTTCGCATAAGGCGGGAGGAAACGCCCGGGTGTCACCATTGTGTGGATCGCCCGGAGGACACGGTGGAGCATACGGTGGAGGTATGCCCAGCTTGGGCGGAGCACCGCAGTGTCCTCGCGGAGGCGATTGGCGGCGGCGATCTCTCGCGTCCGGCCCTGGTCCAGGCCGTGGTACGGAGCGAGAGGGAATGGAAAGCCATCACCTCCTTCTGCGAAGCAGTAATGCTCGCAAAGGAGGAGGCGGAGCGCGTGAGGGAGAGAGCCTTGCGCCCTCACGCCCCTAGTCGCCGCAGGAGACGCCCTGGGCGTCGGGAATCGCAAGCAGATTCCCGGCCACCGTAGGCGCGGGCTTGCGGACGCCGAGCCATGGGTAGCTCGCCGTCCGGTAAGGACCAGGCCCGGGTCGACGGCGCGTTGTGTTCCACGCGCGCCTCAAAGAGATGTCAGCACAAAATGACGGGGTCCGATAGGGCCGACGCCTCAGGGTCGCGGGTTATTCCACAGAGAAAACCGTGGCCCTGGCACAGGCAACTGAAGGAACACGAGTGGGTTTTAGTCAGTAAAAGTCTGACACGCCCTCCCGCTCCACCCAGAGCGGGAGAAGTCATTTGATGATTTCCCACCAAAAAAAAAAAAAAAAAGGGTAGCGTTTAGCAGAATGGTCATCGTATTAGTGGTTTATCAGCTTCAATATCATCAGGATTGTGCCTGAATATAGCAGTTCGTCGTGAATGTGGTACGACAACGACATCGTCTTTGTCATCAGAAGACAACCGCCATGCAACAATCCTTGCGACGCGACGCTCTGTTAGAGTGGCAGTAATCAGCCAGTGTCACTCTTAACCGCTTTTCTTCAGTGGTTCCTAAGAAAACTAGACGGTGCCACATGTGGCGCCGACATATTTATTGGAACGAAGTTCTTTAACGCAAGTTACGGTATGAGTAAAATGTTAGAAAAATTGTAGAAATCGTCATGTAACGAAAAGTGTTATGGGCCATCTTGAATTGAAATAAAAATGCAAGATGTCCCTCCATGCGACTTTTTATTATACATATAGTTGAAAGAGACAAAGAGAAATATAGTTTTCATGCGAGCCGATTATGATTTTTTTTAATTTTTCATCATGGGTGTCGGTTTCATCGTTTTTAAGTGTCCTGAAACCGATAGTGAGGTCAAAATGAAAATCCAAGATGGCGCATGCAAAAAAAAAAGAACATCATGGATACAGTTTTCATGTTTTTCGAGGGTGCAATAGCCGTACATTCGGAGTTGAAGAAAAAACGTAAGGAAGTTCGTATCTGTCTTCCACGCGTATTTCTTTTTGTTCTTTAAAAAACTCATGCGTATTTCATACTGCCTTTAACTACCTAACCTGAGGGTATAAGAAAACTCCCTTAAATTACACTAATCAACATTATGTAGGTACGTGTTGTCCATATTCCTAGGTACATGTTCAGTTCGATTTAATGTCCGAAGTTCCGAGTTTTTCCAAATATTGTAACTACGTTGTTAGAACTTAGCCCCAAATAGAACTACAATATTTCCGTGAATTATACCCGGCCGGTCAGCCCTACGGCTTGCCCACCCGCTCCTACCGCGAGGAAACAAAAGCCCCCTCCCCCGATCTACATTCAAGATAAGTCCAAATGGACCGAAATCTCCAAAATGTGTGGTGATCGAAAGATCAACTACACAAATGCCCGATCTACCCTTCAGGGGATCAAAGTTTCCGTCCCCACGTCTTCGGACTTTAGGGATCTCTCCCGCGCCCTGCGTGAAAGGAACTACTCCTTTCATACTTACTCCCTTCCGGAGGAAACCCCTACTCGCGTCGTAATAAGGCGCGTTCCTCAAGAAATCTCCACCGAGGAGATTAAGAGCGACCTCATCGCTCAAGGAATCCCAGTGTCCGCCGTCCATCGCTTGCATAAAGCGAGGCAGGGCCTTGTCTACGACATGGTCCTAGTCATCTGTGACCCCACTGAAGGGCACCACCCGATATTTAAAGTGAAATCGGTATGTTCACTCTCGGGCATTTCCATTGAGAAGCCCTACCGAGCCAACTTGATTGGCCAGTGCCATCGCTGCCAACTGTACGGTCACTCGCAGTCCAACTGCTATGCGACCCCTAGATGCGTCAAGTGTCTATGTGAGCATGGCACCGTCGACTGTACCCGCCCTAAAGATAGGGAACTATGCTCAGAGCCTCCCAGCTGTGTACTCTGCGGCCAATCGGGACACCCGGCAAATTATCGGGGCTGTCCGAAAGCCCCGAAGTCCTCCTCTCCCAAACTCGCAAAACGCGCGAGCGACCGCCAGCACAGGGAAAGCCCCTGGGGTAAGCCTCCTTCCACGCTGATGCCGGAACGGCTCAGCCCGCAGAGGCCGTCTCCCTTTTTTTTTTTTTTTTGTTCCTGTGGTGGAAAATCCTCATGGATGTCCTCCGCCCTGGGGCGGGCGGAGGGGTCTGTCAGACTCTTACTGACTAAAAACCACCCCGGTGTTCCATCTCACACCTACGCCGGGGTCGCGGGAACACATTATTCTTCCACAACCCCGGCTGGTGCCGGCCCGCTTGCGCGGGCCCCGTCTAGGGCGGGGGGAGTGAGGTGTACTCCCCCGCAACGTCTGTGGTCAGCGCGCGAGGAACACTACGCGCGCCGCCTTCTCGGGTCCTGATGTTGGGGGGCGACGGATGTCCCCGAATCCGTCGCCCCTGGACCCATATAGGGGGGCTGGAAGAGGGCGTTGTCCGCCCTCCGCCTGCGCCCGGTGCAGAGGTCGAGCACTGGCCGGACCGCCTCGATGGTGACTAGGCTAGACGGTGGGCGTGAAAGCCTGTCCCGCCATTCCGCCACCAGGACCTCGCGAAGCTGCGACCGACGCTGCTCCATATGGCGCTGCATCGGCCGCTCGCCCCGCGCCCTCGCTTCCTTGCGCCACCGATAAAGTGACGCGAGCACCTTCGCGTCTAGGTCCCAGGGCTGTGATCCGGCCAGTGCACAACCCGCCTCGAAGAAGATCGTGCGATACCCCCGAATGACTCTGACGGCCATCGCCCAGATCGCGCAGACTGGGTTTCGTTTATCTACATTGTTAATGCCATTCTGTATAAAATCAAAAATCGCCATATTTATTGTTGTGCTGGGTCTTAATCCTTTTTGTTGTTCACACAAAATATTGTTTTTTTCTAAGTATATGTAAAGCTCTTTCTAAATAAATTTCTCAATTTTTTTTTAAATAATCGGAATTAGTGAGATTGGCCTATAATTTTCAATTAGCTATCTATTTTCCTTCTTATATATTGGTTTTATAATAGATGTTTTTAAATCTGGATATATGCCAGCACTTATACTAAGATTAAGTATGTAACATATATGTACACATATCTGGTTAGCTACAGATTTTAAAACATTTGTAGAGAGGCCATCGTAACCCACGCTATTTGTGTTTTTCAGGGACATTATTATTTTATGTATATCATCAGGTACGCTAGGTGCAATGAACATTGACTCCCTTCTTGTGTCTATTTTCCTACTTATTTTAGATTGGGTACCGTCCATTAATTTTGGCTGTATTTTATCAACGAAGTAATTATTAAATGTATTAGAAATGATCATTGGATTTGTTATAATTTTATTACTAGATTTAATTTTATAAATACGCTGGCTGGGAATATTGTTTTACTCTGATTTATAATTTGCCAGGTAGTTTTTGCCATGTTCAGGCTTTGGTTATTTTGTCATTGTTTTGTGCCTTTTGTGTCAGGTTTTTAATTTTTTATACAATTTGCAATAGCTTTTAAAGTTGTTTTTATTGACTGGGCTAGGATTTAACCTCAGTTGCCACAGCAGGTGTCTTTTCTTTCTGCTGCATAATTTAACACCTTTGGACAGCCACTTAGGTTTTTTTATAATAATAACTTTTACTCTGGTAAGCGGGAAGCACAAATCATAAAACAACGTAAAAGTGTCGATAAATGCACTATAGGCTATATTGGGATCACTTGTCTCGTAGATCTCCGAAAAATATTTTTTTTTATACAGGATTTGAACTTGGCTATGTTCTCTGTATTATAGTCTCTTTTGGTCGTGTACCAATAGTTAATAGAACACGTTTTTTTTGATCTGATAGAGCAAACTCTATTACTTCGCTTTTACATGACTTATTATAATTGTGCGCAAAGTTGTCTATACATGTCTGGTTGGACATGCGAGTCGGCTGTCTAAATTCCAGTGTTAAATTAAGACTTAATAGTAGACATTCAAGCGTAGCCGTAATCCTATTCGACTTTAGTACATTAATATTAAAATCTCCAGCGATTACAATATTCTTGCAGCTGGTCTTTGATATCTCCTGTAGAAGTGTCTCAAGCTTATACAAACAATCATTTAAATTATTTACATTTGGTACTCTATAAATACAAACAACAATCAACTTATAGCTAATAAGCTCAATGGCACAGCACTCAAATACACCTGGAAATGTAAGTTTCGCTATTTTAGGCAGTTCTTTCCATTTGTACCCGTTTTTTACAAAAATACAAGATCCAATGGACTGATGGGTTATCAGCCGCGAGCGCCAACCTCAATGGATCGGGCTCACTTTTTTGTAAAGTGACTTCACATGGAAATGGGTGTTACCCTGTGTGCGACCTGAAACTACCTACTGACGTACGTGACCTGATAACCGAGAAGAACGCGGCCATCCGTGCCTACGACTACTTCCATTGTGACGCGAACAAAGCCCACATGCGCCATTTACAGCGTGCTGTAAAGAAACGCATAGGGGAGGTTCGCTCTGAGGGCTGGAACAAGATGCTCAGCGAACTCGAGCCCACTCATCAAGCCTTCTGGCAATTACAGAGGAAATTGCGTTCCTCAGAAGATGTCTCTATGCCTCCTCTCATCCGCCCCGACAATAGTGTCGCTTTCGACAGTCCCGATAAGGCTGAATGTCTTGCCGACAGCCTAGAGTCCCAATGTTCTCCCAGCTCCCAACCAGTAGACCAAGCTCACCTGAACAAGGTCGACGCTGAAGTCGAACGAAGAGCCTCCCTCCCTCCCGTCGAAGACCCTGATGATCCTCTGCCTCCCGTCACTCCAGACGAAGTGCACGACATCATTAAAGGGCTCCACGCTCGTAAGGCCCCCGGTTCGGATGGTATTACCAATAAGGTATACAAACTCCTTCCTGCCCCGTTAATAATGCTTATGACCGCCATCTTCAATGGCGCCTTGAGCAACAATATCTTCCCACAAGCATGGAAAGAAGCCACCGGCATCGGTATCCCAAAGCCAGGCAAGCCAAAGTCTGAGCCCTCCAGCTACCGCCCTATTAGCTTACTTAATGTCCTCGGCAAAATCTACGAGAGGCTTATTTATAAGCGTCTCAAAGACTACGCCGAAGCAAAGAGCCTCATACCCAACGAGCAGTTTGGATTCCGTAGCCAACACTCGGGCACCCAACAGGTACACCGTATCGTAGAGCACTTATGCGCTGGTCTGCAGCGTAACGCGACGACGGGTGTGCTATTCTTCGACATAGCGAAAGCCTTCGACAAAGTCTGGCACAACGGCTTGATATACAAGCTCTACCAACTAGGAGTTCCAGATCGTCTCGTGCTCATCTTACGAGACTTTTTGTCGAATCGCACCTTTCGCTATCGCATCGAGGGAGCACTCTCGCCTTCTCTCCTCTCGCCTTCACGCTGTTCACTAGCGATATCCCAAAAAGTAAAAAAGGCTCAGTTGGCTCTCTTCGCCGACGACACTGCCGTTTACTATACCGGTCACTGTCCCAACGCTCATGAAACGCTTATCAAAGCGTTTCTTCGACTGCGGCATCAAACATTCTAACCCCCTGATTACAGCGGCCGCCCACTACACTCCCTCTCGCATTAGCAGTATTCACCGACCAAGGCATACTTTAATCGACCCCGACGACGCCACTACCCTCCTCCAGGAGAGTAGTAAGGCCACTAGCACGCTACATAAGCCCATAACCCGATCGCCGTCCTACCGTCCTCGCCGCCGAGGCCCGCCGCGACGCCCAAATCGACGCCCCTCCCGACCCTTGCTCGAGCCAGCCCGCGCCGCTGAGCCTGTAGCTTTAAATTCGTCACCGTGCACCTCTGTCTAACCCTTCGGGAAATTCTGGCGTAATGGTATTTTCTTATGTTAGTAATTAAACGAAACAGATTTTTGGAATCAAGCCTTAATTAATGTACGGTCAGTTTTTCCGCACTGTTGATGGGTACGAATCACACGGGATGTATTCAGGAAATAAATACAGCGTTTTGTGTCCGTGTCCGTGTGAGATGTGGTGCTGGAGACGTCTGCTGTTTTGTGGCCGTGTGAGATGTGGTGCTGGAGACGTCTGCTGAGGGTTCCGTGGACTGCTAACCGCACCAATGTTGCGATCCTAAAAGAACTTCATATCAAAGAGAGATTATCGTCGACTGTTAAAATACGAATACTGAAGTTCTTTGGGCACATAACCCGAAATGAAGACTCAGTGGAGCGTCTTGTAGTCCAGGGCAGAATGAAGGGCAAGAGATCCCGTCGTCGCTCTCCGACTAGATGGAGACTAAATAGAGCCGAATGGAGACGCATAGCAAAAGCCGTCATTCGTCAGGACCCTCCCGTGACCACGACCACTCTGACAAGAGTGTCCGATTAAGAAGAAGTATTGTGTCCGTTACTGTTTCACCGATTTATTAGAAAAACATTAAATTATATAGGGGGTCCCATACGTCGACGCCAAGGCAGAGAATATTTGTTTTATAATAGTGAACAAATATTATAAATTTAAATTATTATTATTTGTTGTAATTATTTAAATTTTGTTGAATAAATGATAATTAATTAAAAAAATTGAGATGAATTTGTTGAATTTTTGTTGTTGAATTTATGATTATTTCTAATTGTAGTTTGAATTTGCCAATATAATGGCGAGCCCTTAGTTCGAATCTCACCTGCGTCTGCGGATTAAGCTTTATGTTATTTGCAAATAATACATATTTATTGTTTTTGGTATGTTATTACTAATACCTAAAATCATCTATTTTTGTTTGCTTTAATAAAATTACTTGAAGTGGTTCGACAATCATTCGATACTTGTCACGTTCGTCTTGTTTACTCAAATAATAAAAGTTTGTAGGTAGACCACAGAAAACTGAGTAAATTATTTCGATTTCTGTGAGGTAAATGCAATTCGTTACGACTATTCACCTAATTGAACGTTGTTGGTTAGTGAGGAATGTTTAAATCTGTTAATTAGCAGTATTGTGGTTATAATTGTCAAATGAAAAATAAAAATTGAAGCGTGGGCAATAATATTGCGCTGCGTAAAATTGGACGTAAATGATGTGATAACACACACAAATGGACTAAGTGTGAGTGTTATAATTTAAATATTTCATATTTTACGATACATAAATTATTAAACTCAAACTCAAACTCAAATCATTTATTTCAATTAAACCATTTACAATCACTTTTGAATTGTCAAGGAGTCGGTCAGTCAGAAATATGAAGCTAGTTGCCCATTCCAAAGCGTAGTAGGTACCTATGGAGAAGAACGGGCAAGAAACTCCATGGACACTCTTTTAAATAATAATGTTTTCACATAAATCTTAGTTACATCGATTAATGTTGACACTATAAGTGAGAACGATGTACAAAAAACCGTACACGTTAAAAGCGTCTAGAGTGCATCAAAACATAGTTAAAAACAATCCAGCTAATTAATTATTAAAATAAGCCGTGGCAGCTAAGAGATGACCAGTCCCAACTGACGGCGCCATGACGAACATGACGCATGGATCAGCACCATTCAGCTCAACCATTTTGAAGGGAGCTAAATGATCCGACACACGCGCCACCGTCAACGAGACATTTGAGTGAGCATGACATACTATCAGCCGCCAAGGCACATTCAAGTCAATCTATGACATTACCCGGTAAATGGTAGCTCTATAGTACAAAGTACTCACATCTGTGCAATGCATCTATATAATAAAAAGGAGATTGAGTTTATATAATGCAAATAAATTCTTACTATCTTCAGCAGCTTCAACAGTGTTTCAAATGTCAATTAATTAGTTGTGGTGTGGAGCAGGACCGGCATTAAGCCAGGCATTTTTATCAGTTATGTAATCCTCCAACCTATAATATGCCTGCCTGAATAGTGTGCGTTTGACAAAGGATTTGAATTTTGTCTCATTCAGTTGAAGTATGTGGGGAGGTATTTTATTATAACATTTTAGACAGTACCCCATGAAAGATGAGTCTACTTTAGCCAGTCTGAAACCTGGTTGAACTAATAGGTCCCGATTTCTAGTACTATAATTATGTCTTTCACCTCTTTTACTATAAAGATGTAAATTTTTTCTTACGTACATGATGTTTTCATAGATATATTGACAAGGTACAGTCATGATGTTAATATCCTTAAACAATTCCCTTAGAGAATCGCGCCTGCGGAGATTATATATGGCTCTGATGGCTCTTTTCTGCAGAATAAAAATAGACTCGATGTCTGCAGCCCGTCCCCAAAGTAAAATACCGTAAGACATGATACTATGAAAGTAACTAAAATAGACCAGCCTCGCGGTATCTACATCAGTAAATTGACGGATTTTTCTGACAGCGTAAGCTGCTGAACTTAGCCGTCCTGCTAGAGATGTTAAATGAGGACCCCATTGTAGCCTTGAGTCGAGCGTGATCCCCAAGAAAACCGTTTTATCGACGAATTCTAGCTTCTCTTGATTCAATACTATCTCACAATCACTACTCTTGACGTTTGGTAAAGAAAATCTTATACACTTAGTTTTATTTCCATTTAGTACTAAATTATTAGCCGTGAACCAATTTTGGACCAGCAGTAGGGCGTTATTTACGTCGTCAAAATTTGAAGCACGTCTATCTACCTTAAAAATCAAGGAAGTATCGTCAGCAAATAACACCATTTGTGGTTGATTTATTAATAAATGGAGTAGGTCATTAATATATACTAAAAAGAGGAAAGGACCCAATATCGAGCCTTGTGGAACACCCATTTTTACCTTTAAACCAAGTGAATTGACACCATTTATTTGAACTTGCTGTTTGAAATTTAAATGATAGATTAAATAAGATTTTATTAAACTAAGCGCAAGTTTTCCAAGTCCGTAATGCTCAAGTTTCAAAAGCAGGGTTTCGTGATCGACGCAATCAAATGCCTTGGAGAGGTCACAAAAGATTCCTATGGCGTCTTGAGCCTCTTCCCACGCGTTAAAAATATGTTTTAATAAGGTAACACCAGCGTCGGTCGTACAATGCCCTTTGGTGAAACCATACTGTTGCTCGTGAAGGATTTTATTAGTATTAATATGATTGAGCATCTGATTAAGTATTATCTTTTCAAAAACCTTGCTGAAAACCGGCAACACGGACACAGGTCTATAATTATTAGTGTCTTTACTGTCCCCGGATTTGAAAAGTGGTATTACCTTACTGTCTTTCAATAGATCCGGGAAGACTCCTTGATCCACACACAAATTAAATATTAAGGCTAAGTAAGGTGCTATAGTTTCAATTATGGAGGTACAGACTCTAATAGACATTCCCCAAAGATCTTCGGTCAATTTGATCTTGATTTGCTTAAAAGATTTTATTACTGTTAAGGGGTTAATATGCTTAAAGTTAAATTCAATCGGGCAGGCAGAAACATTCGCCCTCATTAAATCAAAAGCACGCGAGGGCGAAGAATTTAAGATTTCAGTGGTTTTTAGTGGGACACTGGTAAAGAAATTCACAAATTCCTGAGCAACTTTTTTGTTATCGCTAATGAGACCACGTGACGTCTCCAGTGTGTAATCAGAATTTTGCTTTTTGATCCTGTTCGTTTCATTATTGATAATTTTCCAAACCGTCTTTATTTTATTGCCTGCTGATTTTACCTTGTTGCTAATGTATAAGGCTTTAGCAGCCTTACAAGTGTTCTTAAAAATTTTTGAGTAAGAAGCAACATAGTTATTAAAAGTTTCCGTGTTAATATAAGGCTTAAGGCCATACAGCTCGAAAAGTTTTTCCCTACTTTTCCTAAGTCCTTTAGTTGCCCAGTCACTAAATAAAAACTTAGGGCTGATACTTTTAGACTTCTTCAAATATTATTAAACTCGGTTTGAACTACCGAAAAGAATTCTTTATACAAACTATTAACATTATTCATTGTAAGGTCCTGATTACTTAACTTACAAATTAAAGTGCATTTAAATTTATTTAAATTGACAAATGTTATTGGTCAGGATTGTATCTGCACTTTTTGTATCGCTATGTTGGACTCAAAAGTTACGGTTATTATTATTTGTTTATATTATTATTTGTTTAAACTAGTGAATGGTGAGTAAATTGTAAAAAATATTATTATTTATAATATCTTTTTGAATTATTTTAGTTTATAGTATTTTGCTTACAGATGTCTAATATTATTCTTTGTTCTAGAGAAACACTGTGAGTCGGTGGGTTAGGAGATTTGAGGAAGAGGGAATCCTAGCTAGTCGGAGCGCTTGTTTATGAATTGGAAAGCTTATTTAAACAAGACTTAACATGGTGAATGAATATGAAACAAATGGTTTCATACCAACCGGACATTTTGCTGAATTATTAATTCAACACGTCATTAAAAACTGTTCGCCGTGTACTCCACGCTAAAAAGGTTGCATCACCGAGGCCTAGCAGACAATAACATAATAAACAACAACGTTGAAGTTCCGGAATAGTTTATCCTGTACATTTAATTTTAAAAAAAATGAAGTTTAGTTACAATCATCTTTTGCAAACTATCCTCAATATGTAATCGATATTCACTTAAGCCAAATAACATCACTTATTTGGAAATTAATGATCGAAGCTTAATGTTTATGGTGAAATAATCCACTTTCACAATTTCACATTTTTTTTAACATTTCACATGTCAAAATTAAACAAATTGCTTCTATGTGTTGAAATAGAACGTAACCAATAAGCTGCCACACCTGTCAGCGGTCAATTCAATTTTTAGCTCTGTACTTCTTTGTAAAACATATTATAACAATTTAAAATAATTCCAAGTTCCATCATTCCACGTTATTTATTTATGATTTCCCAATTACTTAGTTTCCTACATGGTAGCAGAGCATGGTTACGCTATTATCTTTCAGGAAATAACCAGGATTGGAAAAATATATCTGGATAAAAAATCGGCCGGCTCGAATTCCGTGTGACGCCATTACAATTTCAGGAAGATTTTTTTTAGAAGTCATGGCTTCAAATTCAGCACATAGTTCATTCAACATTGAAAAACTAGTTGGCCTGGATAATAACTCAAAGTGGAGGTTTGCAGTGCAAACTTTTCTAGTTCACGAGGAGCTCTGGGAATATGTCGAAGGAACGAACGTGGACCTGAAGAAGGACAAGAAGGCAAAATCCAAATCAATCCTATTGGTGGATCCAATAAATTATGACCACATCCAGGATTGCAAAACTGCACAATACATTTAATGTGGCGTTGCTCGTACAGTTAAATAAAAAAAAGGAGTGAGATGATCAGCTTGTTGACTAGCATAATATAGCATACTTAGCCTATTATGTTCCCACTGCTGAGACACAGACCTCCGCTCTGTGAGAGGGAGTGGGCCGTATTCCACCACGCGGGCCCAGTGCAGGTTGGTAGATGTCACATGTCTTCGAAGTTTTGGCTCTAAGACATGCCGGTTTCCTCACGATGTTTTCCTTCACCGTTTTGAGAGCAGTGGTGATGAAATAACTTACACAAAGTAAAACGTCTGTCTGGGTTCGAACCTACGACCTACAACTCGTAAGTCGCGGCCGTTAACACTGGGCCACCACTGCTCTATCGCTTATTGACTATGAATCAAAAAAGACAAGATACGCCTGGTAAAATATAGATTGGAAAAGAGTCAGGAAAATGATTGATAACGAAAGTTTACTGTTATGTATGACAAGTTGGACGGACACAGCAAACGACGTGTGTGTAAGTTTTGTAACATATCTAGTAAACTGCATATAGCCACAATCCATATCCATCAATAATATTATAAATGCTTAAGTAAATCTGTCTTTCTGTTATCTTTTTGGTCTTGGCTTGGCTGAACTTGGCAAACAGGTAGACCATGACCTAGACTGAACAAAGGATATTTTTTGTCCTGATACAACGCTCCCGCGGAATAATTTCCACTCTCCGCGGACGAAGCTGCGCGCAAAATGCAGTATATTATAGTATGTTAAATGCAGTATATTGTTGTATTAGAGCACGAACATAGCCACACATCAAAGTTTTAAGAGAATCGGTAGAGCCATTTTCGAATTTTATCGAGAGTAACGAAAAGCTTTTGATTTTTACATATAAAAAGATAAACTAAAGGTAGTAATTTACATTTTCTCCATAGGAGAAAGCCACAAAAGTACTGTTGATGTCAAAATTGTGTGTGTTTAAAAGATGTCCGAGCCGTCCGTACCAACTTCGCTCCCCTATATCCTCCAACCAAACTTGACAACCACTCTAGAACACAGAGAGGATGTTACCCATTTATTATTTAACTTTTACAGTTTATGGCTTGTCTGGTTAACCTTGGGCCAATAACAGGCCTCTGACACGACTGCAAACTTGGTTTATAGACCTTGAACCGTTAAGGAGAGCAGAACTTTGTTGGTGATAGATTATTAAGCCTGTCTTGGATATAAATGCAGATAGTGGCTCAGAATAGTTTGTTGCAAGTTGTTTTAATGACTATTTTAGTATTTAGTTTTTAGTTTTCCAGACCAGAGAAGGAAAAAAATGGAACCCTGATAGGATAATTTTGCTGTCCGTCTCTGTAAGCAAAAATCATAGGTATAGGTATAGGGCATAGGTGCAAGCAAAAAATCAAGATTCGAAGTCAACGAAAAAAAAAAAAAAAACTGCGAAATATGCAACATATTTTGATACTCGCAAATAAATACTTTCCGTTTACCTAGAATCAAGAAATTTGGTAAGAAGCAAGATCTCACAGCAAAAGTAAAAATACCGAAAACCGTTAATTTGTAGTTTTATCACATATAAAAACGTTTTTTTAACAAACTTACATTTGCAGTTGGGCAATTAACCGTAACGTATATCGATGGAAGAAGCAGGAGAAGTTAAAGTTACATTTTTTCTCCTGTATTAGGCGAACAAGTTTTTCAACTACAATGTTAGGTTTGTTTTTGCGATAAATTGATCCCAACTATGGAACCCTTCATTGTCCGTGGTCCAACACGCACTTGTTTTAAATTGTGATTTCTGAATCGATTTTTGTTCACTCCTCATTTATTCTGAGTATTGCAGCCACCTTTGGGATGGCTCAGCTAAATACTAACTTGCCGCGCTCGACTCAGTGGAACACAGAGCTAAGAGGCTCATTGGCGACGTAACACTGGTGGATGCAAGCTTCACAGCTTGGCTCATCGCCACAAGGTTGCCTGCTTGTCGGTCTTCTATAGACTGTACTTCGGTGAGTGTGCGCAAGAACTCCACGCCCTCAGTCCACCGTCCCCCTTCTACCATTGGACATCCAGACGAATTGCTAATTACCATCCATACCTAGTTGCCATTCACTCTAAGCGCTTCCAATCATTCTTCTTAATGCGCACGGTAAACGAGTGGAACTCACTCTCGTCTGTGTTCCCGAACGCATTCAACCCAAATCTCTTCAAAGTTAGAGTGAACAGGCTTCTTCTGTGTACTCTCACTCCATCGTAGACTTTGTCTCCGTCACTTCTGACCTAGACTAGAGTTAAGACCAAACCCATCTCAAAAAAACCAAAAAAAACAAAATTAAAAGAGATTCTCATCAACGCTGTTACAAATGACAACTGCCAAAATGGCTAATGGCTTTCTTCATTGAGTGTATTGTCGAATAAAAGATATGGAGATGGCTCAGTAGCAAATAATGTCATAAATTGATTATTTGCAGGTCGGAGAGTTAAGTTTATTTAGCCATCTTTTCCTTATCACGTAAGAACGCGGCAACACATTACTAGAGAATTCTTTTAACTAAGTAAACGGACCCTTATGGATAACGAGTGTACCGTACCCCGTATACGTACTCTCTGTTTAATTCTAAATTCCAGACGCATTTTTAGTAAAAACCTATTAAATTAATAATAAACCACATGAGTTTCAAACATCTAGTGTTCAAAGTTCCTCCAAACCAGTAAACGTTTTCGTAACACTCGCACATTATATAAAATCAAAGCACTCGCACTACGAAAATCGACTTTAGTGTTGCGACATAAAGGCGCTGTCAGTGTAAAATTGTTTCCACTGATGTGAAGTTCTCTACACTCTCAAACAGTAGTGGTTTTGCCAAGTTTTTCAATTATCCGCCCTCATCGCTTTAGGCTTAGTCGGTTTTCATTAATTGCTTCTTGAAACCGTTCTACCTGCTCCCGTCTATAACAACAGGATGTGTTTTAATCATGAAATCAAAAGCAAAATACATTTTTTCAATTAAGCTGCTGCAGCAAACGCTTAGCTAACAATAAAACACATGCACATAATTTTTTTTTTTTTTTTATGGCAACTTTCCGGGCATCGAATGCTTACGCGCAGTTAGCCTTTGATAATCTGTGCGCGCAGCTGTTATTTAGGTTTGACGTTTTGACATTCTGATAGTGTTATTGTTTCTTCACAAAACTGAAACCTGTTGATAAATAGACGATCAAAATAAATTCATGGTCAGGTTGTTAGCGGTTCACAAAGCCAGGTCAGTACAATTCTGGGATCACTTGGTAGTTTCATACTGTATTTGTTTTAACCGTATTTACTGTGGTTTTCTAAAATAAGCAAAATTTGCTTCTATCTATTGATATTTCGAGAAAAATTATTAATAATTATGATTAAAGCTCCATATACCATTTGAGAAAATGTATCTTATCATAACAGCCTGTATACGGAAACTGAGTTCGGTGTAATGGAAATTCAACAGCGTAGTATTTTAACGTTTCGGATTATACAGAGGATATCAGTGAATTAGTATATTATTAAACCGCATGTTTTAGGTTTATTGATCTTCATTGCCCTATTTACACATTTTCTAATTTCACTTAAGGACCTTTGTTAAGATTCATCGAAATTAATGTTGGTTAACTTACTCCTGTACAACTGAAGGTACGCGCGCATTTTGGCGGGCCGCGACGCATCGCAAGCATTGCAAAAATCCTTCTGCATAACTTTAGTGGATTTTGTGTGAACCATAGCACAAGACAGGCTGGCACTTTAGTACATTTTGTATGGATCATAGCACATTATAGGCTGGCCGCGGCGGATAGCTCGGCAGGCGGAAAGCTCGGCAGGCGTAATTTTGAAACCGCTGTTACGCGTCGCGATGCGGGCTTCCTGTATTGTATGCAGCCTCATTGCACTGGCCTGGAAATAGTTCGAATTCTAACTCGAAATTTGAATTTGTCTGAAACAGTTAATGAGTGGGCAGTCTCATTGCATTGAACTGGATGCAGATCGAATTCTAATTTGAATCGGGGTGAAACAATTATTTCGTTTCGGTGCGGCCCACCATAGCTTCTTATGTGCTTTGGCGCGGAACTACCTGTGTCGCATAAACAGGGAGCCGGACGCCCGGGGTCACCACTGCGTTGACTGCCGGGAGGACACGGCGTGGCATACGCTGGCAGAATGTGTCGGTTGGGAGGAGCCGCGCCGTAGCCTCATTTCAGAAGTAGGCAGCGACCTGTCGCTGCCGACCGTAGTGAATTCGATGGTCGGCAGCGTCGAGTTCCTTCTGTGAAACAGTAAAAGGAGGCTGCGGAAAGTTAGAGAGAGATCTCGTCCACTCTCCCGATTCGCAGCAGGTGCACCGGGCGTAGGAGGAGGGCGGACAACGCCCTATTCCAGCCCCCCTAAATGGGTCCAGGGACGGCGGACTCGGGGACGTCCGCCGCCCCCATACACTAGGACCCCAGGTGGTGGCGCGTAGTGTTCCACGCGCCCCTCTTAGACATTGCGCGGGGAGTCAAACACCTCACTCTCCCCCCCAACCCGAGGAGGCCCGCAGAGGCGGGCCAGCACCAGTCGGGGTTGCGGAAGAATCGTATGTTCCAGCGACCCCGACGTAGGTGTGATATGGAATACCGGGGTAGTTTTTAGTCAGTAACCCTCCATTACATCCATTAGGATTTTCCACCCCGGAACAAAAAAAAAAACGGGTAAGGTCAAAATAGCTGGCATCAGCATAGACAAGGATAGGTAAAAGAAGCGAATGTGCAAGCGCAATCTTGGCAGTCGGCAGAAAATTCCGCAATCTCTTCAAAGATGCAGCGGATGCAAATAGCTTGCGGCTAACTTCCTTTAGCTGGGCAATCCAAGAGAAGTTATAATCAATGAAGTTTTTAACTTTCTCACTGAAGGGAACAACTGAGTTGTCAAATGAAACTTGAGGAAGAGTCGACCAGTCGATCCTTGAGACCATCCTTTAACTGCCTACTACTATAACCATAAGTATCTCTTGGCCCAGTTGCATATTCGGGCTAGATCACGATTGATTACACCAGGAAGACAAGGTCTGTCCAATGCAAATACGTTGCCGCCGACCGAACAGGTCACTACGAAACCAGTCAATTACCGATGGAGATATGTTAAGAGAACAAAGAATGCCAAGAAAAACATCAAAATCAAAAGTATTAAAAACGTTACTGAAATCTAGCAAAGCTAAGACCGTTAGATAACTGCCTTCCATGGCTGACCTTATATTATCATCCGTACTGTTCAGAAGCGCTATGCTGGTTGTATGACCAGGACGGAAGTCAGACTGGAAGGGATTGAGGAGATAAATTTGAGAGAGGAAAGTGCTTATTTGATTGTGAATTAACCGTTCAAGGGCTTTGGATAGGAATGGTAAGACGGATATTCGACGGTATTCAGAAAAGGATGTGGTATTAGACTTTTTAGGTAAAGGAATTATTTGAGCATCTTTCCATGAGCATGGAAAGACACAAATGGCTAACGGCTGTTACAGTCACTTTCTACTGCATTGGAAGTAATCGAAGGTATGCTCTTCTTAAGATCACATGCGGTGAACGGACCAAAAACAAATGGGGTATAACTGGGAGTCGGAAGAGAAGAAAGATAATTTTGTGTACTAAGTTATATAGTCCTATCATAATTGGGTGAAGTAGTAAAATGATTATTCATTGCATCAATGTGGGGATTGTCTCTTGTCGAGTTTTACCGACCTCCAATGATCTAAGAAATTTCAAACTTTGGATGCGTCCCCATTTTGGACCGAAACATGAATATGGTGGCGATTAGCATTCCTACACACCTTATTGCAATGATTACGGATAGAGAGGTATACTTCACTGTTAGCGTCATTAGCCCTACGCTTATATTTAGACTTTGCCGTAACTTTTTTGTGCATAAGCGTTTTAACCTCATTTGTAAGCCACGGCGCCGGCAAATGTCCAACCTTAACTGCTCGAACAGGTGCGTGATCGTAAAGCTCGATAAGTTTATTCGTAAAAATATTAACTTGCTCATCGACTGGTGGAGAGGCATACAGAGCAGACCAGTCTATATTGTTGGCATCCTTGCAAAAATTGTCTACGTTCATTTCACCAAAATTACGTTACATGGGAATCTTAGCTTTAGCCTTAGGTGGGCGAATTTTGTATAACAGAAAGATTAGGTCATGATAGGATATGGCATCGGCGGAACATTGGCCATGCTTAGCGACGTGATCAAGGGAAGAGACAAAAATCAAGTCAAGAAGTGAAGGAGTAGAGTTAGGACAATGGTGAGTGGCACTCAGAGTCAGAATGGAAAGATTACTGCAAACTAAAATGTTGGTCAGAGAAGAAGACAAGTATTAAAGTCACTCATGACTGTAAGTGAATGTAAGAATGTACCAGCATATCTAAAAGCTTTTCAAAAGATGAAAAGAAATTAACGCGTAAAGAGGGACAATAATAGACGCCATGAAGTAATTTTGAATGGCGTAGTTCGACTTCAAGTAAGAGATGCTCACCAGCATTCACATAGATATATGACAACACCGCCACCAGCACCAACCGACCGGTCGTTTCTCATAAGTTGAAAGCCGGGAAGAGAGTTACTCGTTGAAGGGAGACAAGGTTGAAGCCATGACTCAGAAATAAGAATAGCATGTAGATTCTTACAGTCAAAGCTTGCCAGCATATCATGGAATGAGTCGGAATGCTCTGAGCGGTAATATGTATGACGGCGCGTGATGATTTAGTCGATTTATTGTGACACTTTTAGAAACTTGTAATCGATTAATTTTACTCTGTAGTTTAGAATTTATTTCTTAAGTGGTGTTTTTAATTTAGAGCAGGTAACACCAAATGGAGTTGTGAGTGTCATGGCAGCAGGGGCGATCACTTTTTCGATGAGATTGTCACGCGGTGCATACGCACAAATCCATTGGCTCTAAATTGAAGTTGAATAATTATTCTGATTTAATTTAATCAGTGATTATCATCTTAATCCTTATTTTTACGATTGAGTTTTGTTGCTGTATTTTAAAGTAAATTAAGTGCGTTACTTTTCAAATGTTATTTGATAAACACCTGCACGTACACGCCCGCGATGGAAGACCAACAGATGCCGGATCCGCAGCGACAACCCAACCGCTCGATCTTCCGTCATGTATACCGTTTAAATTCTTAGGAACATCAGAAAACAGCGCTGCAAGACTGTCAGCAAGAACTTTGTACCTACTTAGTCAATTTCAATGAAAATACACATAATATTAAAGCAGGGATCATCTCCACACGAAGGAGTCTTAAGCAGTTTGTGCAATGTTGCGCTTGCCGCTTGTCGAAATACCAATAGCCGATTTGTGATCCATTACATATCAAGACCCCTCCACGCCTCGGAAAGCACGCTAAGCCGTTGGCACCGGCTGACATTTGTTGATCTTTGACAGTTGTAAGGGGTAGTCAGTAACCTAAAGTCTGACAACCGGTCTTATAAAGTTTTCAAGTTATTCAGTAACTAGGTAATGGAGGACATATAGGCGGTCGCTCCATGTAAAATACTGGTATTAAGCTCCATCCAGTAAGACAGAAAGCCAACCCGAAAAATAGTTAAGAAAATGCAAGGCAGATAGATTTTTGATCGGATCATTTAAATATCCTTGACAGAAATGTTTTAGGGCCTTCGACAAGACCGTCAACGGAATCTATGTTGTTATCGGCTCATACATACATACACACATAATCAGCCTACTATGTTCCCACTGCTGTGACACAGGCCTCCTCTCTGTGAGAGGGAGTGGGACGTAATCCACCACGCGGGCCCATTGCGGGTTGATATAAGTCACATGTCTTCAAATTTTTTGGTTCTAAGACATCCTGGTTTCCTCACGAGGTTTTCCTTCACCGTTTTGAGACCAGTGGTGATGAAATAATTTAGACAAAGTAAAGCGCCTGCCTGGGTTCGAACCTACGACCTACAACTCGTAAGTCGGCTCTAATTCCATTAATTAACCATTTAACCTCAACAGCCTAATTACTAAAGGCGCCATTGACAGCAAGAGCTTCACATAACATAACATAACGACAGTTTTCCCTGAACGGTTAGGTAGAAGTGAACAGATTGTAATTATTTCATTAAAGACTGCAAAACGGCATGGCTAAGTGCAAAGTGGGCTAAACATCTTAAGCTAGTAAAGGCTTCATACTGTCTTCATTATTTACTGTTATAATGTTTATTCAACTAACTAGGAAGGCCAGACGTTGCGTGTAAAATTTGCTGCACATTGGACATCGGATTTAATAATAGTTATTCTTTAATAAGCACATGAAGCCATTCTGGCTGCTTGCCAAGATGCTGCGAGGGAGATTTTCCGTGTTTGGGCATTAATTTTAGAGTTTTTTTATAATTAAGATGAAGTGTTCTTTTGCATTTTGTAATGATTTATAGAAAGAAATTTAAGAGAAATTAATCCATTGTTATTAAGGTAATTAATAAAAATGTACAAAAAAAATGGATTCATTTCTCTTTTCTTTGTATAAAATATCTGCTTACGGTCAGGTTTCCTTGTCGAACAAATTGATTAAAGACCTGCGAAAAAGGTTTTCCACCTCAGGGTGTTTCTGCTGTGACATTGAGATTTTGTCTGGAATTTTATAGGTACATTATTATGTGAAGTCTTTAGTAACACAAATGTGTTCCAGTGACCGTTTATTGTATCTCGCCTTTTCATTAAGAAGAAATATACTTAGTCAGTAATTCAATAAAGTAATTATGACAAAATTAGAACATACACAAATTCCATTAATGCTCATGAAATAAATTACATCCCTATCCATCATGATCAATTTTAATTGAATTCAGTTTATGCAATTTTAATTATACCGTTTGATTGGACACCGAAGTGTCAAAATAGTGACCACATATCTCGTTCAAGTACACAATGGTTTTAACTAGGCCTAGCACGTGGTTTTGTATTTCTCTCTAAATACAAAATACATCTTTTTTGTTTTCATAATTTTGAATAAGTATATTCAATATTATAAATGTTAAAGTGAGTTTGTTTGCTTGTTTGTTTCGCTTTTACACTAAAACGGCTTAACGGATTTGAATGAAATTTGGCACACATATAGACTATGACCTGACAAAGGCTACTTTTTACTGTGGATCGCAGAAGAAATCGCGGGCAACAGCAAGTTCAGGATTTAAGTGTGTACTGTAAAGATCATTCCAAAGTGATAACATTTCCTTTTAACTCGGCCATCTTCAGGTACCTACATCGTTCGCAATTTAACGTATAATTGAAGTAATCGTTTCCCTTCCCAGTTACAATTGGAGCTAACTATAAATTTGTAGATCTTTTGTAAGACATTTACATTACGATGTAAAGTCGGTCAGTTTAATCGGTTGTTGCCATACTGAGAATCCGGTATTGGAGCAAAAAATGCAAATTACTTAAATAATTTAAGTTAGTAGGTAGACCACAGAACACTGAGTAAGTTATTTCGATTTCTGTGAGGTAGATGCGACGGCAGTATGTGCTATGAGTGACGATTGTTCACCTAATTGAACGTTGTTGGATATAAACGAATGTTTAAATCAGTTAGCGGTGTTTTGGTTATAATTTACAAAACGCAGTAATTTATAAACCTTGTGAAGTGTTACCGGTTCGATAGAGTAACTGATTTGTATTAATTATAATAAAATAACAACAAAACAACAAAGGACAATTTACACGAACAGAACAACAATTAAAATTAATTTTAGAATGATCTAGATGGTGATAAAGGCTAGATTTTTGGAGCGAATCGAATGTGTACTCGACTTGAAACAAAGAGGTTATATAATTTGTATGTCCTTGTGTAATGTGCAGAGTTTGCAATTAGATTTTAGTAACTACATTTATGATAAAATTAAAACCTAACCGTAGTAACCGCTACAATTTAAGCGTTGGCAAATATTAATGCGCTGCGTAAAAGTGGATGTTAATTATGTGGTAACACAAATATCTAATGAAACGGGACTAAGCGTGAGTCATTTAAATATTTCATATTTTACTCAATATAAATCTTAATTAAAGGCATTGTTAATCCTTTAACTCAGAAGAAGCCGTATTAAATAAAGTTTGAATTCAGTAATACAAAACTGAAAAAAACAAATAATTAGTAAAGTATAGAAAATAAATATTAGTAAAGTGATTTATAAAATGGTATTATTTATCATTACATAGTGTATAAAGTTTTTGCTAGAAGATGTCTAATAGTACTCCATTCTTTGTTCTAGAATAATACTGTGAGTCTGTGGAATAAGAGATGTGAAGAAGAAAGTAGCCTTGCTAGTCGGAGCGCGAAGTGGAGGGCTTATTTGTCCTCTTAAATAAGCAGTGACGTTATAGGGGGAATGAATATGAAACAAGTAGTTTCTTATCAACGCGACATTTCGCTGTATTATTCAATACGACATAATAAACCGTTCGCAGTGCACTCCACGCTGTAGGATTAAATCACCGAAGACCAGCAAAAAAATCGTTTTTGATAGAAAGCGCCAAAAACAGGAACAGCCATAAACAGGAACGTTTCAGTTTCGCACGGGAATAGTTTGATGTCTAATAGTGTTCCGTTTTTTGTACTAGAATAATACTGTGAGTCTGTGGGTTAAGAGATGTGAGAAAAGAAAGATGCCTTGCTAGTCGGAACGCAAAGTGGAGGGTTTATTTGTCCTCTTAAATAAGCAGCGACGTCACATGGGGAATGAATATGAAGCAAATAGTTTCTTAACAACGCGTTATTTCGCTGTATTATTCAACACGTCGTTATAAACCGTTCGCCGTGCACTCCACGCTGTAGGATTGGATCATCGAAGACCAGTAAAAAAAAATGCTTTTGATAGAAAGCTATAAACAGGAACGTTTCAGTTTCGCGCGGGAATAGTTTATCCTGTTTATTGCGCTAAATTTATGATTATTTAGTTATACAAAATGAGGTTTAGTTTCAATCTTCATTTCATAAAGAAAAGAATACAATGAAATGAATATAAAGCTATAACCTCGATGTCGAATAAATGTTTTTATTTTTGTTGTTACTTGTGACGCATTTTATATCAATAACGCTCTATTGCAATGAACACAAAAAAAGGAAAGACGCAATTTTTTGAATATTATTATTAATATCACAAATCAAAACAATAATAAAAAACAAGAAACTGCGCTGCATATTATAACATCGGAATCTCAGGCGGCTGCTTCTCAGTCCAACGCTTGGCGCCTACTACAATCAGCCCATAGTAGATTAGCTCGAATTTTAGCAATGCCCTAAACTGGCTACGGTCACGCGCATGATGCGTGTCTAACAAACACGACGGAAACATTCTTCTTCTTCTTTCTGTTTCGAGTCGTGCGTACACTGACGTATCGTCGTGTACTCGCATAATACGCGACGTCAGTGTGCGAACGCAGTGGAAATCTGCGATCTCTGTGGTGTATGTCGTTTAAACCCATACAGCAGTACCGTGAGTTCTCATATCAAAACGACTCTTAACATGTCTTTCCACTTTTGAACGCTCATTGCGTGATTAATCTTGTAGCATATGTTAATTAGAGCTGCAATTTGTTACATAATTGTGTTTTTGCCATTAATTACTTTTCTCCACTCAAAGTGAAAATGTTTTTAACTTTTTCATGCTTGATTACTGCTTTTCTACTTAACGTTTTAGCGACCAATACTTACTTACATTTAATATGATCATTTACAGTCGTTTTGTTCTTAGAACAATTTTTTTTGCTACACATAACGCAATAAACTTGGGAGGATATTCACATCATTTTCTACAAGTACAAAATTAACCATAAATGGGTAAAAATGTCATTTTCAAACAAGAACTTTGTATTCATTCACACATGATCTCTAATTAATGAGAAGTGTGTTAGTTCTTCTATTTAAATGACACTTTGATATTAACACCTATTAGTTTATTGTTTATGGAATTAGTTTCATGGGGGCCTAGAGGTGGGAAAAACTAAATATCTGATGGTTGGTCCATCCAAGTTCTTGTTATACACTATACGGCCCAGGAGCGAAAATTTGATGCAGTTTTCAATCACATTTACTTATTTTTACTGTCATCATCGTCTTTTCAGGTGAAAGACGAAAACTGCTGGACAAAAGGGTCTTCCATGCGTCGCCAGATCGACCGGTCTCGGGCATCTCGCATTCTGCATTTTCATTCAAAATGTTGGCAGCAATATTATATAACCAGAAAAGTTAAAATAACATTAAAGAGCTTAATATTTCCATAACTTGACTTTACATTGTCAAGGACAACTTCCGTGGATTAAAAACCCTTTCACAAGGGTCTGCTTTATTTAACCAAACATAAGCTCACGCCTCAAATGGCCCCTCGCAGGTCAACCTAGAAGGTTGTCGGTTGCTGAACCGGGCTTGCCTGTGTGTGCCTCAACAAATTAAGGCTCCAGGGCTTAAAAACTAAGCGAATACACACTTCATCGCTGGAGGAGAACAGTAAGGGACAGACTGGTTTGGTAGATTAATTTGGGACAAAATTAAAACTACAGGCTCAGTGACACGGGCTGACTCGAGCAAGGGTCGGGGCGGGCGAGCGGGCGAGTTAGAGTATGCTTTTGTCGGCGAATCTTTATTATGCGGGAGGGAGTGTGGCTGCCGCCACTGGCAGCTGCCGCAATCAGGAGATTGTTTTAAAGCATAGTCGACGAAACGCTTTGAGAGGCATGTCATGAACTGCCGAAACCCGCCATCCTGCGATCTATAATATATAATCTGAACGATTCGTATTGCGCACATAGAAATGGTCTCTTGTGACCTTTCTTAAGAATCGGTTTTGGTTCTGCCTCTGGAGCTGGCGAGGCTTAGCGTGTGCGAAGACGACGCATAAGCATAGATCATGATGGGACGCAATCACTGACTTATTGCTAGTTAATATTATAGGAAAATCATATACTTTTACAATGTTTGTAAATTTGTGAGCACCATGTACCTATCGCGTGATTTATTTATGTCTTATGTATTTTAAATTATTTTACCTATTGTGGTATAGTATTTTTATTCTTGGTGCATCATCGTCTTCGCATAATTATAAAAATATTATTAATGTGTACAAAATATTGTTAAACATTTTAAAAGAGTAACAATGGAGTTTCTTGCCCCTTCTTCTAAATACGAAACTATCTTTTGGAATGGGCGCCTAGAACTAATTCAATTTTAATGTAAATGTTGACGTTCAGTAGTGCCTTTTATGTGCCTATTTGAAATAAATGCTTTGACTTTGACTTTGACGGATGACCGCGGATGGCCGCGCACAAATTGCACTCGAGCGATAGTTTCTGCGGGCGTTTTATATTTATATAAAATAAAGCATACTGACTGAGGGTGCTTTTGACAAAACTACGTTCGGTAGCATCAACATGGCCCTCGACAGACACAATATAGAACCGACCCTGAGCGGGTGGATCACTAATCTGCTCAAATTGAGAGCTGTACAGGTAACAGTGAACGACACCACAAGGTCCATTGTGGCGAAGGGCTGCCCGCAGGGGGGCATTCTCTCGCCACTTCTGTGGAACTTGGTTGTAGACAGCCTCATCAGAACACTCAATGAGAAAGGCTACTTTACTGTAGGCTATGCCGATGATATAACCATAATAATAAATGGCACCCACGAAAATACCCTATGCAACCTTATGCGCCACCCTTGAAAATAGTAGAGGACTGGTGCAACAGACACCAGCTAACCGCCAACCCCACAAAGACCGAACTGATCCTCTTTACGAAAAAGAGGAAACTGACGACACTACAACTACCACGATTCTTCGGAACTACCCTAAGCCTATCAACCGAAACCAAGTACCTAGGCATCTATTTGGATAAACAGCTGAATTGGGCAAAACACACCAACTACATCACTACAAAAGCCAGCATATCTCTGTGGCAGTGCAAGCGAATGCTTGGCAGAAACTGGGGGATTAACCCCAAGGTAACCTACTGGCTATACACTACTGTCATTAGACCAATTATCACCTACGGCTCGTTAGTCTGGTGGCCTAGGACAGACCTGAGCACAGCCCAAAAAGATCTCGAAAAACTGCAGCGGTTTGCTTGTGTAGCAATCACTAGCTGCATGAGAACCACACCCACTGCTGCCCTACAGGCAATGCTTGGGCTGCCACCCCTACACCTCATCGTGCGGGAGCAGGCGACCCTGGCTGCCTTTAGGCTCCATATATCGGGAACCCTAAGCAAAGATTCTAGGGTCAGGCACACACGTAAAAGGAGGATGCAGTCAAACGACAGCCAATGTTAGCATCACCCTGCGACAAAACCCCGAAGCAACACTACTTCCAAAAGCACTACAACATCGTTCTCTCGGAAGAACGGTGTGACTACTCACGCCCGAACGAGATGAGAGTATACACCGACGGCTCGAAAACCGGATCTGGGACCGGAGTTCGAGTCTTTTCACACGACCTCAACATAAACATATCAAACCCGCTGGGAATGTTCAACACCGTCTATCAGGCGGAGTGTGTGGGCATTATACAAGCGGTGTACGCCATAGAAACCAGGAAAGTTACGGACACACATATACGTATACTCTCCGACAGCACCTCAGTCCTCCAATCATTGAGGAAAAAATATATTACCTCAAGTATAGTACTAGAATGTCACAAGGCTCTAGAACGAGTAACGGTATTAAACCGCAACACAGTGACACTGCAATGGATAAAAGGACACAGTGGATCGCTGGGCAATGACGCAGCTGACGAATTAGCCAGGAGAGCATCCAGCACGTCGGCATGCGGGCCTGAACCCATCATACCCATCCCCTTCAACCAGATACGCAGGTGGCTGCAGGAGTCCACCCAGACACAAGCCGAGAGGTGGTGGACCTCGACACCAGGCTGCAGGCAGTCCAAGGAAGCTTTGCCATCCTTAGATGGCAGGCTAACCAGACGTTTATTACGTCTGAATAGAAATGGCCTGCGCCTGATGACGGGGACCATCACAGGACACTGCTCGCTAAATAAACACTTAGAAGTGTTTATTTAGCGAGCTGTCCGTTATACCTATTGTGTAGACACAATAGGTATAACGGACAGCCCTCTGTGCAGAGCTTGCATGGAGTCGGACGAGACCGTTGCGCACGTGCTCTATGAGTGCACAGGCGTTACCCAGATTAGAACAGAAACCCTCGGGACACTCGGATCTTACACAGAGGTTCTCAACAGACCAGAAGCTTTGACCGGCTTCTGGAGGGAGGTGGGCTGGTTGGAATAAAAACCACCGACGGCCGCCATGGCCCACGTACAATGGTCCACATGTAGGACTAAGTGCGGAAACCATACCCTCTAACATAGAAGCATACTGACTGAGAGCGCAGAAGGCGCGAGAACGAGCCGCCTTTCTGTGCCCTCTGAAGGTAAGGTAGTGGTCAAGGAGTACTAGGTATTTAGCTCGTTTCTCCTTAGGAATCAGCTTGCCATACATAGTAATCGGACTGAGCTACAGAACGCCATCTGCTACCTTCCTCATTAACTCTCCGTTTGCTTCGTTTACGGTCAAACTGCGTGTATCGGTTGCGAGTACTACGCACCTGACCTTTCTGAGAAGTTGCTGTTTTAGACATAAAAACACGATATCACGATATATCCAGTACAATTTAACAATTTCCAATAGAACAAAGAAAATTAGCAGTGCCATTGATTTAATCTTAGTTGCCGACGTGAGAGATAATAACGCATTATATTAAAAACATTTATATCTTCATCTTGACAGCTTCTTCTCATTGTATCGTGGGTCATTACTATAATACCATCCTCATTTCATAATTGCTTTAACTCCTGTTCCCTTGACCAACACTGCATACCAAGTTTATCCAGGGAACGATTGCCACCATTCCTTTTCAAGACAATTTAAAAAAGGAGCTGTTTTTCAGTTGAAGAGTTCAATCAATAACGGGGAATGCCCACCGTCCATAGACACTTCGGCCACGAGTGCACACATTTTAAAGTATATGGATAGGATAACATGCAATTTCAACAATTAACTGGTCAAGAAATTGTTTAAAAAAGTTAGGGTTTTTGATAAAATTGTTTATTATCTTGACTAACGTAATTGTTTTACAATCATTGAAAATACAAGTCAGGGTTAAAAGAATCGTCGAAATCCATTAAATAAGCTTGTTCAATAGTTAGAACTATTAATCCGCAAGAAAATATACTTAGTAAGGCAAATGCATACTCATAATCACCACTGAAACCCCACTGAAGTTAATTCACTTGTTCATTTAATATCAAAAGTAAAAATATAACACCATTTATACACATATCAAAAAAGTCTAAGCAACACATACAAATTTCAATTTTACAATGTGTTTTCGCATTAAATCCTTAGTATTTCTTATTTATATTTTAATGCTTTTTTGAAAATAAACAACAATTGTTTTTTTTTTTATAATCTTAAATAACAATAATTACGAGTAAGAACTGTAAGTACGTAGTTCAAAGTAAGGTGCCTAATCAACTAAACTTAAACTGAAATGAAATGGTTGTACAAAAATTGCATAAATTAATACAAAGTACGCCTCCGCTGTTATTGAGAACTTGCTGGCACCGATTATTCATAAAATCGATGAGACTGTTAATGTTATCCTGCAGCAATTGCTCCCAATGAAATTTTAGTAAGTCCATCAGTTGTTGGGTGGTTGTCACTCCATCCAAGTCCATTAAAACACGTCTGTGGAGCATTTCCCATGCATGCTCGATGGGGTTGAGGTCTGGCGATTGTGTAGGCCAAGGCTATACCAGGATGTTATTCCTTTCCCAGTACTCCCGTGTGTACAAACCTGTATGCGAACGCGCATTGTCATGCATCAACGTGAAATCGGAGCTAAGCGTTTGTGCGAATGGGCGAACATAAGGCCTTCGAACATCCTCAAAGTAGTTTACAGCATTCATGTTACCATTTACAAAAACGAGTAGCTTCGTCAGTTCTTCATAATACCCGCCAATACCATAAATGTTGAGCCGTTGTATGGATGCGCTTCCTGAACGCAGCTCAGACTTTCAATATTTCCAGGACGACGGTACACTCATACCCTTCGGCTTGAACCCAAATTGACACCACTTGAAATTTGTAGCCTTAAACCTATCTCTCGGTCGGTTAATATTGGCTGGGTCAGTTGTATGTATCGATCTTGCAGTGTGGTTGTACACCTTCCTCGACCTGGGTGTTGCTCAGCAGGATCTCCCGTGTTAGTGTAACGCTGATGAAGATAGCAAATAACGCTTCTGTTGACACCAAAATACCGAGATACCTGAGATTGACCTCTTCCCGCTTGCAACATCCCTACAGCTCTTTGCATTTCATCTGCGTTCAAGTGACGTCGCTCCGTGACGAAAAAAAATTCTCTAAATCCAAATTTTTGTTCAAAACTTTTTCAAATTATTGTTTAATTCATAAAATTGATACAGAATAATAAATTTTAAGAAGCAAAGAAAACGCTATAAAAGTCGAACAAATGCATTCACTTTTTAATTTGTGAAAAAAAAAAAAAAAGTAAATTCGTTTTTTTTTACAACCAGCAAGAATGTCCTCTGGATCGAAAAAGTTTACATAGCTATTACCTACTTGGTAAAAAATGATATAATAATTGATTAATAATGTCACAGATAATATAATACTACGTACAGATACCCAATCCCATACAAAGAAATGAAACCTCCCTAAGTCTGGCAATTGAGCTGGCAATTTTTAGTCCTCAAATTCTTCAACAGATCGCAGCATAAGCGACTCATTAATTGCCAGAGACTGTAGTATTACAACGCCATCTAGGAGTCGACCTACTTTTAAAACGTTTCATGCAATCCTTTTTATAAAAAGTTTTACAGTTCCGGGTTCAGAAAAACATGTTATTAGATTTCTTTTGTGTCTTCTTGTTTGATTTAAATAAGTAACAAAATTGGAAACTGATAAAGCTGGACCAAATGAGTAAAACACCATCTATTGCAAAAAGCACCAAACAAAATGATTAACAGATGGCTACTTTTATCATTCGAATTATGGATAGATAAAGGCTTCCTTTTTAATTTTACTTTTAAAATAGGGCGTGTATTATGAGTGGAAATAGATAAAGCTGCACTAAACTGTGAAGTTTAGACTTTTACCAATCATAATTCAGTCAAAATTCTGCCGTATGTCGTTTTGCAATGATTGTTAATTTCATAATGGTTACATATATATGCTGCCATCTATGAATTTTTTTCAAGACAAATTATAATTTGTTCGAGTTGAGACCCCATGATAATGTGAAATAGTATGTGTTGCTTAGACTTTTTTGATGTTTGTATTATAATTGATCGTATAACAAGCATTACGGATGTGAATTTATTAATGAAAAAATCTATGAAAATATTTCGTGAACGAAATTAATAAGTGTTGGCAACACTGCTGCTTTATCCACAATCGTGAATGTCATTTATCATTTCAGTACTTTTTATTAATGCAAAAATATTACAATCTTGTTCGGTTAAATGAATAACTTGTTAAGTTAATGGAAATTACGATGTTTTTTTTACATAAACGTAAGTTATTGTGCCTTTCTGGCCAAAAATGGGCATCCCCCTTTCCTTTTCCTTTTTCTGTCTGTCGCTGGACGGAGGCCTCTCAGGCTTCGCCATAACATCCGGTCGTCCGTCTTCCATATCCATCCTGTCTCAGCCTCCTTTTTAAGGTCGTCGGGCCATCTAGCTAGGGGGCGTCCCACGCTAATAAATGAAAAGAAAAGATTCCTCAAAAATTAAAAAAAATCTATAAACAAGATCACAGAACCGTAAAAGTCGGTAGCTGCACGTCGTGACTGTGACAAACATAGCATATTGCTGAGTGTAAGCCACCTTGGCTTTCTCTCAGCAATATGCTATGTTTAACTATATTCATACTAGCTTTTGCCCGCGGCTTCGCCTGCGAAGAGGTAGGAAAACGTACTTCCGGGTTGAAAAGTACGTTATATATTAATTATATATGTTAATCCTAGTTAAAAAAACTCACAAAATGTATTACTTATATTTTTTCTTAAAACTCTGACTCACTACTAAAGTTTCGAATAATATAATTCAATCATGATTCGAAATAAACGTCGCGCCATCTAGCGTCTTAAAACAATTCTGAAGGGCGAAAATTATTGTTCTTTCCCTCACGAACAGAACTTTGTTTATGGAAATGGTACCCTATTTCCTTTCCTGTAACCCTCACCACGTAGATGCAAAATTTCCTGATGATTGGATCAGTTGTTTAGGCTTGAAAATGTAACAAACAAACAAACTTACTTTCGCATTTATAATATTAGTTAGGATTCATATTCATTGTAGATAATAAAGAGCATACTATTCTATTCTATTGTTCAGTAATAACCATAAAACAAGTCTTCACCATCATGATAAATAAAATTACTCATTTTATGTACTTTGTTTATTACGCACTTTAGTATGCCATGCGTGCAACCTGTACGTGAGTACACATAGGAGTGAATGAGCAATATTAGAATTAGAAATAATCGCAATGAGACATATTAGGAAATGTTTTGTTTGTTTGGCATCTCGCAGGTCAACCTATTGGGTTGTCGTCTGCTTAAGCGGACTTGCCTGTGGTTGCCCTAATAAATTAAGGCCTCCAGCCAGGACTTAAACTTAAATGCTAACTAAAAACTATGCGACCACACGCTAAGGGCCCCTACCCCTGTGGGGTACGAACCTCGGCTTAGGGCGTCGCTGGAAGAGGGCAGCAAATGACTAGCTGGATCAGGATTGGTGTTATTTTGGGACGAATTTAAAGCTACAGGCTCAGCGACGCGGGTTGGCTCGAGCAAGGGTCGGGAGGGGCGTGGATTTGGGCGTCGCGGCAGGCCTCGGCGGCGAGGTCGGTAGGACGGCGATCGGGTTTTGGGCTTAATTAGGGTGCTGGTGGCCTTACTACTCTCCTGGAGGAGGGTAGTGGCGTCATCGGGGGCGATTAAGATATGCCTTGGTCGGCGAATACTACTAATGCGGGAGGGAGTATAGCGAGCGGCCGCTGAAATCAGGGGGTTCGAATGTTTGATGCCACGGAAATGTTTTGGACGACGTAAGTTGTTTTAAATAACGTTTCAGTGTCGCCATTCGCCGGCAAGATGCAGACGCTATGTGGTGGCCAGCGCTCTTCTAGCAAACCGTTGCTTTGATGATACACTTCTGTGTCGGTCGCGAAATTCTCACCGGACTTGGTTGTTTCGGGAGGTTCCTGTTCTGTATTAGGCTGGAGGAAACGCCTGGGTGTCTCCGTTGTGTGGATCATCCGAGGGACACGGTGGAGCATACGGTGGAGGCCCTGCTTAGGCGGAGCACCACCGTGACCTTCGAGGCCATCGGTGGCGGCGATGTCTTGCGTCCGGCCCTGGTCCAGGCCATGGTACGGAACGAAAGGTAATGGAAAACCGTCACAACCTTCTGCAGTAATGCTTGCGAAGGAGGAGGCGGAGCACGTAAGGGTGAGACAAATCTTGCGCCCTCACGCGCCTAGTCGCCGCAGGAGACGCCCCGGCACAGGCAACTGAAGACAAACGGGTGGCTTTTAGTCTGTAAAAGTCTGACACGCCCTCTTGCTCCACCCAGTGCGGGAGAAGTCATTTGATGGTTTCCCATGATGAAAAGGGTAACGAATTTGACTCTTTCACGGAAGAAATGTTTGTTTTTATTGTCATTTAGTTAGATAGTTGGTCTGATTCTGGCTGTGTTTCGTAGTTTATGACCAAAACTAGGTTTTCCCCACGACTTCGTTCACGCGCAAGTCGTAAAATACTCAGTACATTAAAAATACAGTCACATTTACATTTAATTCATTCTGCCCGTAGGATGATGTTAAATCTTCCTCAATTATTAGGTTATCTAACGAAAAAAGGTTTTTTCTTATCCATCTGGTTGATTAAGTGATTACGCGTTCCAGGAAAAAAAATTACCTATGTCCTTATTTAGGTTTTGGTCTATCTAGGTGCCAAATCTTATCTAAATTCGTTCGGCCGTTTTTACGGGCAAGCGTTACAAAAAAACAACGTTCGCATTTATAATGTTAGTTAGGATAAGACAGCTAGGATTAGCATTAAGATTTTACTGTGTTTGTACTGTTTGTGGGAGTGTGGAAGGAAGTGTTTGTTAATAATTATTGCCTTATTTTATTGGTAACTAGCTGCTCGCACTTGGCGTCGTCCCAGTGAATTTCATGTGTTGACATGAAATTTCAGTGTAGGTACATTTCCAGTGGTTTAGGCTCTGCGTTTTCTGTCCGTCAGTCAGTCAGTTCATCGGGAAAGGATTCATCCAACCAAATCTTTTACATAATTTGCGCATACGCATAATTAGCATATAATGTCCCACCGTCCCACTGCTGGGACACAATCCTCCATCTTGTGAGAAGTAGTGGACCGTTATATACCACACGGGCCCAGTGCGGGATGGTGGATGTCACATGTCTTCGAATTTTTGCCTCTAAGAAATGCCCGTTTAATCACGATATTTTCGTTTACCGTTTTGAGAGCAGTAGTGATCAAAGTCAAAGTTCGTTGTCGTATTCGTGTAGAATCGTTGAGCTCCTTAGTTCTGAGTTGAGCTGCACCATGATTGACAAATGCGTGCACTGACTGGACAGGTTCACTCAAATCAGTGTGGTTCTTTCCTCAAAAGACCACTTCAGACACCAGTCTACAGGGTCCTAATATGATCTGACCAGGTTTATTCTCGGATTTTTATACACTTTGACATTGTTGGACTTAATATATGTATGCAATGACATGAAAATTTACTTTATAAAGTATTTTATTATTTTGAATGTGAAGGCAGTGTGGACTGGCAGGCATGTTGTATTTTTTTAATCAGTTTATTTTTATTTTTTTAAGTTAGTTTTAATCATGGTCGAGTTTGAGTAATTTATGCGGCCTACCCAAATGTCTTTTTTTGGTAATGTTCGTCGAATCGTTGAGCTTCTTAAGTTCTGTGTTGAGCTGCATGATTACTGACAAATGCGTGCACTGACTGGACAGGTCCACTCATTCTGTGTGGTTCTTTCCTCAAAAGCCCATTTCAGACATCAATCTACATGGTATTAACATGACCTGACCAAGATTATGTCTGAACTTTAAAAGAGACAGTGACCTCTGAGTTTGTTTCGGCCTTTCTTCTCAGAGTAGACAGATAGGAAACGCCGATCTCATCTACTTTTAAAATATGATTGACGTGTAAAAGTGTTTGTGAAAACCTACTTTCAGAAATTAAATCATTTATCAAAGCATTTATTTCAAATAGGCACTCAAAGGCACTTTTGAACGTCAACATTTACATTTAAATAGAATAGATTCTAGGCGCCCTTCCAAAACTTAGTTTTATATGGAGAAGAAGGGGCAAGATACTCCACCGCTACTCTTTTAAAATGTATAGCAATATTTTGTATACCTTAATTATATTGTTGTATGTGAAGACGATGCACCGAGAATAACCTAGTATACCACAATAGGTAAAAATAATTTAAAATAACGCAAAGACAGATAAATCAATCACGTGATAGGTACATGGTGCTCACATATTTACAGACGTTGCAAAAGTATATGATTTTCCTAAAATATTAACTAGTAAGTCAGTGTGTGAGTAAAGTAAAAATAAATTATACAATTCAATAAGCAACCAGTATAATTTTTCTCTTATGCTCTTTACAATCATCATTGTGTGGGTGAATGCTCGTAAATCCCCATCACGCGTAATAAATTCAAATCAATTAAAATAATAAAGGAAAACAATCTGCTTTTTGACGGGTAGCCAACTCATATACCTTTTATAACAACAGGCATGTACCGAGCCGAGCGCCAAACCACACCGCGCATTTGCCAACAAAATGTTACGTTTATAAATATTGTCAGTGTGCATTTTTGAAAACATAAAATGTACATTATGTTATAAAAACATGATGAAACGACCAAGGAGTAACAGTAGTACCTACTTACACACTTTTCGCCAGTTACCGTGTTATTAAGTCCAGAGAGAGAGAACTTATTACTATTTACCAGGAATTAATCTAGACTTCAAATTCGGCTACGAAAAACATTTTCTGTGGACATCACAAAGGGACAACACAATACTCGACCATGGGTCCCCAAAAATAAGATCCATGATCATGAGATCTACCCATGAGACTAGTGATCTTTATGTAAGTTCGTATATTATCCCGACCCACCACGTTGCATCGCATCACATGCTCGCGCTATCACTTTTTTTCGGTTAGCGTTCTGTCTGACTTCGTTTCTTTTTATCCGGCTCCTTAGAGTCATAACGTGATGTTAAATAGCCTAAAGCCTTGCTCAAGAATTGGGTTCTCAATTGAAAACGATGTTTTCAAATCCGACCGATAGTTTCAGTTTACCTACTACATGCAATCAATCAATCAATTTTTATTTGATAACGTAGGCATACATAAAATTGTCTTAAACATACATACACTCAGTACCAAAAATAACGGGTCAGTCACAAAAGTCCGAATATCTCCCGTCTTCTATGCTATCATAATGAAACGAATACTGTTCGATTGGCCATTTAATGTTACAAAAAATTAATAAATTTAAACTCATGTGTACCTTCATTCTTATTCTCAAAATGAAAAAAATACTAAAGTAAGACATTTTTTTCTGTAACTTAAAAATTTTGTAAGATTTTTTTAGCTCTTTTTCATTACACGCATAATTTTAATACTTCGTATTGCCTCCCCGAGCTCTTCTTGCAGCTTTCAGGCGATTCTGCATGTTGAACAACAAATTTCGGAGCCGGTGGAACTCGTTCACAATAGTATTTTTTTTTGTGATAGAATAGAAATGGAAAGAAACCATAATGACTTAAAGCAAAAATTTTGTTTTCAAAATATTCATTATTTAAATTTTGATTTTATGTAAATAAGTTTCATTCATCAGCCAGTATAAACAGTATGTAATAAGAAGCGCAACTAAATAGTCTTTATTCTGCTTTTTATTTCATTGATCTAACTCTCACAGTTTTGTAAATATTCAAACTTATGTGACTGACCCGTTATTTTTGGAACCGAGTGTATTAAAGTAGTTGAGCTCAATATTCTGCCAATAAAATTGGTGTACAAATAGTAGTTTTAATATCGTAAATTAAACACTAATTAAAAAACAAAAGTCCAAATGGTAGCTAGTTTCAAAACAAAATAATGGTAAATAATTTAAATAAATTTTACATGCATGTCAAAGGAAGTTAATATTATAGGAAATGGATCATAATTAATCATTAATACGTCTTATCTAATAAAAACAAAAACAATTTAGTTTTGTGGACATGTTCTTCATATATAGGTAATTTATTATATAGCCTTGAATCCATTACGAAAATACTGTTCTAAGTAAAAATCTTATATGAATTTGAACATACATCATAACGGATACGCAAGAAGAGCTAAAAGAAAATATAACATCCCTGCACTTTAGACACATACTATTTTAGGCAAACTGAATACGGTACATTGAATTTTATTTCCATTTTTGTGAACGTGGAACAACGTGCCTGCAGCTATAGGGCATGGTGAGACAGTAAACGAGTTTTTGTGTTTATGTAATATGTGAACTTGAAGTTGAGCCAACCCGAGCCTGGCATGCCATACTGACCCTGATTGAAGTCTTCAAAAGTAGTGCAAAAGGTAAAGAGAAGAGCTTGAGCTTACCAAATGCTGCCAAAACAACAGTATCCTCCTGTCGACTTCTTTGTTAAAGTTTGTCTACCGAGCTTTATGACTTCCTGTCCTGAACATACAATGACTCTTCGATGAGGATTGACCTCCGTTGGCACGATATGAATGTTGACCACTGTCTCAAAAACATACAGATTTCCATTTTGTCTTCCCTCTTGTCAAAATCCAATACTTAGCTATGTAACGGCTTTCTGTTTTTCAGTTAAAAAATCAATTCAATAGGTACGAATGATACTCGGAATTTTGAAGTTCGAATATCGAATCACAAAACCTAAAAGAAGGGTCAAATATCACTGGCTGAATGAGATGTCACTTGAAAGTGGCAGGCGATTGACACGATTTTATTATTGAGAAGATGAAGTGTCAAAAATTTAAAAGAGTAAGGCGGCCCTAAATAAATAATAGGTCTTGCGGCGCAAGACTATATAGCGCCGGCGTACTTGTCAAATGCAGCAACAAATACCATGCCGTACCCGTTGGCGTACCCGAGCCAGTCACACTTCAAGTTTTCTCTCACGAGCACGTGCCGAATGTTTTATAAAATTTTGTGCATAGTCCGAAGTAAAATGCCAGTTTGCTTAGTAAAACTGTGTAAAAATAATACTACAAGGAATACGAAGGACACTGTGATCACATAACATCAGTAAGTTCGTATAATTTCGAAATTTCAACATAATATAACATGAACCCTAAATGCCATTCAGTGTTGCCACGTATACAAGAGTCAAGTTCCCCGTGGTTGCGATTTTATAAAATGTGAATTTACTGTTTTTGTATGTTATTATATATCCTATTTCATTTATCTAACCTAGTTCTATAAATTATTTTATGTTTATCTTTGTAATCTATACACGTAAGGTGTAAAAATATTAGCTGACACTATTTCAAGTGGTGATTCTACCCATGAAAATGATAGATAAATGACAAAAAAAAATCGTATGTGAATTATAATAAAAAACCATTAGAAATGAGGCCACATCATTGATATACATACCTTCCTTTTTTCTAAAGAAGAAACCTACCTGACGTATTTTCTGAGATATATTTATAACTTAACTAATAGACCACAGAATAAAATATGTTTCCATTAAGTCGGGTAACAGTTGAGCAGCTGGTACCCGATTTTTCACGCACACTAGTTCTCAATGTGAAGTGACGATGTCTTACACACACTACAATATTGGGAGTTGCCGCATTCTCGGAGCTATTGTTTGCAGAGAGCGCTGTATCTAGTCTAGCGCAGCGAGACCAATCATTTATCTAAGAAGGCGGCTAACAAAAAGTATTTACAAGGCAGAAGTGAGTGGAAATGTCAGGTGCGTTGAACTCGTAAGCCGTATGACCAAAGGCCAATGAATGGTGCAGGACCAATCGGAGCGCCGAACGCGGTCGATGCGTAAAGTCGAGATGGTTAAAAGAAACTTACACTAGGGCAGATATTATGAACGTCAACGAAGCGAAAGATGAATGTAAAGATCGTAGTAGGTGGCGTTCTGTAGTTTCAACCTACCCTCAAGGGAAAATTTCAGTTTCGTATGTATAATAATACTTACATTAGGCACACAATGATGTTTATTCCCGCTATCCATCTAAACGATGCCATGCCACGCTACTCTCAAAATTCAAAAATAATGAAATTTCACTTCATACTCTCATAACTTCAAACTGACACGGATGAATTGTTAAAAGCACTTTCCAGATGTTACTTCATGGAGTTATTATTTGTTCGGGATGAGGACCAATAATCTGAGAGTATTATAGTTTTATTGAAAAGTATTTAATTTTTGTTTTGTTGCATTTTGAAGCAGGTAAACAAGCACAAAATGAAAATGGAAAGAATAAAATTATCAGAAGGCTGATACCGTAATTAAAAAACGTTCAAAATTCATCTCATCTTAACGAAAATCAATGTCAAAAACTCGACAAAAAAATAAGGTAATTTACAAGTATTTTTGTCACATTAAGACTGAGATTATAATGCGAACGTTCTTATGAATACGGTAATTGCCAATTGGGTTCAGAAAAGAGTAAAAAAATATGAAAACCAGTGCCAGTGACAATTAAAAAGAAAGAGTAAATTTTATTTAACAACAGTAAGTACTTGAAGCATGAAATAAAAAAATATAAATATGTAAATAGTGGCAAATACAACAATACAGCATTTTAGCAATAATTTGAAGGTCCATTTTCAACATCACGGTAGTAGTTTTATTGAATTATTTACATACTTTGCACCATACGCAAATCCCCAGTTTATTTAGAGGTTATGTATTCTCTTAAAACATTTTTTTAGGCAGTAAACAAAAGAAGACCAAAGAATTTGAAAAACTTATCTTTGTACGTATCTTTTTCATAATCTTGTTCAGTTCAATTCGGTTTCAGAATACAACAGAGATTCAACCATCTTTATTTACACACAATGCCATTTTTCTATCAGTCAATCATTTATTTCTCTCTTCCTTTATTTTCTTATTTATGGACCTAAAAAGAAAATAATGATCTTCGTAATACAATACACCGTTACATCAAAGGTTGGTTGTAAACTAAGGCACAGAATAGTACAGAAGGCTTGCTCTAACGTAGAGAGAAAACAGGCTCACTCACACATATACGCATACATACAAAGATCTAAGTATAAAGCAAGGACTAGAAACTTAGACTTAAAGTGATCATTATTCTTCTGCCCTTATAGCATATTGGGTTCGGTGCCAAATGTATTTTTCTTCAATACTTCTCTATTAATAGACATCTCGGTAGTCAAGACTTAAAAAAGAAATCGAATGAAAGAGAGATCATGAAAGTGTGAACAAATAGATCAGAATTTCAGAAAACTTACCTGTGGATGTTAATTTGTAATGCCACTTACAAATTAAGTGCTTTGAATTACCTATTCGATACGACTATCCAAGTATATAATTTTAAATCACCATGTTTGTCGATGATTTTTCTATAACAAATTAATTGTGTTATTCAAAGAATAATTGCTGGAAAAGTGATGAGATATTATTATTTATTTAAAGACCATCGAATAATTGATAAGCATGTGGTACGAGTATTTGTTGACAGGCCTACACTGTCCTCCCATACCTATAAACACTGTAATTTTCATAGGAAACGACCAATTGGAACCGCGCACCTAGCTTCTGACGTTTCATAAGTGCCCATGTAGATTTATGTGAAACAAAATATTTTGATTTCGATTTTGATATAAAGTTCGAAACTTCTAAATACAGCTGAATGTGTTACTAATTACCTTTAATGCATGATTTCGTGAGAATTTAAAGGGGTTCCCGACCCTTGCTCGAGCCAGCCCACGCCGCTGAGCCTGTAGCTTTAAATTCGTCCCAAAATCAAATCAAATCCTGATCCAGCTAGTCCCTTGCTGCCCTCTTCCAGCGACGCCCTAAGCCGAGGTTCGTACCCTACAGGGGGTGCCCTTAGCGTGTAGTCGCTTAGTTTTTAGTTTTTAAGTTTAAGTCCTGGCTGTAGGCCTTAAGGCAACCACAGGCAAGTCCGCTTAAGCAGACGACAACCTTATAGGTTGACCTGCGAGATGCCATTCCCAAAAAAGTTTACAGTGTTTCTTCAGAAATTTTAACAGACGATATAACGATAGATATTGAACGTCGCGAGTGCGCTTGCACTCTGTGTACATCAAGTGTGTCTATGTGTGCGAGCGTTTTATGCTTTGTACGAAGCCGACCTTCTGTCTTATTCTATGACCAAGGAAAGTAGCGTATCGCGTGTAAGGAAAGTGTAAGTGTATTTTGGTTTGGCGTTATCGGTGATACGAGGTTTTTATATTCATTTGTTTCAGTAAAACATTTCTTACATGTACAGAACAAGGGCATGTTTTGATGGATGATATATTAGAGTGATAATAAATTAAACTCGACTTTTGAAATACATACGTTTCATACAGAGTAGAAATTTGGTTGTCTCAGTATTCAGTACAGTGGTTTTTACAACTTGTTATTATCAGTATGTTAATAGTTGAAAAATTAAAAAAATACTTTTTCAAACATTATAAGAAACGAAAACATTGGCATGAAATAAACCACCGTTTATAATGAGGCACTAGACCCATGCAAGGTGATGGTTTCAACCATTTAACACAAAAATTATGGTATTTTTCCAAATAATCACAAATTAAGTGTAATGTTGTTAAATACTAAAACGAAAAAAAAGGTCCCACATCTAGAATGTTCATTGTTATTTATTATTTAAATTGTGTATATTTAGAATTCATGGTTTCAATGAATGTGATAATCTCATCTCCAAACTGTATAATAATACATATACATGTACTCGTATTATTAGTATTGATTGAAAACGTTATCTTACAGGTTATATTAAAATTCTCTTTGATTTGTTATTTTAGCTCTTTTTCACATTTTAACCAAAATCCCATAACTGCAGGTTTAGCCACTCTAAGGTAATTTTCACGATATATTTAAACTATAGAAAGTATTACTATTGATGCAGTATTTTATCTTACAAAGCGACGCGTGCTTAAGCTGTGGTAAACTAGCGTACAAACAATCTGTGAACGCACACACTTCTGACTTCGCCACTGACTCGGATGGTACCGACTACCGAGAGCTCCTGCGCTTACACACACATTCACAGCGAGTTTGTACGCTTGTTAACTACAAGAAAAGCGCGCTTCGCTTCGTGAGATAACAATGCCATATTAGCCAGATAAAACCACACTTTTGTGCTTGAGAAGCAGCTATAGTAACCACAGAATCAGTGTGTAAATGAACAAAGCACATTTTTAAATATGATACACCCGCTCCGTTTTTCTTATGACCCGTGCTCACACACAGAAATACGGATTTGCTCACCTAAATGCTACAGAAACAAGGCATAAAATAATTTCTAAGTTTCTTCCGAGATAAAAGACAGCACAAATTACTTTAGTTTTATCTTTATCTACCGTGTGAAAAGAATACGGAGCGTAATAGCGGCAACGTACGGAGAAAGATAAGGATGTCCGCATTTTTAGGTATTTAGAGGGTTTCTTTTTCAATTTGGTTTAAAATATTCTATCTGGGTGCCGTGTTCGCTAGTTAGTATGCCAATTTTTGTTTTGAGTACGGAAAGTGAGGAAGCACTTTGTCTTTCTTAATAATTAACAGGTTTTTTACAATAGGTATACCGTGTCGTTCGTCCTGTGTTCATGAAGGGAAAGTATTGAGTGAGAAATACGTTTTAATTTAGGTATTGAACAAATAATGCTTTTGCTATTACATACTATAAAATCTGCAACCAACTGCGGAGCTTATTTGGGGTGTCATCATAAGAAGGATTTTGAAGGAAATTCATAATTCTTTTGTTCCGGTTTTATGTTGGAAAATTCCGTCAGCTCGAAAACGTAATTAATGCAAATTGGAAGCAATGCCGCTTTGATGAACTCAGTACTGTGTACTAATATTTTATGTACAGTAGCAGGTATATAGTACCACGAATAGAGACTAAGGTAATGTCTTCTAGTTTCAAGACAAAATTTATTAAATTCAACTAAGTTTATCTCGAACCCAGAAGACAATGTCCTCAAAATAACATCGAATTGTTTGATAATAGTAACATCCAATCCTGTGATTTGACCGCTCATCTCAGCATTCTTAAAAAAGCGACGGGCTGTGTTTCCATCATTGGAAGAACCAAATCCTGGCTTTGGTTTATCTATAATGAGTCCCATCTCGTTCTTGAATATCAACTTGATTTCTTCGGAACGAATCTTGATATCAACTTTGTCTTCGTCGCTTCTAGCCTGCCATTTCTTAATATTCAACTTATAGCTGATATGTAAAAGGCATTCAAAGCAAGGAATCCAAGCATGAAGTGTAGATAAACCAAAGCCAAAATGTTCTTGATTGCTGTTAAACTTCGCGGGGTCATCGTTCATCGTCTTGGGGGTGGCACCACAGATGAAAAACTTTTGAGATGAACGAGTTTCCGTTAAGGCGTTACATACCTTTCCGTCTATCATTGTCTGAAGAAGTTCGTGTTTCACAGAGATTTGAGAATCACCAAAGTTGATAAGTGTTGGAAGAAGAGCATTAATTTCTTCCAACAATCTATTTGTCTCCGCTAACGTGAAGTCACTCGTTTCCTTAGCAAATATAAATTTGATGGGGCGACAATACATAGTTGATGAAGGCCGAGGATTTTGCCAAATAATTTTAGACCCATCATATTACTTAAGGGGAACGAAAGAAAATACGAAAAGAAATTCGTCCGTATCTTCAGTGTTGTCAAATTTCTGTTTGTATGTGCTGTGCCCCGGACTTCCATCACATCCCCATTTACTAACAAGTGTAAACGTTGGACTTGTTGGGAGGACACTACTGATAACTTCATTCTGTGCTATTACTAGACGTTCCGCTGTTTTATTTAATAAGGCTTGCAAATTTATTTCAGCACGAGTTTCTGTTATAGAAATGTGATCCTCTGCAGGGTAACAGGCCTTTTTAGATTTTACTACACTAAAATATGACGGAAACACATTATGTCCTGCCATTATGGACCACTTTGTTTGTAAGCATGTGTTGTTGACTTAGAATCTATATAGTATGCTAAGGCTTCGTCACTACTTAACTGCCTAGGATTAACGGAACTGGTATTTTCTTTTGACTTAATAATATTATCTGGCCTTTCACTAATGTCTCTAATCACATGGGCAACTTTTCTTTGCCCTGCTGAACGCATAGCAATTTCGGCAGCAGTCACTAATTCACTGGCACTTCGAGATTCTACGAGATCCACGACTCGACGTTTCTTCGTCTTAAACGACGATTCCTCGAAATCTTTGCGATGTCTTCCTGCAGATGTCACAACCTCACTCCTTCGATTTTCCCAAAGCCAACCATTTGGCTTCAATCTTAGTAGAAAAGTTGAATATTTTCAACTTTATTTCTCTTTGGCTGCTTTCAGTAATGTCACCAAAGTGAAATTTTGAAGAAAGATAGTCATAAATACGCGATCTTTTATCATTCTTCGTGTGTTTCAACCACTCTTCAAAAAATGCTACCCTTGAAATAGAGTAAACGTTTTCTGAAAAAATATATAAAAAATATGTTGTACTGAAGTGTGCTGAACAATATGTGTTTTTTTTTTACAAACTACACAGTTATACCTACAATATATCTAAAACTAGCCCGAATAGAGGCGAATCAATGTATTTCCTGAACGTTCAAAGTTTTGTTTATGAAAAAAAATACGCAAAAATTTATGCATTAAGTTAAAAAAATGCAAAAAAATCATTTTAATAGATTCTGATAAAAATAATATATTAAATAATAGTACATACCCTCAGTATAATTATCCATCACAAAAAACTTTCACAATATAACTATAAACCACTATGAGATGTGCACAAAAGTGTCGCTAAATTGCAACTGATTGACCGGAACGCTTGCATTAAACTCATTACCTGACTTCTGAACTCTATGACTCATCAGTTAAGCATTTGGAAAACAACTTATTCTCGGAATTTGGAGTTTTGGGGTGTTGTTTGTGTTATGCAATTAAGATTTCCTGGAAATGAAAACTTGAATTTTGTCTACCTAGCATGTTCTAGGCGAAATACTGTGCGAGTGTTCGAACGAGCGTTATAAAATCACTTCGAACTGATTCGTCGTACAGTGCGGACGTACGATGGGTTCCTTAAAATTATTAGCAGTAGCCATTTGCAATGCCAGGAGACCACAAAATAAGCAAAATTTTGGATGTATCCTTTGAATAAATAAATATATTTAAAAGGCTGATTTTAAATAATTATCTATTAAATAGCATATTTATTCAATTGTATTTAATCAAATTATAAACATTTATTGTTTACTTACTTTCTTTATAATAAACTCTACCCATATAACTATGCCCAGAACTATTTGAATTATAAGATTCCATAATATTATACCTAATATTGAAAACATCAGAGGTGTTCTAAAACAAAACTATTTAAGGAAGTAAATTAAACTAAAATTCTTTTAACTATATTTCATTATCTTGTTTCGTAGTCAAATCCCTGGGCATAAATTATGTAGGTATGATTATATTAAAATAAAACCCAGACTTCTTGGAAGGAATATGTCAGCAGTTAGTATCGATTAAGAAGATAGGAGAGGCGCATCTATCGCATCGGCTTATCCTGTAATTTTATATATAGTAAATAAATAATTTTCTCGAAAATTAGTAATAGAAAGCGAGTGAGTACTGGTAACGTACGCTATCGTCCAATTACGTTCGATAGCTTAATCAGCTATCGAACGTAATTGGAAAATAAAACGTTAAGATAATTCCAATATTTTTGCCTGCCCGTGTTTCGTCTCGTCTTCGAAGTGCGCCACAGCCTTGAGCCTCCGGCACGTCCGCACTTTACGAGCCGGCGTGCCGTACTGACGTTTTACGCGTTCGTTCGTAGGTACATAAGTACTGAACTTCGTTTGTCGTATCGTATTTGCAGTAGCAGTTTTAACTGTTGAAAATCGAACACCGCGCGATAAAAAAATCACGGTGGGGAAAAATCGCGGCCGTGTTAACAGATGTATCGCTTTCTATTGATTCCATTCCTATCACGGCACGAGTTTTTATTCCGCCAATATTTTTTACGTTCGTGCGTACGTGGGCTTAGGGTTCTAGGATTTGAACCCCCAACTTGCTGTTAGAGTTTTGAATCTTTGTAATCCTCTTCCTCCAAACCACCATGAAATATATTGAAATAAAGAAACAGAAAAAAATTAAGAATAAATAATTATTCTGCACAAATAAAATGCACATTACAAAAATAAAGTGCTCATACAGACGACACAAAAATTATCCTATCAATAATATCTTATCCTAATCAATAAGAATATTTTTTGTAAAACAATAACATCAAGTGTCATTAAATGTAATTGTTTTACAAAAAATATTATAGAAAACCTTGCACTTAATTTGTTTTGTTGAGTTTTTTATCGGAAGAATTAATAAAAACTGTTATACTACCCACTATAAAACTTCAAGGCATGAAGTTTATGGTAAACCTGAGCTGAACAAATGCGCTGTCCAATAATTTAATTTTCCAGCTTCGTATTTAAGCTGCGGTCTAGAGCAAGGAGGACATAAAAGTAAAGTTTTTTTTGCATGTGACCGATACTTTTGATGTTTTAATATAAGTAACGGGAAATTCTTAACATAATTTGAAGAAAAAGGATGATGAGATGAAACTTCCCCACCAACAGATTTGAATTAAGTGTCATTTGAAGCGTCTAGTAAGATAAATATGTTTAACGTTTTGTTTAGGTTTTATAATATATTGTGTTTTTACACATTTATATACTATATACGCAATAAAAAGAATTAGATTATGACGATCTTAATAATATTTTCATATTATATATAGGTAACGGTTTTTATAGCAACCGATTGTTTTTTTTCCCTTACCATCACACAAACTAAAAGTATTTTTTTAACTGTCAAATCCGACTTCTTAGATTGTTACGGTTATAGCCGCAGTCGTCACTCGTTCACTAATTGCTAATCTCGTGGTTTTCATTATTGGCTTGTTGACGAGGCACGATGACCCTTGCTTGTTTACCGGACTGTGAGAATATCTTTGCGATTGATCTTGGCACGTTAAAAGACTTTAATTTTGAGAACGTTTTGGTCCAATAATGGTTACAGGACGCCGATGAGTTATGTGTCCGCGTTCGTTTAATAGGTATATTAGTTAACTTTAAACACTGCTATTATACTTAATGATTTTCAGTTTGAGAATCAAGTATTTTGTTTTATATAGAATCGTCATTTATTACGTAAAATATGGTTTTTGTTTGTGGAAAAAAATATTTTGTTTAAAAATAATTAAATTTTTTGCGAAAAAGATTTTTTTTAGGTACTTAGGCTTTTCTGGGTCCCAATGAACAAATTGACACGTATCACATGACTGTTGAATGGTGGGTACGGGGTTCACACAAAATCTCCCATGGTACTTTATGGTAGAAACATTTTGAATCGGCGCGAAGATATTCCAGAATAAAAGCATTTTTATCTCTCTTCGATATCGTAGGAGTAGAAAAAGATCAAGCACAGATACTCTATTTTATTTTCAAATTGATATTTCATCACATCTTCAATGGTACCATAAACTGTATAAAATTGCAATAAATTCAATACTTTGATAAATTGTGACTCATTCTTCAATACAATATTGGCGCCCAAATGCGACTGTAAGTAAATATGCTTTGGTACGACATTTTCATACAACAAATAACTCAATAACTATATTTATTAGAAAATAAAAGTAAATTTTCGTCAAAATTGCATTTTGTGTGAAGAGAAGCGTAAACTGTGCATTTACTACTTCAAATTTGACTCTCATAAAAAAAATTGTTTCTGTTTGAAAGTCGACATTTGAAGAGAATTGGAAATGTCTGACAACTTATTTAAGTAAAATACTGACACTTGATGAAAAGGTATAAAAAATATTATTGTTTATCCAATATTACGTACTAAGCCTTAGTAACGAATAAAAGGCCTACTTAATTAACAGTTTGATTAAAGTAACAATGCAGTCTATCACATTTTCAAACCATCTAAAATATACTGTCTTAAAAATAACAAACAATAAACTTCGCGTTTACAATGACAACTTAATTTAAATCCTATCAATTTTAGTTGGGCTGGCTTTAAATGTTTAATTAGCGGTAATAATGCCGTGCTTTCTCTAAACAAATCAGTCGAAAACATTCAATAATCAGCAAAAGCATCTTTCCTAATTGTTACAATGTAGGCTATTAACTTAAGGCAGTAAATAACAGAGAGAAAGCATTGACGGGTAGAACTTATTGGCAACCGCCGTGGGACCGCAATAGATCTAAATAAATTCCCACAGAATAATAGAGTTAATGTAAGTTAATGAAAAAAAATTAATAAAAGTTTATTTTTGTACCGCGAATTCTGTGTTAAAAAGTAAGTATTTCTTTTGTGTGTAGGTAGATAAATAAATGGCAAATAAATATGTAACGAACAGAATAAAAGTCAAGAAATCTGTCAAAGTGTCAGTTAATTGGATGCATAATTGTAATGATTGCAGAATAACGGCTTGAAAATGATTTTTACATAAGTTTTATGTAAGTTTGTAAAAATTATTGTTACTTTCGTTTTTATAAAAGGTATATTCATATTTATTCTAAGAGTACTTGTACGTGACTGTAGGTAGTCAGCAGTTATAACATTTTGCAAAAAAGGGCGAAAAAGTCGGTAACAAAATAAAATATTGGGTCTTATTTAACGTATTATCTTCAATGTAGTCTGGGGCAAACCTATCAAATAAATAAGGTTCTCCCGAACACCCTTGTAAAGTAATTGGAAAGGGTGTTAAGAACAATAAATAAGTAATTCGATTCTTTGTGATGCAAACATAAAACTCGGAGCCAATATTCGTAGGATTGATTGACAAACTCAGTAGTTTAAAAACACGCTAACTCAGCACCAAGTCATCAGTGATCAGTAGCTGTATTCTGCAACCATCTCACCGTGAAAACTTAGATGAAGTGAGCGTGGAGTGAGCTGTCAGTACAGACATGCACTGTGCACTAAGTACAATTTATTAAAAAAAAAATCGAAGTTTTTCTAATGCACAACTACAACAATTATTAAACTGAGAAATTTCTCTATTCCCAACACGGATAAGCAACAAAACATTGATTAAATAATCCATATATAAAACCGCGATTTATTTCACAAAAAAATATAAATTTCCTAAATATAACCTCTACTAGTAATTCCGGAGATAACTCGAGAGCGAATAAAAACAAAAACGGCTGTACATCGTCTGTGGATCCGCCATTTTGTGAAAATAAAGTAAAGATGGCAGCAATAAGGAAGGCTCGGAAAACGAGGGTTCTAGTTTATTAGTAGATTTATTTTATGCTGTAAATAAGAAATTTAACACGAATTTTCGCTAAATAAGTTAGGTAAACACATTGGTTTTTATGGGTCCAAAAATCCTATATATATCTATGAGTTCGCGATCAATCTAAATAAAATGCTCAAATGCCTTTTAATTCTGCTATATTATATCACTGACTAGCTGACGCCGGAAATTTACACCGCCTCGGAATATTATCTTCATTGTAGTTTTTTTTCCGTAAAATGTTCCCAAGTTTAACAGTTATTCAGGGCGGAGACAAATCAAACAATTTAAAGCACATTTAAGTCAGTGTAGCCGTTCCTGAGTGTATTTAAATGGTCTAACTAACCCGACTTGGTTTAATTTATAGTATAGATTAAATTATTTTGCATAGAAGTGTCAAGTATGTGGAGTCACTTTCAAATTTTACCATGTTCTAATAGTTATCCTGCTATTCGGGGCGAAGACAAATCAAACAAACGAAATAAATTAAAAACAGTACAGCCATTCCTGAGTATTTATAAATGGTTTAACCAACCGTCTTTGTTTTATTCCAACCATTGATAATAATCATCAAAATTTGATCCAGCCTGTCCCGTGTTGACTGCTGTCCTCCCTCCAGCGACGCCCTAAGCCGAAGTCCGTACCGCACAGGTGGTGCCCTTAGCGAGCACTCGCTTAGTAATGTACGTTTTTCGCCTAGGGCTTGGAGGCTTTGAGTTCGCTTAAGGCAGCAAAGGATAGTTCCGTTAAGTAGTCACGACCTCTGAAGGTCAAATACGAATGAAACTTTGTTTTATTTACATGGATTATATTATTTGGTATAGAAGTCTCATAGAATGTGATTCAATTTTGAAACCTCAGTGTTACATATTGACGGCTGGTAACATTTACAGGATGAACTGGAATTCGAACTAACTTCTAACTGTAATTAGCCAGGTTGTCACGACAAAACCTTCTTGGTCCAAAACGCTCAAAAACTTAAAGTTGTTAAAGAATTAAGTGTTTGTGCGGTACGCGGATGAGTAGCTCGTCCGTACCTTGGAAAGCACGCTAAGGGGTTGGTCCCGGCTGTCATTCGTAGATCTTTGGCAGTCGTGACAGGTAGTAAAATGTCCATGAGTCAGACAACGAGTCTTACCAAGGAGTATCGTGCTACCCAGTTACTGAGTTGTGGGGTCAGATGGGCAGTTCTCCATGTAAAATACTGGTATTAATTAGTTAGACTGGAAGGTGACCTAAACGTAGTCGAGCTAAGGTTGGGCAGATAGATTGATTGACAAACACAGTAGTTTAATAACACGCTAACTCAGCGCCAAGTCATCAGTGATCAGTAGCTCTATTCTGTAACCATCTCACCGTGAAAACTTAGATGAAGTGAGCGTGGAGTGAGCTGTCAGTACCACTGATGCTAGGGATTGACCAAGACGGGATGACACTGACAGCTCGCTCCACGGTGAGTTTTTTACAGAATCGACTACGATTTATCAAAAGAGACGTCGCAACTTTGAGACCTGAGGGCCTATACAAAGTAACATTCGATTAGCGGTGACGCTACAAGAAAGTCCAAATATATGGGGTTTGATATAAGCTATCGAAATGTCTCGTGATCATAGGTCATAACGTAGTTTCATAGTGAAGCGATAGCGATTGTAGAAACAGAATCGCTCCGGATTGGCTTGTGGTCGTCACGCAAGCATCTCCTACCAAGTATTATTTCATATTTTGTAGTTTAGTTTGTTCCGCGCGGACCGCATTTATTTCTTCGCCGCCCGGTACTTAGTACCGCCGCGGTCGCGGAGACCACACCCCTGCGATGCCGAAGCCCGGCACGCGCGGCTCGTTGGGCTGCGATGCCGGCTCACCGGAGTCCCGCCCGGCGCTGGATAGGACGTCGTCGATGCCGATCATCGGTGTTGCGTCGTCCTGTGCACCGCCGGCCGGCTCCACACGGAGTGAAAAGAAGGAAAAGAAGAGGAAGAAGGAAGAGGGATCGAGCGCCGCTGCTGCTGCCGGCCCACCGACGTCACTGGCGCCTGCGCGCGCTGCGCCCACGCCGTCGTCGAGTCGACCGCACGCGGTAGCGATCCGCCCCGCCTCGTTCCGCCCGGTGCCCATTCAGGCCCCGGGGCCTGCCGCTAACCCCAGTCGCGCGCCGCATGCGCGCGCCGCGGCACCGCCCGCGCGTGCTCCCGCACCTGCGCCCGAGCGCTGCGCTGCATACGCCGCCGCGTACGCCGCCGCCTACGCCGCGCGAATACCCCGCGCAACCTGCGCGCCCCCGCACACCGCCCGCGCTTCCCCGCGCACCCACCGCACGCACCGCCGCGCCGCCGCGATTCGCGACTCCGCCCGCGCCTGCTGCGGCGGCTCCTGTGCCCACACAAAAGAGGACCAAAGCTGCGCCAGCTCCGCACACCGCCGTAACCGGCCCCCGCCTTCCGTCGGCTGGACCGGCAATGGCTGAGCGAGAGCGGCCAGTAAAAAATTCCGCCACCACTACGACATCAGCAAGGTCAGTGCCAAGTGCCACCCATACGCCCGACTCACCGGCGCCTCCTCGTGCCTCAGCCTACGACTCGCCCGCGGTTATGTCACCGTGTTCATCCATCGGATCGAACATGTCGCTGGCATCCGTGGGCTCGACCGGCGATGGCTGTGCGTGTGCCTGTTTTGAGTCCCGGCTCGAACCCAGAGGCCAACGACAACGTCGACGCAGGAGCTCGAGCGAGACCGCAGTGGCGGAGGGGAAGCGGCTCTGCTCCGACTCGCCGCGGCCACCGCGCAAAAGTGCGCCGCGGAGTCCGGACCTGCCAGCGTCGCCTACTTTTGCCGACGCGGCGCGCCGCTCACCCCCGCCACCTGCGTCACCATCGCCGCCACCGTCTCCGACCGCGGGGGTTAGGCCACCCCCCGCCCCCGCTACCGCTGCCAACACCCCGGATGCACCCCCCGGCGGGCGCCGCGACAAGAACGTGGCAACAACAGCCGGGACAAAAGAAGCCCAGGTACCCGCCGCTGGTAGTTGAGAAGCTGCCAAACTGGGCCGCCCATTTCTGGGCCATCAGGGAGAAACTGGTCCGGCCTCCTAACGCTCGTCCATACGGGGGTGGAGTCCGCTTCACCCCAGACAGCGAGGAGGAATATAGGCTGGCCCAGCGATACCTGACTGGCCTAGAGAAGGACAGCGGCGTCAGCTGGTTCGCCTACTCGCTACCGGCTGAGAAGAGCCTGAAGATCGCCATACGGGGACTACCGGCGGATACGGACCCGAAGGAGATAGAGGAGGAGCTCAAAACGCTGGGATACCAGCCGGAGTACGTGCGCCATATTATGGCTGCACAAGGACGACCCGGTTGCGTATTCCACGCGATACTTAAAAAGACTCCGGACGTCCGGGCCATTTACGACACCACGACATTCATGTTGATGCGTGGTGTCAAGATAGAGGCCTGGCGCGGAAAACGAGGACCCGCCCAGTGCCACCGATGCCAACTGTTCAGACACAGCTCGCATCAGTGTCACCGCCCGCTCGCCTGCGTGCGCTGTGGAGGGGAACACGCGGCGAGAGACTGCCCGCGCCCGCGGGAAGAGCCGGCCACCTGCGTGAACTGCGGTGGCCCGCACCCGGCCTGCAACATCAAGTGTCCGGTGTTTCAGAAAGAGATCCGGAACAAGCGGGCGGGCACCGCCGCCATAACGGCCACATCACGCTGGCCCAAAGTGTCCATTGAGAGGCCAGAAGAGGCCCAAGGCACGACGCTTATGGCGGCGGCCAACGGGCCCTCAGCAAGACAAGCTCTGGGCGGAGGAAAAACAAGAGACGCGGGGGAAAGGGCAAGGGGAAGAAACCCGACCCTCCCCAGGCGACCCAAGAAAACCCAACTGCCACCCCTGCCACAAACGGGGCACAGGTTGTGAATAAACAGCAACCTACCGCTAGCGCCGCCACGGCGCCGCGGACAAACAAGGAACTACAGAAGAAAAAGTTCCTAAAAGAATCCAGTGGCGGCGCCACCGACGCTAAAAAAAGCCACAGAAAAGTCGGAGTTCACAACCTGTGCCATCAAATTACTGATGGACCTGATAAAGGCCATCAGGCAGGGACAGGATGTCGAGTTGGTCATCCTGGATGGCCTGACCGCATTAATAACGCTGTACCACGGTTAGGTCACCTAGGGCGACCCAAAATGGGACGCCTGCGGCCTTCTGGCACAAGGCCGCCCCCCCCCCTCCGCCACCTCCTTCGGGATATGAAGACGTCGGAATCAAAACCGGACTGACTTCCAGATAAGCCGCAGCCAAGTTACTCGAGACTTATCTGTGACAAAAAGACTCCACACTCACAACACACACACCCATTGCGTAACGTGTCTAGGTTAATATAGGCACGTTACGTAAATGCAGACAGACATACATGTCTATACAGGCACCCAAACTCACGCGTGTACGCGCGGTGCGGGCCGCGAGTCACGCAAACATTGAACGGTGTTACACAATTACAATACCGTTCACACCCACATGTCGGCCCCTTAGCCCGGACAGTAACGGCTAGCTCTGTGATCTGGACGGGCGGGGACCACTCACCTACTCTGTAGGCGCGTCGAGTCGGCATCTTCGTCGCTGGTCGTTGTCGCCGGGCCTCCCCTAGGTAACTAGGGGTCTCACCTGGCGGCGACAGACCGCCAAGATGTCGTGAAGAAAGCGACGCTTTACTACAAGCGTCGCGGCGCTCCTACAGAAACAAAATAGCAATCACTCACACGGGCGCACGTAAATCCACGGCCATGAAGCAGGCCAAATGAGAGGCCCGTATTTACGGGTCGCCGTATGGCATACGCGGTCGGGGGGTGAAGCCCCGGCACCGCACGCAACGCCCCCTTGCGGGGGCGCCGCGATATAGCTACGGAGAATCGCTCCGAAGCGAATGCCATTTGTCAAGGCTCTTGTTATTTGTCTAGTAGTGTGTTTGTTACTTCTATTAACTTCTTACCTATATTTACTTATTAATACACTGCTGTTTGTTGTCCCTAATTAAATAAATAAATAACCCTGACTACCTAACGTGGGAACCATTGCTGGGTGGTTAGAAAGTAGTAGGATGACTTAAACCAGTTAATTAGTTTGTAAATAAATTAAAAAAAAAAAAAAAAAAATTGCCAATGCTATCTTTGCCAGCATTGTCGACTCGATCGCAAGATGTGTCCCTGTATATTGTACGCTTAATGTCATCGTATTTTTTTTAGATACATTGTGTCCAAGTATAAATGTACGATGATGATTTTGAAAATGGTTATTGTTGATATCTTCAAACCATGTGATGTTTTAGAACACTTAGTGACGTCAAAAGTTTTATTAACGAATTTACTACCAGATAAAATAGCTTTGATAAACATTCGATTTGAAAGTTTAGAAAATATGTAAATATATTTAATGAAGTTTTCTTAAATACGCATGTATTGGATTTTCTCGAATCCCATGTATTTTCGCATGGGATACTTATATGTTGCAAAGGGGTCACACTAACTCGTCCTTGAAGGAATACGTCGAATTACAGTTCATCCCGTATATTCTTTTCCTCACATTTGCAGATAGTACTATTCTGACCATATTATAAATAGTTAGAGATTTACAGCCTTATTTATGAAATCTCGCTAATTATTGATTAGCCACTGCTTAGCTTAGCAAAAAGTTGGCTCTTAATCAATGATTGACTTTTCTTTATTCATAAATAAACGCTAGTTAGCAGGTGATTAGTAGCGAAACGAAATAGAGGTGAAATTATGCGTTCAGCACAGATTATAATCAAAATAGTCGACTAAAAACGAAATTTTAAGAATAAAGTTGTCAAAACCACGATTTTTTTATCTTTCCTGACTTTAACAGACTTATGTAAACATTGGAAAGTTTTCATTTGAATGAAATTATTTATAACGTTTATTTAATTGTATTTGCTACGGTAACAATGAAAATTTAATAATTGGAGTAAACAGGAAAAGGTATTTAACCCTGAATTTATATCTATTTACTAATATAAACTGACCTGACTGATGAATGTAAAAGCAGTGGCCGATAACTGCTATATATTTTCATGTCCTAGCTTGAATATACCCTTTAAGAAATGTATGAAGGTACTTATAAACTCACGCCTTCTTCCCATAACTCCCAGGCAGAAACCACAGAACGCCTTTTTTTTTTGGGAATGGCATCTCGCAGGTCAACCTATGAGGTTGTCGTCTGCTTAAACGGACTTGCCTGTGGTTGCCCTAATAAATTAAGGCCTCCAGCCAGGACTTAAACTTAATACTAACTAAAAACTAAGCGACTACACTCTAAGGGCACCCCCTGTGGGGTACGAACCTCGGCTTAGGGCGTCGCTGGAAGAGGGCAGCAAGGGACTAGCTGGATCAGGATTTGAGTGATTTAGGGACGAATTTAAAGCTACAGGCTCAGCGGCGCGGGCTGGCTTGAGCAAGGGTCGGGAGGGGCGTGGATTTGGGCGTCGCGGCGGTCCTCGGCGGCGAGGACGGTATGACGGCGATCGGGTTTTGCGCTTGTGCAAAGTGCTGGTGGCCTTACTGCTCTCCTGGAGGAGGGTAGTGGCGTCATCGGGTTCTATTAAAGTATGCCGTGGTCGGCGAATACTGCTAATGCGGGAGGGAGTATAGCGGGCGGCCGCTGAGATTAAGGGGTTTGGGTATTTGATGCCACAGTCGAAGAAACGCTTAGATAAGCGTTTCATGAACTGTTTTATGGTTGGCATTTTAAGGTCTACGTGGAGATCTTTATTACGGACATAGAAGGGGGCACCCGTGACCTTTCTAAGGAAACGGTTTTGGAGGGTCTGCATCTAATGGAGATGACGTGGGTGAGCGTGCGCAAATACAACGCAGGCATAGGTCATGATGGGACGGATGACTGTGGTATAGATACGCAGCTTGCATTTAAGTGACAGTTTGCAACGGGCTGTCAGAATGAAGTGGAGTCTCCCAAGAGCGAAAGCGGCGCGCGCGTGAACCGCCTTAATGTGCTGTTTAAACGTTATGTTTTGATCAAGGATCACGCCTAGGTATTTGGCTTGCTTCTCCCAAGGGGTTAGCTTGCCGTACATAGTGATCGGGCTGGGTCCACAGAACGCCATCTGCTACGATCCTTACATATTCCTTTTGGCTCGTTTCCTTTCATACATCTGGTCCTACACGTGCGCCGGTTGCGAGTCCTGCGCACCTGATCTTTCTGCAGAACATCACCAATAAGGTCACTTATGAATGTAGGTGCATGGGTTTATTTTATTTTACTTCATAATTCCTTTTGCAACAGGGTTTCAGTGTCTTTTAATAACAATTATTATACTTGTTTACAGGTACAAGTTTGACTGCTACTATGAAAGCCACTATTAGCACCTAGCACCAATACTATTCTACTTCGCAAAGACGGCGAGGGAGGAGACCATGCAGGGCTGCGGCCAAACTTGTACCTGTAAACAAGTATAATAATCGGGGGCAAGGCAGGGCCCCCGCCAAGTCGAGCGCGAAGCAAACACTGCCGTACCATCCTTTACTGAAACCATTTCGCCGCATTTTCAGGCCCCTATTTGAGAACCTCCGGATAAGACCAGAACGCAGAAATTTTCGTCATACAGTAAGCTAACTTTTATGATACTCACTCACTCACTCATGATCATCAGAATAGAACTAGTACTTCCCATAAACTCAGACAGCTGAAATTTGGCACAGAGTTTGGGTTTAATGGCCACATAAAGGGAAAACTATAAAATCTAGGATAATCGAAGATCTGGAGTACCTGGTGACCCTGATGAGAAAACACAAGAGCCCAACCAAACTATTAGAGATCAACAAACCGCCTTTACAAAATTGATTCAATAACCAGTCAATTTTAGGCTTGATAAAGCTGCCTATTTCAATAATACATATGTATAGGCGAGCCTGAAACAAACAGAATAAAAAAATATTTTCAGTACAAACGGACTTCTAATCATTGATAGAAGTCCGTATGTACGTCTATTTATGTTAGATCGGTGGTCGATTTGACGCTCCAAAAAGAAGAGAGCAGAAGTCAGCATTGTCAATGCTGAATGTATGTGTTGCACAATCAACAACAGCCTAAAATGAGACACTAGCGTCCAATTACCAATACCAGTATGGGCTATTTTCTCGCTTAACAAACATAGGTAGTTACAACAGATATAACATTACGTGTTAACAAAATTGACTTGTACCCACTTACGTATTAAGATGTTCAACGGCCAAGTCACACAACATTAACTATAATAATAAAGAAATAGCAGTAAGGAACCTTAGACTTGGCACGACTTTGTCTAGATTTCATTACTTTTTAGAGAAAAACTAGCCAAGTCTCGATGGAGCTGCTTGTTTGCAGCTCCATCGAGACTTGGCTAGTTTTTTACAGAATATTAGGGTGGGTTGTTCTTACTTTTCCTGTTAACTCCAATTATTGGAGTTTATCATTTTCATTGCTACCGCAGAAAACACAATGAAATAAACGTAATTAATTTTCCAATGAAATTTTAGATACAAGTTTGTTAAAGTCACGACTGATACAAAAATCGTGGTTTTGACAACTTTATTCTTAATATTCCGTTTTTTGTGGACTATTTTGATTATAATCTGTGCTGAACGCATAATTTCATCTCTATTTCGTTTCGCTACTAATCACCTTCTAAGTAACGTTTATAAATAAAGATAAGTTACTCATTGATTAAGAGATAACTATTTGCTTATCTAAGCAGGGCTTATCAATATTATCGAGATTTTTATAAATAAGGCTGTATTACAATGATTATCACAGATTAAATCAAATTACAATAATTGTGAAACTTGCATTCAGAGGCAATGACTTTGTACTTGAAGAATTATTTGCCCATTCGGTGCCACCCGCCCTAAATAAAATGTCACAAAAAAACACAGTATAATTAATCGAATACAACTTTTAAAAAGTGTTACAATTAATTGACTAAATCGACGCGCGCCGTTATAGTATAGCTTTTAATTATAGTAAAGATATAAGACGATAGAAGTCATGTGTAAATGCCAAGTTGAGTGCTAACATAAGGTTTTCTTAAAACTTTTTATAGTACAGTAATTTGCGGTTTGAAATTCGGGAGTGTTTCTTATCCAAAGCAAATGGGTCTAGTTTCGAATTTAACTATCCTTTTTTTCTAACCCAGGCCAAAATTAGGTTTACCGCATCCTTAGATTTCTTTTGAATCTATAGACAATTTTATACATTTTCTCTAATTTCATTTTCGTCACATCTTTTTTAGGATACGTCATTAGATAATGAATTATGTTGGTTTAGAGACAAAAGGATCATCCCTTTCGTCTCTCGTCCAACATAATTCGTTCACATCACAATCACCAGGGTACATGTACTAATTATCGTCCGTTGTGTGAGGACCTAAACCAACATGGTCCACTGAATAAAGGTATGATAATTAAGGCCAAGAGTCTGTTTGTTTAATACTGTCCTCGAGTAATTAAGTTGCTAAGTCATTTCGTACGGTAAGTTTCGTATGGAGGTCCTTTGAGGCGGTTATTGAAAAACAATCGATGTTAGATACTTTGTTTAACCGATTCAAGGGTTCATCAAGTTT